>OX465275.1:174561295-175186295 GCA_949987645.1 Tachina grossa
TAAAAAATACCCAAAAAAAAAATGTTTTGCTGCATGGTACTGTGCTTAGTTAAAAAATACACTACGGTTTAACAGGAAATAAATAAGTTTTAGTTTTTCCTCTTGAAAACACATGTAAGATTCAACAGCAAGATATTACAGAGATGATAGCCCAGGCTCATAAATAATACACTTTTGAAAAGCAAAAAAGTGTAAAACCAACTGACAGGCTCTAAAGGAAAACATTTTCAAATGTTGCAATTTTTTTTGCTAGCTGTTCCCACAAGAAAATAAGAGAAATAACATGGCTACACAAATAGATGAAAAAGATATAATTTATAAACATACAGGCAAAATTAAATAAGTGAAAGCAAAAGAAAAGAAACACTAGAAAAAAGTACAATATTAGGCTTGCTGCAAAGACGTTGCTTATTGCCTACTTTTAGGCTTAAACATAACTTTTTACATTATCATTTAAAACAAGTTTTTTCTCTGAATTTTGCAAAGGTTAAAAATTCCTAAAATACATCAATAATTAATGGCTGCCATTCGCTCCATTCTAAAGAAAACTTCAAATGAATGAATGGCAGACAGTGAAAGAAAATGCATAAACTTTTCACACGTCTTAAGAACAAAATTTATGACTCTACTTTTCGCTACTTGGTGTGCTGTAAGATTTTGTATTATTATGCTCTTAGTATATTTATATATTTTTTTTTATATTTTTCCTACATAATATTTTATTTATGTCTTATAAATGAACACATGCCTTTTTAGAAATAAACTTAATACACTAGAGAATTTGTAAGGGAAATAAATACCTTTCCTTTGAAAAATAAAAAAATAAATAAAAAAAGTTATTAAAATAAAAAGCAACATAACTGACAATAACTGCCTAAAGTTAATAACTTAAGGTGAGTAGAGGCAATGAACACGTGTGCAGGTAAAATAATCAACAAGAAAATAATAAGGTAAAAATAAAATTTAATAAAAAAATTTTTCTTTGCAAAATGTTCATAAGCCAATTAGATAATATTATTTTTTTTCTTAATATTTGAAAAGCAAATATGTTGTCTTTACTTTGAATTATTTCTGAAAGAATTATTTAAAATCTTTATAAAAAATTTCGAAGGAAGAGCGGTTATGCATAGTGTGATGGAATCGTAAATTTTTTTGAAAAAAATAATAAGTAGAGGTCCAAGATAATAATCTCATCCAAGTTCCATAAGAGTATGGTGCCATGCTATACTCCTACAGCACTTCGTTTCTCATACTTCGTCGCACACCTCGAAACGCCATCTATCGGCGAGGGCAGAACTAGTTTTTATTCCAATTTCTTTTTATTATTAAGGGTTTTCATGAGAATATTCAAAAGTCTCGCAAACTGTGCATTTGTGCATTTTTACACTCTCGTACATAAAATGTCAAAAATTGCATAGAAATTTATTTACACAAACCTGCTAAATTTGCGCAATAATTTTGACTCGTAAACTTCTGTGCAGTTGTGCATTTTTTAAGCAACAACCTTTTGCTTTTTTGGATTTCGTTAGTTATTTTTACACACACACACACACACACACACTTTTTTATTTTTATAGAAATAAATAAATATATTTTTACATTAAAAAGTACTTAAAATTTTCTTATCTTATTTTTGTTAAATGAACTTTTTCACGTTTTTTTCAAATTTACATAAACTGCTACGGTTCAAAAGAGGCTTCATGAAACAAGTCTCGTAAGTTTGCCCAATTGCACAAATGGCAATTTTAAGAGTTCTCATGAAAACCCTTATTATATTTAATTTTTGAGAGAAACAGCTAATATGAGGGATTAATCATCGTTCCTGCCTGCAGTTTTGAATTTAAATGTCTTCTTAAACTATAAAAAACAACTACTGGCTTTTATTATACGTTTATTTAATTTTTCTTTACATCGAAAGTATTCTATATACATATATAGAGAAGTTACCCTCATGCAATGAATGCCTACTACTATTACTAGGTGTTACGTTCCTTAGGAAAGGGATAGTGATAGAAGTGAAATAATATATAGAGGAAACTTTCATTCTTTTACAACTCTGCTTTCTGTACATTTTTAATAATGCAGGTATGCAGCGCCTCTGGTGTCAATGAAGCACATTAAATATTCGAAGCTGTATTAAGTAGCCATTTTATTGGCAATTTTACTTCACTGATGATTGTGCTACATAATAGCGTCAAAAGAGGGCGCTCTGATGTTACATTAGGATTAATATTCGCTGAAGCCGGTGTAGTTTAGCGGGCAGTATCTATGCCTTCATCACTTGAATTTTCCTACAACAACTGATACAAAGGGTCACTAATGCACATCAGAAAAATTAGTAGTGTTGTTATTTAACGACTGTTGGATACCTGGCTGGAACCCAGGATCTTCGGATTTGTAGTCAACGTGCTAACTACTTCTTTCAACGCCACCCTCTGACTTATTTTCTAACTCCCCCTAACTACACAAAACTTTTTGTCACCTTTTAGTTTGTATACTTTGCCCAAGTTGTTGTTATTATTTTCAGTTCGTTTTTCTTATCAACATTAATCTTCAATTTCATTTTCTTGGCGCTTACTTGGATTTTAAGAAATGTATTCTTAAGTTCATTATAATTACTTGCTATGATGTCTTTATCAGAGAATGACAGCAAGTAATCTAAAAAATATTTACTCAAATATATACGAACAAATACACTTAAGTATTTAGCCAAGTATTTAATCTAGCGCGTATTTCCTGTCAAACATCTATGACTACAGTCGATTTCAACACACAAGAGTATCTCTACTTCATTTATGAGAAAAGCTTATATACCCAACACCCACGAATAAAAAGGCACATGCGTATTATGAGGACTCAGAGTAGAGATATGTACTCGGACAAAAGAAATAAACATATAATACTCAGAGTATTTATTCTCGTCCGCATGTATTTGTGTGTGTTTGAAATGGAATGGAAAATGTGACTTGGCTGCTTGAAACATTACCCAGATAACAATATCCAACAAATCAAGACTTTAAAACTGGACAGCATAGTTTCGATAGTACAACGAAGGGGTTATAAAAATCTAGACTTTTTTGAAGATTTTAGTGACAAATTTTTTATGACGCTCGAAATTTAGTGCGACCTCGAAAAATGGTGTCATCAAGTTTTGGCCAAATGCTAATTAACTCTTGGTGATAGCGCTAAACTATATATGACAATGATATAGCAAAGAGTCCACAAAATAAATCTTATTAATATTTCAGGGTAAAATAAAAGTAATTTCCGCGCGCTCTTTTTTATGCAAAAATTAAGGAAAACCTAATTTTTTCACTTTTTTTAGAATAACTTACTAATAATATTTGAACAATTTAAAGTAAGCTAAAGCAGGTAGTCTACTTTGCATTTTGAAACGAAAGAAAATAGTTTCGAATTTGTATGTTGTTACTATTATAGTACGAGAGCATTTGCTTTCAGTTCGAATTACAAAGTAGACCCCCAGGACAATATAATCTCAACCCTAAATACCTCACTAGGACCACTTGGCAACTTAAAAATTTTCGTTTGTTAGTCCTAGTTTACACTATGCAAATCTTATTGCTAAGCTGATTAGTTTTATTAGGAGAGAGAGAGAGAGACGAGGTGATCAGAAACCTTTTTTTCCTCTCGTCACTCTCTCCTAACAAACTAATCAGCTTAGCAATAAGACTTGCATAGTGTAAACCAGGACTCAATGATTTTTCTATGCATTAAAAATTCATAAATATATGTATTCTTTTTATCCAGCTCAACAACAATTTACATAAATTTCTTATTTTTTTATTTAGTTATTGATTTTGTCAATATTTCGAGCAAAAAAATATCCTTAGGCGAGAATTATTAAATTGCAGTTTCTATTCCTGTGATGTAATTTTCTGAAAACCGTTGCCATTTTAGAGCTTTAAGAGCTTAAGAACTGATTCCTGAAGTATGTGAAATAAAAAACTTTTGTACATGATCGTGTGTAGCCGAATAAATACTCGGAGTATTTTTATAATTGTCAGTATTATTGTAGCTGATACAGTGCATAAAAGTTAGTTATACTCACTCGTGCTGCGTAACTTAAGCAATTTGTATGAAAATAGTCGTTGGTTGTTTAAAGTTCAACGTATTCAGGTTAAACTTTTTCAGCCGTATTCATAAAAATTTTAAACAGCATTTCAAATGTTGTTTAAGCAAAATTCGCTTAAATTGTATTCATAATAAAATTTGACTTAAAAAACGTTTTTTAAACCTTGTGTAAATCAGCAAACTTTAAAATTGACTGCAAACATATTTAAACCAATTTTAAGATGACGTTGTTGTAATTTTGCTTCGTGTTTGTTTACATTTTTAACTTTGCCTGTATGTGTGTATGTATGAACTCATGTGTGTGTGTGTATATGCTAGTGTTATTTAGAAGAAAACAATGTAATTTTTTTATAGAAAGTATTGCTAAAATATCAAATAGACTCCAAAAGGATATTTAAAAGAAAAGGAGCGATCCAGTTTCCATTCCCAGTCATTGTTTTCTCACTTTATGTGTTAACAAAAATAATATAATTGTAGAAAATTATTTCGTGATGTATAAACACTCAAAACAAACAAATTAAAGCTCGTTGTTCTAGTACTTCTTACTGCCAGTTTATAGAAGCCATGTAAAAATTTTCGGTTGTCTATTTATTTTGAAAACAAAAACAAATTTTGAGTGCCTTGTTTTTGCTTTAAAAATAATAGACAGCCGAGAATTTTTACGTGGTTTCTGTAAACTGGCAGTTACAGAACTAATATGCACGTGACAAACAAAGAATGCAGTGTTGCCAAGATATTTTTAAAAAACTCAAGTTAATTGATTTTTAGTTAAAATACTGATTATGAATACCAATATTTAAAAAACCTTATTTAGCTTTAAAATGTTTTTTAACTAATATAAAATGTTAAACCTCAATCAACTTTTTTTTATGAATACGGCTGATTGAGTATAATTATAGTTGTTGTCAGTCAATACTAAAAATATAGTTAGAATGCTTCCTTTTTCATTCTCTTGGTCTATATATTCGACGTAAGCAAGAATCTGTCATCTTGTTAACAACTGTTCCCAATATTACTGCATTCGACTATCGTATGACCTTTGCCAGAGTACATTCTTTGCTATGAGTTGTATTTACTTCTAGACGCTGTGTTAAGAATCTAATTTTATTCAATATACTCGTTTCTCTCATTTATATTTATCCTAAAATGCTTTCAGGCACTCTATTTATTAATTGAATAAATATTTCTGTAACTAAGAAACTAAATGCTTATGTTTTTAATTTTTTTTTTCAATATTTAAGACACTTGCCTGTCTGGCATAATTTATATTTTATTTCTGTTACATTTGCCAAAGACTTTAATCCAAACTAAAAGGCCTTAAACGAAATATTTCTTCAATATTTATTAAAAATCTTAAATGTTGATAACTAATTGTTCACAGGAATGATTTGTTTAAACTTATATACATACATATGTATGCCTGCATCATCATGCATAATTAATTTCATCTCTGGGATATTTATTTACTTAATATTTCTTTTAAAATATTTTAGAAAAATATTAAAACAATTTACAAAATAAAATTCATATTGACTTACCCAAAGCACAAGCACTCACTCAAGTCTTTTTAAAAGGGCCAAGAAAACTGCAAGCAAAGAAATGAAATAAGATTTAATCAATATTAAGTTGTAAAAATTTAATTCTATTTTTCCTTAAATGAAATGTAAAAGATCAAGACAATATTTAACTTGCATTTAGAATAAAATGAAAAACTTAATTAAAAGAAAATACCAAACAACTTACAAATTGATGCAAAAAATGCTAAGCAGGAGGGTTGGGAAATAAAACAAAAATCTTTTACAGCAACTTAATTGATTTCTTATAATAATCACAGCTTATTTGCCAACAAAAAAAGAAATTACTCGCATTAAAAAAAACTGAAAACTTTAGTTTCAATTTAACTCATTTTTGTTAAGACACACACTCACTCGTAGTGCTGCTTTAACATTTTGTTCATGTATTTTTTTGTATTTTTTTCGTAATATTATCCTTGGCAAGTAAATTAAATTCTCACAAGCAGGAAAATTATATTAAAACGTCTTGCTTCATTATTAACATCTTCTTTTCGTTGCTGTTCTCTTTCTTGTGTTATAAAACGTTTAAATAATTAAATTCCATACGCATAAAACATTTTCTTTATTAAAGTGCTGCTGCTGCTGCTGCTGCTTTTCAACAAAACTACAAGAGGATTAAAAAAAAATATCTCGTTCAAGTCAAAAGAAAATAAGCATGAGTACAAGCATGTAAGAAAAAAAACAGACTTGTCACTTTTTTTCTGCTGCTGTTGTTCTTGTTTTGGGGATTTTAATTAATTTTTTTTCAGTCGTTTTTTTTTCTTTTTTGTAATGAATGTTCTTTAGCTGTAAGAAACAACTGAAAAGTGTTTTAACTGAAATGAACATAAAAATTCGATTGCATTCAATAAGTAGAAAGCAACAAAAAAAAATAAGAAATGAACGACTACAAACCATTTAAAAAGAAACTAGTGTGAGCAAACAATCGAACAGTTAAAGCTGCCAAATGCCAGGGTTTTACAAAGAAATTCAATTTACCAAGAATTCATTTGCACACAACTGATAGAAAACTGTTTTATTCCACAGAATTTTTGAAAATATCCTTTAAATTCTAAGAAACTAGCTTAAAAGAAATTTTTTAAAGCATAGCTTGAGGGGTTTGAATGTATCAATGCAGAGAGCATACATATTTAGCTGTTATATTTATTCCCATTTACAAAATTGTTTTAAAAATTTATAACACTGTAAAATCTTTTGCCATTTCCCTATTTAACGCCTGACGGTGTAAAAGAATTTTCAGGTTTTTATTGCAGCCTTTTGGTAAAACATTTGCACTTGCATTTGTAACAGGTTTATTGCTTTTAAACATGTATTATGTATTTATTTCTACTTTTTTTTGTTCAATATGACAGTGGACAAAACAAATTATAGCTGCACATTTCATTTGTAGCATTCAAAATGTCACAATCGTACTATCGCTGTGGCTATTGCAGTCATTTGTAATTTATAATAATTAAATATTTAGATGGCCGATGGCGATAGAATTCTTTTCACAAGGGAGACAGACAGTTGAAAGTAATTTGTGGTCGGTTACATAATTGTAACAGAAAAAACTGCTTTACAAATGTTATTAAAACAAAACAAGGATTTTCTTTAAGTGTAGGCCAAAATAAATTTCCAAGAACGCTTACTACACATATCATATACACATTTTTAAAGAGGTAAAAAAATTAAAATAAGAATGTTAAGAAAAATCAATTGAATTTTTTAAAAGATTTGCCAAAAAATATGCTACTAAAAATAATTAAATAACTCGATTATGAATGGCAACAAAGCTTGTTAACTGGCAACGCTACTCAAATGAAAATGATTTTTATGTCTGGCAATTTTCTGCAGTTAACATAATGACGACAACACGATAATGTTAGATTGGCAACAGAAAGCAATCCAAATAACACTTTAAAATATAAGAAATATACATATTTGCTAAAAAAAATTGTTAGGTAAATAATTAATAAAGATGATTTGTAGTTCAACGAATTTGTTTTTAGATGAGGAGCAGGAACTGTAAAATGTGGCATTTTTTAGTTGACACTTAAAGGACTTTTCAAATCCTTTACAATTACCGTCTCTACTGTGAGTAAATTATATTGATTGAAATATTCTTTACATAACAATTTATTTTTTATCTAAAAAGCATATTTCCGCCTCTACAAATTTAATTTTTCTTGCCTTACAAACTAAGCAGCAATTAAAAATTGTGTGGTTACTAATCCTATTGCAATTTGGCAACACCAATTAACAGCTGATAATTGTTTTATTAACAAACGTTATAACATTTTGATACATTCTGATAGTGTTGCCATTTTCTAAAAAATTGCAATTATGTATTAACAATTTTTTATTGAAAATTTTAATGTAAGATTTCAGTATTTTTTGCTTACTGCATTTTTTTTAAATACAAGCTAAATGTTAAAAAATTAAATGTGTCTTCTCTTCTATAGAAAACCACATTAATTAATAAAAATATTTAGTTCAGTAAGAATTCAAAATATTGATTTTAAGCCCGATTAAGAAATTCTTCCTGACTAACACTGCATTACAAATGTAAGCGATTACTTGTAAGTTGTGTATACCTACACTGAAAAAACAGTTTTACATAAATTCAACGAACTCGCATTCATTGATTTAAATTCATTGAAATTCAACGTATTATACGTTGTTTCAAAAAAATATTCCTTGAAATTCAACTCAAAATTTTATGTAAATATGAACTGAACGTTGAAACCAATCCTTGATATTATTCGTTGAATTTAAGAACGAATTAGTTTATTTATTTAACGTATAATATGTTGAATTTAAGGAACACGTTCTTTCTTATATAAATAAAAGAAGAAAGTTTAGTAAATTTCAAGAAAGTGTACCTTGTTTCAAGGAATCTTTTCATGGATTTTAAGTAATGTACGTTGAATTTGACTTCAAGAACAAGAAGAAGATGCTTTATTCAATGAACGAGTACTTTAATTCAAGGAACCATCATTTGAATTTTTGTTTTACTTGGATCAATTCAACGTACTAGTTCCTTGTTTTATAACGGGAAAAAACATAATGAAAAGAAAAAATAAACAAAGAGCAATCGGTTGTTGTTCTTCGTTTAACAAATAAGTTTGTGCGCAATTAAGAAAGAAATTTAAAATAAAAAAGTGCCAAAAAGTAAGTTAATAATAAGAAGTGATTATAATTAATTTTAATTGTAAAAAGAAATATAGCTGTATAATATCCCGTATATCAGGAACTTGCTTGCTGAACTATTCTAAAGCTGGAAAATAAGTTCCAGATGCATCCACTCCTGAAATTATTGGTTCAAATTTGTATGTAAGTAATTATTTTGGATGCTATTTAGATAGTATAATTTTATACATATACTATACATATTTATGTATGTTAATTTTAAAGATTCGGAACCAACTTAGAAGTTTGCATTAGAAGCCTCAGATATGACAATTTCAGTACAGAGGTTGAGCCGAAGTTTTTAAAAGATGGCCCGAGTATAAGAAACCGAGTAAATTTCGATATGTGAGTGTACAAATCTTTACTGTTTTATACTTTAGTATTTATTGCAAAATAAATATTTATAACTATATTTCAGATTGACAAAGACTTTGACGTTGCTTTTGGAAAACGTGAAGGAGTTTTCTTTAACTGGCCGGAACGATTCGCGAAGATAACAACATCAAAGATAAAGCTTTGATACAAATATTGAACAATTTGGATAAGTCGGAGAGCATCTAAAAATTTAAGTTTGTTTTATTTTAAACTAACAACTACATTTTTAAATTTATACATGAATTATAAATTTACGGTCTAATTTCTGAAATTATTAAGGCTTTATAAAGGGTTTATAAAACAGATTTCCATATTAACTCTTTATAAAGCTTTAATAATTTTTATAAATAAGGCAGTAATAATTTAGTAGACTATGATACTATCATAAACAAATTTTTTTATGTAAATTCATACTTATATATATGTATATACATATGTAAATTATTTCTTATTATATGAATTTTTAAATAAAATACTCAATTTAATATGAACTTGTCTATTATTATATTTATTAAAGTGTAATTTTGAATGTATAGGTGCATTGGGTCAAGGAATAAATTCATAAAAATCAATGAATGTGTTCATTGGATCAAGGAATAGGTCTTTAAATTCAAGGAACTATTTCATTAAATTCAAAGTATAAATAAATAGGTTTAATGAATTTACGCAAGGTTTCAACGTATGGATTCTTAGCTTCAACGAACTGGTACGTTGAATTCAACAAGCCAATGATTGGCATACGTTGAATTCTATGAACATATTCCTTACGTGAAAAATAAGGAATAAATTCATTGAATCAACGAATTTTTTCGTTGAATTTATGTACCTTTTTGGTTCAGTGTACTATCAACGAAAATTTCGAAGAAATAACCGAAAGTCTTGCAACTTACTTGAGAGTTCACACAGTCAGTTGTAAGTTCAATTTTCAAACTTTTTCGAAGCGTACATGTCTTATGAAAACTTATTTGAATCAACGAATTTTTTCGTTGAATTTATGTACCTTTTTGGTTCAGTGTACTATCAACGAAAATTTCGAAGAAATAACCGAAAGTCTTGCAACTTACTTGAGAGTTTACACAGTCAGTTGTAAGTTCAATTTTCAAACTTTTTCGAAGCGTACATGTCTTATGAAAACTTATTTGAATCAACGAATTTTTTCGTTGAATTTATGTACCTTTTTGGTTCAGTGTACTATCAACGAAAATTTCGAAGAAATAACCGAAAGTCTTGCAACTTACTTGAGAGTTTACACAGTCAGTTGTAAGTTCAATTTTCAAACTTTTTCGAAGCGTACATGTCTTATGAAAATTTATTTGCTTTTGAATGAAAAAACTATGTTTATTGCAAAAATATATGCCGTATTGCCAAAATCATAAATTACTGAAAACAATATTTTTTTCAATAACTTTTTTGTAAAAATGCATGAAATTCATATGTAAAAACATAATCAAGATGCGTTGTTGCATAGTTTTGTTCGTTTTTAAATATTATTTTCATATACATATGCAAGAAATCAGCAATAAATATTACTTTTATAATACGAAGTACTAATAAATTTATACAAAACTCATTCTCGGTAACACTGTTTCTTCATTTGTCATTTTACTTACAAAAATTACTTACAAGGAAGTTATGTTGTAAGCTGAGCAGTAAGTACAACAAATGTTATTGTATTAGTAAAAAAATTTCAATGTATTGAGTTTTTCGAACTTGCACTTACATGTGTAAATGCTAGGTAAAATGCAAGAATTTCAAAATGTTAAAAGGCAACATTTTGAAATTATTCTTTCATAAAATGTAATATTTTGCAGCTCAAATTTTTTAATATAGTAAAATGTTTACAACTAAACTTTTTTGTATAAAATTTCAATATTTTTTGCAGAAAACCAATTTTTTTTTCTTTAAGGGCAACACTTTGAAAAATTTGCCCCTGCTTAAAAAAGTTTAAAACTTTAGAGAAATATATTTTTCTTTTAATTTTTTTTTTCTTATATTTGACATTAATTGCATTTAGAGTCAAAATTAGGAAAATGTTGCCTTTTTTCTAAAAAATTCCAATTGTGGATATTGTTACTGAAAATTTTAATAAAAGGGCTTGCTTCATTTTTTTCTAAGATTTTTGTAGCTCAAAATTTTTAATAAAATAAAATTTATGCAACAAAAATTTTTTGTATGAAATTTCAATATTTTTTGCAGAAAACCAATTTTTTTTCTTCAAGGGCAACATTTTGAAAAATTTGCCCCTGCTTAAAAAAGTGCAAAATTTTATAGAAATATATTTTTCTTTTAATTTTTTTCTAATATTTGATATTAACTGCATTTAGAGGCAACATTGTGAAAATGTTGCCTTTTTTCTAAAAAATTCCATTTGTTGATATTTTTACTGAATATTTTAATAAAAGTGCTTGCTGCATTTTTTAAATATTAATGTCTGTGTAGCTCAAAATTTATAGTAAAATAAAATCTATGCAAATAAAATTTTTTGCATAAAATTTATAAAATGCATTTTGAAAATTTTGCCCTTGCACAAAAAAGTGTAAAAATTTTGTAGAAAAATATATTTTTTTTAATTTTTAAAATAAAGTTCTACTATTTGGCATTAATTGCATTTGTAAAATGTTGCCTTTTCCTAAAAAATTGCAATTATTAATAATTTTTTTTTATATTGGAAAGAATTAATAATGGGTGTTTTTTATTGAGGTATAGAACTTTAAGTTGGCATCACTTTTTTAACTGGCGGCCATTTTGTCAGCTGTCAAGTGGTTAATATTTAGTTTGGTTTGCCATTTCATCATGAACAGGTTGACAAAAGAACAACGCTTGCAAATCGTGCAAATTTATTTCGAAAGTAATGGTTCAGTTCGCCAAGTTTACCGCAAGCTCCGTCCATTTTATGGTCGACATAATCGTCCATCAAAGCAATTAATTCGGTTAACCATGGATCGTTTTCTCACTACGTTTACTCTATGTGATAATACGCATCCGCAGAGACGTCGAACAGTGCGCACCGAAGAAACAATTGCCGCTGTAGAGCAAAGTGTTGAAGAGGACCCGAATGAATCGATTCGCCACCGTGGACAGCAATTGAAGCTTTGTCCATCAACTTTATGGAAGATTTTGCACAAAGATCTTGGCTTGCGACCTTACAAGATCTAGCTTGTGCAAGAATTAAAGTCGCGAGACCATGCAATGCGTCGTGATTTTGGTGTATGGGCCGAAATGAGGTTGATCTCGATGCTGATTTTCATCGCAAAATTTTGTTCAGTGATGAGGCTCATTTTTGGTTGAATGGCTACGTCAACAAGCAAAATTGCCGCATTTGGAGTGAAGAGAATCCACATGAGACCCTTGAGACGCCATTACATCCACAGAAACTGACTGTTTGGTGTGCTCTATGGGCTGGTGGAGTCATTGGGCCATACTTCTTCCGAAATAATGCTGGAGAGTCAGTTACCGTTAATGGAGACCGGTATAGAGCCATAATAACCGACTATTTTGTTCCCGAATTGGATGGCATGAATGTGGATGAGTTGTGGTTCCAACAAGACGGCGCTACATGCCACACAGCGCACGTCACAATCGATTTATTGAAGGAAACATTCGATGAGCGCATAATTTCGCGGAATGGACCTGTCAATTGGCCACCAAGATCGTGTGATTTGACACCATTGGATTATTTTCTTTGGGGATATGTGAAGTCGCTCGTCTACACCAACAAACCAGAAACGTTAGGGGACTTGGAAGCCAACATTCGTGGCGTTATTGCCAACATACGGCCCCATATGCTCGAAAAAGTGGTTGAAAATTGGACCTGTAGAATTGGCTTTATTCGGTTATAATATTGCAAAAATGTGCCTTTGAATGTCTTAAAATCTAATTTCATGCAGCTAAAATTCTTTAATAGCATTTTTTTCTTAGGTCGCAATATTTTGTATCAGTTAATTTCTTATTTTGAAATTTTTTCGCTTGCTTACAAAAGTGCAATATTTTTTAATTTTTTTTTTTTTTAGCTAAAAAATTATCAAAATATTGCCTTTTCTTAAAAAAATTGCCATTACTAATATTTTATTTCTTATTGTAAAATTCAATACAATATTTCATAATTTTCTGCTTGCTGCATTTTTTAGCGAAAAAATTCAAAATTTTGCCTTTTAATTTCATAAAATCTAATTTTTTTGCACCTAAAATTTTTTAAATGAACAAAATTTTTTTTATAAAAATTTTTTTATTAGATTTTAATATTTTGCATAAAACGAATTATGTTTTTCAATATTTTGTATATAACAATTTTTTTCTGTGGGGCAACATTTTAAAAATTTTGCCCTGGCTTAAAAATGTGCAAAATTTTATAGAAATTTATTTTTTTATAATCTTTCTTAATTATTGAACAAAGCAAAAGTATGTGCTTGGTGCATTTTTCTCTAAATGCAACATTTTCAAAATGTTTCCCTTGATAAAGTTAAATTATTTTATGAAATACTTTTTTTTTTGTATAAGATTTCAATATTTTGCATAAAACTAATTCTTTTTTTCTTTGACGGCAACATTTTGAAAATTTTACCTTTGCGTAAGAAAGTGCAAATATTACATTTTTCTATTTTTATTTGTATAAGATTTCAATATGGTGCTGAAAACTAGTTTTTTCCTCTAAGGGCAACATTTTGAAAATTTTGCCCTTGCCTAAACAAAGTGCAAAATTTTCTTAATTAGTTATTTTTGTTCATGTTTTAAAATAAAGTTCAAATATTTTGCGTAAAGTGCAGTTTTGAGAATTTGGCATTCTTCTAAGAAAAGAAATCAACTTTTGGAGCAAGGACAATTTTTTTTTTTAATTATTATAATTTTTATGTTTAGTGCAAATTTTTGTGACATATTTTGATTGTAAGCAATTTATTATAACAGCTCGAAATTATTTTAAGTATGCGGGCCATAAAAATAATGATAAATTTGCATGTGTCTAACATTAAACATTAACGCGTCATTTGTCTACAGCTCCACCCTTCAGCTGTAACTCATTATTTTAGCACTTGTGCAACAAATATTTAAGGCTCACGTAAGGATAACAAACAGCACACACATTAGAGTTGTCTGTTACACAAGCCAACGGCAAAATGATTTATTGCAATGGAGATTGGTTTCAAAGACAAAAAAACAAAACAAAATAGTAGTCAAGAACATTTATTGGATTTCAAATGTAAGTGCTGCCACCCTTACCTTCACCACTTTTCCAGCAATTAAAGTGAAAAAAAAAGAATATTGCAGTTCAATTTAATGCATTATAATTCAAATAATAAAACCTTAGCTCATGATTTAATTATATAACTTTAAACTTTTTCACTTGTTTTTTTTTTAAGAAATTACAGCAAAATTAGTTGGCTGCGTGTTATAAACTATCACATGGGTTATTAAACATGTTCAACTTTCTGTAGAAAGACAATAATATTTAATGCACTTTTTCAATAATGCAATAGAATATTTACACACACTACTTGCAAACAACACGCCAGCAATTATCCTTTGACAGAGAAAAAAAAACAAATCCAACAGCAAAACTTTCAAATAATATTTGAATAACCAACATGCTATTGTTGAACTTTACAGGATTGCATGTCCGTTTTTCTACAAGACATTAGATTTTTTCCTCTAAAAGTTCTTGTTTTTATTTATTTATAATTGCAAATTCTTTTTGCCCCCTTTCGTCATTTGCATACGTTAATAGTTTTAAGTGTGTGTGTGTGTGTGCATGTGTGTGTGTGTGTCCTCTTGATGGTATGATGTCAATGCATTTTGAAAATTACTGTAATTTGCTATATCAATATTATAAAGCTCTGAAAAGTCCTTTGGAATAAGTGTGATTGCAAACATGTGTTTATGACTGTGTGTGTGTGTGTGTGTTTGTAAGGATTTTTGTTTGATTGAAGGTTTTCTACTATTCGATCACTCATTTACTTTTATATGCAAATTGCCAGTAATTAAATATAAAAATGTTTGTCTTACATTTAAAATTATACACACACTCATAGTTAGAATATTTGTTATTGCATATTTTAAGGAGTTCGAGAATATATTATGATATATTTATTTGTTTGTGGGCCACCCTACTACTATCGCCAGCCATTGTTATTTATTTATGCAAAAACTTGTTGAACTAAATTCTATTGGAAAATTATATAGTAATTGTGATTAAAAATTACAAAAGCAACAGCTGTTGTTTGAAATAAAATACAAGAATCAATTTTATTTTCTAACTACGAGTATACATTTTATTTCTAACTAACCTTCTGGCTGTTACTCACATGACCGAGCAAGAAAAGGGTTTTACTGGAAATTATTAAGAAAATAAATCTAAGGAACGGCTGCAACTGTGCTTTTGAAAGAGTAATTGTTGCCCGACATAATTGCAATCTCTGCATGACTGCTTTTAGGACGACTGTGAGAACTTTCTTTACACACCAGCTGAAGGGTGTGCGATAATTTAAAGTTAAACTTGAAGTTTGAAGAAGTCAATTAAATAGAATTTCAGTAGCAGAACTAACCGATATTGCAATTGTGGTTCGAAGGACCATTAATAATATTGATATCAATTTTTAATATACAACAACAGATTTTTGTTTGGCCTAGAATTGGACACCAGAAGAACAGTTTTCATATTTTGTAATTAGTTTTACAACTTTTGCGGTACTACATATATAAACTGAAGAGGTGGCCCGATTATGATGGTTCACACATCATCGATTTGTCTTAATCTTGGGAGTGTCACAATTCAATATGGCGACCAACAGACGAAATTTTGTAAATATGTAAAAAGTATTAAGTCGGCGGAATTATATCAAAATGGGTATCATTCGACAGGTATTTTAAAATCATTTTTAAGTTTCTCTCATGATTTTTCATTTCGAAGGACCATTTAGTAACGATTTAAAGTTGACCGCAGTCTGATTTTTCGATTTATTTTAATTACTACTTGTTATATCTGTTATTTCATAACGGTCTTGGCTGTTAACCGATTTATCAGTTTTTTTACATCTGAGAGAATAAAACTGTCATTCGGCAACATTGTCAAAAAAGAGGGAGAAGCTGCGCCCAGTAAAATTTTTAATTTAATATCCTTAACTTTGCACTCATCTCTGACTCTGGTGATCATGGTCGGACTTATGCCATTTTAAGTTCTATAACATATTTTGTTCGTGGATTTGCAATGATTCCACATCAAATTTGGTTAGAAAATTATTTTTCAAGCCCCTTTGTGGGAAAAAACATATCACTAAAATTCAGGGGCTGTATTTATTGTAATTTTAATGATAAAATAAAATCGGGAAATAGCAATTTTTCTTCTAAAAAATATGGAATTAGGAAATAATAATTATTTCTGCTTAAAAAAATAAAAATCAAGATATAACAATGATTTAAAAAAATAAAAAAAAAATTAAATAAAAATTAACAATTTTAAAATCATTCGAGGAGTCTAGAAAAATCTAGTTCCAAACAACTAGAATGTGATTGTCCACATTTTCCGATGTTTCCTTGTACTAGCTCTTTTTGCTTAAACAATTCAAGACCAAGTATTATTTTCAGTCCCTGCTAAAACTGAATTATTTTTTACTTTTTAGTGATCTTTTCTAGAAGATCTTAGTTGGTGCCTTTTAGCAAGCGTTGACTGTAGCTATTGAATCAGCGCAAGATGCGCTGTCATCTGCAATCTGGTTCGAAGGACCATAAAAAAATAGAAAACAAAATTTTTAATATTACTGCAAACTCCATAAAAGCAAAGAATGAGATACATGAGCAGCATGGAGCATGAATATTTTGTTTTACTTTGAATTTCATCGGCGGTGTGTTTTTCTATATATGACGCCTGCATTGGATTTTAACTCAGAAATTATTTTAATATTCAGCTTTTAGCATACAAATACAAAAATACGGTTTCTTTATAATTTCAGAGCAGCTAATAGATTTATCTGTAGCATTGTTAGGCCAGGAACAACAATATGTATATTCTAGGACAATGATAAGTAAACACATATGTATATATAATATAAAAGAGAGTAAAATGCATGCTTGTACGGATGTACGTGTAAAAAGAGCATAGCGAAGTGCCCACGGGCGGCCTTTGGCTTATCATTGTTCTAGGAGGAGTCACACAACGTCAACGTTTACCCGTTCTCTCAGTTCTCGGCGGTGTATGATTGACAGACATATACATAGTTATAAATTCAGCACTGTGGTTAGAAGGACCATAGTTCAAGCTTTCTGTCTCTATAAGCGAAACATTTGAAATTGTTTTTATATCCATATGAAATCACCAAAAGAAATTTAAAATTTATATGGTTAGATGCTAAAAAATAAAAAAGTGGCTTAACACTTAGACCCTGAAGATATTTTTTACATTAAAATACTGCATAGAGAGCTAAATTCTGTTCGATATTAAATTTGTTTACTCAACAAAATTATCTATGAATATGAATTCAACATTCGTTACTTCATGTTCGATAGCCAGCAAAGATCGAATGCTGAATGCAACACACAATGGCGACTTAAATATTTCATGAGCAATAATTCTCAGGAAGATCATTTTTTTCCGAGAGTTTAATCCCTTTGTGCTAAACAGATGGTGAAAGAAATAAAAAGTGAGAGAGAATTTTGAATTTCCGAAGTTAGCTATTTTCTTTCCAATAGTTTTATATTACCTGAAACCTTGCAAATGCTTTTCTTAAGTAGCTGATAGAGGATATAGGAAAGAAGCTTCCACGGCACGGCTGCATAATTTCAGAGCCGCCAAACTCGGTAAATAATATATACATTCATGTTAAGAATTTTTAAGCAATATGTCAACGTTTGTCTGAACTTCGTTATAATATTCACACGTCACATTTCAACTGTAAATGCTGAGAATTAAGTTAACATTTCACTACTAAGGTTCAAAGGACCATAGTTCTAGCCATATATATATATACTTGAATATCTTTAAAACTTTAACGATTGCAGTATATGTAAATATATTTTGTATGGCTTGTAAGTATTATTATAATCTACATATTTAATTTAAATATTTTAGTTTTTGTCTCCATACATTAATTTACCTTCAAACAATCGTTTAAAGTTACCTGGTGGGCGCGAAAAAAAATTTATGTAATTTTAAAATAACTGGCATTTGCACAGTTTTCAATTGTTTTATACGACAATGTTTATTAAAAATTTCCATAAATCTTTTTATATGCCCGCATTTATATTCAATTTACAGTGCATATGTAAATTTTTTTCACCTTTTAATATGAAAAATACTATTTATCACTTTTAATATAAAAATTTAAAAATAAGTTGTTAATAAAAAAAAAGAATGTTATATGAATTTTTTTTAATAGCCAAAGTTTATATATTTATTAGTGGAGAAAAAAGTTAAATTGAAATATTAACGATAAACAACAATTGTTTAATATACAAACTTTTATTTCATTTTGTTAACATTTCACATCGCATTTACAAACCCAATAATAACTACAAGTTGTAAAATGCAATAAAAAAATTATAAGAATTCTATACCACCCGCAGTACAAATACAAAGAAAAATTATATAAAAAATTCCAATTCAAATATGAAGCGAAATAAATAAAAAATGAATAAATAAAATAACAAAATTGTATGAAATTATATGTGTATGAATATTTTTGCATATTTTCAATTTAAAACATGAAAACAAATTTATCACTAACAAAGGCGACATAACCAGGTTATCAAATGTGAGACTGCAAAAAAAAAAAAAAAAAAGATATAAAACTTTAGAAGCCAAAAACAAAAGAATAATTGTAATCATGCCACCGTACGTACGGACATACATACATACATACATACGTGCTACGTTTAAACACAGACAGACAACAAAGTTCAACAATGTTGCAGAGCAATCGTACATAAGAACAACATGCTTGCTTATACATACGAGTACATAAGTACGGATGCTTGTTTGTACTATCAGCAGCTCAGGTTGCAACATGAAATTTTTATTTCTACAAAACATGCAACAATCATTGTTATTTTATATACATACATACATACATACATACATACATATTTATATACAAAAAAATATAATATTGTCAAAATAAATGTTCATATACAAATATAAAATATTTTCCAAAGCCTCACACTCACTGCATGATGCATGCATGTGCATGTTGTTCTTTAAAACATTAAAGCAGACGGGGGAAACAAAATAACCTGCATGAAAATTAAGAAATATATGAAAAGTGACAGGTACCAAGATTACGCTTTCGTAGTTATAAAATCGTTAAAAAAATATATATGAAAAAATAAGTAAATAAATAAATATCACTGCAACAATGTCAGTCAAATCATAAAGCAAATGTCATTTAAAATAAGAAATCACGAATAGAGACGATAGAGTATATAGATTGCACAAACAACAACTAGCTTCACAAATAATTCCCGTTTAGTTTATAATACAATTTTTGAGTACATGCAAATTCATGATTTTTAACACACAAATGCAATTATATCTCAAGGTTCTCTTTACAAAAATATAAAAAATAAAAATCATAATGACTATAACAAGGTGCTAATTCATGGTTAAAAAAAACTAATATGAAAGTAAAGTAAAATATTTCATATTAAAAATGCCTAAATTTAAGAAACATCATCTATATTAGCGCATTAAGCTAGAACAAGTACAATTATTTTACTATTTCGGTAGAGTTTTAACCCTTATTGGATGGACCATTATTTCTGTAGCTTTTGAGAAATTTTTGCATTTAAAAAAAAATAAATATGTAATTATATTGTTTGACCAATTGCAAACAGGCTTATTTATTTAAAAGCTTAAAAAATATTAACTTTTTTTACTGATCCTGTCCTTCACAAGTTATCTCAAAAAGTTCCCATATTTTTTTTACAGAAACGCCACACAAACTGCTGAGGCGATTTGACTTGACCAGACGACATAAATTCAATTCAGTTATTCGTAAAGCGATGCCTTTCAAGGATCCTAAAAATATTTTGGTCAAACATCATAACCAAGACGCAGATCTGGCGATAATCAGATGAACTATCAACCCGTATCCTGCAAATATTATATTGCTTAAACTGCTATTGAAGAATTGGCCGACCATCGCACATTTGGCACCGTCAATTCGAGAACGAAGTCATGCGCAGCAGAGACATAGAGAACAACACATATAAAAATATTTTATTTAACTGAATCTAAATTATTTTTAGCTTTTTATTACTTATTTTTGAATTCGATTTAATTAAAAAAAATATATTTTACTTTCATATTTTTTAAGCCAAGCCAAGCGTGGTCACAAATAATACGGGAATTAATAGTATCCACCCACTTTTCCAAAAATAAACATCGCCTTGCTTCTAGAGCTTAAGGTGTATGCCAAGTTGTGCAATATTTAATGGGCATGGCCCTGCCCACTTCTGTAAACATAAAATAATTTATTTTTAGAGCCGAAACTCGTTGCCAAATTTCTTGAGAATCAGAGCAGTAGAAGTACATAAAATTTTATACTAACTTTCCATGGGCATAGTCCCGCCCCGCCTACTTTATATTTATTTGGATTAAGAACTTTTCAGAGCTCAAGGTATATGCCAAGTTTTGATAAAATCGATACAGTAGTAGTACGTGAAATATATTATATTTTAAGAGCCGATAGCCAATGTTGCTAGTGCTCTCAAATTAAATCTAATCTTAGAATTTATTCCTTAAGATTAGACAGATAAATAAATAAATAAATAAATATTATATTTTAATGGGGGTAACCCCTCCTACTTTTTTGAATGCAAGATTGATTGATTTAAGAGCTCAAGATGTGTGTTAGTTTCGTAAAAATTAGCCAAGCGCAAGCATGTGAAATAAAACACTAAAATTTAATAGGCATGGCCCACGCCCACTTTTTTGAATGCTTTATTGCGTTTGTTTTTTAGCTCAGGGTGCTTGCTCGTAAAAATCGGTCAAACGAAAGCATATGAAATATAATATTAAGTTTTATTGGGCGTGGATCTACCAATTTTTTCTACTTCGAAATTATGTCGTTACAAGAACCCAATATGGTAGATAAGTGTTGTAGCAATAGAATAAGTAAAATATCTTAAAATCAAATATAAAAATATTTTTTTTTTAAAGTTTACATCAAATTTCATTATACGAGTAAAGCTGAGATGTATAAAATTAAAAAATGTTTAACAGAAAGCCTTTTAAGTAAAACTGGGGTGCCGTTGTACTTGAAACAAGTCTCGTATTCTCATTACACACAAGCAGGTGTATGACAGATTAAAATTTAGCTCAATGGACATCAACCACACTTGAATTCTTATGATAAAGAATTATAATTAAAAATTAACACATGCATATTTATTTTATACAGGGTGTGAACCTTAGCTTTAGACTTTCGCACAACTACAAGTAGTTTTTCTTCAGCGTTTTATACTTAATTATCATACATTTGGTGATTTGAAATAAATTCACTAGAGTGCGACTTTGACTCGCACAACAAGGGTTCAGTTTGGCTTCAATTTCTTTTTTTGTTTTTTTTTTTCTTTTTAAGTTTAAAATTTTTTAAACGCACTAATAATCCCAAATTAATATTTTACTTATTAAGTAAAATATTTTTTTATTAAAAATACATTGAAATTGATTATTGAGGGGTTTAGCTGGACCCTATGCGCATTTCACTATTGCTAATGCAGATCATCAGGGAACCTTTACCCAAAGATTCTTATTCTTTCTTTTTGTTTTTTGGTTTTTGACGATTTTTTAAGCTCTGGCGTTTATTTAATTTTGGCGAAATTTTTTGGGTTTAGGCAATTTTTCTACAGTACATATTTTTAGTTTTAACGACTTTTTAGTTTTCGTTTTGAAGATTTTTTTTTTTTTTTTTTTTTTTTGTTCCAGCGATATATTTTATTGTTGTTGATATTGTTCATTTAAGTGCTTTTTCATTTTGGCACTTGTTTCTTAAAAATTTTTTAGTTTTAGCGTTGTTAAAATTTCAAGAGTTTGCTCTTACTTCAAGATACAGCAAGTTTTCAAGACGACATAGTCAAGATTACATTAGCTGATAGAATACCCTTTAATTTTTCTTTTTCAGTATCACTTTTAATTGGCGAAGTCTGATAAAAATACACTATCAAGAGTCTTATATATAATTGTCTGTATATTACACTATGATTTCAACATTTTTCGTTGCTCGCTTTAGAATACCCTTTACATTTTAATTGTCATATATTTGCTATTGTGGCTGCCTAAGCATTAATATATGTATACTGTGAAAATTGCAGATCCGTAGTTATTACGGTTCTCTAGAAAACATCCTGTAACAGACTGACAGACAGACAGACGGACGGACGGACATCGTAGCGAAAAGAATAGGGTACTTTTTCACCTTTAGTGCACAGAAGCGTAAAAAGGGCAGCAGAAATAGTTGAACATTCTAAAGTAGAGTGATATAACTTCGTACTAAGCTGAGCATAAAATGGAAAAAGAGAAGTAAATAGTGTTATATACTTATAAATAAATTTCCTGAGGGTAAATCAATAATTGTATATACCAGAAAACCATTTCTCAAATTCCATTTCATTAAAAATTCACGTGTTATGTAGCTGATGTCAACCATCACTTTCTGCTCAATTAAAAATAAATACATAAGGGCTGGTGAAATGCGTGATGGCACAAAAAAATCTGGCAATTACCTCTCCCCCCCCCCCAAAAAAAATTGATTACAGTTTCCCTTCCTTACAAAATCACATTGATTAATTAAATATTTGGGTCTAATTAAGATATTATTCCTTAATTAAAAATTTATTATAAATCAATTAAAATATTAAATATGTATCCTTATTATTTTACTTTATTTAAATATAAAAGAAAAAATATTTAACCTAATATTATACCTTTCTAATGCTTATTTCCTAACAAAATTAAACAAACCAATTTATTCTCTACCCAATTCTTTATTACAACTATAACTAGAAATTGAAATTCGTCCATTGGTAAAATTTATTGTAAAGTGCTTGTTAATTTATTGAACATTTTATAGAAAAACTTACATTATTAAAATTATAGCCAGTGGCACTCTAGGCTAAAACTAAACGAAACAATCGTGGTTATATGTTATAAATACACACAAGCACAGCGGGAGGAAGTGGTAGAGAGAGAGAGAGAGAGAGAGAGAGAGAGAACGAGCATGCAAATGAGCAAAACTTGCACTTAAAAACAATATTAATATTTTAACGCTTTTAATAAGGCAGACTAAAGTGGCATTACTTATTAATAAAAGAAAAAAAAGAGGAAAAAAAGATTTAATTTATTTAAAAGGGCACGTTTAAATTATTTGCTCTGTGTGATTTGATTATAAGTATGTACTGGGCACCAGTACCCAAGCAACTTGCTTACAACATGTGGACGGAAGGAAGTTTGATAAAGCAAATTACCCACTATTATAAAAATATAATGAAATTTAATAACTTCTATTGTACCAAAGATGGTTACAAGAAGACTTGGGGTGCCTTGGCCAGAACAGAATGAAACTGAAAAGTAAAACTTTTAAGGAAACTGTAAAAGTCTTTATATGAAAGAAATAACCAGGGACTGACTGCACACGACGGTTTTCTTTTCTTGGTAATATAAATTTTACAAAAAAAATTTTTTTTTTTTTGCAGAGGTTTCCTGAAATTAAATGGAGGCCACAAAGAAAAAAGCAAAAATTAAAAAAAAAAACATTTACATATTAATTTATTTGCTTGAGTTACATATAAAGTTATTTGCTTAATTAAAAAAAATATATTCCCAAAATAAGTAACTTTTGTTGAGGAGTTTAAAATATTTTACGTTTATTTAAAATTACCGAAAATATTTTAAGCCAATAAAAATCAGGAAAAATTGTTGAAACATTTTGGTCCTTCACATCAAATATAATGCACTGTTTTTTTTTTTTTTTTTAACAGAAGTAACACTCAGGCAATGAATGTTTCATACTATTAGTAGGTGTTACCTTCTTTTAGGAAATTGTGATGAAGGAGACAGGCGGTGAAGGAAGAGACAGAGAAAAGCTTCATTATTTTTGTAACTCTGCTCTTTGGCACGTTTTTTAATAATGCAGTGTTGCAGCGCCTCTGGTGTCAGTGAGGCGTATTAAATTTTTTAGCTGTGTTAAGAAGCCATTTTATTGGTTATTTTACTTTGCCGGTGATTCTGCTACACAACGAAGGAGGACGCTCTGATGTTACATTAGGATTAGCATCTGCTGAAGTCGGTATAGTTAAGTGACCAGTGATTATGCCTTCATCACATGAACTTTCCTACAATGACTGTTGGATACATGGATTGAACCCATTACGTTCGGTTTTGTAGTCAAGGGCTAAAGGCAATGCTCATAACAACAGTTCTTCATTAAAGAAAAATATATTTTTAATTTACATTTTTTTTTACTTAATCTCCTTTGAATTTAAAAAGTTAAATAAACCATCAATTGATGTTCGTTTAACTCTCGTTTTTTTTAATATTGAAAATTTAACCTTTGGAATTTTATTTTATTTGTATTTTTTTTCTGTTACATTTAGTTGTGTTTGCAAAACAATAAGCAATAATTTTCTTTCCTTCTTTTTTTTCTTTTTTTTTTTTGTCAGAGATAAAAGCTACAGCAAATATATAAATAAATATAACATACGAGTTTATTCCAAGGAATTTCCGTTTTGATGTAAAAATGTGTATTTATTTCTTCTCTATTTGTTTTCATACTCTGCCTACAGAAACAAATGATTTTTTATGTTAGACTTCCGTTAGCCATACCTCAAACATTATGTAGACTACAGGGAAACATCCGTGTTGGAAAATATATTTATACACATGCTGTGACAAAAACCGCACACGAACACACACATACATACATAATTTTTCATATATCGTAGAAAAAAAAATAGTATTAAGGCAACTACTTTTTGTCTATACCCAGTAGTTCTGAAAGTCCCTGCAATTAATTTCACAAAAAATCTATTAATTTCACTCGTAATATCTGACAAAATATAAAAATATTAAACATTACTTCTAAGTCCCGATTTAGATGATGCAATGTTTCCAGCAGAAAATTTTACTTTTGAGGGAAAGAGGGTATTTAAAATTCGTTTTAGAGTCTAAACATAATGTTTACGGTGCGGTGCGCTTTCTCGTTGCGGGAGAGAAAAATAAACATAATACAACGGAAGACGGCGACGGCAATACTTGCCATTGTTTGTTTAAATTTTTATTAAATTTTTTGTTCATACATTTTTATAACAAATGTACTCTTTGTATTAAATATTTTGTTATGGCAGCAGCTAAAAACAAAAAATAATTAAAATTTTATACATTCGCAGATATATTTGATAAATTTTTTAAGCTTTTATATTTTATGAACAACATTTTTGAACTTCAAAATTATGTTTCTTGTTGTGAACACAGCCAATTATTCAAAAACTATGGCAACATCAGAAAGAGAAAGAGAGTCAAAAGTTGAGAGAATAAGAAAGTTCGCAATGAAAATAAAATAGATTTTAAATTTATGCCGTTCCGCACTGCGGGTTTTTACTTCAAAATCCTAAGGAAAACCGCACCGCAATGAATTCTCGTTACATTGTGTTCAGACTCTTATTCTCCCGTTCCTTATATCAACCCGACGGACTTATATAAAAAAATTTCTGTAAGATCTAACAAACACACACTTGTGTGTGACAAATCGAATGTTGTCGGTATCGTGGGACAGGCCCTTAATCACTTGCGTCTCCCTTACATCTTTGTAATTTAATAAATTTACCCAAGCTACTGGGTAATAATTTGAAGTATTTTTTTTATCAATTTTACCAAACATTTGTGTGCACACGTGTCTGTTTATTGTGGTAAAAGTAACACTCATACAAGAGCACACCAAGAGGCATGAACGTTGCCAAACGTAACTACCCTGTCGGAAAATGTGAGGTTGACTACAAAAATAGTTAACTTATAGTTAACTTTAACTTTAGGCTGACTAAAAGCTAACTGCAAAGTCATCCAGTACCTGGATTCTGTAACTTTTTGCGAACCGAAAATCGTAATATTTATCGACATATTTATTCGTTTGTGGTAACGATGATGTGATTCCGTAATTTCTTTTTTACGATAGTCTCAAACATTGTCTTAATCGCCATTTAATTCAATATTATGTGGTATCTCTGTATAGAAAATGTAAAAATAAGCGAAAAGATTAAAGAATGATAAAGAAAAACTCAATGAATTTAAGCTTGTGACTTTATTTTATTTTCCTCCAACCGACAGCGAATATCGTTAAAATATGTTACTGAATAGCAAAGTCGGTAAATTTTCGTTATATTTATTATAGCGATACGATTATCGTAATAAAAGTTACTGAATCCAGGTACAGAACAAACCCAAAATTAATTCGTAATCGAATTTGATGAGAGCCAACAAATTTATTCTCAGCTACTTTGAAACTCATTTCAGTTTTATATTAATATTTTGCTGTTGTCATTTTAGATGGTACCCTAGCTGAGTGGTAGCGCAATGAGTACACAACCTGTGATGATACATGTTCGAACCCCAGAAAAAAATTTTAATTTACTGACTACCAGGTGATTTAAAAAAAATCAACTTTAAGTTAGCTGAAAATAATGCAAAGTAAGACAATTGACTATCGCAATATTAAAGTAGTCAGTTGATTATATTAAAAGAAATCCAAGTGTCAGTCAGTACTAGGTGCGAAATAGTTAGCTTAAAGTTAATTTAAAGTAAACGTCATTTCCGACAGGGTACAAATAAACAAACACATAGATACAAAATTTAACTTAACAACCTACACGTACACGCCTAAAACACAAACACACACACATAAGGACATTTATATTTTCTATATAATAAATTTATTTAGTGTCAGAGTGGCAATGACAAAAGGATGTACAAATATATAAAATAAAAAACAAATAAGTACTTAACAAGTTTATTAAATTTAAATTTAAAAAGAATTAAATCAAAATTAAATATAGACACTTAATCATATTGCCTAGTGATGAGTCATTGCTATTAAGGCTTAAATCCAGTCTAGACAACTGAAATTCTTTAGCAAAAGTCTATGGACCAAAACAGCTGACTTTTATTGCCGCATTTTTTTTCGGTCCTTCTTATAACAAAGTCAAGCTAATTCAAATTAATGGACTCTTGCACGATATCGAATAAAAACTTTCGACTGAAAATTTATATTGAAACCAAAAATAATATATGAAAATTAGTTTTTGTTTTCAATATAAAATTTCGGCTCCATCAAAAACCGCCCAAAACCAAATCACGCAAAAATAAAATTGAAAAATCGCCCAAAATTTTTCCATACAAAATTGGGGTGACTTTTAATTTTTTTTTTTTTTTGGTGATTTTTCGTTTTGAAATTTTGGACGATTTTTCATTTTTATTTTTGGGCGATTTTTCACGGAGCCAAATTTTAAGTCGAAAGTTTTCATTGGATATCATGAAACAGTCCATGAAACTTTTTTATTCTTTCTCGACTATTTTATCAATCTATTAATTTTTCAAACTCCAAATTTGTGACTTTAAGGCTCAAATTCACAGCTTTTAGTTAACTAATGAAGCAGGTTTAACCAATGAAATTAATAAGAAAAAGTTAAGTTAAGTTAGTTAAACCACGGGCGCTAGTTAACTACGGACTAAGAACTTGGACCTAAGTCAATTAAAAAAAACAAAAGAACTTTAAAACCAGAACAGATGTGCCTGTCTTCAGAACATTAGAAGCAAAATTTTGTTGATGATATACATTAACCCTCTAACTATTTTGGAAGTGGATCGTATTAACATTTTATTTTTTAAGCAAAAATCCCTTTTCAACAAGGATGTATGTAGTTGAAGCATTCTGTGAAAATATTTGCCATGAAATTCTAATATAGGTCTCAGAATATATTTGAGTAGAAAATTCAACTTGACTACTTATATAAAATTTTTACACGAACTAAACGAGAATTTTGTTAATTTTAATTATTGTTGTTCGAACTTAATTTGTTTATATATTTATGATATGATCAGGCTAAAGTTCGTATCGCTTTGTAAGCCAAATTACATGTGATAATTATTAATGAACAAATAACACCAAAGTTAGTTGTAAATATTCTGACAAACACTTAGTTGAACGGAACAACTAGTTGTTTTCGAAGGCCACTACACCTTCATCATCAGCGTTCTTTGTGTTTGGTCCACTGTGTGTGGTGTCAGTTGATGTAGATTTCTGCTTTATATAAGCAACTTTTTTGCAAATGGAATATGTGAATTGTTTTGATTCATCTTATTTCAATTTGCTGAAAGCTTTTTTTTTTGTAATGAAAGCTTAATTTTACCATCTCTAAATTTGCAACAGTCTTGCCGTTGTCGTTTTTTTTCTTTACTTACTATGCAGGGTGCCCCTGTGGCTGAGTGGTAGCGATGCTAGCCTCTCAGTCCAGAGGTCGTGGGTTCGATTCCTACCATAGATCCTGGGTGTTTTTCGCAGACAAGCTAATCGCTTTGCGAATTGTGTTTGTGTTTAAAAAAAAAAAAAAAAAAAAAAAAGTTAATTTGCTTATTTTGATTGTACTTAAGACAAAATTTTTTTGTTGGAATTTTGTCAAACAATTAGAGAAAGCAACATATTGCAATTAACATGCATAATATTTGGATACTTGGAAGTTGCTGTTGACCTGTTAGAAAATGGTTTTTAGGTTTTAACTGTTATTTTAAATTATGAAGTTTTTTCAACAGAGTCAGACTTATGTTCTATATTTTTATTTTTAAATTTCATTTACTTATGCATGTAATTTCTTATAATCTTTTTGAAAAGTGTTTTGTTAATTATTTTGCCAAATCGAATATTTTTTGTTGCCATAAAAGCAAATAAATCTTTGATTTAAAATCTCAAAACAAATTTTCTAAGAGCAATCACCAGGGTGCTTAAACAAAGGCTATGAATTACTAATAATTGCCTTGTTAGTAAAGCTTTTTATTAGTTTATATTCTCCAGTAGTAGTATCTATTAAAAGCACTTAAAAGCTTTTAGCAAGTGCATGTTATTTGACAACAAAGAAAATTATTAAGAAAGTTTTTAAAATGAAATTTTGATTCTTTTTTCATTATTATTACTTTTTATCAAAAATTATATTGCAACATCAACAATCCTCTTATATTCCATTTATAACTTATGTAATTTTTGAAAAAAGTATTTATTGCTTGCTCTTATGTTCATAACAAAATAAATAAATATTTAAAAAAACACTTAAACAAAACATGTTCACAGTAAGAGGCCAGTGTCAACAAAATTGAAGGGGCCCTTTAAAGATAGAAAATCAAAACAAATGTTTGCTTATGATAAAATAAAATATTTTATCATCTAGCAAATGAAATGAGTTTAATAAATTTCTTTTTTTACACGAACCATAAGAAAGTTAAGTCACCTGCATTAGCAGAAGTTCTCTAAACTCCTTCCTTGCCTTAACTCAAGTTTCAATATTCGAAACTTTTTTTCTGTTGTTCATATTTTTTTAATTTTCTTTTATAAGAAGCTTAGTTTAACAACAACCCAAAAACGATAAAGAAAAATATGAATATAAGATGGCAGGATTTTTTTTCAATTTTCCTTCAATTATTTTCATTACATAAATAATATTGCAATCTTTGTCAATAAATTTATATTTAAGTGATTTTTATGGCACTACAGACACATACTGCATCATTTTGTTATTTCACAAATTATTTATACGCAAACACATCGACGTACATTACAGACAGACTGAGAAATGATGGCAGCTCATAGAAAGAAACTCGCAATCGAATGCACTTTTAAGTCAACATGAAAAAGCAACAATAATAATGGCCAAAGTTTGCAGAAAATCACATATAAGAGAGTTACTTACACAAGACAACAAGAATGTTATTAAATATATTTTTAAAAGAAAGAAACAATTCCTAACTGTAGAAGATCCAAAAAAAAAAAAATATTTAATAGCCAAAAGAATTTTCGGATTTCAAAAAAAGACAAATAAATATAATTCAAGCTGATTCTTTGTTCGTCTTAAAATTTCGGAGTTAGAAAAAGGACAAATAAATATAATTCAGGCTGAGGAATTTCTCATCTGTGTTAGTCTAAAAATTTGTGAGTTAGAAAAAAGACAAATAATATAATTCAAGCTGATTCTGTGTTAGTCTTAAAATTTCGGAGTTAGAAAAAGGACAAATAAATATAATTCAGGCTAAGGAAATTCTCATCTGTGTTAGTCCAAAAATTTGTGAGTTAGAAAAAAGACAAATAATATAATTCAAGCTGATTCTGTGTTAGTCCAAAAATTTCGGAATTAGAAAAGGGACAAATAAATATAATTCAAGCTGATTTTGTGTTAGTCTTAAAATTTCGGAGTTAGAAAAGGGACACATATATATAATTCAAGCTGATTCTTTGTTAGTCTTAAAGATTTGGAGTTAGAAAAAGGACAAATAAATATAATTCAAGCTGATTCAGTGTTGGTCTAAAAATTTCGGAGTTGTAAAAAATACAACTAAATATAATTTAAGCTGAGGGTTTTCTCATCTGTGTTAGTCGAAAAATTTTGGAATTAGAAAAAGGACAAATAAATATAATTCAAGCTGAAGGATTTCTCATCAGTGTTAGTCTAAAAATTTCGGAGTTAGAAAAAGCACAAATAAATATAACTCAAGCTGATTCTGTGTTATTCTAAAAATTTTAAAGTTAGAAAAAGGACAAATAAATAGGAATTTCTCAGCTGTGTTAGTCTAAAAATTTCGGAGTTAGAAAAAGGACAAATAAATATAACTCAAGCTGATTCTGTTACTTTAAAAATTTCGGAGTTAAAAAAGGACAAATAAATATAATTTATTATATCTGCCCGTCCCGAATATTTCTCCTAAGATCGAATCAGAACCTTTATTTTGGATTCTTTTTTGTTGCATTTTAAGAACTTCTTCATTTTCATTTTTGAAAAAAACTTTTTTTTTGTCTCAGCCGATTTAACAGTTTTTTTTCTCTTTTTGTTAAAAAAGACTGGTTTACGCTCCATAAAATTTATTATTGCAATTCATTTACTTTAACTTAATATATCTTGGCAAAAGCCTTTAAGGCTTGCAATTAAGCTTTTTTCTATATGAAAAAGTGGGCGTGTCACACCCTTCAAACTACTATTAAATAAAAAACAGTTTATGTGTTGTTGTTTAAGCAGTTTTAGATGCCTTTGGATGCTGCTTAAGCAACTCAACATTAGACTTAAACCACAATTCCAAAAATCTTAAAAACCCCCAGTGCTTATAGACAAATTTCCAAAAATTATTGAGAATTACAAAACTGCAACTTAAAAAAACAACAAACAATATCATTTGGTGTGTGCTGCTTATAAAAACTAAATTTTTCTCACTGCTATTAAATCGCTTCTTAAAAAACTTGACTAGTACGCACTAGACTCCTGCACAAGACCACTTACAAAACCTTTTAAGACATGAGGGATTTTTCAAATGCAAAATCTTCTAAACAAACAGGTATAGGAGTAAAGAAGAAAATAGTTTGTAGTTGGAAAATTTGTGATGCTTGCTTCTTCATACATATGGGCGCGCATGCAAACGTCATGCATGTACATACGCACACACGTTGTGTGTATGATCTTTCATTTGTCTGCGCACATAAACACAAAATATTTTACCATCGACATCTTACACACACACTAAAACGTAGAATATGCAAAATAACAAGCATACACGCATCAACACTACTTCTTTTGATTGTTTGTTACGAACAAGAAATAGTCGCGACTTCGCTTGTAAGCAATCATATATACGAACATCAATACATCCATAGTACTTCGCTTATTAAACAACAGCATTTATTATTATTTATTATTTAAAAACAGACATATTTACATTTCAAGACTGTTTACGCAGGCCTATAGTATGCACTTTTGGGTCTTGTTATAACAATGCAGCATGCTTGAAAATGTAGGAGGGGGCTACACCCTCTCAAATTTAATACACTAATTTATATACTTCTACTTAATCGATTTCAACAAAACTTTAAACCACTACTTGACTTAACATTTAGAGAAGTGAGCACAAACACGCCCATTAAAACTTAAGCTAAAAGCAACAATATTTCTATAGTTCTCAAAAATATCCACTTTTTTATAATTTAGCTTCAGTTAAATAAAACATTTCTTAATATGTTCATGCGAAAAATTTATTTCTTCATAATTAATTGAAATTGAATTTATCAGGATAATGCTTAAACATTATTCCAGCGTTTTCTTCCTGCTCAGAGATATTAATACCACCAAAATAAAAGGCACAAAATTATAGACGTGAAATACAAATAGTTAAAATGATATAAACAAATATATAGCAAACAAAATACAATAGACAATAGCATTCATGTAATAAAATTCGAATACACCTTCCAGGACGATTGTTATAATGCAAACGCTTGCAAACTTTCGGTAGACAGTGTCAAGGGAGAGGGAGGGACAGCAAGAGCACATTTCTCAAAAGGAAGTTTGGAAAATTTATAACAGGTTTTATATAAAAGCGTAGGCAACATTATCGTGTTGCTGCTCAAGCCTTAAACATTAAACGTGCATACAAACATATAACGAATGAATGAATATAAATGGTATCAGTAAAATAAATCAATAAAACAATCTTAAGATAAATGATGTTATATAAATACTCGTAGTTTAACACGAGCTACAAGGTAGACAAGCAAAAATTTTGCTAACGAAATAAATGTTCAATTAGAATTTATTAATTAGTGTTTAGAAATATTTTAAGCCCGAAAGAACTTTAAGTTGTAAAAAATAGCACAAAAAAATTAAATTTGTATCCAAAGAAAGTTTTTATACGAAACGTTTAAATTTGAAATTTAAATGAAGTAAAGAGCCACTTTGATTTGTGTTGACATTTTTTTTTTTAGTTTTAGAACTTTTTACATTTTGCCGATTTTTATAGATTTTTGGGTATTTTTTTTTAGTTTTTGCAATTTGTACCGGTTTTTGGCGATTTTTTCGGTTGCTTTTTAGTTTTGGCGATCCTTTCACTTTTGGTGGTTTTTTCGATTTTTTTCGTTTTGACGATTTTTTGTGTTTTTTGTTTTTTTGTTTTTTTTTTGTTTTTACTGAAGATCCTGGTTTCAATCCCTGTATACGACAGTTATCAAAATAACAACAATAATGCATTTTTCTGATGTGCATTAGAGTCCCTTTGCATCAGTTGTTGTAGGAAAGTTCAAATGATGAAGGCATAGTCACTGGTCATTGAACTAAACCGACTTCAGCAGATGCTAATGTTAATGTAACATCAGAGCGACCTCCTTCGCCGATATTGTGTAGCAAAGTCATCGGCGAAATAAAATAACCAATAAAATGGCTATTAAACACAGCCTTAAAATTTAATACGCCTCCTTTAACACCAGAAGGCGCTGCAACACTGCATTATTAAAAAAAGCGTGCAAAAAGCAGAGTTGTAAAAGAATGAAGCTTTCTTCTATCTCTTCCTTCACCACCTGTCTTCTATCACTATCCCTTTCCTAAAGAAGGTAACACCTAGTAACACCTAATAATAGGCATAATAGGCATTAATTTCCTGAGTGTTGCTTCTCTTTAAAAAAAAATTACAATAAACGTGTATTATATATTTATATTTGTTTGTTTGTTTGTTTGATATTTAATGAGAATGAATGAATGAATCCAATGAGAATAATTTCCTGGTGAAGATTTATTTATTTTATTTTTATATTTATATTTATTTTTTTTATTAATTTTGCAAATTGTTTTATTTTTTTACCCAGATTCCGTCACAAAAAAAGAACTCCATATTAATTTCAACTTTTTAGTTACCTTTTCTTAAGAAAACATTGTAATTTTTTTTAACAAAAAAACCTTATATTTTACCACAAAACAGTAAATTTTTGCTATTGTCGATTAATTTTCTAACCCACTGTGCACTGGCGCACACGAACCCAGCTCGGAATGCTAGGAATTGCAACCACAAACAACATTAGCAGGGAAAACTTTTTGTACAAGACAAGAACACGATAAACAACATACCAGCAGTACATGCTCATACGACACACACACTTGAAGTTTGTAGGAATGAAAAATATCTTGGCAACGCATAACAATGTTTTACAGCTTAACAAAAACATCGACTGCCACTTCCACCCACCGAAAGATGGATGGATGGATGATACATCTTATTTCAACTTGAAAATGGAAAATCTTACAACAAGAAACCCTTCAAGGCAAATCATCATCTTCTTATCAACAGCAAGAACAGCAATAGCAACAGCAATCATAGTCAATGTCGACCGTGCTCATTGTCATCGTCATCATCATCATCGTCTCCCTGAAAATGCCATTTTGCAACGAAGAAGTAAACAACGGCAACAAAAGTATTAACAACAACAACCTCAATATCAACAATAACAATATATTCCAACTATGCTGTATTTTGTACATTCGGCTTCTACAATTTCCTGAACCTCTTTGCTCTTAAACCGCTTATTTCTCACTCCCTCTCTCTCTCTCTCTCTCTCTCTCACTCTCTATTACTCTATTACAACAAATGTGCTTTTACTTCCTCTTCTTTTGCTCCTTTTAATTTGTAAGACGTCTAAGTGTTGGTGTACAATGCCTTTGATTGTTGTGTGTAACAAGGGATGTCTTTCTGTCAGTCAGTCTTTCGGTTTCTCTATCTTGTTATATTTATGTCTAAGTTTCGAATCAATGCGTATGTTGCCCAGCCAACCAATTGGAACTGGCAATAAAGCACAGGAATTGTTTTTTAATTTTTTCTAGAAGATTAACGGAGGAAGGTTGTAAAATGCCATTGATTGTGATTATGCAGCTTTAAGCTTTTAAAACTGGTACCTGTAGATAAGGAAAAAACCGCGAAAGCTAAGCTGCAAGCTACTGGACAGACGGGTCCAAGATTACGTGTAGTGACATGATCTCATATTGAAGCTACCTGCGAATATATTTAATAAGTAGTCCCGGGGAAAAGCAGCAGCTGATGCAGAGGTTATGGAACATTATATTGTGGGTTTTGCAGAAACTGAAAAAAAACAGAAAGAGACATAAGAAAATAATTCATCGCCAAAAGGGCGGATCGGGTCTATAACGCCCTTAAATAAATATTTAGCTTATTTTTTTCTAACTGTCCTGGAAAAACTGGGGTAGCCGGAGAATGGCTTACTGCACAGAAAAAACTTAAAAGCAACTTTAATTAATATTTTAGTTAGAAATTTGTACTATTAATAAAATCCTGTACTGATTTTCGTCCTGCAAACAAATTGATAATATCAATTAATGAATTTATAAAAATGAGGTTTTCGTGCTGTTTAAGATCAATTAATAGAGTTAATTGAAAGTACGCGTTTATTTTAAGCAAATGATTAATTGGCCAATAATAATTGAATTTAGTGATTTTAAACAATTAAATTGTTCGTTGAATGAATTAATAAAAGTAATTGAAATGTATAAAATTTTAGAAAGTAAAAGTAAAAAAAATTTTAAATAAAATAATTTTTTTATTTATTTATTTTAACTGACTTATTTTATTTATTTGTCTAATTCCGTAACTTACGCTGCAAGCTTTGAACATGGTACCTCCATTCTAGCAGGCTAACACACATCCACTATGCTATCGTGGCAAATTATTTTTTATTCAATTATTGCACATATGTAGGTATGTGTTCTTATTTTATTTTTTAACTTACAGTGCTGTCATGCTTCGAACTTGGTACGTCTAGAATAGCAGGCTGACACACTTCAATGAAAACGTGAACAAGCACAAACACAAACTAAAATATTTTTTTTCATTAAACAAAGTTAATTCAAACAATCAAAAAATTGGTTGAATTTTTAATAATGCGTACAAAAGTTTAATATTCGTCTGTATGTTTGCATATTTGCTAACATCCATACCAACATTAAACTTTTTATTTTCAATCAACAAAATTTAATTGGAACAATTATAAAATTGTTTGAAACAGCATTTATTGATTTAATTGAAAGCATTTTGGCTAAAATTTTATCTGTGTGCCTTGCTATTGCAGGACAATGCGAAAGGCATGTCAGCGAAGAATTCCTCAAGGGTCAACAATGGCACCCATATGCTTCCAGCAACCATACGCCCGATCTTAGTCCAGGAAGCAACGGCAGGCTTCACTAAATTTTTTTTGTGCTTACAAGCAATAAAGTCATCCCTACAAATTGGTTATATAATTATGAACAGAAAAGACAAAACAGAAATAATGAAAATCTTCCAGGATGTTAGGGACATCTGTAAAATCCTTCCACATCTACGACAATCTCCAAGTATCTGAGGGTGGAGCACTTATTCTCTATACGGTATAGTAGAAGCCTTATTTTAAATATTTTGACAGCATTGACAGTCTTGAAGCTGAATTCAATCATTTAATTAAGACAAATTTTTTGGGATAAAAATGTTAAGGAATTAAATTAAATTCTTCTGTTTCTTTTTTTTTAGGAAAAAATAATTGTTCCCAACAAACTGATGAAATTAGATTTAGCTTACTTCCGCCATAATTAGTGTTTGTTGGGTTGCCTATAAATGCGTTTTAATGTGTACGTGCAAGCAAGACTGTGTGTGTGTGTGTGTGTGTGTGTGTGTGCTGATGTTGCAATGGCTTCTCTTGCTCATTGTTGCAGTCTGAGTTATTATTATTACTACCTTTTTTTTTTGTTTTGCTTTAACGAATTCTTACCAATAAAACGTGTAATTGCTTGTATAATGAGTTTTTCCGATAGTTCTATTTAAAGAAATTTGTTTGCAACTTATTGCATGTTGTTGTTATTTGAAAACTTTACGCACAACACAAACTGCAAAAACAAAAATAAAACAGGAAAGTAATAGTTTAAAATTTGAATAGAATAACTTTTTAAGAGTTTTATTCATGCACTAATGGGTTATAGAAACAATTTCTCTCCTGCTAAGAGTTTAATACATTTTTTTAAAGTTTGACAAGAAAAAATAAAAAAAAATAAAGGAATGCCTTTAAATTATAAGAAAAAAGTTTTTTTTAATCACAAATTTTGTATGGAAATCTTCTTTAAATGCGTTTTATCAAATATTTTTTCAAGGTAACTTCATATAAGGTATACTCATCTCAATTCGCTTTGATAAATTTTTTCTATTAATGTACTGAAGAATGTGTATTGACATCTAACATACTCGTATATTCAAATTTTACGCCTCTACCACCTGATATAAGTTTGCCTTGTCTTTTAATATTAAATTTAACAAAAATACATATCTAAGTATGTTTTTTCTGTAAAATAAACAAAACATGCACATTTGGGAAATTAATGGATTTCCAGAATAAAAAAAAATTAATGGGCAGCGCAACTGAAATTAAAAATAATATTAGGTTTGTTCATTTACTTTTCCAGCAGAAACTAGCAACGAGAGAGTAAGGCAGAACAAAATTACTCTCCCAAATATGAAAAAGTAAATGAACAGTCTACTTGTGCAAACTTTCAAGAAAATTTTAATCATATGAGAACCATGGATGGAAATCATGATACAATTAAACTTTTTCTGATGTATTTTGTTTGATAATATTTTAAATTGCAAATTTTTTTTTTTAAATTGACATTTAATATGAAATACTTTACACAGTTATGTGAATTATTTAATATTTTTATGCATTTTTCATAATTTTTTAATTTTATTCATTAACAAATACAAAAATGACACCTTCCATCTCTGATCAAACAAAATTCTTTGACATTAAAATTGAATTTATGTGTTTTAATGAAAGAAAAACAATAAATTAGGAAAACATGCTTTCTTTTTGCATACGTATAAATGTTGTTTTTTTTTCAAATAAAGAAATGCAAATTGTTCAGTTTTCCTTTTTCAGATATTTTTGATATAATTAATTTGACAGCAAAGCACACAAGAAGTTGTTGGATAATTCTTGCAAGTAAAAATTTTACTAGTAATACTTTGTTGAAATTTTTTTTGTCTCTCGATTTTTTTTCCCTGTTGGCGCTCTCTCCTTGCAAACTTTTTGAGTTAATGAACACTTTCCAGTACAAATTCGTAACAATTTTTAGTAACTGAACAAACCTATTATGTATGGCGACTTTCTTCAATTACCTAAAAATATCGATAATAAGATTATGACAGATGAGCCTTTGAATGCAATACAAGCAAAATCTTAAAATATTTATAACATATATAAGTACTAAAAAACGGAAATTGTTAAGTAAAAGTGCTTAAAAAATTAAAGATGATAGAATTACTGTGTGAATTGTGATAAATGTCCCAGCAAAAAAGGTAATCGAGTTTAGAATTAAGCATTTTTGGTGCAATCTTACTGGATTACCAACTTAATGATTTTAACAAGCCGTGAGACTAAAATAATCGATTCTTGAGAAGTACTTACAGTTTTTTTTTATTTGTCAACATTTCACGTAATCTATTTCGTCTAAAAAAATCATTCTCTTCATTTAGTAACTTGCACGTCATTTTTTAAATTTTAGGTAATGTGATTTGTAAATTGAAAATTTCGAATCAGAAAAGTAAGTCATTATATGGCAAGTAGTTCTAATGGTAATGTGTAATTTTTTGCTGGGGTTATTGCTTAACGTGATTTTTGCTAACAATTTTTATTTAATTTTGAAGTCTAATTTTTGTCCTCAAAAAAAAAACGATTAGTTTAATTAATTGTATTTTAATTATTGAATTTTTTAATTTTATCTTTTAGCCTTAAAAACTATGCAGCAACCAAACATTTTTGGTTGCCAGTTTTATAGCAATTCGCCAACTAAAATTAACAGCTGTTAATTGTCAAATGACATACGTAATAATATTTGTGTAATCAACTGGCAACGCAACTAAGGCTTAATTGCCATCAATAATCGAATCATAAATCTTTTTCTACATATGTATGACTGTGCCGATTAATGGCTGGCCGACCATTCCCTTAATTATTTATCGGGACTCAAAAATTTCAATTTAAACATTTTGAATTTAAACATGAAAAAAATTTTGAATCGTCGCGAACACTATGCGTCTTAGAGTGTTAAACTGCTAACGCACTTCAACAGAATTTTACAGGAGAAAAAAATTATTTTAACATTTTCTATACAAAGCTTCAGCTTTTAGCTTTATAAAGGGTATTTTTTGTATAGAGGTAGAGAACTTTGAAATGGAAAAACACAAAGATGAATTTTTTAATTTAACATGAAATTTACTTTACTCGAAAGATAATCTTCTGGCGCTCAAGAAATCTCATCATATTTTTATAGAGGTAGTGAACTTTGAAAGGGTATAAAACAATGCTGAATTTTTTAAATTGACATATAATTTACTTCATTCGAAAGATAATCTTCTGGCACTATAATTTACATATGACTTCTGATATATGACTGCCGGCTACGACGGCTGACCCGGACGTAGTCTAATCTATAGGTCCAATTTTCCATGACTTTTTCCAACATTTGTGGCCGTATTTGGGCAATAACGCGACCAATGTTGTGCTCCAAGTGGCCAATCGTCGGCGTAGACTAGCAAGTTCACGTGAAACTATGAGGTTACCAAACATTTCCTTCAAAAAATCAATTGTGGCACAAGCTTTGTGACATGTTGCACCGTCTTGTTGAAACCACAGCTCTTGCACATCATATGGTTGTGTAGAGTATTATCATTTAGAGTGATCGTGATACTAAAACGTTCCATAATTAATCGAATTAATTATTGTAATGGACGATTACATCAACCGTAAAATGAACGTAGTGCGCGATAAATATTTCGAACAGAACCATGATTTTCAAATCAAATTTGCGCAATTTGGAAGCTTTTTTCAGGCGTCAGTCTATTCATGTTGAAATGCCAAACCAAACTAAACATAAATCACTTGACAGCTGACAAAATGGCCGTAAGTTAAACCAGTGTTGCCAACTTAAGGTCTTACACCTCTATAAAAAAACACCCTTACATTACATTAAAAAGTGGATTTAGCACTTATACACTCTAAACCAATGATATGAAAAAGTATTTGAAAATGGTGTCTTTTATACAGTGACACAAGTTTAACTCATAATATATTTTTAATATCAATGAAACGGGCGTAGAATGCGCAATCTGGAACACCAGTTTGCAACAACTTTTCGCAGCATTTGCGGCCGTATTTCACCGATAACTATTCGAATGTTGGTTTCCAGGTGCTCAATTGTTTGTGGTTTATCGACGTAGACAAGTGACTTAACATAACCACAAAGAAAATAAAATAATCCAATGGAGTTAAATCACACGATCTTGGTGGCCATTTAATTGGACTATTACGTGTAATTATTTTTATCATCAAAATTTTCTTTGAGTAAATCAATTGTAGCATACGTTGTGTGGCATGCGGGTCCGTCCTGTAGGAATCACATATCAGCAAGTTTAATGCCACGTAATTGAGGTATGAAAAAATTTCGAATCATGTTCCCAAACCGTTCACCATTGACAGTAACATTCTGACCTTCATCGCTTTTGGAAACAAATGGCCCAATGACTCCGCCAGCCCATAAACCGCACCAAACAGTAATTTTCTGTGGATGTAATGGTGTTTTGACAAAAACTTGTGGATTCTCTTCACTCCAAATGTGACAATTCTGCTTTTTTACGTACCCACTCAACCAGAAATGGGCTCAATCGGAAAATTAAATTTAAAAAATTAAATTTAAATAAATAACAATAAATTTAAATGAATAACTTTGATTTAAAATTTCAATGCGTTAAGGCAGAAATTCACTTTCTGTTCTGTTACGAAACAGCTGACTCTTTCTTCTTCACAGAAATCTTATACAAGTCGTTTTCTGTTTCATTCTGTTATGTTTCGGCTCATGCTAGGAACACAACTGGGACGAACGACGAATTTTTCGGTGCGAACTTTCGTTATAAAAAATAAAATACATTTGTTCATATGAAAATGAACATAACACCGCCGTAGAACGAAATTCGCCGTGCATGACGAACTCTGAGATAGATTTATTTCTATTTTGTACGCCGACGAACGACGAAAAAAAAACAAATTTCTCTCACTCTCTTTACATACACAATAAGCAGTGTGACCAGATTTTAAAATAAAATTAAGCTAAATCACGTATGTCTTTAATATATTTTTAAAGAATATGCAATTTGGATTAAAAAAGGCTAAAAAAGCTAAATGCATTTTTAAAAAAGCTAAAAAAAAAGAAGCTAAGACCTTAATAAAAATTTGAAAACTAAATCCATAAGAAATGAGCCAAATTTACCCCAAAATTAGCTAATATGGTCACACTGACAATAATCAACTTAATCAATTATAAGAGCTGAATTCGCTGAGTAAATTCGTCGCTATTGTGCTTCATACGACGAATTTACGCAGCGAATTCTTATAGACGAATTCGTCGACGTGGACGAAATTCGTCGTTCGTCCCAATTGTGTTCCTAGCATCAGCCTGTGAAAAACAATAAAATTGTTACGTACTTGTAAGTGACAGAATAAATTAAATAAAAACGTTTTGAAATAATTTTGATTGTGCCTTTAGAATTAAAAAAAATTAATTTTTATCAGAAAAACATAAAATTATGTTGAAACAAACAATGAACGATGCAAAACTCATAACATTAGTGGAAAACTGTGACCCTTCAGGTCAGAAACAGAAATAAGTACCCAAATTTAAAAGCTGAACGCCACAGCACAGAACAGCAACAGAAAGTAAAGACTAATGAAGCCTTTACTCTGGTGTAAGTCGATTTACATACATATAATAAAATGTCAAAGCAATATAAACAAAAAGCAACTATTAGCTGTTTAATGGGTGCTCAAACAAAAATTTGTGACGCTCTAAAAAAACATGCTTTATAAGTATTTTATATGCAATATCCGTTTTTTAGTTACAAAAATCTTTCAGCAACTTGTGATACGATTAAAAAAAATAATTCACGTATTATATTTGCACTGACACCAGACATACTGAAACAATCGCAAGAGCGCTAATGATTAATTTGAAACGGCCTTCGAAAACAGCATATTGTTCCGTTCTACTAAAGTTTGTCGGAATACGAGTAATATCACTTGTTTTTGCTGTTATTCGTTCCTTTAAAAAATTATGTCATGTAACTTGGCCTACTCAAAACCAATCAAACAAAAAAAAGTAGATAATTTATGTTTAAAATCCTTTCAAGTATGCTTAATTTTTTCCTTTAATTTATAGCTTTAAACTCATTTCTGCTACACATGTCATCTTTTTTTATAAATGGAGATTTTTGTAAGCTTCTTACGAAAACATATTTGCAATTTTTTCTCATAATAGTCATTTACTGTTTCACATTTAATCACCAATGGTTATTTTCCGACAATTTAATTGCCATTAAGTTTTTATATAAATATTATTGAGAGAAGAGCACATTAATTATTTGTAGCTTAATTTTTATTTCGTTTCTTTTATTTTTTTTTTTTTTTGTATGCTTAAGCCATAAATAAAACATTAAAAGCAGACAAAAAAAAATGAGATACAGTCAAAAAAAAATAAAAAATAAGGAATTATTTTGTTTATTTTTTATGGCCTTTCAAACGTTTTGCTGCATACACAGGAATATATCAATTATATAATTAGTGCCATTAAATACAGACACAAAACGGTTAAACGAAAATAAAATATATTTATATATAATTACATGCACACAAACATATATTCCGTGGTAGAGAAACTTTGGGCCTAATTATTGAAAATTGTCCTTAGCTATGGAATTTGAACATGTATTATATACAGTCTACTCCCGATAATGACTGCCCTTAACTAAAAATTTCTTAATATTTAGAATTTAAATTAGTTATTAAATGTAAATCAGTTGTATTATTTTTAATAGGTAACAAAAAAAGAAAACTTCTTACAATGACAAACCTATGTAAAAATCATTGGAAATGATTCAGATTTGCACTACTTTTGGATTACAAGTTCGGTATCTTATTAACTTCCTTGAAAGCTTTCTTTTCACTGGTTAATAGCAGCAGTTCTACAAGCATGCCCGATAATTTCTAATAAAATATTATTTTAAGGACTATTTTTCCAAGATCCTAAATGCTTGCTGGGTTATTTGTGTGCTTTTCTATATTTCTGCAAAAAGTCACCAAAAAAGACCAAAAATATTGCCACAGAAAAAGTGTTCTAATTTATGGACTAAAGGACAAAACATGTTTAGTTACAAAAATAAAAGAAAACGCTAGAGAGTGTAACAAAAATTTGTTCTTCTTTTCTGTATTTTTTTTTTTTTTTTTTTTTTTGTCAGCAAAATGCTTTTATACAAACAACGACAATAGGGAAAATGTAATAAAATGAAGGGAAGCACAACATATACATAAATTATTATGTAAATGTAAATCAATTCGATTCATTTATACATTTCTATTCATTTCATTACATTTCACTGCAATTCAATTAAAGTGTTTGCTCGTTTTATTTTCTTCATTTTTTATTTTTTTGCAAATATAAATGCTGATGAAGCAGTGTTTGTAGTAATTGCTAGTGCTTAATTTACCCTGCAGTATTGGGTAAGTAACAAAGTCTTCAGGTTAAATTGTTGATGTTTATAGCTAAAGGTGAAAAGTTAAAAAATTTAGCCTTTCTTCAACCACTCTAATTTATGTTCTGTTCCTCAAGAAAATTTTGCTATATCGTTGAAGTCTCTAACAGAGAAGGACAAAAGTATCGTTTAAAGGATGATTTGAATATTGGTCGTCAAACAACTATGAATGCGTACAGCTACAAATAAAAAACGCGCTCATATGCAAAAACAATAATTTTAAACCGAATATTTATAACTATAAACATGCAACAACTATTTTTATTACACATTTTCAAATTATACAGCAGAAAAAATTAAGGCTAGACCTTATAGACTGTATGAGCTTCAATCATACGCATGAGTATAAAAATACTCTGACTATTAATCGACTATACATGCGTATATACAGGGCTATTTTATTTATACACACACAAATGAAGCATCTTCTTCAACAGCCATACACACACCCAAATATTTTTCAGTCCCTTTTAAGTACACAAATGTATGTCTACGGTGGCGAATGATGAATAAATATCCCGAGTATCATACGTACATTTTTTTTTTTTTTTTGACTAAATATACATTTTCGAATAAAAGCATGCTTCGACTATAAGTATTTATTTTTAGTTATAGTGCATTTTAGTTTTTCACATAAATGAAGTAGAGATGATCTTGCATATTTGAATCGTTTAAAGTCATAGTTGCTTGAGCGTTACTGGCACTCAAAATTTAGCTTTTTTATACCTGAATTGAGAGGCGAAAAACTTATAGACTGTATGAGCTACAATCATACGCATTATTATAAAAATACTCTGACTATTAACCGGTTATACATGCGTATATACAGGGCTATTTATATATCTGATTTATATTAAGCATTTTTTCATGAAATTTCATGAATTTTGTTCCACGAAACTTTTTCTTTTTGATAATTGCAGCACTATAAAAGAGAATTTTGTATAAAAAAGGACGTAGAATGAATCTCTGATGCATTTTTGGCAACTTTTTTGAAATAAGTTGCTCCTACAGGCAAAATAAAAATTTTTCATGCAACTAATTTTATGAAAAGAAAAAATGCTTAATGTAAATTAGGTATTATTTACAAAAAAACATGTTTTTAAAAAGTCACACATTTTCCATTTCCTTTTATATACACAAATGTATGTCTACGCTGGCGAGTAATGAAAAAATATCCCGAGTATCATGCATCATATATGTATGAAAGAAAATCAATGTGTTTGACACGCATACGCTCTCTTATTTTTAGTTGTAGCATATTTTAAGTTTTCGCATAAACGAAGTAAAGATGCGTTAGTGGCACATTAAGTTTAGCTTTTATATGCCTCAATTCAATAGGTGGCGAATGATGAATAAATATCCCAAGTAGCGCGCGTATAGTTTTTTTATACAATTCTATATCTATACTCTGAGTGTAAGCATACTCCGAAAGAAAAAAGCTCATATAAAGAATGAACTACTGGGTACTTATTGTAATAGTATTTTAGTGGTCATAATACTTGTTTTGTTTTCTGGAATTCATACAAACCTGGACACACAACATCAAGTTCCCTAAGTAATAGTTAAGTTACAATTGGACAAGAGGAAATATCGTGCGTGTGTTGTCAAGAATAAATGAATAAAAAAAATGAAATCAAAAAGGTTTGTATTAAACGTAACAAACACATATTAGCAACTCTGCTATTAAGAAAATTTTAAGAGACCCTAATCAGTGAGAAATCTCTATGATTATTCTTGGGGATGTATAATAAGTAGGAAACAGTTGTTCTTACGATAAGCTTCCTTTTATATTAGCTTATATCCTACAAACTTAGGGGACAGCAACGAGGTGAGTAGCATGAAACTTAGTGTAAGACTTATAATGTTTGAAAGAGACAAAAATGCCTTAAAAAGCACCAAATTAAATCCAGAAACTATTAGATTTATGCAAACATGCTTAAATAAATAAAAGCATAAATTCTCTATTATTTCCTGGTTTACACTTACTTTTTCCCCTTTTAGATTTAAAAACAAAATCTATTTAATAACACATTTTATTTAAGTGAATTAAAAAGGTAGGGTCGCTCGACTAAGAACATATATCGCACATATACTTCAATAGTGGCATAACTCAAAAACTTCTGAGAGAAGAAAACGCATTTCCTGCAAAAGTGGTTTTTTGAGTTATGCCACTATTGAAGTATATGTGCGATATGTATAAAGTTCATATAGAAACATAAAATGAAAAGAAAATGATGTATGATGTAGTTGCAAAAGTATTGAATATAACACAACAGCACAATTTGCACACTAACTCTTACACAAATAAATTCTGTTGCTAATGCTGCTGTTGCTGGGAGTAAACCAAACTTAATAAAAGAATAAATAAATAAATCACTGTTTGTATTCTGCAAATGAAGATTATATACATTGTTTATCCCTTTTTTTCCGGTTTGTCTTTAGTTACGAACAGTATTTTCATATTCTATTTTTTTTCAATTCAACTGCTCCCTTTAAATATGCTACAATTGCAAACAAATAGCTGAACATTTGACCCTAATTTCAATGATTACGGATACATTCAAAGTTAAATATCATAATACATATAGATATTCATACATATGTAGGAATAAGCAATGAAACTTTTAATAAACTGAAAATGGTTGAACGTGACCGGTCATAGATATGGGCAACATTTTTTTTTTTTTTTTGCCAGTAACGTGAACATACATTATTTAAATATATTAATATTAGTTAGGAAAACATGAATGAGCGCAAAGAGTTTTTACATTTGAGGGATTAGAATGCCAATCAAAAAGGTAATGTTGGCATAATATTTTAAATTATTTATACATAACTATATTTACTTTTGAAAAAAAAAAAATTATAATGTTCTAACCATATGGTCTTTATGATAATAGAGAATTCATACCCTAATACTTTTGATATATTTTGTCATTTGAATACTATTATGGAAATAGTTTATTATTATTATGAAAAAAGGTAATCAGAGCAGTTAATAATATCCCTTGAGATATGCTGCACTTATGAAATAATTTAAAGGGACCCTGTTCAGCAGTATAGTATGGCAAAATAAAAAACTTGGGGTAAAATAATTTGAATTTCTTGTTACTAATGAATTGTGATATATCAATATTGATATGTCAATAGTTCCTTGTGAAATCTATTGCCATCGAATACCAGAGCTCAATCTTGATTCCATTTTATTTATATTGTTTAGTTACGTGAGTGCATGTTGCAATTTTTTTGGCTGAAGTACTGGGTTCAATCCTTGTATCTAACAGCCATTAAAATAACAACATCACTTATTTTTCTGATGTGAATTAGTGTCCCTTTGTGTCAGTTGTTGTAGGAAAGTTCAAGTGATGAAGGCATAGTCACTGGTCACTGGATTATACCGACTTCAGTAGATACTAATCCCAATGTAATATCAGAGCGCCCACCTTTGTTGTGTAGCAGAATCATCGGCGAAGTAAAATAACCGATCAAATGGCTACTAACCCCACAGTTCCAAAAAAATTTAATAAGTTTCATTTACCAGCAGAGGCGCTGCAACTCTGTATTATTAACAACGTGCAAACAACAGAGTTGTAAAAGAATGAAGCTTTTCTCTGGCTCTCCTTTCACCGCCTGTCTTTACTATAACTATCTCTTTCTTATAGAGGCATGCATTGCCGAAGTGTTACTTGTCTAAAAAAAAGACATCTCCGATAAACACAAAAACAACCCCGACATTTTTCATGTTCAAGCACTTGCATACACTCACTTACAGTGATTTCACTTACTAGTGAAATCTCGGTCATACTCATAGTTGCATCTCTAAAATAAAAGTACAGATAAAAGTAATTTTTTTGCAATACTTTATAAATGAATATTCCCTGCAGCTTTAAAAGCTCTTATTATATGGAATATAGAATTTTTGTATCAAAATGTCAAAATATCGAATGTGAAGCTAGTGAGATATATGCTTGTTATTGATTTGGTAACTTTCGCAAAATGAACTTAAAAAAAATTATATTTTAAGGAAAACAACAATTAGAAGATTGGTGGTCATTTGGAGAAATAGCGCTTCTGAGCAGCACATTTTAAAGAGCAAATTTAGGAACATTTCTGCAATAATGGGCCTAATTAGTGGTGTGGCATTTCAACTAAGAACAGAACCGAAAAATCTTTTAAATTTTTTTATTCTTGTAAAAAATCTTCGTATTCGAATTTGGAATAGGAAACTAGTGTAACTAGGCCCAATATACGTACTTAAATTATCAATAGACGATTACCTTAGTAGCTGGTGCTATACTACCCGTCTTATATTGTTATTATCCCAGAAAAAAAATAATCCAGATTTCGAAGCAATTGCTTCTATATTGCTTATTATTAAGTCTCTTTTGCATTCATCGACGACAATGGTAAGACTGTTGTAAATATAGTGATGGTAAAATTGAGCTTACAATACAAAAAAGCTTTCAGCAAATTGAAATACGATGAATCAAAATAATTCACATATTCCATTTGCAATAAAATGCTAAGTATATAAAGCAGAAATCTACATCAACTGACACCACACACAGTGGACCAAACACAAAAGAACGCTGATGATGAAGGTTTAGTGGCCTTCGAAAACGGCTGGCTGTTCCGTTGAACTATGTGTTGTTAGTCAGAATATTTAAAACAGACTTTGGTGTTATTTGTTCATTAATAATTATCACATGTAATTTGGCTTAAAAAGCGATACGAACTCTAGCCCGTTCAAATTACAAATATAGAAACAAATGGAGTTCAAATAATAATTAAAATTAACTAATAATTTAATATTGTTCAAATAAAATGTATATATAGAAATGTATACTTACACGACATACTGACATGTCTGTATAGAGAGATACACAAATGTTTATATATTTTTATTGGTCTACCCATTTGTTTATTCTTTATTTATTTATTCATTTATTTAACACCACCCATGCAATACCGATAGCTTACAAATGAAATACTGAACTGACAGATGTTTCTGAAAAAGATTTTTTTAAAAACTTAACATATTATGGTTTTGGATAACATTATATTGTTATTTACATCATATTATTTTTAAATAATAATACTAATTGTGTTGTAGTCATAAATTTTTAACAAAACTATATTGTTAAACTCTAACCATATCACACTTTTATATGGATGTGATAATGTAATTATTAAATTCAAACATTACTCTGTTTATCGCAACGAAATAAATGTTTAAAATAACAATAACTAGTTTTCGACGACCACACATTTGTTTCAGAGAACATAATATTGTTTTCTCAACCATTCTACAACCATATCTTTTCTTTTCGTGTATGTACATATGTAAACTCAAACGAGTATGGTTTTACTTTACCACTTAACCCTTTCTAAATGTAATTTGATGTTATTTTCTCATTATTTTTTAAGCAATCAAACATCAAAAACAATTTACACAACTTTTCAAATACATTTAACAAAAAAAAATTTTCAAAAAGTTTTTCATTTACGAAAATGAAAGTTTTAATACATCAGCAACTTTTTTCTCATGTTTTACAACATTGTTGTGGGGTTAGAGATCACACATGCACACATACACAACTTTTAAACTGACAATTTAAGAACGAGGCTGCCTGTGAGTTTTAAATAAAACTAAAAATGATGCTTTTAATTTTGCCTCTATAAAGAATTTAATACACGGCCAACACTAAACATATACACTGGGCTACAGTTGCTACTTACATACATATTTATGTGCACATACAGTGAGTAAAGACTACGGGATTAAGTGGGAGCCAGGAGATGCCAGTCGTTGCTGCTGTTATAGAGCCTTTGCCGACATGTGATGCTGCTGCTGTGTTGTCATAACTTTGATAGTCGTATTGAACATATTGTTTAAGTATGTAAAACATACGTGTAATTATAGTGCAAAAATGTAAATGTGTATTCGTTTATTTGAATGCCAAACAAAAGTCTATAGGCAACACATACACACAAGCAAAAATTAGTTAAATTGAGTTTAAAGTTTTTTATGAAGGACTATTTTTTTTACACATGAGTTGATGTTAGTGCCAGAGAAGAAGTTATATTAACACTTTATAAAGGATTTAATGTAAAAGTGAATAATTAATATCTATAAAGTTAAAGAGGCTTTAAGAATTCAAGACATTTGAAAAATTATATTTTTTGTAGAGACATTTATGAGTAAAAAAAGAACATAATTTGGCAAAAGGAATAGCAATGCGAAGTGTTACTGCTACTCGATATCGAACTTAATTTTAAATTAATAACATTCAAATTGTATTGAAATAGTTTGAGATTTCTTTCAAAATTAAATCATGCATTTTATTCCCTTACTAAAATGTGTATTAACGTATTATAGCAAAGGTACTGGTGAAAACTATTCAACTGTCTTCTATGAAGACAGTGGCATACTGCGGCATGTTTTTGGATCAGGTCAATATTAATTTCAAATTAAAAAAACATTTACATTTATTTAAAATTAATGCAACAGCTGAATAAACAAATGTTTTAAGACACATAATGTTAAATTAATTTAATGCTGGAATACCACGATGTTAACTTTGCTTTTCTTTACACAAATCAAAAAATCCCAGCACATTTAAAAGCTTCCCAAATAAAGGGTGTTTTTTATAGAGGTATATAAATTTGAAATGGCATAAAACAAAAAGAAATTTTTTTTAAATTTACTTTATTAGAAAGATAATCCACTGGCGCCATAATTTAAATATATGACTTATGACATATGACCGCCACTGCGCTGGCTCGGACGTAGTCTAATCTGGAGGTCCAATTTTCCCTGACTTTTTCCAACATTTGTGGCCGTATTTGGGCAATAATGCAACGAATGTTGTGCTCCAAGTGGTGGATCGTTTTGGGCTTATCGGCGTAGGCTAGCAAGTTCACGTGAAACTATGAGGTTACCAAACATTTCATTCAATAATTGAATTGTGGCACAAACTTTGTGACATGTTGCGCCGTCTTGCTCTTGCTCATCATGCTTGTTCAATTGATGAACGAAGTAGTCAGTAAGCATGGCCCTATAGCGGCGGATTCACTGATTCTAGTCTAACTCTACGCTACGATCTACAGCAGCAATGACTTCTTTTGTACGCACTGTACGATGTCTCTGTGGATGCGTTATCATTAAGAGTAAACGTGGTACGAAATCGTTTCATAGTTAATCGAATTAATTTATTTTATTTTAAGTTGACCGTAAAATGAAAGTAGTGCGCGATACGTATTTGGAACAGAACCATGATTTTCAAAATAAATTTGCACAATTTGGAAGTGTTGTTCAGGCTGCACTCTATTCATGTTGAAATGCCAAACCAAGCCAAACATAAATCATTCGACAGCTGACAAAATAGGCAACAGTTACAAACTGTTACCAACTTAGAGTTTTATACCTCTATAAAAATTACCCTTTACTAGCTTTCGATTAAGTCATTAGTTCATGTTACATGTTACATGGTTTAGTTGAACTAAACTTTAATTTATATGTGGTTTAAACTCAACAAGAGTAAATCAGTGAACCATACTTTATGTGTAGTTTAAAAAATTATACTGTGGCAGCACTAGAATAAATGTCAAAAATCAGCTGTTTTGCAGCAGGCTATCAGTTTTTTGCACAATCAAAAAGGCAAAAAATTTAATAAAATTTAATTAAAAGTACCCAAATTTTATTGAGAAAGAAATTATATATATTCTTGGCAGAGTAGAATATTATAAAAGAACAATAGAGGGTAAGAAAACAAATCGAACAAGATCTGAAGAAAAAGTCGAAGCTTGGAAAAAAGTTGAGTGCTCTTTAAATGCAAAGCATATGGTCTGTAAGTAATAAAAATCATATGGCCTGTATTGGTAGTTTAAACGCCAAATTTTATGCGTTTACAGATGGATTAAATATTGCACTGATTTCAAGGTATGCTGGTTTAAACACATTTTAAACCAAAAACAAAGATTAACTTGCACTGATTTATTAGCCCCAAGGTATACAAAAAAGTTGTTGTTATGCTTTGAATGTTTACTTCAATATCGTATTATATATATTATTTCTTTTTTTAATAGTAGGATCAGCACTCACGGGATAACCCCTACTCATGCAAAATATTGTGCTAGAACTAGGAAATGGAGAGGAGGATAGAGGGAGTAGTGTCTGTGAACATCAGATTTAAACTTTAACGGTCTAATTCATAAAAATTAATTATTTCAGCTTTAATCTGTACATTACTTATGAAACTGAGTTTGCTTTATTAAGCTCTAATAAACATTTGTATTCATAACTGATTTATATCAGTGAATTAACTATTAAACGATTTTGCTTCTTTTGTAATTTTATGTTGGCAACATCATGCTACTTTCGCTCTCATTTTATGTTTAGTGATGCATACGACAAAGAATCGATTATCTAGGTAGTCTGTTTGAGTCGAAAAAAAAGTAAATCATTAGGCATAATGTTATTATAATGTTATTATAACTTAAATTATAATGTTATTATAACTTAAAAAGTAGGCGTTTCACTTTTTATTAATAAATAAACTAAAGAAAATTTATATGTTACAAAAAATTGTATTTAAATACATTTATATTCGGCTGAGTACAGAGGTAGGCAAATACCCAGTTTATAGCGGTCGATTATGCATCACTATTTTGTTTTAATTTGAAAATGTTATTGTACATACATACGTACATATGTAAGCATGCAGTACCATACAAACATACGTATGCTTGTACTTACATATGCCCTTATGTTTATAATTCTATATTTCTTTTTGCCAATAAATGGGATTTCTTTAATTTTCAACGATGTTTATATGTATGTATTTTTCTTTTTGTACAATTATGCATACATACATACTTACATGTACCAACTTACATAAATTAATACATTTGCCCAAGAACATTATTCAGGAGACATGCATAAGAATAAACAAGAAACATACAAGTGAGAAACCACAGAAAATCTCACATAAAGGATAAAAAAATCAAGAAAATATTATTTATAAATGTTTATCAAACGCTTAAAGTAGCATGGAGGCTACATTAAAAATCTCTGAGTTATGAAACGTTTATTAAACGTCGAATAGGCTATTAATCATTTATGAATACACATTTAGCGATTTTTGACTATTAATGTGTTATTGAACTGTTAATAATCATTTATGAATTAGACCGTAAATATTTACGTATTTTGTGTTTAAGCTAATAATGCGGGTATGTGGATTTAACTTATTGTATACAATTGGGGGATTCAAACAATAGTCATACAGGTTTTATAGTCACAAAAATTTAAAATATTTTTATCGAAAGAAAAATCAAAATCAAAATCAATTATATCAAAAATATTAAAACATTATGACAATATGACCTTTATTACTATCAGTTGAAGGCCCCAATTGTTTTTGTGGAAACTATTTGTATTCGACCAGTCCACTTACAGTATATATGAATTAAATGAAAAATATGTAAAAGTGTGATACACTTTTAAAACACTCTGACCGGTTTAATTTTCTTATTTTTAATGGTTTTAAAATTTTGCAACAAAACTATTTTCATTTTGCTTCACTGCAAACAAAATTAAATAATCAAACAAAATAACATCTTAAACTTTTAGCCCATAGCGGTTGTTAATTAATATCCTAGTACTTTGATGATTGCAACAATTTTAGTTAGAATATTTAGCAACAAAAAAAAAAAAACAAACAAGGAAAAATGCAAGAAAAACTTTTTCCATTAAATTTCACTTGAAATTAAAAAATAATAATACATACGGAAAACAAGAGCAAAAGCAACAAAATATATATTTTAACAGCGCCTGTTGGATATGCCATGCTTTTAACATTATTTGATTTTATTGTTACGAACTTTTCTTTTGTACATTTCAGTTATTTCTCTTCCTCCTTTTTTTGTTTTTTGCAACAATTTCTAACAGCTGATGTTGCATACATGCAAAACACACACACACACACACACACACAATATCACATCCTTAAACTTTTCCTTTCCTGCGTTTTGTTCATTTATGCCTGTATTAAAACTAAAAAAATAATAACTTTTAAAAATCCAATTAGTGCACTTTTGGTCTCAACATTTCTCTTCCTCTCTTTTTTTTTTTTTTTTTTTTTTTGTTTCTCTATGTGCCTTGAATATTAGGAATAAAAATAGTTACATATATGTACATATTTCCTGCTAACAATTTTTCAATAAACCATGAATAAAGTTCCGTTTTCGATGATGCTTATGAACAGTAGTGTTCAACTTACATACATACATACATACACATAATTATGCATATACATTCTCACATGTACGAGTGTATAGAAACACATTTACATATTGAATGTACGTACGAGTACACACTTGGGCCCTAAAGCGATTTTTTGTAATTACTCAAAAAAAAAATTTCTGCTAGCGCTCTACCGTAATAAAGCTTTATTCATTTTTCACACGCAGCGCTGTTTTTGCCACTAATTAGCCAATTATGTAACACGTTGTAACGGAAAATAAGTATCAAAGACAAACGCAGACAAAGAAACAAAACAAAAAAAAATGAAATAAAATAAAATAAAATCGATTTGAGTTTGTACAACGAGAAGAGTGAAGAAATGTATAAAATTAATGAATGAAAAAGCGATTTGTTTTAAAACTACATGCTACATGTAGAAAGAAAACTTGTTTACTACAAATCAAATATGTTTTCGGAACATATTTGAGATAAACATATCAGTCATTTTTACAAAAAAAAAAAAAAAAAATAAATCCAAAATGTCATAATTATATTTTATTCCTATAATCGACGTTTTTACCATATTCTGGCAACCCTGGCTTACATTACAAGTTTTGCAATTTCCTTGCATACATTTTAATATTTAATTAATTATGTTTTCAGTAAATTCTTGCTAAATAACTACAATATTTTTCTTCGAAAATAAAGTGAAATACATATGTACATGCCAGAATGCATGAACGTAAATAACTAAGGAATTTAAGAGGAATTTACGAAATAATTTCTACAATATAAACTCACATTTCAGATAAACACTAATAAGATAGAGCAAACTTTAACTTAAATAAATATATACACTGCAAAGCATTTGGATAACGAACGTATATTTCTCTAATAAATGTACGAAATTGATTGACTTTCATTCAGAAGAGAAAATGCTTAACCAAACTCAACAAAAACTGCCTTAAAGAAGCTATTTTGCATAATTTTAGGAGCAAACATATAAATATTTTTGCCGGTTATCAACAAATGTAGTCTTTAACAAAACTCCACTTCATTTTCTTATATTTTCTTTTTAAATTAAAATTGTGTTTTGTTATTTTTTATTTTTATTTAATTTCATTGCTTTGAAATAGAATAAAATTTGTGTATATGCTTACCAAAAACTTTTATACACAATTACAATTTAAACAAATACGTACTAAATTTAGTATGATCGATATAAATATTATATGAGCATACAAATAAAAATAAAAACCCAAAAACTTTTTTACCAACTCCAGGGCGAAATTTTTGCCAAACAAGAAAAGCCCTTTTGGCTCCATTTACATAAATTTACAAAGTACCCGATTTACACACAAAATATTTATGTATTTCATTTGAAGTACATTTAGAAACCATATTGTAGTTTTTTTTTTTATTATTTATTTTTTTGCTACAGCATCAACTAAAAGAAAAAAATAAATGAAAATAAGTAAAATAGAAAATGAAATGTAATGGAAATAATTGAAGAGCTGAGGAGTCTTTGAAATAAGTCTGTTCGGCCGTATTTAGATAAAATATTAATGTAAGTGTTCGGCCAGAGAGAAAAAATTAATAAAAAAAAAACACTTCTTAGATATATGTAAGTCCTAATTTACATCATGCAAGTCTTATTGCTAAGCTGATTGGGTTGTGGGAGAGAGAGATGAAGGGGACAGTAACGTTTCTTTTCCCCTCGTCTCTCTCCCCTATGACGCAATTTACACTGTGCCTTTTCTGTTGCCTGTCCAGGCAGGCTTTTTTAGTTTGTTGGTAAGGGGGTGAGAAGCTTGCGGGGTAGAACAAAAGGCACAAAATGAAAATTCGAGGGGATTTATGGCATTTCTCTTTGCCTTTTTCGTACTCTTAGCATAAGCGTGTATATAAATGCTAAAAAGGCATGAATACAAAAGGCTTAATGTAAACGTGTGTGACTCTTCGTAGGGGGTTTAAAAGAAAATTGTCAATACAAGGCAGGCTAAAAAGGTATATTGTGAAATGGCTATAACAAACTAATCAGCTCAGCAATAAGACTTGCATAGTGTAAACTAGGACTAATAGATGTATAGGGGCACTAGATATTATTTAAGAGTGAAAAAATACGCATGGTCCTTCGAACCACTATCACGATTGAAATATAAAATTCTAATGGCATCTATTTAAAATAGCGATCTTCAAAACCGGGCACGCGTGCGAGTGCTCTCACAATAATGAAGAGAGCAATAAGAAAAAATTTGTATTTTTATTTAATGTGTACTCAATTGCTACTACAATCAGGGCTACCACTTTAATATCAGACTATTCATATGTGCCGGTTGTGTAGTCACATTTTACCAGACAACAATGGATTCTTTTTAAATTAGTTTAATTTCAAGGTTTTATATTTTTTAGAGCTTTAATAATCATATCTGAAAGTAGGTTATTATATACTATTTAAAATACATCAAATGTGCATTAATCTATTTTGAACACGAGGAATTGACTCGAACTAGAGTTTTAGAAATATATTACAAATATGTCTTGGCAGCCCTGCCATAAGAAGACCAAAATATCTTTCCCTCAAAAACGAAGCACCAACACGAACATAAGTGTGAATATCTATGTGTGGGTATCGCTGATTTAAAACGATTTTAAATACATCTGTGGCGCTTTAGTTTTTTATTTCCGATTTGAATTAAAATTTAATGGCTGCTGAAATAAAAAGATTATATTTCTACCAAGTTTCATATTCGGCTGAGCTGTAGAAATTAAGCCGAAGTTTGTATTCGGTGCTTACAAAAAACACTTAGTGAAATTGTAAAAAAAAAAGCTGAACAAATTTTACTAAAACACAATTTACTCATTTATAAACAACTTGACTGAAATGTAATAGAGAGGATTTTGTACAAAAAAATGCAAATAAAGTTGAAAAACAAACAAAATTCGTTACAGTAACATAACTTTATACGAGGTCAGAAGTATGAAAAAAATTAATAATAAATTATTATTATGCATTTCGTTGCGAGCTAAGCAAATAAAAATAAAATATTGAAAGAAATAAAAATTTAAATTTTTACAGAAATTTTTTACCTAAATCGGCACCAAGGACTTGTAACATTTTCTTGCCTCTCCTTTCATTGGGACTTATTTTATTGAGTGCTATTTCCTTGGAGTTATTTCACTTAGCCGCGAAGACTGCAAGACTTAACTTTAATATAATCTATATCTTGGGTGAAGAGTTAGTCGAGGACAAGTCGAAGCAAAATTATTGGCGCCGGTGCAACGACAAATTTTTCGACAGCTCAAGTTTTTCATGAATAAGAAAATAATGGAAACAGAAAATTGGCCAAATATATAAAAGCAGTTTACATCATTTATAATCAATTTACATCAATCCGAAAGAAAACATATCTGCATTATCTTTAATAAAATAAAGTAAAAATAAATAAGTTTACGGAGTTATTGTTGCAGAATAATTCGTCACATCGTATTTTACCTTGCTAAAAAATTTCATACAAATGATTAGTGATATACACTCAGTTCTTAAGAGTTGCTAATAGAAATCGGCAGCTATGGTGGAACCGCCTCCATGTTGACACCGGCGGTGGTTTTTGAGCCGATGCCAGGGATGTCTTTTAAATCACATTAGACTTGAAATTTTTTCTGAATTAAAAATACCTTAAGACTTGGTGATGAGCTCCGAGCTTATTTTTAGTCCTGTTAATTTTACCATCACCCTCGTATAGCAAATTTCACAAGAAATAAGCAACAAAAAAATATATAAAACACAAAATTAAACTTTTATCAAAGTTCTATTTAGTTTTGTATATTTAGATAAAAATTTATGTAGAATTAAACTTATTTCCCATAACTTAGAGCGTGAGTATTTCATATAGTTTTACAAAACGTCAAAACGTATGTGTTCATAAAGGGTGTGCCACAGAAGCGACAGAACAAATGAAATGGTATTCCACTAGAATTCTCTTCGATTTAATTTTTGTTTAAATCTTTCTACACAGTATGCAAGGATAGTTTTTGTAAAATAAAAAATAATAATTATGAGTTCTCAAATTCTGTTTTAAAAGGACAGACAACCTTCCCTGCGCTGCAGCCACACGTTCAATAAATGGCTTTCAATTTCATTACACATTTTTATTTGTCACCAACGAGGAAACAAGTCGGTTTATTATCCCCTTTTTTTATGTTTTAGCATTGAACTGCTGAATTTCGAGTTACCCTTTTATTCCATGTAATCAGGTATTTTTTTAGTATTATTTTATTTTAAAGTATTTCAAGTATGCTGCATACAATTTTGTCATGTCACAGAAAAGTTTCTAGGCAACAACGCAACCCAGCGAACTTTTAATTAAAATAAAAAAAAGAATTTTTACAAAAGCAAAAAAAACACTAATTCCCATCAATTTTAAAATATGCTTGATCAAATGTGTATTAAACAGGCCTTTAAGCAGTTTTTAAATGACGAAAATTTTTATATGTTGCTCCTAAAAGTATGCAAAATATATTCTATGGAATGAAGTTTTTTTCTGTCTTGTTGCTTAAGCAAAGTTTATATGCATTTCGTTTCTGCTTAAGAAACTCTGCTTAAAAACAGCTAGAAAAAAATTCTTAAAAATATCAACGAGAATTAAGCTTTTTAGTGTTTTCTTAAGAATATTTTTGCTTGAAGTCTACTGATAAGTTTCTTGACCAGAAGTGAAATGCTGTAAAGGCTTGCGTAAGCAGCAACAAACAAAAATTCAAAAATTGAGCTTTGATTGCAAAAAGCTTTCAGCAAATTGCAATACGATGAATCAAAACAATTCACATATTCCATTTGCAATAAAAGTTGCGTATATAAAGCAGAAATCTACATCAACTGACACCAAACACAGTGGACCAAACAAAAAGAACGCTGATGGTGAAGGTGTAGTGGCCTTCTAAAACAGCTGGTTGTTCCGTTCTACTACGTAGTTGCCAGAATATTTACACATTAACTTTGGTGTTATTTGTTTATTTGTAATTATCACATGTAATTTGGCTTACAAAACGATACGAACTTTAGTCTAGTTAAATCATAAATATAGAAACAAAAAAAAGTTCGAACAATAATAATTAAAATTTAAGTTTTTCAACTCAATTACCTACTTTATATTATGCATATTTTTATGAAATAAGTAACATGTAAATTTTTTCTTTGTCAATAGGAGGCCTGACGAAACAAATGAGACCAGAAAAAATTGCACAAAACTCTGCAAATATTCATGCTACGACATTTCCGTTGTATATAAGTCTGCTTTAAGGCGCTGCTATTAGCCAATAGTAAGAGTTAGGTGCAAGAAAAATTGCATGTGTAATGTAAATTAGGTATTTACTTATTGAGGCTTCAGATATTCATACTACGCCATTTTTCTATGTAACTCTCTTCTCTTCTCTTTTCTTCCTAAGAAAATAAAAATAAATAAATTCAGTAAAGTGCTACTTTGACTCGCACACGAAGGGTGCCGTACGGACACTCCATATGTAATACTATACGAACTTTAGAATATATAATCAAATATCTTACTTGATGTAGACATTTAAAAAAAATTCCCGCATAAACTTTTTTCGGTTTTTGATGATTTTCTTAGTTTTGAAGCTTTTTTCCTTTTTGTGACTTTTTGCCTTTTTTAATTTTGGTAATTTTTTTATTTTTGGTGATTTTTTAGCATTTTTGAACAACAAGTTGCCAAAATTAGAGAGAGAGAATACCCTTTAACTTTGATTTTTCTTAATTTCAGTGTTAATTGGTGTAGTCTGTATAAAAATACACTAGCTTTGAAAATTTTAAGTGTCTATATATAATTGTGTGTATATTTCATTAAAATTTCAAAATTTTTCGTTGCTGGCTTTCGAACCCCCATTAATTTTTCACTGTTGTTATTTGTTGTTTACGTGAAATTTTTAGGTCCATAGCTCTTAAGCTTCCCAAAAAAGCGGTCTGTTAGAGACAGACGGACGGACGGACGGACGGACGGACGGACATCATAGCGAAACCAATAGGGTTGCTTTTCGCATTTGGAGTTCGAAACCAAAAAAATTCATGACAAAAATTTTCGGAATTTTTGGGAAAAGCTTCATGATGTTAGTTGAGCACGACATAGCTGGAAAATAGTCGTATAATGGTTCTACTTACGAAGTGTCATATTTTTACTTCGACTGCGAAGATTTTCTGTTAGACTAAAGAAAAAACAAAAAAAAATCAATTCTCTTTGGTCTAGTACAAAATCGTAGTCGTAGTCGAAAACGAAATAATGACAAAATTATATTTACAAAAAAATTAGTTTAATTAAAAATTAGTTCCTGCTAAGTAAATTTAATAAACTTTTGCTGGGTTATCAATACGATATAAATTTTATATTTAGTATTGTCAAAAATCCTTTTCCAAACAACCAACTAAATGCATGAATGAATGAGTGACTGCTTTTGTATAACTTTATTAAGACGCCGCAGTGCTAAAAAGTTTAGTAATGTGTTAAAACTAAAGCAACCAATGTTAGAGAATTTTATACTTGTAAAACTAACACACGACACCCAGGAAAACCACATGCACGAAAATTTTATTCCAAATAATATTTGAGTTTTAAGAAGAAAATAAAAGTAAAAATTAAATGAAAAATATTAATAAAATAACTGAAACAGAGAAATTTCATATGAAAATAACTTACTGCTAAAGCACACATTTAACAAGAACGCCTAGATTTTTTGTTTTTGTTTCAAGAATTCATTTTATGAAAAAAAAATATATAAGAGTTTGTTAGTCAAGGTGTGTGAGGCATGACTTGAGGCTAAAAAATTTAGCACCACCAACACTTTTAAAATTAAGCAGCATTTAAACTTCTTCTATTTCCAGTTGGTTTAAACTTAATTCAAAAATTTATGTTTCGTTTCCTGTTCATCATTTTTCTTTTCCTTTATTCTATTTTGGGGGCAAAACAAATTCATAAACAATATTATTAAATAAATCATAACTCTTGAAGCCACAAATGGACATTGCCAAGAATTTTTTATGCCGGCTTTTTTTCTGCCAGACTAAACAGAACTCCGAAAATGAACATCAGAATTGCTAAGGAAATAAAAATAAACACATGGACACACACGCACACATGAAACTAAAAAAAGGAAATCTCCTCACAAACATGCTGCTCACCAAGTGTAAAATAAACTCCAACAACTGGCCCAATGACCATAGACAATGTTTAGTTGGACCAGCAACTAAATTTATTTAGAGAAAAAAAAAATATAACAAAAACCAAAAAATAGAAATTCCCAAACAACATCTTCTAAACTGGAAGAAGGGTTATTTTAGAGTTTGAGGCTGCATAAAAGTGCTAGTAAGTAAACAGACTTAAAAAAATAAGGCTCCAACTCAGCAGGCAAGGACATGTTTATAATCGTATGTTGTGCAGCAGTGTGTTCACTCATATTGCAAGTGAGCCAAAGTAATATGTTAACATAATTTCTAGTGTAATTCCGACTTAAAAAAAAAAATAAAAAATAGAGCAAACAGAAGTAAATATAAAAGAAAACAGAACACGAAAAAAATGCAACTTGGAAGACGTGCGTTCTCACACAGCTGGCACCAGAAACAAACAAGCAGAGATGGAAAACTAAGTAGCGAAAATTAAGAAAAATTAACTCCATTTCATAGGGCTCGAAACGCGCTCACTAAAAATTGGTATAAGAGACTCTCAGGCAAAATCTTTACAAGCAATAAATTGTACAAGTTTTTAGAGAAATTTACAAGTACAAAGTTATATCAATATAGCAGCCCAATTTAAAAAAAATTTTAAAAATCGCTTCAATAGAAGTACGAAAAAACATTTTCTACAAAACAAACTTTCAAACCTAGAATGCAGGCTTTAAAGTGCTTCAAATATTTTATATCCTTTATAAAATAGTATTTCAGCGAATATCCTTGAATTTAGCACAGCAATGATACAATGTGTTGAATTTTTAAGTTTTGTAATTCTCACTCATTTATTGGAAGTTTTTCCATAAGTATTGCAGTATTTTAAGCTTTGTTTAATTGTGATTAAAGCCTACTTATAAGTTGCCTAAGCAGCAAGGAAATGTATCTACACCCAGAGAAAAATCAGCTTAAAATCAATAAAAACGAAAGCGAAAGTCTAGTCATGTTGAAATTTCTTATTTGAATATGAAAAAATATTAATTTACAGTAATAATTTATTAATTTTATTTATTTTTAAGTATCTCAACATACATTTTCTATTATATTGAAAGTTATTGAATTAATGTGACGCGTTCTTATATTTAAGTTGCAGCTTTTCCCTGAGTGTAGATATGCCAAGCCAAGCAACGAAAAATTTCAAACTTGTACTCATTTTGACACGCGTTCAATAAAAGCCAGATTCAACAATAATCACTCTCATCAAGAATAAAACATCTCGCGAAATGTGTTCCCTTTTCCTAAAATTATAATCTCAAATTTTTGCATTGTTTTTATATCAGTGTACTATTTTTTTAATTTTATTCACCATTTTTTGTTCATGAGAAATATATCACGTAAAGAAAGTGTTCGTCCGATAAGGCTGAATATGTTTTTTGAACTAAAACTTAATTACTTTCTACTGTTAAGAGTATATTTTTAAAATTAGTTCTAGTTTTCGCTTAATTTTCATTTGATTTCTTTGGTCCCTTCTTTTTTAGTTGTTTTCAAAACTGAATTTGTTTTCAAAGGCTAGCGCGAACCTGGCAACACTGATAATGTTATTTTTTCTTATACCACGTTTGTACGTTTGCAGAAGCCTAATATTTGTGTTAACGGCTTCCTAGTTAACGTTGAAATATAATTACACTAAATAAATACTTGTATAAATATTGATAAATAATAAAGGGCGTGAACTCGCCCACTTCTCCAAATGCTAGATTATAAAACTACATACACCCTTGTTGTGTGTCAAGTGGTATAAAAATCAGTTAAGCAGAAGTAGGAGGTGTAATTTTGATTTAAGTTTTTAATGGGCGTGGCCCCGCCCCTTTTTAAAAGATAAAGGATTGCGCCACTAAGGTCTACCATATATGCGTAAAGTTTTTTAAGACTCGTTTGAATTACAAAATAATTTCTTTATTTTAAAATTTAATAGGCGTGTCCCGCCCACATATTTAAATACTAGATAAAGCCATTACAAGCATCTCTGGTGTGTGGCAACTTTAAAAAGAATCAATTGAGCAGAAGTAGGAAGTGTATTTTTTACAAATATTTAAGGGGCGTGGCACGCCTATTTTTTAAGTTGAGTATGGTGTTATTATAGTCAAATCATTGTGTGTGCAAAGTTTCGTATGACTCGTTTTAATATAATTACATTTGTAAATACTCGAAAGATTATCAATAATAGTGGGTGTGACCCCGCCCACTTCTTTAAAGCACTTAAAGCACTCCTGCTGTGCGGCAAGTTTCATAAGAATAAATTGAGCAGCAGTAAGTGTGTTATTTCAACAAGAAAAAATTAAGCGGCGTGTCCCTGCCCACTTTGAAAAATAGAGTATTGTGCCAATACAGTCTGCCAATAATATGTGCAAGGTTAAATAGGACTTGTTGGAATATATCTACATAAAATATATGTGAAATTAAAATAGGCGTGGGCCGCCCACCTACATAAATACTAGATTAAGTCATTACAAACACCCCTGGTGTGGGACAGTTTGATAAGAAAATAAATTGAGCAGAAGTTCCTGCAGTATTTATATAAATGTTTAGTGACGTGTCCCCCTACTTTGTCAGACACAAGATTATGCCACTACAGTCTGTTAATTAAAATTTTTAATTAATTAAATTTTTGAACAAAACAGTTTTTTGACTCTAATAAATTTTTAATTAAGCTTTGAATCAAATGAATGTTTAAACAAATGTTTAATTGATTAAAAACAAATGTGTAATAAAAGTTTCAATCAATTAAATGTTTTAAAAAATCTAATTGATTCCAATAAGTTTTTTTTCAATTTTTAAATAAACTCTTAATCAATTGAATGTGGAAACAAATGCTTAATAGACTTAAATAAATGTGTAATTAAACTTCTCATCAAGTTAGTGCTATAAAAATATTTAATTAACTCAATAAAATTTTTAACTGATTACTTGTACTTTTTTTCCTCATTTAAAAGTTTTAATTGGAGAAAAAAAATTTTAAAAACGAAATTAAGCAGTAAGACAAATTTTGTTCTTAGTTTTGAGTACAAATATTAATTTTGTATGGGCGTGGCACTGCCCAGCATTTTACAGCCAACAACTTTATCACAACAAGAATGTTATGTGCGTGCTCTTTCTTAAGTTACATTCTACAATAATAATGAAATATAAACTCTGTACTATTTGTACTTAAACAAAACAAACTCATTTTTTTTTTTTTGCTTTACATTTACATAATTTTTTCCCCTTTTATGTTAATTTTTGTTTTTATTATGCCAGAAAAAAAAATGAGGTGACACAAATTTTATTGGCTCACCAATCCAAAAGATAATCAAACATTTCAAATAAGCCCACGTCTAAAATACGGCGCACTTCAACACTTTCATATACTACCGAGTAAGAAAGAATAAATTCACTTATTTGAAACCCCTAAAATACAAAATCTAAAAAGGACATAAATAACTCGGCCATACAGTAATATTTGTTTAAGAAAAATAAAAATAAAACAAGTGAAGATCAATAAATTTTCCGGTTTATCTTGCACACATTTACTTGGCTGTGTGGCAGGATAAATGAAAAAAAATCAAGATTTGTTTGCATTGTCCTTTAAGGACATAACATAAAAGCAGCTATAGTCTGCAAACTTGTATGTGAGTAAACAGCCAGACATAAAGCAAAGAAGGGCAAAAAGGTAAAGAATTTTGTAAAAGATAAATCTTGAGCATTGAACACTTACTATATACATAAAATCAAACATATGGGCTATTCCATAATGGTTTATTATTTGCAAACTAACAATATTGCAAAAAAAAAAATAAATAAACAAACTAAATGGCTTTATATTTGCTTTTGCACCTTCTATGAAAATAAGTGTTGGTGGGTTTCGCAAATTGCCATTTCCCAAGGAGTTTGCACAACACAAATCTCTTTAACAAATATTTGTGCGATTTGCAATAATTGTGTCTACTGCTAGAGTTTTCTTCTACTGAAAAAAAAATCTTTGTTATTTTGGTGCAATAAAAACATTTATGATTTCTTTCTTTTCTTTTTTTTTTGCTTCCCTTCAAAACATGCACTTTTTGCTAAGTTTTTTTTTTTTTGTTCATCACTTTTTTTTAATGAAAATGTTTCTGTACAAAAATAAACTTACCAGCAATAAAAATAAGGTTGTTTTAAAAACACGTTCTATTATGCTTTTTTCACTTGGGTTTCTTTTTGTACATCTATTCAAGTGTTTTTATTCCTTTTGCTTACTTTTTCCACATTTGCCTGCTTGCTTTGAAAAAGTAGTTTCTTTCCAGTACAAATTGTTATTTTCTGAAGTCGTCATATGTTATTTTAGATTCTGCTCGAACTTTAGTTTCCTGTGCTCTTTTGCAAAATCTATGCACGTGACTATGAAAATGAAATAGAAAAAAGTGAAAAGACACAAAAATTATTATAAAAAATTTATCAGTGGAATGAGTTTATTTATAATATTATTAGGTTTGATACAAAATATATAAAAGTTATAATTATGTTAAGATAAGAAGCGCTTTTATAGAGAAATAAATTTTGAAAGTTGAAGAACCCAATAAAAGTCATATTAAAATAAAGCAAACAAAGAATTTACAAATGAAACAAAAAATATATAACCAATCCCCCAAAATAAAATTTTCAATTTAAATCTAAAACCAAAAATTTAGAAAAATGTTCATTTAACTTAATAATAACCGTGCGTAGTATTGAGGCATTAAGTCAATTTTTTTTTATTTTCTATTTATTTATTATTTTTATATTTGATATTGTTGAAAACAAAACCTGGCAACACTGATGAAATTTCCTAGTAGCCCACATCGTGCCATTACCGCCAAAAAAAAAAACTTGAGCGAAATAATTTTCGAAGTTAGTTTTTTGACCAAAATCGATAGTCGCTTTAATCGAATTTCGCCAAAAACACGAGCTCCAAAAAATGTATCGGTTAAGCTTTTTTTTTTGGCGGTTATGGCTCGATATATAATAGATTTTTTCTCTTGACTACTAGTGAGCGAAACTTCGTACGTGAAATCTGAAATCCGAGACAAAATTACGTAAGAATTTTTTGGCAAAAGGCATTATATGAAATAATGTAATAAATTTTAAAGGGCATGGTTCCATTCCGTCCACTTCTCCAAATCCGAGAGTGTGATTATAAGAGACCAAAAAGTGTAAACACTGTATTATGGTATATTTAAAGGGGCGTAGCCACGCCTACTTTACAGAACTAGACATCATATAGTTATAAAAAGGTTTCGCGACAATGCGTTGAGTAGGCTGAAATATTTTAAATATTATGTTAAATTTAAATGATTAAATTTAATATATTATATTAAAATATTATAGAAGTGGCACTGCCAACTTTTTCAAGCACAAAACTGTATTTTTTAGAAGCGCCCGAGAATTATATCCCAGTTTCATTAGAATCGATTGAGTAGAAGTATATGATATATTATATTCAGTTCCTAAGGGCGTAGCGACCCGCTCTCTCCCCATAACAACGTCGTTTTTATTCCTTTGACCCTAAGAAATTTGGAATCCACTTTGTACTTAAAAAGGAAAGAAAACGTTTTTGAATTTGTAGGTTTATAACATGTAAGATCGAAACAATTTTCTTTCGTTTCGAATTACAGAGACGACTCTCTGCAAAAATTAATTTTAATATCGTATATCAAATGACGGAACAAATAGAAAATTTTCAATCAAATTGAACACTCTCATATGCAATCACACGTATTAATTTTAAACCGAATACGTATGACTCTAAACATCCAACAACTATTTTTATACACAGCACAAACAACTATAACTAACCCTTCGTTTGTGTAAAACGTTGACGTTAGAAATATTGATGTTTTTGTAATAGATTAAGTGAATTTTTTTTCAACTTTTCTTTAATCTATTACAGAAACGTCAAGATTTGCATCGTCAACATCTTACACAAACAGGCTGTAAATTTATTGACTGTATGAGCTACAATCACACGAATGAGTATAAAAATACTCTGACTATTAATCGGCTACACATGCGGCTATTTGATTTAAAAACACACATAAAGCATGTTTTCAAACAGCCACACACACACACCCCCACACACTTTCCAATTCCATTTCATATACACAAATGATTCATTACGGTGACGAATGATGAATATATACCCGGAGTATCATGCGTATATTTCTTTTGTCCGAATAAATATCCATAATATGAGTATCATAATTCTCCGACTTTAGATATGACAGACAGTCAATACGCTTGATACGCAAGTGCCTATTTATTTATAGTTGCAGCGTATTTTAGTTTCTCACATAAATGAAATAGAAATGTTCTCATATTTTGGAACTGGCTATAGTCATAGTTGCTTGACAATTATGATTATGCGCAGTTCCTTAAACTAAGACTATTTTCTTACATATTATCACAATGGACCCAATTGGGTCTTCGAGTAGAGGTGCGGTATAGTACCACCCTTCTCAACCTAGCCTATTTATTATTTTTTTTTTGGCTGCTCTGCTTTGGCTGCTTTCAAAATTATTATTTTTTAATTTTTTTATTATAGTGAAAGAAAGAACTGCTTTGATAATTCAACAAATTATTCTCTGTTTCCCCAAGCCGAAACAGTCGAGAAAATTTTCATGAATTTCTACTCAAGCACGTCATCTGGATTGCGGAAAAAGGAGGTTAATTAAAAAAATTTGCAAATGACCAGGAATAATTTCTTAATCAGGCTTAACTTCAGTTCAGTTCCAAATAACGAAAATTTCACACATTCATAATTGCAACTATATATATATGTCAGAATCGCCTCTCAACCATAAAATAAAAGCACAGCTCGAAGAAATTCACTCAATTTCATGCGGAATTTTTTTTTCACAGAATATGCCATTTCATGCAAAAATATTGGTTGCACTAGAAAATAGTTTTTTTGTTTTAATACTACTCGTAAACTATTTTCTTCCGTACCGGCTTTATGTTCCAGTTTAGTAATATCCTTTTAGTAAAATTTTTTTTTAATTTTTTGCCTGCAAAAAAATAAACACTCCAAGCTTTTTATCATTTTGGGTTATTATACCTTTGGTCTTTCTAGTCTTTTGTTTAAGCTCAGAGGCTTCTTTTGTCTGCCTTAGAATCTAGAAATAACAAAAAGTATCTTTGCAATGTATCTTTGAATATTCACAAACAGTGAATACAAGCATATGAAGGTGTAGCGACTAAAGACTAAAATACTAAAATACATTTCAACCTAAAAGGACTGCTGTGTTTGTTGTAGAAACACTAAGCAAGTAGTAATTCTTTTTTTTTTCTTTAATTTTGTTGTTGCAAAGAAACAAAAACAAAACGAGTGTTCTTACATTTTGGTTCCTTTGGGGAATATTTGCCTTGATTAAGATATGAACTTTTGTTATTTTTACTTATTCAGAGGTCTGTGTATATAAGTACACTCTTCTCTACACGAGTTGACTCTGCTTGTTTCAGTTTTTTGTTTTTTACTACGAAAAAGAGAATTATTAATTTATGCCAAGACACGTTTATGCATTTAATAATTGTAAGCGTTTTTCTTTGTGCCATCCTTGATGTTGTGTTGTCTTGTTGTTGTTGTTGTTGTTCTTTTTCTTTATGATAAAAACTTGCTGTTTGTTTATGGCAAAAAGGATTTTGTTGTCCTCAAAATGTTATTGTTTCCATTTACTTGAAATTCATGCAGAGATAATATAAATACGATTATGCTGTTAAGTCACAATATTGTGCCAGTGCTTTATGCATGTCTTATTAGCTGCTGCTTTCATTTATAATACATATAGCATTTCTCTCAGACATGCAGAAGAAGTAGAACTGTAGTTTGAAGGATATTTAAATATTTTTAAGCTTTTCAAATTGAATTTTAGATGCTAAATTTTTGAGAATACCAGCATGAGTGTATATATGCTTTATATTATCTCGACTTACATCAATGAAAAAGTATTCTAATTTATAAAAAAGTTTTAACAAAATATGGATACACAAGGAGAACTTTCATTATTAACTTGAAAAAATCGAAAAACGAACATTCACAGAAAAGTCGTTGAAAAAACGTTAATATTTTGTCAGCAAACTTTTCTTATAGAAAAGACGAAGGTGTTACAGCACACTTTTCTTATATAACAGTTGACACTTTCCTTAAAGAAAAGTTAATATTTTTCCTATAGAAAATTTTGCATTTTTGTTATACAAAAAGATAACACGTTTATTATAGCAAAGTTTACACTTTTCTTATATAAAAAGTTCATTCTTTTCTTATAAAAAAAGGTCATGATTTTCTTATAGAAAAGTTCATACTAATCTCATAGAAAATTTTATACTTTTCTCATAGAAAATTTCATAATTTTCTTATAGAAAAGTTTATACTTTTCTCATACAAAATTTTATACTTTTCTCATAGAAAATTTCATACTTTTCTCATAGAAAATTTCATACTTTTCTTATAGAAAAGTTCATACTTTTCTTAGAGCAAATTTAATATTTTTTATAGAAAAGTTCACACTTTTCCTATAGAAAAGTTCATGATTTTCTAATAGAAAGTTCATGCTTTTCTTATAGAAAAGTTCATACTTTTGTCATAAAAAATTTCATACTTTTTTCATAAAAAATTTTATACTTTTCTTAAAAAAATTTCATACTTTTCTTATAGAAAAGGTCATACTTTTCTTGTAGAAAAGTTCATACATTTCTGATAGAAAAGTTCATACTTTTCTTATAGAAAAGTTTATACTTTTCTTATAGAAAAGTTCATTCTTGAAAAAAAAAATAACACGCTTCTTATAAAAGAAATAACACGTTTCTTATAGAAAAGTTGATACTTTTTTTTATAAAAAATCTGACGCTTTTCTTACAGAAAAGTTGATACTTTTCTTGTAGAAAAATTGATTCATTTCTTATAAAAGGGTTAACGCGTTTCTTATGGCAAAGTTTACAATTTACTTATAGAAAATTTTACACTTTTCTTATAGAAAAAATTGCACTTTTCTTATGGAAATGTTGATAAATTTCTTATAGAAAAATTGATACATTTCTTATGGAAAAATTCATACTTTTCTTAAAGAAAAGTTCAAACTTTTCTTATAGAAAATTTGATACTTTTCTTATAGAAAGGCTGATACTTTTCCTAAAGAAAAGTTTACACTTTTCTAATAGAAAAGTTCATAATTTTCTTTGTGAAAAACTTTTATATTTTTTTTAAAGAAAAGTTGACACTTTTATTATAGAAAAGATATCTTTTTTTTATAGAAAAATTAACTTTATTCGAATAGAAAAATTAACACTTTTCTTAAAGTAAAGTTGATACTTTTTTTATAGAAAAGTTAACTTTATTTTTATAGAAAATTTGTCTTTATTCTTATAGAAAAGTTAACACTTTTCTTATAGAAAATACTGTCAACCATGTTTTCTATAAGTGCAATGTTCTATCGCACTCTCAACCAACTTTTCTATAGGCACAGTGTGCTCTAAAATATGCAGCCATTATTTTCTAAACGAACATTTGATAGTCACAAAGTCATTTATATTTTCTATTAGAACAATCTAGAATTGTATCTATAAGAACAGTGTGTTGTCACACAGTCAACCATCTTTTATTTTGTTTTTATAGAAGAGACAGCTCACTCTTATTCTTATAAAAAAAAAGATGATGCACTGAACGACAGCAAATTGTTCTTATAGACTGCGTGACAGCAAATTTACTTTTACTAATTTCGTTAAGAAGCGTTGCCATATCTCGCAAAAGTAAGCCGATAAATACCAGCAAAGTAAACAGTAAACAGAATATTAAAAGCTGTAATTTTTGAATTTAAAAGAGGGAGCACAACGCTAAACGAAGGTTGTAGTTTATCGGTTTTAGTTGGCTTGACAACAACAGATCTAAATTTCATATGTTAGTGAGAGAGTAATGAGATTTCTATCGATTTATATATTTTTATTTATATATTTATATTCCCCTAACTAAAATATCAAATATTATTGAATATATATATTTATATGAGACAATATTTAGATTTAATTGAACTGTAGTGAAATTTAATCAGAAATAATTTCTTTTTCGGGCTTAAGTTCAGTAATTTCAATTCTTATTGAATGAAATATTTTTATTAATTGGTGTGAGTTTCTAAAGAAGAGAAGAAAAATTAAACTAGAATTGTATATATAATTATTTATGTAATTTTAAGCCCTAATATCAATTTTAGCGTAAACATATGACAGCTTTACTTTATGAAAATTTCAACGAACTAAGTTGGTCGCTTCATAGGTACACCAATTTAAATACATACTCGTAAAATATGTACACATATTTTGTTACAGCATTTTGACGATATTTTGCGTTCTGTTAAAAAAAATTTACTTAAACTCACTGTTGCTAGTGGTTGGTTGGTGTGTTGGTTGCCTAATTGCAAATTAGGCTGTTATTCATGTTCGCTGTCTTTTCCTTTCAATTTAAAATATTTACTTTTGTTCTTATATTTGCTTTACATAAACACCACTTTCATTATTTACTCCGTTCTCGTTTTAACACTCAAATATAATCGCAGCATTAAAGAAGAAAGAAACCATAAAAAAAAATTAAGTGAAACGGTCAAAGAGGCAGACAGTAGACACATTTCGAGTGTAAATTACTTTGAGAATGAATCGGATTATTATTGTTGCTGCTCCATGTTTTGTGTTGGATACATGTTCGTTTCGTTTTGGTGGTTTTGGTGCCAAGCAGTCTGGCATTGAAGCTTTAATAATAATTAAGTAGCTGGTGTTTCTGCTGTTACTCTTGTTGTTGTCGTCGTTGTATTGTCTGGTATTATTTTGCCTACTGCTGCCTGCTGATGCTTTATTGGTTCATCAAAAGAAATGAAATATGGTACTGCTGTAAGGGCTTTGGTCGAATCTTAAATACACTTCATCATATTACAAAATTGTGATTTTGTCACTTAAATGCTAAGTTTAAAGCAAACAAGAAAATTTTAATATTAAATTTTGATTTATTTCCTTTTTAAAACCCCTTAGAGAAATTATTTAGATTTGTTTAATGCTTAGTATAATTGGGGACTAACTCGTCCTGTTTTTAGCTTATCAATATTGCTTGACTTTAATGCTTTTGAGACTATACAAATTCTAAAGTGCTTAAACATTTTTTTTTAATTCATTGTATTATTTACCAACGTCACTCCATCCAGCCGCTTGTTTTATGCCCCCACAACGCATATTAAAACATTCTTTTGATTTAATTGATCCTTTCTGTCACCTCAATGCGCTTTTTATTCATTTCAAGCATGACTGGTCATTACTTTCAGACAATGAACCGTTTGGGAAGCTTTCGCGTGTATTTTTTTTACGAGCAACAGAAATTTTAAACTTTTTATGCACACACACACATGTGTTTTTATTTTATATTTAATTTAAAATGAAAAGACATAAAGATGCAAAGATGTAAAGATAAAAAAAAAAGTTGTTGTCAAGTTAAAGAAGGTCACTGGTTTTGAGTTTCTTTCTTTCAGTTAAATAAAGCGGAAACTGAAACTTTTCTTTGGAAATCTAATCAGAGCGTTACAAAATTTTCTAACATATGCCAAAGAAGACAAGGCATGTTTGAAACTTTGTTTCAAACATTCAATAAATAGTTTGGCTTAAAGGATGGGTTAAAATCAATAAAAAAAAAATTAGAAAATTATCGTAATACTAGGGATGTAACGATACGCCGTTTTGCCGGTCTGATACCGACACCGATACTCAAAAAGAAATATCGCCGATACCAATTCCGATACTGATACGCATATTGACATTGAAATCAAGTTAAAATTAACAAAATTCAAGTAGAGTAATTCTTTTATTATACAAAATTACAGTGTAAGAGATTATTAATATTTGAAGCCTTGGCTTTCGACCCTAATTGGCCGTATAAGCCCATCATTTAGATTTTGGCCGAAATTTTGACCACCAAAATAAGTTTCAATATTTACATTAATATTTTTGCTTGAAAATGTTATAAAATATTTGCTCTGTTAAGTTAACAGTGTACAAGTGAGAGATTTTTTCTTATTTCACAGTGTCTTAGCGAGATATATATAAAGTAACACAGGGATGCTAAAAATGAAGCTAACTGACGGAGCTGACTTCACACACATATATTCTACTCAGTTGTTGTCACTGGTCACTGAACTATTTCGACTTCAGCAGATACTAAGCCTAATGTAACATCAGAGCGTCCTCGTTCGTTGTGTAGAAGAATCATCGGCGAAGAAAAATAACCAATAAAATGTCTACTAAATACAGCTTAAAAAAATAGTAAACCTCATTTAACACCAGAGGCGCTGGAACACTGCATTACTAAACAAACGTACAAAAAGCAGAGTTCTAAAAGAATAATGCTTTCCTCTGTCTCTTCCTTCACCGCCTGTCTTTTCTATCACTATCCCTTTCCTAAAGAAGGTAAGTAACATCTAGTAATATTAATTTATTTCATATTTGTTGGGACTACGTATTCCACTTAAAATATTACAAGCACTCAATTTTCATCATCAATTGTCATTATCATTATAACTTAATTTAATAAACCCAGAAAATATTTTTCACAAATAACAAAAGCATGTAACGCTACTTGTTGTGTGAGTTAATGTATAATCAAGTAATATGTAAATTTTTTTTAAATATTTTAGCAATAATTTTTATAATATAGTTTAAATGTATAAATTCAATTAGGTGAATATTATTCTCAATTTCAGTTTGCCATTTAAATGACAGGAATTGAGTTAATATATTTCATCTGTTAACTTCTTAATCATCATTATCATCTTTTTACCACGAGCAAAAAAATATTCTTACATACATACATATATCTCGGTATATTTATTTTATTAAGCTGTTAAACCAAACCGCCGCCTATTTGGAATTCTTAGATTTTAAAACAACTTTATTGATATCCAGGAATTTTTTACAACCCGCATGATAACAACTCTGCCTCCTATTGTTGTTGTTGTCGTTGTTGTTGCTGCCTGCATTTGCATTCATTTTAAAGACTTACTTTGGCAAAATAAAGAAGTCCTCTTTGTGATTATTCTATGCAAGTGCGCACACATAAAATCGCTTGCACACGCACGCATACTTATGCAAATTAAAAATTGAGGGCATTTTATATTTTTTTTTGTTGACTGCCTTGTTTTCCTTCTTTTGCATCCTTTCATATTTTTTTTTTACAAAACTTGATACAATTTCTTCCCCCTTTTTCAGATGAAAAACACAACAAGCTTGAATATGTTTGAAAAGCTGCTGCTGCTGCTACTGAAACGCAGCAACAATATTCCCTACATAGAGGAATCAAATAAACGAACGTATAAATAAAACAAAAAGCTTTTGATGAAAAATGCAACATCACAGCCACTAATAACTCTGAAATAGCAGCAACAAAAAACATCAATACGTACACTACACACACACCGACACACATACATACATACATACTTACAAACATACATTCTCTTGCACAGCGTTAAATATCACAAACCTCAATTTACTTTGCATACTAAACTCGTTCAGCATGAATTTTGCTGGCTGTACGAAGGAACGACGACGTCAGTACAGAGTGCATGCACACTGTTGGTGTTGCTGCTGTGTTGCAACACCCCGGATTCAAAGTAAAAAACACAGCAACACACACATACGAGTAATTTTGCTCATCGTCATCGCCAGCTTCTCCTTCAATACACACGTAGGCTTTTACTGCGTGTGTTTGTTGCTTGTTGTTTTATTTTTGTAGTTCTTGTTGTATGTATTTATTTAGAGTTGTGTTCATTCAAATTTGCAATATGCACTGTCACATACAGGATGATATAAAGATTTTTTAGGGGCGAAAATGTGACCAACTTTATATCCAAATAAAAGTCCATAATAATATGTAAACAAATTCAGCTAAAAATATGCAAAATATAAGCACGGAATTCAGCTTTGTATATAATAACAGAATTAAATTTAAATTGTTGATTTATTTAATTAGCTGAATAAACTATTAGATTGGTTAAAAAAGAAAATTGTGTATAATAAATATATTGCTTGATTTCAACTGCTAATTCAGCTAGCTGAATACCATGTGAAATGCACTAGCACACTAATTCAAAATTAATTCAGAAAGTCTTGCTTAGCCACATTATGCAAGAAGGAATGCTAAACTTAAAGTTGGTTTAGTAAAAACGGTTTTACCGAACGATTGAACCTTAACAAGCGTTTTGGAATAAGTGTGTTATATCCAAAAACTAGCTGACTGAGACGAAAATTAAAAAATCAGCAAGCTGAATTCCCAAATAAACTAAATATAAGTTCGAATGCTACTTACTTCCAAATATTATTAAAATTTAAATAGCTCAATCGTAATAACCAGTCAATTCAGCTAGCTGAATTAAGTCAATTCAAAAACCTATATTACAGGTCAATGAGGAAACGAATAATTAGGAATTCAGTCAGCTGTATAATGCAAACATTTAAGCTCAAGTAGCTGGGTATTACTAAAAATTCCATTTCGTTTATTTCTAAACTTAATTTTTAAGCTGAATAGCATTTTAAAGCAACTGAGTTGTGTTTTCAGCTTATTTAGACAGCTAAATCATAATTACAAAACAATTCAGCTAGCTGAATTAAACTTTTTTAGTCAATAGAAATAGCTACATTTAAAATAAGTTGAAAAAATAGGAGCTATATCACTGGTGCAAGCAGAAAAACTACAGCTAGCTATATCGAATTTGGCTGAATTAAACAGCCTAATCATAATTAAAAGTCGATTCATCTAGCTGAATTAAATCAATTCTAACGCCTTTCACGCAAATCAATGAAGAAATGAATACAATTCTTTAAACTAGCTCGCTAAGATGAAAAGAAGGAATTTATCTAGCTGAATAGTGCAAACATTTAAAATAAGATTATTACCAAACATTTAATTAAGTTTATTTTTGAATATAATTCTATGCTGAATTGCATTTTAAAGATAAACTTTTAAGCTAAAGTAGCTGAATATCAATACAAATTGTATTTATTTTATTTTTAAACATAATTCTTGAGCTGAATTGCATTTTAGAGCAGCTGAGTTAAGCTTGCAACTTACTTAGAAAAGCTTATCTTAATAACAAGTAAATTCAGCCAGCTGAATTAAATTTTACAGCTTATTAATTGCATATGAAATTAAAAATAGAGATTTTTTTAACTGGCAAAATAGCTTTGTAGCTGAATAGAAAAAAGTCTTTCTTCAATATTTTAGTTGGCCACGTTGTGCTTAATTTTTTATTTTTTTATTTTTTTTTTGTAACATCCATTTTGCATGTGAATGCTTAAATCTTTCACAAAGAAAAAAAATTCGTGGATTTGGCTGCCTTTGTTGTTGCTGGTGGCGGTGGTAAATAAATGTTTGCGCACTACCACCCTTTTCTGTGTGTTCTGCTTTTTGTGTTGCTGTTGTCATTTAGTAAAAGTTTGTATGCAGCTTTTAAAAATCTACCCAAAAATATTTTTAAATTTTTTTTTCTGCCTTTCATGTGTGCAAAATAAAAGAATATCCTAGAATCGAGATATTTAAGCGCTTAGCAACATGAAATTTTCACTTAACTACGAGTTGTGATGTTTATGAACGACCCACTTCCATTGAAAGATTTTATTAAAGTACACGGTTTAGGGAAGTTTGGGAAATTTTAATGTTTCGCTTTATTCATATAATAAGATCTTAAGAGCAGCTGATTTATTATTTTATATTGAGGTTATTGCTATTCAGTTCTTAGTAATATACTTAATAGCTTTGATTCGTGTAATTAATGTCTTACTAATTTTCGTTTTAAAGAAATGTTTAGAGCGATTTAACAAAGCGAACTATATAATACCAAACTTTTTATCGTATGTTTGCGCTATGCTAGTGAATTTTTACTATTGTTGTCAAGCGCATTTCTTTGCATGGCAGGCTTTTATGTTTTATTCTCTATCATATTTAGAATTTTTTCAGAATCTTTTCTTTTTTGTGTTGTTGGTTTAATTTGCAACGGCCTCTTTCTCTATGGCAGGGCATAAAAAAATAACTGTAGCAGTGAGTGGTGTTCAAACAACAATTATGGTTGTTAAGTTGTTGATGTTTAAAAAATGTAAAATATTTTTCCATTGCATATTTTATCATTCATAAATAAGGGTTTTTGTGTATTAAACCGTATATGAATTGAAAAAAAATCACTTTAGCAACTAAATATCCACCACTATAAACCGAAGGCGAAAAAAAATATAAAAAAAAAATATCGTCACCAGCATTTTAAACGCAACGCTTTTTCCAATACAAACACATGTGCTTGCTACCTTTGTTATTTAAAAAAAAGAGAGAAAATATCCAATAAAAATTTTTTATGTATTTATAAATATTTTATATGTTGGTTTATAAAATAACCCTTTTGTGATTTTTTTTTCTTTTTCATTTTTGCTTTTGCTTGTTTTAAAGCCTACTGTGCTTTATGAATACAACAACAACAAGAATAACAAGAGTGAAATATGTACAAAAAAAAGAAAGAAAGAAAGAAATAATAACCTCCATAGGTGGTTGACAACAGGCCTCTGCTGGTGGCTGTTGCTGCTGTTGATTTTCAGCACAACACATTCAATCTCGTGAGTTTTTATATGGGCTTTTAATATGCAACATCACATACAGGAAGTGTTACTTAAAAGATGATAAGTACAAAGGAAATCAGCACAAGCACACACACTCACACTCAATCTCACACACACACATGCTTACATGCTTACATGCACAGATACACCCACTTATAATATAAGCACGCATAAATATTTTTTTTTAAGAAGCAAGAGAGAAGGCAGCATTTTAGAAGTAATATTGTACGAGTGCTGCATTAATGAGGATTAAGAGTGTTTAAAATAAAATAAAAAGAAAACTTAAATTTAAACTGATTTGAATTTCAACAAGAAAAAATATTTAAAAAGAATAAATATTAACAAGCACAAGCAAAATGCAAAAATTTCACTTCGCGAAGTACATATGTGTAGATTGTTATGAACTAATTTATTCGTAAGCGAACATTAAAGTAAGAATTTGGTATGAATACATTAATGTACAACACACATGGTGTATCAGAGAATCACAAAAGTATCGATCCGAGTACTTTTTGAGTACTGGCCGTCAAACAAATATGAATGCGTACAGCTTAAAATAAAAAAAGCACACTCATATGCAAACACAAGCATTAGGTTTAAACTATTTTTATACACATTTTCTAAATAACGCAGCATGGGTTATATCAGCTACAATATTACGCATGAGTACGAAAATACTCTTAACTATTAATCGGCTGCAAATTAGTATATACGGGGTTATTTAATTTACGCATACACATAAAGCATATTCTGAAACGGGTACACACACTCCCATACATTTCCATTCCATTTTATATACACAAATATATGAATACGGTGGCGATTATAGATTAAATATCCCGAGTATAATGCGTATATTTTTTTGTTCGATTTAATATCTATAGCCTGAGTATAAGCATACTGCGAATATTATCATGGGAGAGAGTCAACGCATGTGCCTTTTTATTTTTAGTGGTAGCGTTTTTTTAGTTTTTATTATTAGAAATATGTTTAAGATTGTTGACATGCTGCAAATGCGACGGTTTTGATTATTTACAAATCAAACAATGAAACGACAAAAACTTAAATTTATGGACAGTATGAGCTACAATCACACGCATAATATGTTAAACACATTCACCAAAGGAGACTACACGAACACACGTCTTCAAATGCCGCTCGCAGCATTTGTCGCCTCGTAGCCAGCTACTTAATTATTTTGGAGATGGCAGCAGCACCATCTGCACCTTATATTCAAGTACAAATACATAGTTCAGTATTACTACCTTCAAATATTTCGCATTTATAAAAATTAAATTACTCTTTCGAAATGTACTTATATGACGTAAAAGTATAAAAATTAATCAATTTAGGCTCTACATCAATTTTTGGATATTGTTTCTGTTAAATAATATGAAATAATTTTACTATATTATTCATTCAACATTTTGTATTATACTGGCAACACTGAATTTTCTCATTGTAGCCAAAGAAATAGAAATTAGTTTAATTGGACTACAACGACAAAATCATGTAATGTTGCAAAGGAAGGATCGCCATGTAATTTTTGAACGTGTAGGCTTTAAAGGTTGGCCCTAACGTGTAATAGTTAGTGTGCGTGTATGGCCCTATAGTCCCTTGTTTAGTTTTTACAGCTGTCAGGGAGACCAGCTTGTCAGTAGGCGCTCAAAAGAGGTGCCAAAAGATTTGGAGAATTAAATTAAAAAACAAGGCAAGTTATTGCCAGTTTGCGTTTAGAAATTAAAGTCTGATTTATTGAATAAATTTTCTTGCTTATATACTAGTTTTACAAATCTTAATTAGCCCTTCTAACCTACGTTTAATATTTACAATTATCTTTTGTTTCTTTCTTCACTATGACAATGGTAAGCATTATTTTAAACGACCAATCAAAAAAGGGATTTGGTAATTATTAATTTGTGACTCAAAAGTATGTCACTCAATTTCTTGCATTCAGCATTATTATTCTTTTGGGCTGTGTTGCAATGCTTGTGCATTGAACTGCTATTACAGCAATGCAAGTAATTTTGTTACAGTGCATTACTATAAGTGTGGTACACTACAATCAGCATAGACAACAACCTGTCGCCCTGTTGCCTTGCTGTCTTCAAATGAATCATTCTCATATAAACATGTGTATTCTATCCTTGACATTTGGTAGTCGGTAGCTTGCTGTGGTAAATGTGTTTAATGCATGAGTATGAAAATACTTCGACTATTTATCGGCTACAAATGCGTATATACAGGGTTATTTTATTTACACACACAGTTAAAGCATACATATAAAACATATTTCCAAACATTCATACACGCATTACACTTTGCATTCCATTTTATATACACAAGTATCGTCGCTGTTTTAACTAACCTACCTAACTGACATTTTTTGGAAAAATTAGTTAAGTCCTTTACTAGACTTTATGAGTCATAATACACATTGTCTACAATTTTCATGACTGTGAGCATTACTTATGTGCCAATATAAGTAAAAAGATTTCTGAATCAGCCACAAGAATGAATGTAAAAAAAAACCATAAAAGCTGCTCTCCTGTTAAGTTTTTAAAATGTTAGTCAGGTCAGTTAGTTAAAACATCGACGATATACGGTATACGGTGGTGAATGATGAATAAATATCCCGAGTATCATACAAATATTTTTTTTTGTCTGTTTTGATATACATGGCCTGAATATAAGCACACTGCAACTGTAACAGAGAGAGAGAGAGAGAGTCAATGCGCTTCATACGCAGGTGCCTTTTGATCCAGTTTCCGCATAAACGAAGTAGAGATCGGCTATAGTCATAGTTTCTTGAGAGAAAATATGTGAGCGTAAGATTTTTTTTGCGCTACAATTATGATTATACGCAGTCACTAAAATTAATACTAGGTAATTATGTATATTTTTTAGTACTCATTAACATTCTTTGGTTTGTGTGTATGTATAGGCAATACACATATCGCACATTTACTGCAACAACGTCATAACTCAAATAATGGAATGGTTTTTATGTAAAATTTATCGGTGTAGTAAATGATTATTGTTTTGCGAAAATGTAAATATTTGTGTTAAGTAGAGATAATTATTAAATTCTAAATAAAAATTTATATTTTTGAAATATTTTTTTTTGTATATTTCGATAGAAGAACATCTAAAGTATCGAATATGGCCCTTTCTACATTAAGATAACGATATGTAAATTTAAAAAATCTAGCATTTTATTTTAGCAGACATTTTGAACCGAGTTATCTTGCATTATTATATTTCCGGCCACACTGAGTGTGAACCACTGAAATGGAATCCGCATACATGTATAGCGACTATCGAGTTCATTTCATGCGACCGCAACGGAATCCTTAATCTCCAAATTTTATTTCAGCCCTCATTTTGGGTTCTTTAAAAGTTTTCAAAAGTATTTTGAAAAAAAAATTCTATTTATAATGGAAAACGTAACAATTATTGTTGGCTTTCTTTTTTGTTGATTGTTTTTCCCTGCTGCATAAGAAAACATTTCCTTAATTTCTTATTTGCATACATACCCCTGCTAGATTGTAGTAAGTAACTCGTTATCTTTCTCTCTTTCTCTTTCACACTTTTATTTCACTAAGTATTTCTTAGTTTGCCTTTGCTGTCGTCTTTAATTGCCTTTGTAGTAAAATTTTCTTTTGATTATTTTTTTTTTTTTTTTTTTTGCTACAAGAGTCTTTTGTACAAATAAGGGTCAACAACTTTACTGTTAATGTGTTATTTGATGTTCAGTTAAATGTTGCATGTCATTGTTTTTTTTTTTGTCTTTATCATTTGTTTATACGTTTAATGCAACCTGAGCCAATTATTTTCATGTTAAATGTTAAAAAAAAGGAATTTATTTGACAAATTCGTCAAATGTCAAAAGGCATAAAGAAAATAGATACAATTTGTTAGAGTAAAAGTAAAACACTAAGAAGTTTTTTAAATACTTTATAATATACTTAATTAGTCATAAAAATTTGAAATCAGAAATAATCTCTTATGCGGGCCTAAGTTCAGTAATTTCAATTCTTATTGAATGAAATATTTTTATTAATTAATGTGAGTTTCTAAAGAAGAGAAGAAAAATTAAATTAGAATTTTAAGCTGGGGGAAACACCGATATTTTTCTGTGCAGCCACGCACTTCATCATATCATCGAATTGTAACCAACAAAACAAATTGTTAATATTTAATTTAAAAATTTACAATGATCATTGTTGACATAACAAATTTTAATTTTTGTAGTCAATTAAATTACTTAACAAAATTATTTGTTAAATTATATCATAACGGAATGCACACATGTAGAAGAAACAAGAAATCATATTTTGTTTGTATTTATTATTTACGTATCTAATAAAGTGTTGCTCTCCAGCTGAGAGGTAAGTAAGTTGGTTTATTAGTTCTGATGTTGCCGGTTCAACTCCGCCCAAAGACATTTAGTGTTTTTCGCAGACAAGCAAAAAATCGTTTCGAGGATTGTGATTGTGTTAATATAAAAACTATGATAATCAAAATTTGTACAAAAACTCAACAATTCGCATTGTTAATATAACAATAACTTTAATTGAAATAACTATGAAATCTAACAAAAACTAATGTTGAAAAAATAAATTAATTTCAACAAATTATTTGTTGATAAATTTAATTGAAAATATTTTTCAGATTTTCCTTTAACTTACAATTTCGTTAATTGTATTTACAAAAATCGTTGTAGGTTAAAATCAATCAATTATTTAATTGATATAACAAAAAAATTAATTGTATTTACAAATTATTTTTTTCTGTGTAGAGATTATTATTAACATCAGCTATTTAACGTAAATTTTAATGAAACGGAATATGAGAAATGATTGTTTTGTATACAATACAATACAAAAATGTCTCACATAAAAATTTGTTTTAAGCAGTTCGCTGACTTTTTTAATATACTTATGTATTAATTTTCCTTAATAGTTTTATATTAAATACAGTTAAAACACGTTAAAAAAATTAAAAAGCCATTAAATATGATGAATTTAAAGCAGCTACGTTGTCTAAGCTTTTATAAAAGAGCTTTGTGCCTTCACACCGACGAGAGTACAACAGCCAATTATAATTCGATGACAGCAATGCTTGCTGCTTACTTTGCAAAGAAGCAAGAACTAATTTAGCAGCTTTCAAAGCTGTTTATCTCAAATGTAAATATCATAATAAGTGTGTAGAGGAGTAAAAGCCAAATTGTGGGCAGTTTTTTATAAAACTTCACGCAGTGCTACATACAAAAAAGTAATATGAATAATTTTGTAATATCAATTAAAATATTTGTAATATCAATTAAAAAATTAATTTAATTTTTACCTACAAGCAATTTGATAATATTAATTAAGTTTTTCCACTCAAATTGATTAATACAATTAAATATTTAATTGAATCAATTAAATTCTTATATGAACAAATTAATTGGTGAATACTTTGTCCTGTGTATTCAGCTGTGTGTACGTAAAATAGAAGCAAATTTTAAAAATTTATTTCGTGTTGTTTAACAAAGCAATGCCCTAAACTAAACCTAAACACTTTTGTTAAGAAAAATTTCATATTGTGCAATAACAGCAAGCTTTCCATCCATGTTTATTATTACTATTATTCACGCTCACACTTATTCCTTTTGCACAAAAGTGAGACAGGTGAAAAAGGAGACCAAAGAACAGAGTTGCAAGCCAACGAACAGCTTCCCAACAATAAAACACTTTATGTCATTGTTTTCAAGCTGACGTTTGGGGTCACAACACTTTACAATGCACATAAGAAAAAAAAATATGAAAGGGAAAAAATAAGAAAAGTATTTTGCGTCAAAAAAATGCAGAAAAAAATTATATCCTTTTAAACCTTAAAAATACACCACCTATCCAACAATCTCCTGCTATGCTAGAAGAAAATCTTCACAGTCTGTTTTAATACAAATGCAGGCACGAAAAAAAAATTGGCGAATATGTGGACGCAGCAGTGAATGAATGAGTGACTGATGGCCACAAAAAGCAAAAAGGATGAGTTTCATTATGCAGCACATGAATGACTTTGGCGTTTGTTTTAGTAATTTTTCATGAAACATGAAATTTTACTGGTGTCCTTTTAATAGGGGATGTGAAAGAAAATAACTGGCATCAGCATTTTTATAAAAAAAATAAAAAGTTTGGCAATGATAAGTTGCAAATAAGATGGTGTTAATTTCTTAATCTAGAAAATAAATGATGAATTAAGTTCCTTAACAGTATATTACAATTTTAACCTCTCATTGATAAGAAAATTGAATTAATTCTTACTAAATTTTCATATGAGTAAATATGTTTTGTCCTTTGCTTCTGAAGAGCCTTAAAACTAATCATTAAGGCTGTTGCAAATAATACTAAAAAATAAATTATGTTTTTTGCAACAAGTCAAACGTGTTTAAAAAAGCAGCATAAAGCTCTAAAGGAATATTTTAATAAAATTTTATGAAAACAGAGACATAACATTCAGTGTAATGGTATTTGAGATTTCAGGCTTAAGAAAAATTTACTGTATGAAAATTTTGCTTTAATTATTCATAAGATTTTTGAAGGATTTTGTAATCACAATTTTAATCACTTGCACTATAATTAAAGTAAATAAAAATTATTTTTTTTCAGAATATATTTTTTGACTCATCTATTTTATAAATTAGGCCCATAGTGCACGATGAATCTTATTTATATACAAAAGCCATTTAAGCCATGAAATAGAACATAGTTCATAAGCAAACATTCGACCACATATGCATATGTTGCAATATTTATAAAGTTGTTTACTGCTACGCCCATAGTGCACATTAATATTTTATATGATAAACTATTTTTTTTCGTCGGCCTTCTTTACATATATTTTTTATTTACATCAACAAAATCTCTGAATTAACTTCTTCAAAGTTTAGCGAAATACATATAAATTGAAAAAATTAAAAAAAAATTTTTTTGCTTACAATGCACATATATACAGGGTAGGCCAAAAGAAACCAAGGGGTGTAAAAGTTTAATAACTTTTTTGTTTATTAACTTTTTTTATTTTTTCTTTCAGATTATATAATATACAAAATATAAATTATTTGACACTAATTATGAAAAATTATGTCTCTTAAATGACCACCGTTTTCAGCTTCGCACTGATGGGCTCTTTTTAGAGCATTTTCCATAACATCTTTCAAAACTTGTGGCTGTAGCGTTCGAATTTCTGCAACAATGTTTGCCTTAAGTTCAAAGATTGTCTCTGGCTTGTTCACATACACTCGCTCCTTCAAAAAACCCCAAAGAAAATAGTCGGGTGCTGTCAAATCTGTCGATCGCGCTGGCCAAATAATTTCCGAACTTCGAGAAATTATTCGCTCTCCAAAAATTTGACTTAAAAGTGCCATTGTGTCTCGGGCAGTATGAGCAGTGGCTCCGTCCTGCTGAAACCACATACCAGGTCTGTTTTCAAGAGCAGGACGTAAAAAATTTTCTAGCATAAACCGATACCGCTCTCCATTTACGGTTACAGCACTTCCATCTTCATTCTCGAAGAAGTAGGGCCCAATGACATTTTCAGATGTGATCCCACACCATACTGTACACCTGATGGGGTGCAATTGGCGTTGATGAATGGCTCTTGGATTTTGAGAACCCCAGAACCTACAGTTCTGCTTATTAACAAAGCCATTCAAATGAAAATGAGCTTCATCACTCATAATCAAATTTTCAATAAAGTTGATTTCATTTCTGGCCAACTCTTGAAATTTAACTGCAAAATTTAGACGTTGCCGATGATCTGCGGGTTTTAATTCTTGGACCAATTGCACCTTATATGGGTATAACTGTAAATCTTTTTTTAAAATGCGCCGTAGTGACGTACGAGACATTTCTAGCTGAGCAGAACGCCTTCTGCCAGATGTTTCTGGTGCTTCGTTAACACTTTGCTGTACTCGTTCAATATTTTCCGCAGTGCGACTTAAACGTGGTCTAACGGTTCGAAGCAAATCTCTTACGCTGCCATGTTGGTGATGACGATTAACTAAGCAACGAATCATCGCTTCAGAGGGCGAAATTCTGACGTTAAAATGTCGACGATATGCTCTTTGCGTTAAAATAATTGATCTCTGGTTTAAATAATAAAATTCTATTGTTCTGGTTCTCTGTTCAGTTGTGAACCTCTCCATTATAAATTCTCCAAGTGTTGTCTATATAATCTGAAAGAAAAAATAAAATAAAAAATTAATAAACAAAAATGTTATTAAACTTTTACACCCCTTGGTTTCTTTTGGCCCACCCTGTATTATGTTATGATTTTTAGATAAGCTCTTGTGAAAAACTAAATTAATTTCTTCAGGTATTTACCACAGTATGTATTTATAATTTGTAGGTCTTAAGAGCCCATAGTGCATGTTGATTTTTGTTTATATACGCATAAATTTTTTTTTATTAAACTTTTTAGTTCTTGAATTTTTAACATTTTCTGCATTTACGTATCGGTATATAGCTTATTTGACACTCAGCCCATAGTGCACAATTTTTTTTTCATAATCTATCGAAAATTTTTTTAAATCTTTAGTTTGAGGAAATATTTTACACGTTAGTTATGACGTTTAGAAAATATTTAACAATTGGTCCCATAGTGCACACATTTCTTTTATTCGTTTCTGTTTTATGCGGAAACAGCTTAATTCTTTAACTTCAGGATATATTTTACAACTTCATTTTAATACATATTTAGAAAGTAGTTAACAATCTGGCCCATAGTGCAACTGCTATTTTTCATTTTAAAAAATTATTTGAGGCATATAAATTATCTATTAATGTAAGCAACTATTTTTTGGTGTATTTTAATTTGAATTAATAAATTTTCAAGCTTATTTTATGCCATTGTGTCCATATTACATTTTGTATAATTTTATTTAAAAAATTATTTTTAAAATTAAATTATGTAATTAATTTCATTTTAAGAACTGTTTAATATACATACTTTCTTTAATGTTTATGATTCGTTTTATTCATGGGCTAATAGTGCTTAATAATTTAAAATTTATGCGTATGTACAATGGAAAAAAACACTTACACACATATATTTTTTTTTATTAATTTATTTATTTTAGCTACAATTATGATTTGAATACGGCGATTTGTGGTATAAGGTTGTGAAATTACCTAGTTAATCTATCTTGTAAATTTCATTTCAATAGCTGCAAGAACATGCCAAGCTCCCATATATCCTTTATATTTTAAATTGAATTTTAGACAAAATTAGGGCTAAAATGCAGCAAAAGTTTTTAAATATTACATTTTTTTATCATTGCATTATTCAAATTGCTCTGGGTGTTATTTTTGGCAGCTCCCATACAAAGCAACTTTAGGTGAAATTTCAATCACTAACCAGACGGAGGCAAGAATAAGCAAAAATTTATTTTTAAAACTCATAGCATTTAGGAGAAAAAACAAAGTATTGACTTCTACACTAGCCCTTCTTATGCTTAATGCTTTGTGCAATTATTATTATGTCCTCCTGAAATCCTCAAGGTGCAAGGACATGTCAAATTTACTCATATCCTTACTTTTTAATTGAATTTTAATTAGAATTATTTTTTAAATGTAACTATTTCAAAAATGGTACATTAAGCTCACCAGTGAATTCAATCTTTAATGGTGGAAGTACATGTATGTCCTTGCATATATCCTTTTTTTTGTATATCAAAATTTCAAAGAAATTTATAACTAAAACAAAATAAGGCTCTGCAAATATTTTAAAAATTTGGTGGATTGTATTTTAAACTGTGCAAGGATATGACATCCGGTCACATGTCCTTAATTTTTATATAATGTTTAAAAGCGAGAAAAACCTTGTAAATAAGTCGAGCATAGTATTCTTAATACCTCTATTAAATTACATTTCAATCGGTTAAAGGACATTCCAACTCAGTTTGTATCCTTAATTTTATAAATCGAATTTCGGCTGCAAAAATGCAGCGAAAAAACTTTGTTACTATTTAACGAATAGTTTTTTTATGTTCTGTGTCAAATCTCATTTCATTCAGTGTTAAAACAAGCCAACTCCCCATATATCCTTTATTTGAAAATTTTGGTTTTAGTCAAAAATATGGTTAAAACATACAATTAAGCTCTGTGATTGGTTTTATTCTAGTGGGCGCAAGGCTATGGCTACCGCTCATATATCCTTGATTTTAAACATTTTTATTTTTTATTTTTTTGCTTTCTGGCGATTTTTTTTAATATATAGTAAAACACAAGATGTAAACTTGACTAGCAATATTTTAAATAATTGTATGGAACTGCAACTAAAATGAAGTTTGCAAACTTCCTTCCCATTAATTTCATTTCTGCTTATAAATAGAATTTTCGATTTGTTATTTTTGTTTTCTTTTCTATACCTTTGTTCTTATCATAACTGTCACTTTTGCCAAATGTCAAAAGTTTCAATTGTCAACGGTCACTTAGATTAAATAAAAATAGTAACAAAACCCTAAAAGTTTGGAGAAATATTAAGAGAACGAGCAAAATGGTACTGTAGGGTTTGGTATCTTATTGATTTTAAACAGAGATTTCATCTCAAAAAGGCTTTTAGACATTTTATTTTTGATATGTTCTCTTCTTTTTCATTTCCTGTTTGCGAATTAACAAAACAACACTTGAAGATGTAGGAAAAAAATAAATAAAATACTTAAATAAAAAAAATTGGAGCAGGGGAAAATTTAAGGAGCAATGAACCAATTTAAAGGAAACTTTTCAATTATCTAAAATAAAAAATTTAAAGAGAAATTCCTTAAGAAAATAATCTAAATGTTTGCACACTTTAAGGACCTTTTATTTGACATTTTGCTTAGCTTAATAATAATATAATTATAAATACTAATAAATTATAAATTATATATTTTTTTGTATTACTTTGTAATTCTTTTATGAAAGGATTTTATTTTTACAAAAAAAAATCCTTTGAATTTAAGTTAAGATAGATTTCAATCTTTTAATTCTTGAAAATCTTATTTTATATAAAGAAAATTTAATTTACTCTTTGTGTGTGGATTTCTTCATGCTAATTTATTTAGCTAAAATATCTTGCTAATAAATTTAAGATTGCTTTTTATATGAATATAAATTTTTTTTTATCCATTTAACTTTAATAAACACCAGATTTATTATAAGCAGCGCATTATTTTGAGTTTTAGATATTTTTTATTCTCCACTCTTTTATTTATTTACGCTAAATTTAACAATTTTAACAAATACTTTGTGCTTGTACACAAAAAAAATAGAAAAAGATAAAAAGCTTTTGTGCCAAAGAGAATATAATAATGGAGACAAAAAAAAAAAAACAAAGATGAACAACATACGAAGAAACTAAAACTTAAATACAACAGAATGCCTTCAGTTATATTGACATATGAGTCTAATAATGTCAATGTGAAGGGGGAAATTTCTACAAAAAAAAAATTATAATAAAGGAGTAGAATGGGTTAAAAAAACGAGAAAATATATACAAGCAGACACAAAGTAGTACCTTTAGCATACGTTAAAGCTCTACTGTTGCTCCTGTTAAACACACTGCATTCATGTGGATATTAGAGTCGTATTTATTTAGCATTTCTAGTATATGAGAGTATGACTCAAAATGAAATGCTATATTATTTTTCCTTCTATGTATGCTGTACGTAAATGGCTGTGTTCCATTCATAAAATACATAATAAATAAACATACTTTAGTTTAAATGTACGAGTATGTATCATCATAACTCTAAAGGCTACAAATAAACAAACAAATGATGAAACTGTGCAGTAGTCGTTTAAGTATTTAGCTAACCATGCAGCTAAATCATCAGGCAAAAGGACAGTGGCCGTACAGAAACTTAATTTGTGGTAAAAGAAAAAAAAATACTTGGTTCCTAAGAAATTTTAATAAATTGAATGGAATCTTAAATGAAAACTTTAAATTTTATTTGATAGAAAAGTTTCATACACGTGAGTATGATAAATTTTAATACACAACCAATTCTCGTATGCCATTTTATTAACTGGTTTTAAATGATTAAAAAGATATTATGCCTTTTGTACTTAACAGTTCAAAATTTTAATTTTTAGTAACCTTTCGTAACTTGTTTTATATCACATACCTTTTATTAAATCTGTGGCAAAAAGGAAAAGGTGCTTAAGTCGACATAAGCTGATTTTGAGTTAATGGTACCTCCGTAATCTGCCTATTCGAAAGTACTTCTGGTTAAAATCTCAATTCATTTGTGTCATTTTTCATGAAGTTATAATTAGCAGCATGACGTGCGACTTATCTTTTTTAGACTTCTAATCTTATTTGGAATAATAGCTTAATTAAGGTTATATTTTTGTTTATTTCAACTTAAATGTATTACTTGCAGTGTGTAGAATGATGTTTGCTCAAAAAAAATTAAGTTAAACAGAGAATTTCCCAATTTAACGGTAAAAGAAAAAAAATCTGAAAACCGACTTAAACGCTTAAAAGTGCTCTCCTGAAAAACAGTAAAATATGACTTAAGCTCTTTTTCCTTATTGCTACAGAAATAAACATTGTCGAAAAATTTAAGCGACAAAAAAGTTCATGAGGGAAAATAAATTGTTTTTTATTTTTATTTTCCAAAAGTTTTCTTTTTATGAGAAAAGACTTGTCATAAATGTCCAGCGATTCAATTTTTACCAATTTGAAAAAAATATATATAAAAATGGCTTCTGCTAAAATAATTATGTTACTAATATTTTCAAAAATTGGGCCTACAGTATTTAATGACCTATTTCCCAACTGCGAAAGAAAACGTTCGACTAACAATTTATATTGAAAACAACAATAATATGTGAAAATTGGTTTTTGTTCTAATTAAATAAATTGTAAGTAGAAAATTTTCTTTTGCAGCTGGGAAATAGGCCACAAATTAAAAAAAATTCTCCCAAGCTTTTCATTTATTATTTATTTTTACATATCGTTACCTTAATATAGAAATGCCCTATATATATTTTTTTTAAATCAAGTTTTTTGTATATTTCTATTATCTAATATATCGAAAAATGTAAAATTTTTGATTTCAAAAAAAAAAAAATGAGTTAGGTAACGATACCTATACATATTATTCAAACCTCTTAAATCATTTTAAAATCTAACTTCACAAACATAAAAGTTAATTTTTATTTGACATGTTTACTACAGTTTGGTCACTGTTAAATATTTTCTTCTGCATTTCCCCTACACCCCTCTCTCCCTAAGCTTGCATAGTTGTTTTTTTTTCCACATTTTATAATTTAATATGATGATGACAATAATAACGGTCTGCTGAGCACTAATGTTATTTATTTTTGCTTAAATAATCATAAAAAAAGTGCAAATGACAAACGTCTACACGATATGAGGAGCATGCATATGCATGCAATTATTAATAAATTTATAGCTTTAAATAATAATCAAGTTATAGATCGATGACTTGCTTAAAAACAAATGCAACATTTTTATAGAGTTTCATGAAGACTTTTTTAAATACATAAATTAAGGTCTCAAATTGAATTTAAAGACCAAACATAAGCGCAGCTTTCACCAACAGCTACGAGAGAAAATTTTGGCAATCCTTAGCTTAGAGAAATGAAATATCATAAGAGAAACCTAAAGATTGTTTTCAAATACTTGTCGAATGAAATCCAATTTGATATAGTTCGTAAACTTAAAATTTTTTCGTAATCTTTAATACATATCGATTGACTTAAGAATCATGAAAATCGGGCCACCCACACACAGAAAAATTTCAACTTAAAATCTACGTAAACAAGGTTAATCTAATCTTGTTCGGCAATGATTTTGCTTCATATGTGTTTCATGTTAATCTAATATGATTTATAGTAATTCTCAAAGAAAATGTTTCCTTTTGAAATAACTTTATTTTACGTTAATTTAACGTTTACGCACTGTTAAAATCAAAATGAAGAATCATGTTGAAACAAAGTTATTTCAAGTTGGAACAACATGAATTTAATTTAATGCAGTAATTGTGTTTTATTAATTATTTAAACTTACGTGTGGTTGACATAGACATCAGAAAAATGTTTGTTTGTATATATAAATTTGGCTTCCCCGGCCGGAACTCATTGCGTGGTAGTCAAGGTGCTTACCCCTGCAGCCACAACAACTTTAAATATTCTTTAGATAAACACTAAATATGAACAATCATAAATAAAATTTAAATTCAACACTGTTTCATTGATCATTTAGCATACAATTTATTTGAAAAGTTTTAGTTAAAAATAAAAATGGAAAATACTTGTCTCGACTTCAGGATTCGAACCTGCTATTCTCCGATTGCAAGACTACACTGCCTATCAGCCAGCAGCATTTTGTCGGCTGTTTACAAACATCAAACAACAACTCACACCAGTGATGGGAAATAAGATTTGCATTTCGGTATCAATAAAAATTTTTTGAGTACTTTTTTGGTCCCGAGAGTACCAAAAACTATTATTTTTTTTTATTTAAATTTGATTAGCAAAAAATTATATTCATATATTCATTCAGCTATCACACACGAGAACAATTGTGCTGGCATAACATGGCAGTTTGTAGGTGAGAGAGGCGAAGAGAGTGGTATTGTGTTTGGCATAATTTTTCAACCAGGCACAATGCCGCATCATCGGCACAAAACCAATACATACACAACTTAAAAAACAGCAAATGTTAAAATAATACAAAAAACACCAATACACACAAAGCTGTGTGTATGTATACATTTTTATGCCAGATTAATTAGTCTCGTGTGTTCTAAAAATAAAGTTGTGCCGGCATAAAAATTACTCCCGTGTGTGATACCCAATTTACAAATAAAATAAGGAACACATAGCATATACATATGTTCATCAGAGATGGGAATTGGAAATCTTACCAAAATCACTTGAATAGTGCAAACCACTTTTTATTTAATTTAAAATGCTTCAATAATAATTAATTTAATAATTTCCAAAATTAGTTGTTTACAAAAAGACATATACATATGTATGTATATGTATAATTTATTAATTCTTTCTACTTATTTACAAGAAATACAAATACCTGTGATCTGTTTACTTATTATTGGAATAAGAAAAATTTCCATAACCGCCAAAGAGCTTAAGCAACATAATTTTCGGGCTTAATTTTTTGATGAAAATCGTTTAGTTACGATCGCAGATAATCGATTTTCGTTAAAAAACGAAGTTAAAAATATATGCCGCTTAAAGTTTTTTTTTGCGGTTATGGCTCGAATGGACAAAAAAGTGCCTGTGCCATCTAACATCCAATAGTGCCATAAATGGCACAATTGCGCCACATTTCTCATCATTGAATTTCATAGGTACAAATGTTAAAGTTATAACAAGAAGAGTTTTTTGACTTATATAAATTTTTGGCCTGAATAAGAATTGATACTGTCGGAACATAAAGTCTGTTCCTTTGTTTTGTTTTCATGAGATTTTGGTAAGAAAAAATCCTTTCGACATTTGCAGAGAAGTGAGGTATAGACAAAATTCCGTAAGCTACTTTCGATATATCAGGAATCATGTACGCATGTAATGCGTTTTTAGTTTTAGACACTCTAGACCAGAAACTGCATATATTATTTTGTTAATGGTTTCATTTCTTCCATATTAGCCAATGATCTATATTGGTTGTTAATATTTTCAAAATTTAGCCTTTCGCTGGGAGACATTTTAATTAAAAGTGGTATAATGCTGTTGGTTTTACCAGATAAAACATTTTCAGAGGAAATCTTAATAATCCAAACTAAAATTTCATTGTCAAAGTCCACTTTAGAACTTGACAGAATTTAATATATAACTTTTTACAATTTACAAAAATATATGCAAACGCGCGTCTTCTAACTGCATTTCTAAGTAGACCGTGAGAGTATCAAATGCGCTGTGGGAGTACTACGGTACTTTTTCATCTCAAATAGTATCAAAAAAAGTACGATCGTACCAACTTTCCCATCACTGACTCACACAACTAAGCACAAAAGTGTATTGCAACTATGAACAAAGCAAATAAACACCAACATCATATTATTTCTTGTAAATTTAATAAGATTTAAATGAATTTGAATTAAACTTTTTGCATTGTGATTTTACATTGGTATATTTTTCTGTGTACGCTCAGTTTACATAGTGCCGCATGAACACACACACACACACACACACATACATATATGCATGGCTGATCGTCGTCTTTTAAACAAATTTTAATAATTATTTTAAATTTGCTTAGATCAGTTTTTTTAACAAATAAATGCTGTTCATAAAATATTTAATTCTTTTTCTTATATTATTATTCTGATTGTTACAATCTTCTTTGTATAAAAGAATATACAAAACAACATTATTAATATAAAAGAGTGCAAGACTTTTATTTATTTGTAACTGCTTGGAAATTTTACTAAAGTAGATTTTATCTAATTTTCCTGCAACCAAAAGATTTCAACAGTAAACATAATCATCTGTGGCGCATTATGGTTTCGTTATTTGTTCTTAATGTCAACTTGTAACACAATTGTTGCAAAACTGAATTCAGGGTTGTAGAACAACATCTAAATGTATAACATTCACACTAGTATAAATGTATGTAGAGAAAGCCGTACCAAAATAGAAAAAAAAACATTTTTGCTATTAACTTGTAATGTGACTGCTAACTGCTTTAACTGCATGATTTTCATTACATTCCAATTTTTCTTTTTCTTTTAAATTTTAAATAAAATTGTTTCTTCTTATGCGTTCAACATTTTAGAAGAATTTACTATAATGTAAAAACACTAACAATGCCAGTATGAGCTTTAGAGAGGAAGGGGAAAGAGAGAGTGCGAGCGAGAAAGGGGGGGGGGGGTAGCAGCCTGCATGAAACTACTGATACAATACAAAGCTTATTAGCAACAATTGTGTTGTCAAGCAGTCTTAATTGGCTGCAGTTTTGTTGAGTGGCACGCATTGCAGGTATTATTAAAACAATTTTTTTTTTCTTTTTAAATTATTTTTTTGTGTAACAGTCTCTACACTGTAACAAAAACAACAACTAGTTTAGTTATGTAGAAAATGACATTAGAGTGTTACCATATATAGAAAACAAAAATTATTACCATGCTTAAGGACTACTCAGGCTATTATATATTTATATTTATATTATATATTTATGCGAGTATAAAGACTTTCATCTTATTTTACAACAAAAAAATCTAAAGACAAAAAAAAGTCAAAAAATCTATTTTACATTAGACATTTTTAGTTCGCACCATCGCACTGCAAATAAAATTAAAAATACAAGTAGAAAGCAAACAGCTGCTCAGAACCAACATGCCTGCATTAGTCTTTCACTTGCGGTGGCAGAGCAGTTTTATGCAGGCTGTGGACGCGCCGGGCTTCGAAATTATTCAGCGGTTAAACGAATCGATTTATATACATATTAGACTTCTGCACAAGACCACTTACAAGAATTTTTTTAAACATGAGGGATTTTTCAAATGCTTTATTACAGCGAACTCTTCTAAAACAAACGCTAAACAACACTGTTGGCAACACATTTGTTTCAGTTATTGCAGGTATAGGAGTAAAAAAAATACTTCGTGAGGGAAGAATTTGTGATACTTGCTTTTTCATACGCATGGCCGCTTATACAAACGTCATGCATAAACACACGCACACACGTTGCGTGTATGATATTTAATTTTTCTGCGCATATACAAACGCACACTTGAATTTACATTAGTTGTGTGCGATGGCTTGGAAAAACCATCCTCCCAGCTAGCATTTGGATGATCGTTTTGGCAAAAATCATCTACGCGAGTCTTCCTCGAGTCCCCCGGATGACAAAAAGGGGATTAATCAGCTGCGTGCGTGAAACGCGACTAGAGAGGGATTCGTGTCTATGCTTCAAAAGTGATTTCAGCAAAATTACGATAACAAAATATATAATATGTAATAAGAAAAAGAGCAAATAACGGGTAAACTTGCTCTGTGCACATCTGGAATTCAATTTGTAGTTGCTAATTTCGAGGAATTTTCTTAACAAAACAAAGAAGAAATCAAGAGGAAAAAAAGAAGAATTGGTTTGGTTTCTTATTTTCAGTTGAAGCGTGAACACAAGTGGATCAGAAGCTTATTAAAGTGTAGTTGACAAAAGTATAAAACATAGTATTAAAAGTGATAGATAGTGTTTATTTGAATTAAATATTTTAATTTTATATTCCTTTTTGTTTTTGATCTCGTGAATTAATGCTAAAATACATTAAATAAACCTCTGTAAATATATTGATAATTTTCTTGAAGTAAATATTTTAATTTTATATTCGTTTTACTTTAAATAACATGTGTGTAATAAATGAGTAATTTAATTTAAATAAATATATAATATTTTAAAATGAGCGCCTGTATGATCATTTTAATCGCACAGGGGAGTCGTAGAAGACGCATATACGATCAGAAAATTACTCGAAAATGACTCGAAGACAATTCGAAATTGATTAGATGGGGGGGGCTCATAAAAGACTCTTCCAGATGAGTCGCGGCTAGGGTACCATTTTCTCCCGACAAGGGAGTCATTTATGATCAGAAAATGAGCGCATATTCCATAATTTTAATCGCGGAAGGGAGTCGTAAGCGACTCATCTATGATCAGAAATCTCGCAAAATGCTAGCTTGGCTTAAACATTTACACACACACTTAAACGAACAATATGCAAAATAAAAAGCATAACAACATAGCAAAACGCACTGAAACCAGGAAAAAAACGCGTAATTTAAATAAAAAAGCACTAAACTAAAATTTTTTTGTTTTATAAAAAAATTTTGTATATAAAAAATATAGATATCGGTTGGACTTGCATTTTATCCCTAAAACTTCAAATTTGAAGCATCCGATACACATTTTGATTCTATGAGAATCAGTGAATTCTAAAATCAATTTGATGAAACCTTTTTAAGTTATTATAAAAAATTTAATTTTTTTCGTCAACATAGAAACAAATCACATGAAATTAGTCAAATTAGCAGCAATTGGCATGTCATTTTGACTTGCTGATTAGATTTTGAACTCGATGGGAGTAGTAGTTAATTTTTTAAAGTCAAGACTTTCAAAATTTAATTATTATTAAACAATGCTGTGGAAACATTCTTTCACAGCAAACGCAATATTGTTATTAATACATAACAATAATATAATATACAAAATTAAAAAAAAAAGTAATTTGCAAGTTAACCAAGTTACCTAGGGTTTACACGTGCAAGTGCAAGTTCGAAAAACTCAATACACTCAAAGTCTTTTACTAACACAACTACACTTTCGGCACTTGCAGTCTACTTCCAACTCAACTGCCAAAGAATTTTACAAGACAGTGACTTGTTTCACTTGCAGCAAGTAAATGGAAAGTTAGCTAACAGTGTTGCCCCATTAATACTTTAGTAGAAATTAACTGGATGTCAGTGTAATGTTATATGAGTTTTTACTAATTTTAAATACATTTAAAAGCTAATTTAATATATATTTTCTTAAATATTCATAAATCAAGCGGTTAATGAATTTTTTAGGCATAAATAACATTAAAATAACACGAATTAAGTTCAATACTATCTGGTTCCCCCAAAATTAACCTTTTTTATGTTATGGACAACTCTGCAATAAAAGGCAAACATGCAAGTTGCAAGACATCGGGCACTTGTATGAAATTTTCGTTGATAATACGTACACAGAGCTTGCATGCAAGGTACTTGCATGTGTAAACGCAGGGTTATATAAACTTAAATTATATGTACTATTATTTTAGAAAAAAGGAACGAAGTAGATTATAAATATGTAACCTAAAAGGGCAGCTCTATTAGCAACACAATTTTCTCGTTTCAGACCGCTTTTATATAAAGCCAAGTGTATAGACAATTTTTTACGTATTTGAGACTTAAATAAAGTAATAAAGGTAAAAACGTGATCAACTTATGCGTTTAAACATTGAAGTTTGATGGGAATCCAATTTCGATAATGCCCCAAACGAGTTTATATCAAATGAATCGTTATAAGACTTTATTTCTGCCTAAAACTCGATAGCGAAATCAAAGTTTATCCATTTTATTAAGTGAATTATTTTCTATTTACAGTATATACTAGAAAATATTTCGCTATTAGGCTATACTTGCATTATGTCTTCTTTGTCGTGTGGCAAAACACTATTTCCATTAATTATGCTTAAAATGTGAAAGTTTGAGAATAAAATGCACGTATTTCATTAACCAAGTTTTGTACAATCTTATTAGAATATTTTGAAATGTTCCATTTAACTTCAGTGCTTATGTTTTTGAATGCTAGACTTCTTCAAAAATATATATATATATATTATATATATAAGGAAAATTCTTTTTGAATTTTGGGTTTAGTGCCACCGCCAAGAAATAAAAAGCACCAAAAATTAGTTTAAAAAAGCACCGAGCACTAACTTCAAAATGTTTCGCGTCGAAAATTTCAAAAAGCACTAAAAACGGTGCGAAAAGCACCGAGTTGACAACTCTGATCAACACTTCTTCTTTCGAGTGTTTGTTACGAACAAGAAGTCTTCTCGATATCGCTTGTAAACACTCATATACATGTACATCAATACATCCATCGTGCTTCGCTTATTAAACGACATCATTTATTATCAGTTTAGTATAATACATGCTACGACAATAAATTTACTGCCTTAAGCCGGGATCCCACTATCGGTACAATGTACCGATTTTCGTGGGTTCGCTGCAATAAAGTCAAAAGTAATAAACTTAAATAGCCTTATTTTTCAATTAATTCCAGAATAAGTCTATGTGGCTCTATTACCAATGCAGTGTGGTGCAATTATGTCCCAGTATTTCAATTTGTTGAAAAATAAAACCAATTTAGCGTATTACTTATGACTTTCTTTCAGTGAGCCAACGAATATCAGACATTGTGCCGATAGTGGGATCTAGGCTTTATTCATAAAAAATTTGTCGTCTTAATAACAGGTTTATAAAATAAATTTCTTATGGAAATTTGTTTAATTAACCTTTTATAAAATAAAAATATTTTTTATGAATGAGGCCTTTTAAAAACAAGACGTATTTATATTTCAAGACTGTTTACGCAGCCCTCTAATACATATGAGAGAGAAAATATATATAAAAAAATATCATTAACTGTTGGGCATGGCTTACAAGAAATATATTTTAAAAACGAGTAGGATGATAAATATATTAAAAATTTTGAGCCGACTTAAGAAGAAGAAAAATACCATAAGCAACGGCCAACAGAATATGAAACAAAATTAAAGTATAGTTTTATCTGCAAGTTTTTGGCTCCCCTTATTGTTTATAAAAAGAAATTTAAAAAAATATATATTTAAGCTGGAAAACTATCAAAGGCAATGGCACGTTACAAATTGTTATTGTCGTTCTACAGAAATTGCTTTAATGCTCTGTAATTTCTCCCACTGCTCCCAATTATAAAAAAAAACAACACAAACAGTAACAGTTTGGAATACAAAATAAAAATTATATAATTTATTAGCTACATCTACAATATTACATGATTTAATAATAAATATACATTATTAGATCAAAATATTTATGTATTATTACAGGCCAGCTGGAGCCAAGCAAAAAAAAAATAAATAAAATATTTGATCTCATACTGCTCGCTGTTATTTGCCATTATTCTATACTAATCTTTATTTATGTTAAATTTTGAGCAAATGTGTGTTTAATAACGACTTAAATGAGATTTTAAATGGGCATATGCCATTAAGGACATTTTGCAAATCAGCAAACATTTCCTTATAGTCTGATCTAGTGAAGCTTTAGCATTAGTTTTATTACAAAATTTAATTAATGTCAAATTAAGATAATAAAATTTCTTATTAAATTTTGTTGCATTAAGCCTGGTACTCTGTTCAAAGTTGTGAAAAATTTTCAGCACCATTGATTATTTCGCGTGAAAAATTTGACATGTACTAAATGTAGCCCAACTCGCGGTTTCTTTTATAAATATCTGGCTTTTATTGCTTGAAAGTATGCAACATTGTTAAAATTTCGTGCGAAAAAAGCACTGCTCATGTTGTTTCGCAGCTAAACTAAAATGATGCCAGACTAATTTTGCATGGAAAGACATGATTTTACGTGCTTTTCACAACAAGAACAGATTACTACTTTTGCGAATTTATTTCGCAAATATTTCATACCAAATACTTTTATATGTAGTTTGACAGCATTTCAAACGAAATTGTGAACAGGGTACCAGGCCTAAAACTTAATTTTGAAATTTGCTAAAGTCAGAAACACTAGTTTTATTATTTCATAACAATATTAAATCGAAAAATTACGTATATTGTATATACAGTATTTTTTAACAATATATTATTTGGAGTTAATCCGTATGACACTTATACACTATTTTATATATCGTATAAAATTTCTCTGTGTGTTCTAAGGTTGTTGACGTTTGCCGGGTCAGCTGGTATTATGTACATATAAAAATTGGCTGAATATAAAAATCTTAACTTTAGAGGAAAGATGTTTTTCAAATACAAAATATGTTTAATTTATAAAGAAGATATTATTTTTAGTAGCCTGGGAGTCTCAAATATTCTGTTTGAAAACATTGTATATGTCCAAAAAATTCGATTTTCCAGCTCCGGTTTATAATAAAACAATGTCAAGGTTGAGAACCTCTTAATTGATTTTGCTGCTGTTTCATACCAATCAAGCTTAGACAAATCCTGATATATTAATCCAACACCAGAGGTCTCTAGCTTTTTTTTGGGAGCCTCGTAAAATCTAGTTCATATCCAAACAGGTGGACAGAAGGACAGACGGACATTATTTAATAAATCGTACAACTTCTGAGTGTCAATGATTTAAATGGAAGCACCAAAGGAATGAAATAAATTCTTTTTTATATAAATTGACGGCTTGAAAAAATTTTATATGCAAAAAAAAATTATAATAAAAGAATGTCAATATTGGCAACTGCTTGTTTGATTTTGCTCATTTTTAATACCAGTCAAGCTTAGAAAAATCCTGACATCACAGTTTCTAGCTTTTTTGGGAGCTTCGAAAAATAGATTTCACATACAGACAGACGGATAGAAGGACAGACGGACATCAATTTTCCGATTATCCAATACGCAAGTATCGAGAATAAATATTTATGTATATCAAAAATCAATTGACAAACTAAGATACACCTTCACCATTTTTTTTTTTTTTTTTTTTTTTTTTTTTTGAAAGTTATGAAAAGATTTCAGCAATCAATTAATTTTGTAAAAAAGGAAATTAAGGTACTTGAATATCCTTTTTTTTTGTATATTTGTATTTTTTACCTATATTAAGAAAAATACCAAAACGCCAAAACAAATCGCTTCTCTTCAACGATTCAAATGGCAAACAAAATTGTTTGTTTTTCCTTCGTTACACTTTATTATGAATTGTTGCAAACGCTTTCCCTGTTGTTGTCTTTTTTAACTTCCCGCTATGGAAAAGTACTGATTTTACCACCAATTTCGAAGATCGAATTTTCAATATATCGAGCCATAACCGCTAAAATAGCTTAAGCGACACATTTTTCGGACTTAATTTTTTTTTTTTTTTTTTTTTTTTTTTTTTGACGAAAATCGACTATTTACGATCGCAAATTATCAATTTTGGTCAAAAATTGAAGTTGGAAAATTATGTCGCTTAAGCTATTTTAGCGGTTATGGCTCGATATCATGCCATAACCGTCAAAAAAGCCTAAGCGACACAATTTTCGAACTTAATTTTTTGATCTAAACCGATTTTTTTTGCGACGGTAAATAATCTATTTTCGTAAAATAAACGAGGTCCAAAAAATTTGTTGGTTAAGCTTTTTTGGCGGTTATGGCTCGATATTTCGACGTTTTGAGGTGCTGGAAGTCGAATCTGACTGTTTTCGTAATAATGTCTATCATGGATGCATGTATGCATATGTGTGTGTTTATATTTATGTGCATGTGTGTATATATATATTAACATCAAGGTTGGCAAACGGTATCGTAAAAATACCGATTCAAATACCGTTAAAATTGGGTACCGGTATCAATACCAATACCGAAACTCATTTCGGTTAGAAAATACCGGTATCGACAATACCGTTTATGTCTATACCGGTACGTACCGGTATACCGATTTCCGTAAAAAAAATTACAAAACTTAATTTCAATTAACTTTGTTTGAAATTAATTACAGAAACAAAATTTCTTCCTTCAGACGTTCTTATTCAGCTCTATTCTTACTACTTTTTATCGACAACAAAGTGTAAGCACACCATAATGAAAAACATATGTATAAACTAGAGTTTTTTTTTCCCGGACTTTTTCATTTCCCGGGAAAGCGGGAACGACTTTTCGGCTTCCCGGGAAATTCCTGCCCAGTGCAAAAGCATACAAAATATTTTCAATTTAATTATTTCAACAAAAAAATAAAAATTATAATTCATGAGATCTATTAAATAAAACGTTTTATAAGCCCATTAGTAAAAAAAATAATACCATTTGAGTTCTTTAAATAATAGTAATGCATATATACCAATATTATATGTAAATGCCAAAAAGAAAATTATTTATTTATTTATTGATACATATTATACAAAATTTAATTGAAATTGTGAAACGATATTCGCGAATACGAATACGAGTATTTAATGTGAAATTTATAGACATTAAATTAGGGTTCTATTTACGCCTGCAATATGAAATATTAAAAAATTGTTATGAAAAAGAACTGCATACTCCTCTTGGCACACTTTAAAGTTAATGAAAACTACCCAAAAATTTTAGTGATCGTCATTAAATAAAAGTTCAAAATGAGCGAAAATTTTTATAAAAAATTTAATGGATTCGTACAAACTAATATTTTTGTCCATTTATTTAAACTATTATTATTTATTTATTTAATTTTTTTGCAAAAATATTCGTATTCGCATGAATTTGACGAATACGAATGCGAATACGAATATATAAAAATTGCCGAATATTCGGCAATTCGAATACGAATATTCGTGCATCACTAGTACAGAATAAGCATTAATAGAATCGTTCTTTTTTCCAAGGACAATCTGAAATTATTTTGTAATTTTTCTTTAATTTCCTTGCACATTTTTGTTTTTACTTTTATGAATAGTAGAATAAAATTTTGAACATCGCGTTCTGCTTATGGCAAATAAAGGCCTCTTAGTCTCAGAGCACATGTGTGCCAGATTTAAACTCGGCTTTAATTGGTGTAAAGTTTTAGCTATTATGCTAGTGCCATGACCTTATTATTGCGCCATCGCTTTCATAAAATGAATAACGACATTCATCAAGTTGACATAATATCAAAAAAATCCCAGGAATTCCCGCACATTTTGCCGGAAATCCCGTTTGAAAAACACTAGTATAAACGTTTATAACCAGGCTGCCCAGAGAAGCGTCAGAGTGCCGAAAATCAATCGGCTTTTTATAGAAATGAATACACATATGCTTATATATTACTCTCGGTTTTCTCTCTGTGGGCAGCTCTGATCTAAACATACTTATGCATGTATGTATGTTTATACAAACATACAAGTTTACACTACACTTGTGTAAATAATCTGTGCAAGATATAAAACTTAGTTTTTTTATATTACTGTTTTACTTTACGTAAAATTACTTACTTTTAACTTAATAAAAAGAGGTTTATTGCTATATACACTGTATGAATTGTGGTCCAAAAATTGTGAAAGAAGTTTTTGTATTTTCTTAAACCGTAAATTTTTTTCTGAAATCGTCTTTCGATTCACGTTAATTTTTGAAATAGTTATTATGCAAGGTCTACCAATTTCCGTATTGTTTTTCAGCGGTCACCCTTTCTTTCGGCAACCTGTTGCTATTTCCACTAAAAACCAAAATATTCTAAGAGATGACTCTCATTTCCATAATTTTATTTTGATGCCCACATCAAACTTTCTCTAAGCATTAAGGGCCAATCCCGCGATGTCGACAACGTTCGACTTATCGCACACTTACATTCAAAACAAAAACAAATTCTGATATTTTGTTGTAGATTCAAATGTAAGTGTGCGACAAGTCGAACGTTGTCGACATCGTGGGACAAGCCCTAAGTATTTTTTACAACCTTTGTTAGTGCACTATTCTCATTATTTCTTTTACTATTTCCTATTAATTTTTATAAAAAGTTGTGCTCACCTAAACCCACCACCGCTAACTTTTCAAATAGAAAATAAAAATTAATCCAAAAATATTTTTCATTTCCCTTAAGATTTATTTTAATAAATCGTTTTAATTAAACGTTTAATGTTTAGCATTAAACCCAAATACAAGGAAAAGAAAAACCAATGCAAAAAACTGAGAAAAAACACACACAAAATATACCAAGAAACCACCAAAAAAAAAAACGGCATAACAGCGGAAACGGAAACTTGCGTTTAACCAGAGCAGCAAAGTCGGCAGCAGTTCATTACAACTTACGCTTCTGGTTCTGCTGCACACAATAATACAACCGAAATATAAAACAGCAAACTTAAGTTAAAAAAAAAGTAAAAAAACAGCAAACAAACAACTAGAAAGCATACAAAAAAATACGTATCTTAAAACCAAAAAGAAAAAAACCCAACACTATCTTAAAGTCCTAAAGTGTATTTCGATGGGTTTTGCAATTCGCAACAAGAAAGAGCAAGTTTTTGGGGCAAAAACAAACCGCAAGACAAGAAAGCAATTTGGTTTCTAGATAACGGTTGACAACAACACGAATATGGCTGCGCGGACGAGTATGAAAAGGACATGAAAACAGCATGTTTTGTGGAAGCCACAACCAACACTATCAACGAAACATAAAAAGGCACACACAAACATCTTGCAGTGTTTAAACACAAAATTAACACTTAAAAGGTAGGCAAGTGTCAGCTAAGGCATTCTAAATATAAATTGAAACTAAACATTTACATGGAAGTAATGAAAGAAAGAACTATGGGAAACAGATGGGTGAAAGATTTGAGGAGATATTTAGCATTAATGTTAATGGTTATTTTAAATTCGGGTTAACTTAAGCTTTCACTTCCGCATCTATGCACAACAAGAAAGAAAATGTACTGGCACTATGGTGCACTTTACCTAAATTAAAGTGAAATCGACATGGGGCACATTAGAGCCCTGCGTAAGCATTCTTGAAATGTATATGCGTCTTGCTTTTTAAATATGCATATTGCCGTGGCATATATTATACTAAAACAACAACAAATGATGTCGTTTCATAAGCGAAGCACGTTGGATGTAGTGATGTTCGTGTATATGAGTGTTTACTACTGATGTTGCGAACACTTCTTGTCCTTAACAAACACTCCAAATACCACAAGAAGAAGTGGGGTCTTTACCTAGTTACATCTACTGGTAACAACAACACTGCGCATTTTTTAGATTTTAAATGTTGCTATAATCTTTCGGCGACGTGCCGGAGAATTTCTGGGATTTTGGGCATCTTTATATCTGTGCTAATAAGTTCGTGATTTGGATAAGTGATTCGCGGCAGTGATAGCTGTGTATGTACATATATTAATGACGTTTGCACATGCGGCCAAGCTTGGGAAAAAGCAAGCATCACAAATTCTTTCGCCACGAAGTATTTACTTCTTTACTTACAATAAGTGAAACAAGTGTCTTGAAAACAGTGTTGTTCAGTGTTTGTTGTTGAAAACTTCGCTACAGTAAAGCATTTGAAAAAATCGCTCATGTCTTGAACGTTCTTTTAAATAGTCTTATGCAGGCCTCTAGTGCACATATGTACAGCCCAATTCTAAATATTTCCCGGGAAATAACTTCTACAGAATTTTCTTTTTTCTAAAAACAGAATCCACCTATCCTAAACAGTTTGAATTAATATTTACAATTTTAGGGAGATTTTCGAATTTTCGAAGTCAGCTGTTTTGTTTCCAGTTATTTTATTCCAAATGGAAGCTTACAAATGACTTTTTAAAAAGGGGGAAAATGAATGGGTAAAAACCTCCCAGGGAGATGTGATTCAGAATAATGTAGTTAGTCTCGACCTAAAAATATATTACCACTGCATTTAGATTATAATATCATGTGTGTGAAGTTAAATTTTAAAATTAGTTACCCTTGACACAAACCTTGTGCTTTTGCAGAGCTCTCTTAAGCTATAAAAATTCGATTAGTGGCTTTCCAAAAAATTTTCTATTAAATCATGGGTCGAACCGTCACATCCGTGAACGTACAACTCGTCACGTAGAAACACCATTTTCTGATCATGACATACGTGAACGTACTGAATTCCCATTCAGCTTATACAATTGACGTATCACTTAACTCGTTTTCGTACGATTGAGCCCAGGCCACCGAGATGGAAAAAATAATGAAAATTTATAGACAAGGTGGAAGTTTTCAGTTTTCAGGAGTTTGGTTACATCTTGTAGAATGTTAATATAGTAGAGAAAATTTAAAGTTTTTCGAAAAACTCCTGAAAACTCGAACTTCCAGTAATTCTCAGTACAATGTGGTCCATAATAGGATAACATTTTTTCAGCCAGCATCGACTCCTTCAAAAAAAAAAAAAAAAAAAAAGTGCGTATCCATCAGAAAATTTTTAGTTGAAAACTTGACAATTTTGACTGGTTCAAATTCAGAAAAAAATTAAATAGGAATAATAAAGGAACACCTTGTCTATAGATTTGGATTAATTCTTTCTTAGTCGCTTGCCAGATTTAATGGAAAAACTCTTTGGAAAGGCATTAATCGAATTTTTATAGCTTTACAGAGCTATGTTAACACGCTAACAGAGCTCTGTTAAAGCACACCATTTGTGTCAAGGGTTATACATTTTAAAATCTAACTTCCCATACATTCGAATATCTATCTGACCTTAACCCTTTCCTTGTATAACAATTTACCCACTTAAGGTTTAATTTCAAATCCAAATCAAACAAATAAATAGTGTTGCTCCCTTAAATACACCGATTGCACCAATTTAGTAGAAGAAAAAAAAGAGCATACTGGCGAAGCGTAAAATCTAAAACCACATTAAGGTGAAGACAACAAAAAGTTACGCTAAAAATTAATATTAGCCCAACTCACAATCTTTTGCAAATGGTCTTGCATCGTTGCATGTGCAAAATTGTGTAATACATTCTACTCACCACTGAACAATTCTTAGTGGTGAGTATCAATATACTATACCATTTTGCACATGCAACGATGCAAGACCATTTGCACAAGATTGTGAATTGGGCTATTGTTTTTTTTTCTGTGTTGCAGCAATGCAAGTTCTATTTCTTTTATTGTGGAAAACCAATTTAGTGTGTATTTGGCGAAAAGCTTTAGATACAAAATCTACACTTTAGCATGTTCTTTACAAAGAATGAAATGATAATAATAAAAAAAAATAACTGTTATTAAAAAGGAGAAGAAGAAGGAGCCAAAGGTAACAACTTGCAAGATGCACAGGCTGGAAACTAAGATGCCGTTTGTTTTCCACTAGCATTTGCACATTGTTTGGCTGTATGAGTGTGTACGTTGGTTGGAGTGTGTATGTGTGTGTGCACGTGTATGTGTGTTTGAGAAGTGTGTGTGTGTGTGTGTGTGTGTGTGTGTTCTTCTTGAGCAAACACTGATTATATGCGAACTTTAACATCAGGTGTAGATTATTAGCCAGACTTATGGCACATAGATAATAATTTTTTTTTGTTGTTGCTCTCTTCCTTATTTTTTTTAATGGCTTAAAAAAAGAGCAGCAGCAAGTATTTTGCTGCTTTAAATGCTTTTTTTTAATATTTTTATTATTATTGTTGCTGTTGCTGGTGATGTTTACGGAAAACTTAAAGTGGATTATTTCTCGTGCATTTTTTTTTTCTTTTTTCTAGAAGACTTCTTTAGATTGTTGCTGTTGTAGTTTTTATTTTATTTTTTTAAGAGGTCTTACCTAAAATTCTAGTGGCTCTTGAAAAAACAATAGATTTTCAATCTCAATTTTTTTGAGGTTTGTTGCTATTTCTGTACAAACATAGAAACAAGAAAGAAAAAAGTATTGAATCAGATTATTTGAAGTTTGCTGTTGTTGAGACTTTTAGTTGGAAAAACAATCAAATTAAAATGAAAAATAAATCTTTTTAAATTATTTTTATATCTTTTTTTGTCGTTTTATTTTTGTTATTTTAAGCTGCAATTGCCTGTTGCGAGATTTTAAGTAGAAAATATTTATAATAAAGAGTGAGTAAAATAAATTTTATTTTGTCTAAATATTGTGAGCACAAAAGGAAATCATTAAGGACCATTATTACAACTTAAAGTTAGTTAAAAGTAGGATTTTATCGGGCGTATAAAAACTTTATCATTTGCAAAATTTTACTTTAACCCAAAGTGAGCAATAGGCTACAGGCAAGGTTATCCTACCTAATTTGCAATACTGTATAGCTTTTTATACGTCCGATAAAATCCTACTTTTAACTATCTTTAAGTTGTAATAATGGCCCTAAGAGTATTTTAATACAAATTAATTATTAAGAAGAAAAGTGTTTGTTTCATATTTTTATATTCTTCTAACACCATAGCATCTTAAACGTGTAGTCTCCTTAAATAGCTTCCCAGAGGTTTCACGACCTTGTGCACTTATTCAACTGTCCGAGTGCGACACAGACGGACCGATTTCTTCGGAATAATAATGATATTTATCCCGGTTAAATCTACAGTGAAGGATAATCGAACATAGCGGAGCTGTTAAAACAATAACAACATTAGTTGTAGCTATAAACTGTAGAAGTTCGGAAGTCCGTAAAAAAATTAACACCATTAAATTCGAAACTATTACTGCTTAATTTCAAAACTATTTATTTTAATGTATGTGTACATGTCTTCTTCATTTCTAAGCCAATAATACTCGTACTATGAAAGATCCGTTTAAATGTTATTTTTTTTTAGCAACATGCACAGACATTGTAAGAGTATTTATCTCTGTTTCCATTTATTTTTATATATCCGTTTTTAATTTAATTTTATGACTATACTTTTAATATTTTTCCAAATATTATGCGTTGTCTGTATTTTCTTTTTTTTCATCTCATTTTTTTCATTTAGTCCACATTGTGATTTTTATTAAACAAAAAATATTCATGGCAAAACTTTTATTCTGCCAATATTTATGCAGAGAATTAGAATTTTAGTTATGAACAAAATGTTTTCCTGGTGTATTTATTTTACTATTATTTTTATTTTTATAGTGCATTCGAACAAAATAAAACCAAAAAATAAATAAAACTTTTTGTATATTTTTGGCCATATTTTTTAAATCAAATTGTGAAAGTTTTTAGTTTAGTATTTCTTTTTTATTTATTTATTTTATGATAATATTTTTTCAATACTAAAATTCCGGATTTTTGTTAGCAGAAAGAACTATTATTTGTTTTGTCGTTAACTTTTTTATTTAAAGAGAGAAAAAATTAAAAAAAAATAAAATACAAATGCATCTAGAAGTGGTGCTAGATATAAAAACTAAAATCAGGAAAAAGTAAGTAATATTTAAGCTACACAGAGAAAAATTAAATAAAAAATTTAAAAGCACAAAACATGTACACAAAAAAAATTATTAAAAATAATAATATCAATTAAGTTTCTGCACTTGAATTAATTGAAGCAATAAAATATAAATTGAATTGATAAAATAATTTTTTTAATATTTTATTTCTTTATTTTTTTTGAAACACTAGTATTGAAAGGTACACAAGGGCAAAAGAGAGAGAGAGAGAGAGAGAGGGAGAGACACACACAAAAAAGATCAAGTGATACAGTTAGAGAAACAAACGTATAAAAATGTTATAGAAGGCAGTAATGCAAAATGTGCCGCAATTGGGCCATTTTTGGTACTTTTGAATGGTTGACGGCCCTGTGGTACTTCCAAAGCCATTTGTGCCCTTTCAGCTCAAAATCGAACTAACTACTTCAAAACTTTGATAAAATTTTTAATGTAGATTTCACCTGTTTCAAAAACTAGTTTTATTTTGCGAGATTTTTTCTTAAATTGGTTTCCGGAATTTTAGCCAGATAATATTCTAAGTGAAGAAGCCAATAGTATTATCCCACTTGTCATTAAACTTTTTCCTAACGAAACAGAAACAGAGCAATTAAATAATGAATAGAGGGCACGTTCGGAAGACGCAGATTGTAAAAAGTTAAGTAGGAGTGAAGTTTGGAAAAATTTATGCAGAGTTGTTCAATGAACTCCTCAGTATGTGTGGAAAGAATCTTTTCTTCCCAAAATATGACAAAGAATAATATTTATAAGAAATCGTCTAATGTAAATACTGTGTCATCCTTAATAAAATCGAAAGCTTTAATCAAATCTAGTTCTAATAATTGTTCTGATAAGAATAATTAAAAACTAAACACACAAAAGCAGAAATTAAGAATTATGTTCAATAAAATTGGAATTACATATAGAATATGCTTATTAACTAAAATGAATTTGTGTCAAGCTAAATATATAAATATAAAATATGAATTTACTTTAATATAAAAAAAACACTTTTAAACAAATTTTAATTTTTGTCCCTAATTTTTGTTTTTGTTCTAAACAAAATAAAACACATTCATATTACTATTACACACTTTTGGTTTTACTTAAATAAAAGGATTGTAATCAAATATATTAACAACTTTTTTTGACCGCATCAAAGGTATTTTGGCGCTTTTAAATCGTTAATTTGGCTCCAAACTAAAAAACTTAAAATGCATCACTGATAGAAGGACACAAAGAGAAGCAGATATACACATACGTAAAAAAGCGAGAGGAAGAAAGAAAGAGAGCAAAGAGAAACTGAATAAAAACGAAAGCATTTACAAGGATAAATTATTTTTTAAATTGCCATAAACCTTTTATTTTGAATTGTAACGTACTTAGTTCTTTAAGGAGAATGTAATTATCGGTTGGCTACCAGAAAATGTTAAAAATAAGATTGCGCCTTTTTATATTAGGCCATCGATATATAAGTTTAAGGCACAAAAATCGATTCAGTATTCAAGAGAACATGAAAATGCCTCATAGCCGAAGACGGTACACAGGAAAAAACTATTCTGTCATTAACACTTTTAATTAAAAAAATAATCAATTAAAAATTTCATTGATTCCATTATACTTTTGTTAAAAACATTTAATTAAAAGTTTAATTAAATAAATTAATTGAGTAAATTTCAAAATTTTAATACATAATTATAAAAAAATTAATTAATACAAATAAATTTTATTTGATTTTTTTTTTGAATTTGACACTAAACTAATTAGGTTAATTAAACTTTTGTTTAAAAATTTAAATAATTAAAAAAATTAATTGACACGAATAATTTTTTATATATTTTTTTCTTTTTTTTATTAAAAAAATTAAATTAAAAATTATTCGTGTCATTTAATTTTTTGATTATTTAAATTTTTGAACAAAAGCTTAATTGACTTAATTAATTTAGTATCAAATAAAAAAAATAAAAAAAGTCAATTAAAAATTTCTTTGGTACAATTGCACTTTTATTTAAAAAACTTATTTGATTAAAAGTTTATTCAAATAATTTAATTGAGCCAATTAAACTTTTGTTTAAAGTTTTAAATAATTAAAAAATAATAATTTACACGATTAAATTTTCAATAGATTTTTTTTTATTTGGTTCAATTAAAAGTTTTGATTGGAGAAATATTTATTTTTGTGTATGTTTGTTAACCTTACTTGAGGTGGAATGAAAGGAAATCGTTCCAAAAAAGTAATTTAATTAAATTAAGATTTTAAAATGCTTGAGGTTTACTTAAGACAATTCGAAAGTGATTTTGAAACGACGTTATAACAAATTTAAAAAAAAAAAACAATTTTACAGAGTCTGTAATTGTAAAAATTCTTACTTCTTGCATTAGAATAGAGACAATAAGGTAAGGAGGGGTAATTTCGCTAAGTTCTTTTAGCAACTGCACTGATTTTTTAATTATTTAAAAAATTCAAATCTTTTTTTTATCAATATTTTCTCCAGCTGCGACATTTTTTTTTAAATTTTACTAGTAAGAATTTTTACCAAATTTTTCTGCAGCGGATTATCTAACATCAGCTTTGATTTTTTTATTTTGTTAAAAAATATTTGAAATAACCACAAACTAAAGGACAAAAAACTATTTGCTATTTCATAAAAAATAAAGTTTTTATTAACTAAATCATTTTTTTCTTACACTTCCATTAAAAATAAAAAAAAAAAACTATAAAAATATGGTTACAGTGAAATATTTATGAAAGCATAAATTCATAAATGTTTCCGCTTAGTTGACTGTTCAGCACGCAGCCAAGGTGGCAGTAAAATATTCTCTCTCCCTCTCTCTCTCTCCCTCTCTCACTCATTCGCTGGTTTCGTGTGGCAAGAAAATGTGACTTTAAAATTTACGGCTCCGTCAATGAACAAACAAAGGTGCTTGGTTGTAAAATGAGTAAATGTTGGTTTATTAATTAATAAAGCCTGCTATTAGGCTTACTATTAAATCAAATTATTAAAGCATACCTTTAGGCATTAGCATATTTTATAATTATGACCAAATTAAGCTAAACAAAAAATAAAAACAATTTAAGCAATTAAGTTTAATTTTATTACCAAATAAGAAAAATATTGCAAAAGTCTCACCTTGTGAATTTGGCACTAATCCTTCTTTTGCATTCATGTAAGCTTCGGGTTTCCCTCCGCCCCACTTTAAGCAATTATTTTATAAAACTGCTTTGGGTAAAGTGTTCTAGCTATTTTGTGCGCTTTCGTGTAAACTCTTTGTTTCATTTAACAGTCTTTTTTTCAACTATTTTTGTTGTTGGTAACAACAAGGTAATAAATTTTGCAACAGATTTGCGTAATCTTAGTCATTGTATTACAAACAAATGAACTGTATAATAACACAAAAAAAATATATACACATATATAGAAGTAAAACTATTAGAGAATGGTGTGAAAATGTTACATTTGCGTAACAATTGTTTAAAACGGTGTGTGCTGCCTGGCCTGGATGAATCTGTGGCTGCTCTGCAGTACGAGTGGATTAGATGTATTTATAAATTGCCTTAGATGACCACATTTTTTTATTTGCGCCACGGGCCATTTAGAAGGGTAAAAAGTTTTATCTTTAATGGCTGCTGGCTATAGCATACTTTTAGGCCTTCCATTATTATTATTATTATTATTATTTTTTTTTTGCTTGGCAGCTTCTATGAACGAATATAAATAAAGGGAAAATATTATAAATCATGGCAATATAAATTATGGCCAAGTGTTGGCAAAATGTGTTTTAAATTAAAATTAGAATCGACCGCGTAACTTAAGAAGCGTTAAATTCAGGTTTTATATATAAGCATAAGAATGATATTATTGAATGAGAAATTTTCAGTGGAATTAAAATGAAAATCCTTGAAGAAAACATGTTTAAATAAAACTTAAAATAACCAATAAAAAATAAATTTGGTTCAGTTAAATAAAATATTTTCACATATGTTACCCATAGTGCTGTTTGAAGTCGCTGCAAAATCTATGTTTAAATATCTATGCTTCTGGTTACCAATATCTTCGAATAGATAGATAATATATATGAAAATAATTTATTTAACTGAATAGAAATTGTTTAAGTTTCATTTTTAAAATTTTAGTACTAAAATCAAATTTTCAGTGGCTTTCCCCGCCCACTTTCGCAAACTTCAAAGTTCTTACACCCAATTTTATAAATGCAAGATCCTGTATATTTGTGAGATAAAGGTGAAAGTGGAGTTTCGTAAGACTCGGTTGAGTGGAGGCAAGTGATACATATATAATAATAAGTTTTGATGGGAATGGCCCCGCCCACTTTTTAGACACTTTTTATGATATTCCAAGAGCCGGAAAGTGTTTTCCTTGTTTTATAGAAACGGTTGAGCTGGAGTGTGTAATATATAAAACTAGACTGTAATGGGTGTGGATCCGCCTACTTTTTTAAGTGCAAAAAAAGAATGTTTATCATATTTCGTAGGAATGGGTTAGGTAGAAAGATATGCCATATTGTATTAATTTTAAGTGGGAGTGGTACCGCCCACTTTTTTTGACACAAAATTATGTCATTTCAAGAGACCAAAGTGTTTGCCTAGTTTCGTAGGAAACAGCTGAGTTGAAGTACATAGAATATAGTACTAAACTGTAATGGGCGTGACTCCGCCCACTTTTTGAAACGCACGACTATATCACTTTTAGAGCTCAGGAATATCTTAAGTAGAAAAACTTTAAAGTAGCAAAATTTACTGGGCGTGGCACCGCCCACTTTTTTAACAAACAATTATGTCATTCCCATAGATCAGTGTTTGCCATATTACGTGAAAATCTGATGAACAGTAGTAAAATCGGATGCAAAGTATTAATAAAATTTAAAGGGCATGGCCCGCCCACATTTTCAAACGCAAGATCATTTCACTTTTAGAGCTCACTGAATGTGCTAACTTTGACAGGAATGGCTTAAGAAAAGACAAATGGGCATAACTCCGCCCACTTTTTTCAGATCAAAACCATTTCATTAAGAGAACACATGGTGTTCGCACAGTTACATAGCAATCGGACTAGTAAAAAGCAAATAAAATCAAAGGAAAAAAACTAAACGAACCAATTTCCCAATTGGCCCTGATTGGAAGCTAATTGCTCTCAGACAAGCAAATAATATTTCAAATCGATTTGAAATTGACGGAGCTATGAAGTAAAACAAACATAAAAATAAAAATTCAACCTTCTTTTTAGAAGTCGGTTAAACAGAACAGATGTTGACGTGGTGAAAAGAATCACAGCTCAAATTTTAAAGTATGAGCTAAAGGAAACATTTGCGTAATTTATGACTCAAAAACAAGATAATTTGACTGAATACCTAAGCTGCAAAAAAATATACTCGTATTATTCCAACTAAAGATATCGTAAGGAAGTTGAACGCCACAATCTAAAGAAGTAGAAATAAGTATAATAAGCAAAATTTAAATTAAAAAGACTTCGTAATTAGTAATAAACTGTGCATAAATCCATTTCCATTTATTGTCATAGACTTATCTCTCTATATCTTATTCTCCTATTTGTTTTGTAAATTGGCTGACATTCTTCAAAAACGCACTTTTTGAACAACTCTTTTTAAGCTCTTAAATGGAAATCTAGTCCATAAGGCACTCAATTTTATTGATTTTCTTGTTGCTGATTATCAATTAATTTAAGCTTTTGTTCAGTGCTTAAAATCACTTTGAATTTTCTAAAGCTCTGTATTTTTCTTCCATTATTTTCTTTTACAAAGTTTATAGTACGCAATAAAAAAAGAGAATTGGCCATAACAAGTATGCTATTTATTTTCTTTTTAGCTTTTTGGGTCACGTAATTAGTTTTTGCCACCAAATAGAAAGCAAAAAAAAAAGAGAAATAGTCATCACAGCAGCTCATAAAATCTTTAAAACTTTTAAGCAGCACAAAAAAACCAACAAAAACAACAAAAACACCAATAACAAGAATAAAACTTTTAGCTATTAAAACAATGTTATCTTAAGTACACAGTAACATTAGATATTTGCTATTTCAACACTTTGCTCCAAAGAAAACTAACTAAAAACCATAAACAGTTTTCAGTTGTTAGCAGAGAAACTGTAAACACATTAAGCGTATGTTTGCGCAGAAGAACGATACATAAAATTTAATAATAAAGGAAAAATATTACAAATTTCCAAGAAATTTAACGTTTGTTAAGTTCTAGCACTTAAGATTAACTAAAGCAATTGTAGGATCTTGAGCGTATGATTTATATTAATTATTTGTTATGGAATTAATATTAATCATACGCTCTAGATGCCGTAAAATTAATGTGTACACAAAAGCTCATTAATGTGAAGAGTTCTAGGCTATTCACCGATTACTGATGAATATGGCAAGTAAGTTAAAAAAAATTTCAGTATAATCTCAATAATCTAAACCATTAAAAAACCATTTGGTATACGAAGTATCGAAATGTCCGTCCGAATTTCCGAGACAGAAGAAAAATTTTGTAATGGCTAGTGAAATAAAAATAAAATTGTTTTATTTTAACTAAATATTAGCAGCCGTATTCATAAAAATTTTAAGCAGCATTTCAAATATTGTTTAAGCAAAATTCGCTAAAATTGTATTCATAATAGAATTTTAGATTAAAAAACGTTTTTTAAACCTTGCGTAAATCAGCAAATTTAAAAATTGATTGCACCCATGTTTAAACCAATTTTAAGATGACGTTGTTATAATTTTGCTTCGTTTTTGTTTACATTTTTAACTCTGCCTGTATGTGTGTATGCATGTACTTATGTATGTGTGTATATGCTAGTGATATTTAGAAGAAAACAATGTAATTTATTTTATTGAAACTATTGCCGAAATATCAAATAGACTCCAAAAGAATATTTAAAAGAAAAGGCGCGATCCAGTCTCCATACCGAGTCATTATTTTCTCATTTTATGTGTTAAAAAAATATTATAATTGTAGAAAATTAACTAGTGATGTATAAACACTCAGAACAAACAAAATAAAGCTCGTTATTCTAGTGCTTCTTAATCTACAATAAAATAAATCATATAAAAAGCACTTTTAACAAAGATTTGTTGTGAATTTTTTTTATTTTTTTATGAAATACAAGTTGGAACACATCTTTTATTTTAAAGAAACAATATTTCTCTGAAAAGCGACAAATAGACAAATATAGACACGAGTACTTTGTGAATTAACAATCGTTGTTTTGCAGAACTAATATCCAAGTGACAAATAAAGGATACAGAGTTGCCACGATATTTAAAAAACAAGTTAATTGATTTTTAGTTAAAATACTGATTATGAATACCAATATTTAAAAAACGATATTTAGCCTTAAAATGTTTTTTAACTAATATCAATTTTAAACCTCAATCAACTTTTTTATGAATACGTCTGTAAAAAATTAATTTCAAAATTTTTCTTCAGAATAGTGCAGAATGCCTCTTCTGTAATCTGAAAATATTGAAGGATTAAAAAAAATATTTAAAATCCCATTATGCAGGCCAAAAAAAAACACACTCCTGCTTATCTAAGAAAATAAATAACTAGAATCTTATCAAAAATTTAATTTTCATCTTGCCACAGTAAACGCCCTCCGATTTATTTATTGTGTCTAGAATATGCAATTTTTAAAATTGCGTTTCTTTTGTATATATATATATATATATATATATATATATATATATATATATATATACATTTTTTTTTATAAAAAAAAATTGCATAATAAAATCTTTTCTAAGTAAACCTCTTACAATTCACTCTTTATTTCCATTTTGGTAGCAAACAATATTATTTGCAATGAAAAAAAAACACACACACACACACACAAAATAAAAACAATTTCTTTTGACATGTCGCACCAGATTGTTAGAAATGCAAAATAAGCGATATATTCTTGCAACTTTATGTGGCACTCAAAAAAAAAAAGTAATTTGTTGCAGGTGCAATAAACACACACCAACTCAGATATGAGCTCAAAGATATTTGATTAAGGAAAAGGATAAAAAAAGAAGAAAGATAAAGAAGGTAAGGAAATTGTTTAACATATTTTTTGAGGGATTTTCCTTACTTTTTTTTCGTTTCATTTTCCTTAGAACTTTTAATACTTCAAAGCATTTCTTTTTTTTTAGCAAATGCAACTTTTAAATGGAAAAGAGAACACAGGCAAAAACATGCACAATGCCAACAGCATTTATGGAATGAAAAGTAAATGAAGAAATTTGATACTTAAATTGAAAATTGCAACTTTTTTATATCTGTTAGAAGAGATAACAAAATAAATAACCGAACTGCCATCTTTTAGTGTTTTTTAAAGATTAATTCGCGCCAACAAGATACCTTTAGTATTTAGCAAATGCTCCTGCTGGTGGCCATCTGAGGAATATTCAAATTAAAAGCGGCGAAAAAAGTCACCACCTGATATGGATTTTCTTTGCATTGCACGGATCAATAACTTATTTTACCTCATTAAATTTTTCATAAAAAAGTAATTTCAATTCACTTTTGCACGCTTTTACAACTGATAAAATTTAACATGACTTGATACAACTCAATTCGCCTTGAGCAGGACTCCTAAAACATGGCGAATTCATTGGAAGTCGTCTCAACTGCTCAGGTGAGTATATCCGCCTTAGATACCTTTTGAAATTATGCAAATACCGAGGTGAATTTAAATATATGAACATGACTAAGGTAAATTCATACTATATCCTTTCAACTGCTGAGGTTACCATATTCGGCGCTTTTAATTTTAATGTACATACGCTAGATGTCAACACACATCTTTCAGTAGTTTTTACAGCGAATTGAGCCGAGTTTACCTCGTATGAATTTGCTTTGTACTAAAAATTAGTTGCAAGGCATATTGAAGACAAATTCATATAAGGTATACTAGGCTCAATTCGCTTTGAAAAGTTTATAGCTTTGATGTTAAAAACATCTACTAAAAGATATATGTTGACATCTAGCGTATATTGAAATGGCAAGCGGCAAAAATATTTATCAGAGCAGTAACGACCACCCAAGGCGAATCCATATTAGGTGGTCTCAACTGCTTAATTCGCTGCTTGCAATATTAATATCTGTTAGGTGCCAACACACATTTCTCACCATCGTAATCATCATCATCAAAAGTATAAAATTCTCAAAGCGAATTATTGTGCCGAGCAAGGCAAATTCATATAAGGTATACTCAGCTCAATTCGCTTTGAGAAATTTATATGTACGTGAAATGTCAGAAAAATGTAGTGAAAAATGTGTTTTGAAATCCAACGTATATTCAAATTACAAGCTGCGAATATAGTCACCTGAGCCCTTGCGGCCACCTAGTATGAATTCGCCTTGGTGCCGAGTATACCTTATATGAATTTGCCTTTACGACCACCTGACATAAATTCGCTTTAGGCATTTTCATATATGTATATGAATTCGCCTGCATTCTTTGTTTAACTTTTAAGGCAAAGTCATACGAATACGCCTTGTTTACTTTCTTTCAGTGTACAAATTTAAATGTCTTTAAAAAATTAAAATAAAAACTGATTTAAATAGAATTATTTTTTCCTCTAAAATATTTCAAATGGATCCTTCAAACTCCATAGAAAATGACGATAGTGGCAATAATGCGGATAAAACATTTATAATCAGTAAATCGGGAGAAGTTCACATCTTACTTGGGGGCAGTCACACCACAGCTACGGAAACTGAAGGTTCCTTTACCGGAGCAATTCGAAAAAATGTCAAGTTTCAAAAGGCAGCAAAAGAACAAGAAGCTAAAAAACTAGATGCTGACAATTCTCCAAATTATGAATTGCCAGAAAAAGAAAAATTTCAAGAACAACAAGAAGAATTCTCAGACAAAGAAGAAAGTTCAAGCCAAACTGTCAGGGTTTATCTGAAACAGAAAAACTTTAAAAAGGCACAACTGCAACAATTTGAGGAAGGCTTGGCTAAATTTAGGGCGAGAAATCCTAATGAAAATATAACTAGTGACGAAGAATTAGAACATGTCAGCATAGATCAGCTGCAGTTGCAAAACACTCCATGGGAACGTAATGAATTCTCTCAGCGTTTAGAACAAATAATTGATTTGTTCGATAGTTTTACTAAAAATCTGGAAACCTTCGAAATAAAAGCTACATCTAAAGCTCCTAGGCAAAATGCTTTAAGTAGTGGTCATGAAAAGAGATCCCAGATTATGCGAATAAAGCAGCCGAGAGCAGAGTTGGAAGGAGTCCAAAAGGAAACTAGATTTTCAGGTGAGCCAAGAAAAATAGGTAATTATATTCAATTATGAATTATTTCTCTAAGGCAGCTACGTCCAAGCCATATGCACAATGTGCAAGCTTTTCCCAAAGAGCTTTTGCGCTTTCACACCGACGAGAGCACAACAGCCAGTCAGATCTTGGCGACAGCAATGCTTAATCTTACTTTGCAAAGAAACAATAAACAAATTGAAGAGCTTTCAAAGCTGTTTACCCCCAAATGTAAATAGCAGAGTCTGTGTGTTGGGATGTAGCTGCTCTGAATAATGGAAATTCATGCTGTGAAGCTTTTTTCACCAAAGTGCTAAAACAGTCAGAGTCTTTAGTAAGAATCATACGAGTATAACCTTCAGACTAATAAGTACCAGGGCAGTAAAATTTTACACTTTACTTTTGTTTAAAGAAAAGGTATCTTTTTACTCGCAGCCCAGAGAGATGTGGCAGCAGTTGTTCTTTGCACACGAATCTCACGAATTCAAAAAACAAACAAAAACAAATTCGGTATTCATAAGCTTTTGTTACAGTTAAATTCTTCTTAAAACCATATTTTATAAAAAAAAAAAATCGTATGTCAACGGGGCAATAACTTTAATAATCAGTTTCAGATATCGGTGATGCTCAATACCCCATAAAACCCACAGATGTAAGCGCCCTTGTAGAAAACAGCAGCTGTGTCGTCCAAATTGAACAGGAAGATGATTTTTTGAAACAACAGGAAATGGTTTTAAAAGATTTAGAAAATCGTAACTATTGTGATTGAGTATAAATTAATTATTATTAAAAAAAAATATATAACCTTACAGAAACCAACGAGGGCAAAACCAAATATGGCCACTCCGTCTCCACCGCCACTAGCAGCAGTGAGTTAAGGAGCCACGGCTGTCAAACTCAACTCTCCGACCACATAAGCTTAAACGATATAAGTCTCTTAGATATTTCTTCACTCACCAGCCGATCTGAACTGCCAAACTCCCTAAACAACTTTGCCCAGGCCGAAAACGCTTGCGTTTCTTATCGTGGCTCCCAAATGGAAACCATCAAACAGCCTTTAATTCAGCCACCTTCCACCGCACCCACTGTGCCAGCACCAGAAACCCCAACTGCTCCCACTTTTAGTGTGATCACTGTTGAAGCAAATGCAAGGCCCTCCTCAGCTGATCTAAGAAGGCCGTCTTTCTGCTATCGCTTGTGGCAGATAATTGCTGATTTCTGTGCTGCCACCTTTTTGTGTTTACAGGTTAATAGGGATTGTATATTTTGTTTGGGTTTCATAACGGCATTTGTTGTGAGTGCTTCTTTTTTGACAGCTTTCTTTTATCACACTATCATCATAAGTCCATCGATGTGGCAGTAAGAAGAGAATCTACAATTTGGACAGCGAGCAAGTGAGCGGAAGGAAACTTTTGAAAATTTAAGTTTTTATGAAAATTATTTTTTTTTTTAATTTGTTAATAGTTGGCAAAATTCTAAAATAATTATAATATAAATGAAGATTTGGTAAATAAATAGAACTATTTAAAACAGTAAAATACATATTTTTAGATGAAAGCGAAAATTTTACGTTTGATTTTGAATTTTTACCTTAATGACACTATGTAAAGAATGGATAATATGTGTGTAATTATGGTTCTCTTTTGCAAAGCATTGTTACAAACATGTTTAAGTTGGTAGTTTTAATTCTTTACATTGTTGACATTATGTAAGCAATTGGTAAAACATGTAAAATTAACAATAAGTTTCAGAAATACAAACCAACAAATGATTTCACGACTTATATTTACATAATTTACATTCTTGACATCATGTAAAAACCAAGTTTATGGAAAAAAATTCTTTACGAACTGTTTTAATAAATTCAAGTAAGATGCATTTTTTGCTTAAAATTCCTAAAATTTTATTTAAGTTTACTGATTTAATAAATTTTTTACCTTGTGTCAACAATGTAAATAATCAAAATTCTAGTATCAAAAGTGTATATGTATAATAAATAAGTTTGCAAAGCAAGTTTTTCTCCATAAACTTGGTTTTACATGATGTCAATAATGTAAGTTATAGAAACAAGTCTTTAAAACATTTGTTGGTTTGAATTTGTAAAAGTTTTGTTTATTTTACACACTTTTACCAATTTTTTACATAACTTTTAAATTTATAATTTAAAAGTGTTTTATGCTTTATTGACACTATGTAACAAAAGCAGGTTTATTTAAAAATAATATTTAACATGCTAATCATGTTATGTACATACATACATATACTTTATGTACTAGAATTTTGATTATTTACATAAAGTAAACAATTCGTATAGTATGTAAACATAACTTAAATTTGAGCAACTCAAAGTAACAAAAAGTCTTTAACTTGAATTTATATAATTAGCACTATTGACACTATGTAAAAAATTAAATTTATGCAAAAGATACCGTTCTTTACATATTAATTATATCAGAAACACTTCTACTATGACTTTGATTATTTACATTGTTTACATAAAGTAAACAATTCGAATCGTATATAAACTTTACTGCAATTTGAGGAATGGAACAAAAAATTATCTTTAACTTGAATTTATATAAATTTACTTTATTGACACTATGTAAATAAGCAAGTTTATGAAAAGCAATTTCTTAACATATTAATTATGTATTTAACAAACACTTTGTCTACTGGAAATGTAATTATTTACATTCATTACATAAAGTAAATATTTCAAAAACAAAGTAAACATAACTAAAATTTTAGGAATTTAAATTAAATTATACATCTTTTGAATGAATTCATAAAATTTACTTTATTTACACTATGTAAACAAGTACTTTAACGGAAAAGACCCGGTTCTTTACATATAAATTATATTGCACACTTCTAATACTGGGATTTTTTTATTTGCATTGTTTACATGAGGTAAACAATTGGTAAAGTATGTAAACTTAACTAAAATTTGTGAAAACTAGAGTACAAAATATATGATTAACTTGAATTTGCTTAATTTACTTTATTTACACTATGTAAAAAAGTAAAATTATAAAAAAAAGCTTGGTTTACATATTAATTATATCATAAGCACTTTATCTACAAAAATTTTAATTATTTACATTGTTGACATAATGTAAACAATAGGTAAGGTATGTAGTCTCGCTAACATTTATAGGGTGTTAAGTAAATACATACATATACATATGTATGTGTGTATATATATGTATGGCTTGAATTTTCATAATTGACTTTATCGACACTAGGTAGAAAACAACACATATTGAAGAAAAAATCTTTACTTTACACTTCAATTATACGGCACACTTTTAAAATGTTAATTTTTATTTTTCACATTTTTGACATTTTGTAAACAGTTGGAAAGTTATTTAGGTGTAAACTAAAAAGAATTTAAGGCATATAATCTAACAAACGTATACACGATTAAAATTTATATACCACGTTATTTACATCAAGTAAAAATTTACAAGTTTATGGAAAAGTCCTAGCTTTACACGTCAATGTGCACTTTTTTATTCTGATTTATTGTTGTTTCAGTTATTGGTATTTTGCTAAAAATTCCTTTTTGTTATTTCGACAAAAGTCTTTTACTTTGTTTTATTATAACTGTATTTTCTACACTAGGTAAACAATTGGCGGATGATGGAAACGTTACCGATCTTTTTTGCAAAAGATTCGAAATATTTTAAAATATATTTTTAAGTCTTTAAAAGTATAATTATGCTGCTTCAAAGAAAAATTTTTGACAACGATGATAACGTAATAAATATTTTTTTATACAATTAAAAAATTTTACATAAGGTAAATAATTACTGAAAGTTTTTAAAAATGTGTCATTGTGAATAAAATATGTGACTTAAATGTTCTTTAATATTTTTACGTTATTGACATTGTGTAAAATTGTTATAAGAAAGTGTAAACTATGGGTAAACAATAGGTAAGTTTAATAATTGTAATAGCAAAAATATTGCAGCAGGGCAAGTTATTAATTTTACATTTTTATTAGTTGACATTGTGTAAAATATGTAAAGAAAATGCAAGTTATTAAAAAAATTACTTAAAAAAATAATTATTTTGCTCATGTTAGCAAAGTTTCTAACATATGCAGCGGTGACTTTAGAGGAAAGTTAAGTATATTTATTTTTTAATTTTCGTTTGCAATATAATCCTGCTTTATTTTCCCACCCTGAATATCATTCGCAGTTACGAGTACATTTTTCATTTAATTTTCTTTCTTGTTTTTTTAGTTGCAAATTTTAATAAATTTAATGAATGCGAACAATTTCATTTGCTCTTTTCGCAGACACGCACAATTTTTCTGTGCGAATTTCTTCGCATTCCTCTCTCTAATTTGAAACAATGAATTACATTTTTCTTTGCTCAATTTGTCTTAAATCAACATCTTTCGCTACATTTTTTTTTTATTTGAAATACTTTATTTTTTATTTTGCTACAAAAAAAAGGAAGAGACTTTTATTTACGCAAATATTTGATAATAAAAGAAAGTTTCACAATATTGCAAGAAAAAAGAAATAAATATAAAAATGAAATGAAATGCACTCACCCTCTTTTTAAGAATTTAATAAAGAAATCTGCAAGTAAATAATAAGAAGGAAAAGAATTCAAATTAATTTGTTAAATAAATTAAAATGTTATTTGAAAAGAATTAATTGTAATAAGTAAAGGATATGCCAAATGTGTTGGGACACACACTATTTAAGCGAACTTCAGCTTTAAAATTCTTAAATGTTCCACTTTAGAGAGATCTTTTTCATAATAAAAATTGACTTAATAATTAGATAAATTATAAAATCTCTCAAGAAGTTACAGTGAAATTAATCTAAAATGATTTATGCTGAAAACCAGCCAACTTTAAAAAATACAATTTAAGGCATTTCTTTTTTAAATATGCAAAACCGCACCATGACACTGAAGGCTGCAAAATATTTACAAAAAAAGCAAGCAGCGTAACAGTTTAGAAATAAGACATTGAGTTAATGTCAAAACTGTTAAACGAGCTGAGCACATATTCATTAACTTCAATTGCTAGGAAAAGTTTTATGCAGTTACACATTTTCCTTACAGATTTTCTTGTTTCATTTTAGTCTGTCATACTCAACTGAGTGGAAATATTTTTCATACAATCATATTTTGCATTAAGAAAATTCAGTTTTGGGATGTGTATAAAAAAATTCCAAAAGTAAAAAAACCCAAAGGATGTAATGAACAGGAATTTTGCAGGCAAATTTGTGAATTAAGTAAAAAAAATAATTCGCAGCATATATTAAAAATAAAAATATAAAATACTTTAAAACAAAGTTGGAATTTGCATACAAAACTGTAGCGGAACTTATAAAGATATAAAAGGAGACATCAAGTTTGGAAAAACGAACATATCGTTAACTGAAATGCAAAAAGACCTAACTAACAGTTTCGCAGTTTTAAAGAAGGAGGAAAAAACTTGTTAAAATGGAAAATATTCTGAAGTTCAATGCGAATTTTTAAAATGTAATTAAATAAATTGAAATCACCATTTTAATTCGCGCTGATTTGGTTTGGACATACCACGGAATTTATATAGAAGTCAGTTTTAAATTTTTTGTCAGATAGGGCATTTTGCGTTATAGGTAAGGATATATCGATCCTTTTGAGCCAAAATACATATCTCAAGTGGTATTTAAAAAAAAAAATTATATATTAAAATGATGTGGCTTTATTTATCGTTTATAATCCTTTTGAGCCAAAATATCTCAAGTGATACTATAAAAAAAATATTATACATAATGTGGTGGCTCTTTTTAAGGTTTATAGCTGATAAGGAGTTTTGCGTTTTAGGCAAGTATATATCGATCCTATTGAGCCAAAATATCTCAAGTGGTATTTAGAAAAATGTATTTTCATATTAAAATATTGTGACTCTCTTTATGGCTGAGAAGTGTTGAATTAATCGCATAATTGTATCATGATATGAAAAAAAATAGTTAATTTAAGAATTAGTGAATTACAATGGACCCAATTGAGTCTCCGAGTGGAGGTGCATTATAGCACCTAATCTAAGAACTTATGCTGTTTATGTAAAACAACACAACATTTGCAAGTTGTTTTTTTTTGCGAGTATATGAAGCAGCACAATACAAAGATATTTTTTTTTTAATTTTAAAAATTATATAAAAACACCTACGAAAGTAAAAATTTATTTCGTCATTTAAAGTATTTTTGCTTCACAGAAGACATAATGATAAAGAGGAAAAATAACAACACTAAAGCTAAATTTTAGATCTCCTGAAGATACTTTTTAAGTTGTAAAACATGAAGACATTGTGGCAGTTAGTTGTAAAGATGCTCTAATACTCCACTTATAAATGTTCAAATATCATTTAACAATAGATTCAGTAAAGTGTGACTTTGTCTCGCATGTGAAGGTTTCCATGCGGCACTATTTTTTTTTCACCGATTTTTTTTTTCAATTACTGGCCAATTTTATAGTATTGACGTTTTTTTTAAGTGTGGCGTTTTATCATTTTTTTTTAGTTTTTGACTATTTTTTTCTACAATAAATATTTTTACTGCCTAGCTCACGATGTCGACAAAAAAATTTCTTTCGCTGATTTATATTGAAAACAAAAACAAATTTTCTTATTTTAGTTTGTTTTAACGATTTTTTCGGTTTTGACGTTTTTTTTCGTTTTAGCGATTTTTTCCGGTGATTTTTTTAGTTTTGGCGCTAATTTCGGTTTTATTCAATTTTTTCGGTTGTATTTTAGTTTTAGCGATTTTATTTACTTTTGGTGATTTTTTAGTATATCAGCGATTTATTTTATTTTTGGTGAAATTTTTTAATTAAAGCGCTTTCAGTTTTAGTTACATATAACGATTTTTTTTTTTGTTTTGTCGGTTGTTTTAATTTTTTTTAGTTTTGGCGATTTTTTTTCACTTTTGGTGATTTTTTTGCTTGCGGTGATTTTTTTTTTTAATTTCAGCGATTAATTTTATTTTTGGTGAAAATTTTCATTAAAGCGCTGTTAGTTTAAGTTTTAACGATTTTTTTTAGTTTTGCGATTTTTTTCGTTTCGTCGGTTTTTGGAGATTTCTTCAATATTGGCGATTTTTTTACTTTTTGTGATTTTTTTTTTATTTTTGGTGACTTTTTTTAATTTCAGCGATTAATTTTATTTTTGATGAAAATTTTCATTTAAGCGCTTTTAGTTTAATTTTAAACGATTTTGTTAGTTTTGTTTTTTTTTTTTTGTAGGTTTTTGGAGTTTTTTTTTGCGATTTTTTACTTTTGGTGATTTTTTTGCTTTTTGGTGATTTTTTTTTAATTTCAGGGATTAATTTTCTGTTTGGTGAAAATTTTCATTTGTGTGATTTTAGTTTAAGTTTCAACGTTTTTTTTAGTTTTGCGATTTTTTTCGTTTTGTCAGTTTTTGGAGTTTTTTATTTTTGGCGATTTTTTACTTTTGATTATTTTTTTACTTTTGACGATCTATTTTATTTTTGGTGAAAATTTTCATTTAAACGCTTCTAATTTTAGTTTTAACGATTTTTTTTAGTTTTGCGATTTTTTTTCGTTTTGTCGGTTTTTGGAAATTTTTTTAATTTTCGCGATTTTTTTACTTTTGGTGATTTGAGCGCTTTTTTTAATTTTGCCGATTTTATGTTTCGGCATTTTTTAATTTCGGGTTTTTTTTAGTTTTCGCGTTTCAAGACTTCATTTTAAAGTGTTTCCAAGATACTTCAATTTTTTTTCTCTTTTAATTTTCAAAATATCCTGATAATTTCAAGTGTCTATATATAATTGTCCGTATATTACATTAGGCTTTCAACATTTTTCGTTGCTCGCTTTTAGTTTTTAAATGTCATATATTGTTGTTGTAGCGGCCAAAGTTTTACATATTCTATGGAAATTTCAGGTCCGTAGCTCTTATGATTCTCTAGAAAAAAGCCAGTGACCGACGGACAACGCAGCGAAATTCTAAAAACTAAGAACTTTTTACGATTTTTTATTTATATAAGGGGTGTTTTTTTCAGAGGTATAGAACTTCGAATTGAAATAAAACACAAGAAAATCGTTTTAATGTCCATCAATTTGGCTTTATTGGAAGGATAATTTTATGCCACTAATGTTTAAATATGATTTCGGGCATGTGGCCGCCGCGGCTGGCTCGAATAAAGCCAATTCTACAGGTGCAATTTTCAACCACTTTTTCGAGCATATGGGGCCGTATGTTGGCAATAACGCCACGAATGTTGGCTTCCAAGTCCCCTAACATTTCTGGTTTGTTGGCGTAGACGAGCGACTTCACATATCCCCAAAGAAAATAATCAAATGGTGTCAAATCACACGATCTTGGTGGCCAATTGACAGGTCCATTCCGCGAAATTATGCGCTCATCGAATTTTTCCTTCAATAAATCGATTGTGACGTGCGCTGTGTGGTATGTAGCGCCGTCTTGTTGGAACCACAACTCATCCACATTCATGCCATCCAATTCGGGAACAAAATAGTCGGTTATCATGGCTCTATACCGGTCTCCATTAACGGTAACTGACTCTCCAGCATTATTTCGGAAGAAGTATGGCCCAATGATTCCACCAGCCCATAGAGCACACCAAACAGTCAGTTTTTGTGGATGTAATGGCGTCTCAAGGGTCTCATGTGGATTCTCTTCACTCCAAATGCGGCAATTTTGCTTGTTGACGTAGCCATTCAACCAAAAATGAGCCTCATCACTGAACAAAATTTTGCGATGAATTTCGCGAACTGAACCATTATTTTCGAAATAAATTTGCACGATTTGCAAGCGTTGTTCTTTTGTCAACCTGTTCATGATGAAATGGCAAACCAAACTAAATATTAATCACTTGACAGCTGACAAAATGACCGCCAGTTAAAAAAGTGATGCCAACTTAAAGTTCTATACCTCAATAAAAAACACCCTTTATAACAAAGTTTCTTCACATATAAACACCAAACCCAACTAATTTTCCATTTACATCTTCAAGCTAAATTTCTGTAGTTGTCAAACAGCAACAAAATAAATAAATAAAAAGAAAATAAATTGCCCACCAAAAAGAAACAAGCAAAGAAATTATGCAACAAACTTAAGCCACTCTGCTGAGGGTATCAAGCTTTTGTGTTTTCAATTCTTTTTCTTGGCTGACAGATCAATTTGTTCCTCCTACAGCTCTTACCCATAAATTGTGCATTTAAATTTGCAACAAAGAAAAGAGAAGAGAGAAAAAAGTATTAGAGCAATTTCAAAACTATTTTTACTGTATTCCCTCAAGTGTGTTTTGGAATAAATGAATGCTAGAGTGGAAGAAGTCATGAAAGAAGTAGATACTGAATAATAGAAACATATAATTTTTGAAGATGTGTGTTAAACAGAAATTTTTTGTTGATAAAAAAAAACGCTGTTGGTTATAGAAATGGGTTATTCCTGCGAATATAAGTAATATGGTGTAGTCGTCGGTAGGGATGAAACGATACGAGTAAATACAAGTAAGTACTCGATACTTTTTCTTAGAAACCAAGTACTTTTGGTATCGATACTTTACTACCGAGTACCAAGTAGGTATCGGTAAAAAGTACTCGTATCGGTCAAAAATACTCGTTTCTTATTTGCCACAACAATGTTCAACATGACGTCAGTTTAACAAAGTTTCATTTGTTCGTATTAAATATAAATTTATGTTTAGAATATATCTGTGGCAAAAAGGAAAAAGCGCTTAAGTCGATATAATCTGTTCTTAAGTTAACGGTACCCATGTAATATCCACATTAGAAAGTTCCCGTGGGCAAAATTTCATTTGTTTTGTGCGCTTTTTTAGGAAAGTTTAAAAGTGCTCTTGCAGTAGAGCAGTAAAATATGACTTAAGCGCTTTTTCCTTATTGTCACAGATATTAAAGTCATTTTAAGAGAAAATGGGACCCCAAGTTAAGTGTGTGTGGTTATATTTTATAAAAAGACGATAAAGTTGCGAGTTGAAAAAACTGTTTTAAATGCGTGTGTTATTGCGATAAAACATCAAATTTGAACAAACGTTCAAAATGTCATCCCGACTGTACTGCTCCTGTCGGCGAAAATGTTTCAAGGCAAGTACATACAGTGAGTTTCACTAATATTCGGTTTTCAGATTCAGAATCCATAAAGTCTGCCAAACAATGACAAATTTTTCAGATTAAAAGATTGCATTGTTTGGCAGACTTTTTTATTGATTCTGAATCTGAAAACCGAATATTAGTGACTCTAACTGTACATACTACATACATATGTATTCTGTTTATATTGTGTGTATTTACTTTTGTTTCACAAGTTCAAATCATATGAAAAACTTGACCGATGCAAGTAAGTATCGATGCTTTTTATTCGATACTGAGTAGGTATCGATACTTTTGAACCGATACCGTATAAAGTAAAAGTATCGATACCTTATTGGTATCGTTTCATCCCTAGTCGTCGGCTGACGATTTCACAAACCTTAGGAAATATTTCTACTTATTTACTCTTTCTGTGCGGGGGTTATGGTAACGCTTCCAGTCTCCTCAAATTTCTTTATATTTATTTCTTTTTTTTTTCTTCTTTCTTATTCCCTGCACAGTAGGTCGATTAAGACGACCATAATAACACCGTCGTAATGCCAGAAAAGTGACCTGCACTTTTTAATCGCCACTTTAATAGTAAGTTGTAAGTAAATTGTTAAGCAATCTATACTCGTAAAATGAAAAACCTCTTCACTAAATAAATGACAAAATGACTAAATGTAGATAACACATACTAAACAGCTGACAGCCTTGCCAGACCGGCGGTTTTAAAACCACTATATATATTACGCCGTATGGAAATGATTGGAAAATATTATTAAATTTATTATTATAGTTTTTATTCTATTTTGTGAAAGATTTAAATTTTTTGTATTAGTTATAACATTTCATTAGTGAAACTTTAAAGACCTTTTAGTTGGTCTCTGACGAAATAAAATATTTTGCAAAACTTAAACCACACAAAAAAGTCTTGGGCATTCAAAATCGAATAAAGTTTCAAGATATTTTCACTTAAATTTTATCGCAATTTTATTCAATATCGAATTCCGACATTTTTCTTCTGCATTTTTCATATTTGCTGAATTTTTCACGTGAAATTAAATTTAACTTCAACACATTTTCCCACATTACTTGACTTTTTTTTTTCTGTGACTTCTTATAATTCATATTTTTTTTATAGCAATTTACTTAATTTTTGTTTTCGCTAATTTATTCATGCAAATGTTCAAATTTTATTTTTTAATATTTTAATTTTTGCACGTGTCACACAACAACAACAACAAGATCCCACTTGTATTAATTTAGTTTGGTTATGTACATGTATCTACTCGTTAAGACCATATTGAAAAAATTAAATTATAGAAATGCAAATATTTTAAGAAGAAACAAGTGCCAAATATAAAGTTAATAAAAAGTTACATCAGAAGCTGGCCATAAGCCGTATTTCCTTTAGATTTCATCGAATTTACATTTCGCAGCACCGTCTCTGCAGTTAAACAAAAAAAAAGAAGGCGGCATGTTGCATATCAATTAGATCACGCAGCAAAAGTTGCTTGCTTGCCGTTTAGCATAAAATCACTAAGTCGCCTAAGTAAAAAAGAAAGAAAACAAAACTCCCACATAAAATGCAGAATATTTCGGAGGACAAAATAAAATTGAAATGAATGGAGAAAATTGTGTGTGCAGCGCACGTATATTTGTGGGCCAGTTAACTTGCAACTACATTTTTACAAAATTGTTTGGCTTTTTTTTTATTTTTTATGATTTTCTCTTTTAAATTTATTATTTCCCAAAGGAGATTTTTAAAATTCTACAAAACAATAGACAGTCCCGAAATTTATCAAAAATTAAAAATGTATGTATGTATAAATTTCCCATAAGGGAAATTTTTAACATAAAGTTAAAGGGATATTTTTTTTCAAAACAAACATTTTTAAAATATTTTTTTCAGACATACATAGTTAAAAATTAAAAACAAACGACATTTTGGGTTGGTTATTTAAAAAAAAATCAATAAAGCTTCAAAAATTGTAAAATGGCCAATATTTTTATTAAATGTATGTTTAAGTCGCATCTTCAAAACAAAGGTTAAAAGAATTGAAAGGAAAGTAATTGCCGTTGATTAATACAAATTTTCTGGACAGGGACATTTTTCAGAAATCAAAAATAATTTATTATAAAATGAGAAACTTCAAGTACTTTTAACGATATTTTATGAAATTTTTACAATTGAAAAACAAGATATGATAACAAAAGAAAAAATCCAGGTAGGGAAATTTTTCAATATTAAAAAAAAATTTAAATGGTTTTGTCAAATCATGTAACACTAAGAAAACAGTAAACATTTACAGAAAATAGAATTTATAAACAGTTTTCAAATCTGGGAAATTTTTTTATTGCCACATAGAGATGAACTCTAATTTATTTTTTATGCTTTTGTAAAAACTAAACAAAAACCTAAAAACATAAAATTATTTTTGAAAAACAAAAATTTCAAAAAGAGGGAAATTTTTTTAAATCTTAAAAATTTAAAATTTGTCATATTAGTTTATGAGAATATAACAAGCAATTAAAAATATATAATAATTAGACCAAATATGTGAACTGCTTTTTAAAAAAAAAACTGTTACTGTCAAAAAGCAGTAACTTTTTTAATTCGAAAAATTTTAAATGTTGTTAATGAGAATGTAACAAGCCATTAGAATAATATCTAAGGACACATTTTGGGTATTAAATATATGAAATTTATTCTGTAAAACAAAAATTTCTCAAAATGGGATTTTTTTTTTGGTTAAAGAATATTAAATTTTGTCATAATAATTCAGTAGAATATAGCAAGCATTTAAAAAAAATCTGATTATAACCAAATACAGAAAATGCTTTGTAAGAAACAAAAATTGCCCACAGAGGGACATTTTTTTAATTCGAAAAATTTCAAAATGTTGCCATATCATCTTATGAGAATGAAACAAGCATTTAAAAAAATTTCGAGAGAAACTGAAATATAAAATATTCTTTCTGAGAAAGAGAAATTTTTCAAAAGGGAAATTTTTTAAACCTAACACTTTTAAATTTTTTTATATTAGTTCATAAAATTATAAGAAGTAATTAAAAAAATATGCAATTTTTACTGAAAAACAAAAATTTCCCCAAAGGGAAATTTTCTCATGAAATTATAAGAAAAAATTAAAAATACCTAAAGAACCCCAAAAATATGTCAAATTCTTTTTGAAAAACGAAAATTTCCTAAAAGGGAAATTATTTCATTCAAATTTTGAAATATTAGTTCATGAAATTATAAAAACAATTGAAAAATTTGAAAGAAGCCAAATACATACATACATATGTAAAATTATTTCTTAAATACAGAAATTTTCTAAAAGGGAAATTTTCTTCCAGTCGAAAAATTTTTTAATTTGTAAATATTAGTTCATGAAATTATAAGAAATAATTAAAAATTTTTGAAGAAACACAAAAATATATAAAATTCCTATTAAAAAAACACAAATTTCCTAAAAGGGAAATTTTCATCAAGTCGAAATTTTGAAGTATAAGTTAATGAAATTATAAAAAAAAAATGATATCGAAGACTGAAGAAACCCAAATATATATTATTCTTTCAAGAAAACAGAAATTTCTCAAAAGGGAAATTTTTTTTAGACCGAAAAATTTTTTAGTTTTGACATTAAAGCTCATAAAATTATAAGAAGCAATTAAAAAAATCTAAAAAAAACCCAGATATATAAAATTCTTTCAAGAAGATGTTAATTTCTCAAAAGGGAAATTTGTTTAAAACAGAATTATTTTATCTTTGACATAAAATCCCATATATAAGAAGCAATTAATATAAATAATATAAAATTCTTTAAAGAAAACACAAATATCCCTAAAGGGAAATTTTTTAAATTTGAAAAAAAATCATTTTATTAAATCGTATTACCTCATCAGATTAAAAGAAGAAATTAAAAATATTTGAAGAACCCCAAATATATGAAATTCTTACTGAAAAACAGAAATTTCTCGAAATGGAATTTTTTAACATAAGAAAAATTTTAAATTTTGTCATTTTAATTAATGAGAATTGAAAAATTATCAGAAATTTAAATATATATAAATTTACCAGCTGTGCTGGGCCTTAGTATCTCCGTAGATATTTTCCCTCTGTGGATCAATTCCAGTAATCAGTTTTATTTTTGATATCATCTACATATTTTACTACCAGTACATTTCAGTTTTTTTTTTTTGGCTTTAGTGCAGGTATTAAAATTCGTTAAAATGTATTTTTTTTGTGGTGGCCAAAGAGAGAACAAACCCTGTGTGGCATTTTTTTCTTGTTTTTATAACACAAAAATAAATATTGCGCTTTAAAATATTTTGTGGTCATGATTTAAAAATGCCAAAATTTACATAAAACAAAAAGATGAGTGTATGTGTGTGGCTTTTATTCTTTCTTTTACGTTTCCTTGTGGCCATAAATTGTGGTGACGATTGCGTTATGGTCAGCAACAACTTGACGTTTTAGGCCAAAAAAAAAAAGGAATAAGAAGTAAAATTTAAAAAAAAATTCCGCGTGAGTGAAGTTAAACATAAGAGTATTCGCATTATGCGAATTTTTTCACTTCAAACACAATAAATTAAAAAAATATTTTAGCAGGAAAAAAATTTACTTTACGTTCTAAAAAATTTAAAACCAGTAGCCATTACAGGCTTCATTTGCATTGTTTCTTGATACTCCCTTTTTCACTTAAGGTTCAACAAAACACTTGTCTGTCGCTTGGTGTTCTGTTTTTTATCGTATTATTTTTATTTGCAATTGAATTTTATTAGATCAAAAAGCAAATCTGATGTTTAACAACGGATTTGGTTCATTAAATTTTTTTATTGCTTTCTAATAAAAATACTCGTACATTTTTTGTTTTTTTTTTACATGCATTATAAGAGGATTTCTTTTCTTTAACATATAATATAAGAAAGCAGCTTATTCAACATATTCGACTGCGAAGTGTTTTTATTAGAATTTATATAATGCTGTGTAGTGGTTGTTGTTGCTGTTACTATTGTTGATTTAATTTTATTTTTATTGCCAAAGTTAAACTACTTTTACAGATGAGTGGGTGTGCTTAAACCGATAAAAAAAATTTTTAGTCATCAGCAGCTATTTTGCCTGCCTGTAACAGCAGCATGCAGATTTAAATTAAATTTAAATAAAGAAATTTTTGAAATCTTATATCCAATTAATCCTCCTATAATAAAAACAAATTTAATTAATGATTTTAAATAATAAGGAAGAACAATAACAACAGAAGTCGGAAAAATTAATCATCTCAATATTCTTAAAGCAAACATTCTTAAAAATAATAAACCCATTATACTTTTTAATATTACTCAACAGTTTCCAAAAATTCTGCAATATTTTCAATATATAATAAAAAGGCAATATAAAGTTTACGTAGAGTAACGAATAAGCGCAATGGCACTTGAGAAAAATCTTTCAATTCTCGTATTCTATTTCTGTTGATTGAATAATTAAATGGAAAATGCGTGCTAAAAAGCACAGATTCTGCAGTGCCAAACGTCATAGGAAATGTCAAACAAAACAAATACGCCAACCACGATGATGGAGCAAGTTATATTAGGATTAAATTAAATTTTTTTTATGAAAGTCTTTTTAACCAACTTCAACAAAAGCAGCAGGTTATCTATTCATTTGTATTTATTTTTTTTATATTCCCAGCAAAAAATTACACATTACCATTAGAACTACTTGCCATATAATGACTTACTTTTCTGATTGTCAATTTTTATTACTCGCTTACAAATCACATTACCTAAAATTTAAAAAAATTACGTGCAAGTTGCTAAATAAAGGGAATGATTTTTTTAAACGAAATAGATTACGTGAAATGTTAACAAATAAAAAAAAAATGTAAGTACTTCTCAAGAATCGATTATTTTAGTCTCACCCCTTGTTAAAATCATTAAGTTGGTAATGCAGTAGGAAAGTGCTTCCACCAAAAATGCTTAATTCCAAACTCGATTACCTTTTGTGAAATTTTTTGCTGGGTTGTTACTTCATAATTTGGTAAATTTTAGACCGATTGTAAAATTTTTTTTATGTCGGAGAGGGTATAGCTTCCAATTGGTCAATTGTAAAAAAGTGGGCGGGGACATGCCCTAAATATTTTTATTTTATTTTATGATACTTCACTTATTTGAGTGCTGGCAAATCTAGCAAACACTTTTGTTTGGTTCTTGTATTTACACACTTTCAAAGTTGTAAAAATGGGCTGGGCTATGCCCATTAAAATTTATTATTATATTTCACGTAATTCTGCTTAACCTATTTTTAAGAAACTTACCACACACCTTAGGCTCTAAAAAAGACACAATGTTCCACTTTAAAAAAAATGGGCGGAGTCACGCCCATTAAAATTTAGTATTTTAAGTAGTTTTACTTTAAAGATTTTTACAAAACTTAACACTCTGAGCTCTGATGTGTGTTAAATGGGCGCGGACAAGCCCATTAAAACTTAATTTTATATTTCACAGACTTTTTCTTTCTTTCTCAAAATTTACTTTGGTTTGAAAGAGTTCATAAATTTTTTTCGAAAATGTTTTATCAGAATTCGGTTTTTTTTTTAAATAATTTTTTTAAGTTTTTCCAAAAAGAATAATTTTTCGAAAACTTAAGATTTTGTCTTATATTTTTTTTACCCATATACTGACCTAAGGATAAGAAAATCAATTTTCACTTTTTTTTTTTGATATGGACAACATCTGAGCATCGAATGAGACCGATCTCATGCCCCAAAAGTGTTCCCTCCCAGAGATATGCGCGTTTTATGATGTGAAGGTACACCAAATGGCTCTCTTGAAGAAAACCTGTTTTTACCCTTAGGTCCCTTTCTATTTTGCGCGTCACATATACCCTACAAGAAATGAATGACTGAAACTTACACAAACGTAATTTTTTCACTAACACATTTACAACAATTCGATATTGAAATCAGCAGTGACAGTCAATTTCTCTAGTTGCTCTACTCTAACACATATGTAAGAGTGGAACATCTAATGTTCATATGCCAAACATTTTAAGATATCGCATTTTATTGTAAAATATACAATTCGTTCGGTGTGTGAAACTAAAATTAATATACAGAAAGAAGTGTTAAAAAAAGTTAAGTAAAAATCAATAGTGTATAAAAGAAATTTCAAAAGTTTAAATAAATATATACATATATGTATGTATTTCTTTTTCAACTTTTAGATAAAAATCAAGTTGTGTTGGAGGTTGAAGGAAGCATGAAGAGGCTAGACCACCTACATTATTTTGTGCTTTTGCGTTTGTTTTTTTTTTGAAATATATTATTTACACATATCTTTATATTTCTATAACAAATAAAAAAAAACAATTAAGACAATATTAAAATCATATTTATTAATGTAAATATGCAGGTTTGACTAGTTTGATATGACGGTTATATACATAAAGTGTGATCAGTAAGGCGTGACTGCCACATACATCATCAATGACAAGTAAAAATAGGCCACAGTAAGCAGTTCAGCTATATATGTTCCATAGTAGAAATTTTTAATTAGTTAGACAAAGATGCAAAATCACACGTACACAAAAGTTAATATCACTTTTCCCACAAACTAATAGAAACTTACGTAGATAAACCCATCACCACTGTTGGTCAAATGACCGGTCATTTGACTAAGAGTGTTCTTGCAGGGCAATTAATTTTAATTTTAATTTACAACAGCAGATTATTTAAATTTGTTCAAACAAAATACCTTCTCCCTGGGACGCTAAACTTAACTCAACTCTTTTTCATTGGTTACAAAAAACGTGGTTTTATTTTCTTACATGCAACGTACTGGTATTACGTTTATTTTAAAACAATAAACAAAACTAGAACCTTAAACAGGAACTAGAGAAAATAAAAATAAATACTAAAAATAGATATGATTGTGCCAAAGATTCTACACACAGGATCTCTGAAACAGAGAAAAATCTGAAAATAACAAACAACAACAAAAAAAATTTAAAACAAGTAACGTGATACAACGTGCCGTTTTAGCAACTGTTTGTTTTACGCATTCTAAACGTTAAACGCGGGCGAATTACGTGATTTGTTTGCACAATAATGATTACAATTTTAACTAAAAGTAAAGTTAAAAGAAATAAATAAAAAATAAAAAAAAAACAACGAGAGCTCTCTAGACTTAACGTAGAGTTGATTGTAATATTACTAAATTGTACATTTTGTTTCCAGGCAGCTTAAGTAGAGCAGCTTTCAAATAACTGCACATTTAAACGGAAACAAAATCCTTTTGTAGCAAATAGCAAGAAAGCAAATAAGAGGAAATCAAGTGGAGGCTTAAACTCTCTAAGATGAGATTATTTCTGCTGCTGCTTGCTGGCTGTTCTAATAAAACAAATGTTTATTTATTTTTCTGGTTTTAGAAGGGATTCTCTTAATGGTGGTGTGTGTGCTGCCTGATGTGTTCGAAAAGAAAATCCAGTGTAAAAATAAAGCTTAACTAAAACATAAAGTATACTTAAAGGTAAGAAAGGAAGGAATGAATACATATTTTGCACTTAAATAATGGCGATAATTTATTAAAAGTGTTTAGCCTTCATGGAAATTAAAAAGAAAAGTTTTTTTCTCTCTCTCTCTATGTACTAAAAAAGTCCAGAGGGTTTGTTGAAGGGTACTTTCAAAGGATATTAAATATTAGATTAATGAATTTAAAATAAGCTTTCATTCAATTAACAATTTCACACTTACTTTTTTTTTGCAATTTTTTTCTTGTTACCAAATTTTGACAAAAGTAAATAAAAATTTTGAAGACTAAGTAATAAAAGATTAAGCGAATTTTTAAATATAAATACAAATATTTTAATAACAAAAATCCATTAAAAGGATTGTTGTTTTCCAATATTGAGCGGAATATTTTTCTCAAAATTATTTGTAGAAGTCCATAGTAAACAGCACACACACACACCCTTTTCGAATTCTTAAGCATCTGTCTTATCGATCCCTCTAAGAAATGTGTCAAAAGGTCCTTTACTTTACCAACTTTATTTAAAAGAAGCTTAACGAATTCAAAAGATCATATGTCTTACATGCGTGCAGGAAACAAGCAGGTGTTTAATGCCATTGAATTTATATTTTATGTATTTACTCAACAAATGCATCACCTGTTAAACGATTGGAAAAATATTTTATCTGAGGACACAGCCATCGTTTAGATTTCCTGTCAAAATAGTCGGACCAGTCACGCCTTTTAAAGCACTGCACTTATACTAGACCGCAGCATAGATTATGCGCGCTTGTAATAACCCAATCGTGTATTTGAAAAGTGGGCGGAAGCACGCCCATTAAATTTAATACAATAGATTACGTACATGTACCCAACAGACTTCTATAAAAATTTGCACACATTTTAAATTCTTATTATATGTATCACAACATAGCAATTCAAAAAAGTGATATACTAAGTACAGCTTTCGCAATTTAATATGCCTCATTGACACCAGAGGCGCTACAACACTGCATTATTAAAAAAGGTGTAAAAAGAAAGCAGAGTTGTAAAAGACTGAAGCCTTCCTCTATCGTTTTCTTCACCAAGTGTCCGCTCTCTCCGCTATCCCTTTCCTAAAGAAGATAACACCTAGTAAAGGGTGTTTTTTTAGAGGTATAGAACTTCGAATTGAAATAAAACACAAGAAAATCGTTTTAATGTCCATTAATTTGGCAATTTTGGAAGGATAATTTTATGCCATTAATGTTTAAATATGATTTCGGGCATGTGACCGCCGCGGCTGGCTCGAATAAAGCCAATTCTACAGGTCCAATTTTCAACCACTTTTTCGAGCATATGGGGCCGTATGTTGGCAATAACGCCACGAATGTTGGTTTCCAAGTCCCCTAACATTTCTGGTTTGTTGGCGTAGACGAGCGACTTCACATATCCCCAAAGAAAATAATCCAATGGTGTCAAATCACACGATCTTGGTGGCCAATTGACAGGTTCATTCCGCGAAATTATGCGCTCATCGGATGTTTCCTTCAATAAATCGATTGTGACGTGCGCTGTGTGGCATGTAGCGCCGTCTTGTTGGAACCACAACTCATCCACATTCATGCCATCCAATTCGGGAACAAAATAGTCGGTTATCATGGCTCTATACCGTGCACGGTGGCGAATCTATTCATTCGGTTCCTCTTCAACACTTTGCTCTACAGCGGCAATTGTTTCTTCGGTGCGCACTGTTCGACGTCTCTGCGGATGCGTATTATCACATAGAGTAAACGTAGTGCGAAAACGATCCATGGTTAACCGAATTAATTGCTCTGATGGACGATTATGTCGACCATAAAATGGACGGAGCTTGCGGTAAACTTCGCGAACTGAACCATTATTTTCGAAATAAATTTGCACGATTTGCAAGCGTTGTTCTTTTGTCAACCTGTTCATGATGAAATGGCAAACCAAACTAAATATTAATCACTTGACAGCTGACACAATGGCCGCCAGTTAAAAAAGTGATGCCAACTTAAAGCTCTATACCTCAATAAAAAACACCCTTTAAAAGTAGAACAAATTCATTGCCTAAGTGTTACTTCTATATATATATATATATATATATAATTATATAAAACAATCTAAATTCATTTTAATCCTCTCATAGTATGTTTCCACCGACTTTAATAAAGCAAGCAGGTTTAAGTAAATCACTTCAAAGTGGCCGAGCTTGTGAGTGATTTGTTGTTCGAATTTTCGTGTTCAATTTATGCACGTACTTTATGAGGTGGGCGCAGCAGCTGTAATGTGAATTTTATTCACATGTACTTGACATTTAAGATTGATTAAATTTTAAAAGCAACGCAGGGTTGCATATAAAAATTGAATTCGAAAAATAGTATTTTCGACATTATTTATAATAAATCAACTACCATAGACAAAATGTATGGTAAATCATGTATAAATTAACATGAGTTGCACAAATCATCATGAGTTGTCTGAATCATGCCGGTGGAAACATACTATTATACCTTCTCCTAGAAAATTTGCATGCATTTTAAACTTTCATCGAGACATAATTTCGCATTAGGCAGAGTGGGCGGGACCACGCCCTCCACAACTGATATTAAAGTTATGATGAAATTGCATAAGACTGATTTCTAAAAAACTTCTCACACACCCTGCACTCTTTTAGTAAAACAATCTGTCATTACAAAAAGTGGGCGGGAATACGCCCATCAAAATTTAACACAATAGATAACCCCAAGTAATCCCAATTGATTTCTTTTTTACTAAATTTAAGTATAAACGAGGAATTAAACTGTTCATAAATTTCAAACTTTTATCATGACACAATCCGCAAAGTGGGCGGTACCTAGTCTTTTAAAATTTAATAATATATTTTATAAATTTTTTTTAGTTATTTTTGTGTAAAGGTTCCCTGATTATCTCTGAAATGGGCATAGGATCCAGCTACACCCCTCAATAATAAATTTCAATATAGTTTTAATAAAAAAATATTTTACCAAATAAGTAAAATATTAATTTGGGATTATTAGTGCGTTAACAAATTTACAACTTAAATTATAACGATTCTCATAAAAAACACTAATTTTCAATAAAACTTTGTAGACACCTTGGACTAGAGCCGCTCACGTAAAAATAACATCGATGTTTTTTCTCATTCGATTCATTATTAATTCACATCGATGTTATTCAATGTATCGATTTAAAAAAAATCGATGTTTACGATGCATCGTATTGATTAATTATATCCAAGAAAATTTATTACATAAATAAAAGTCGATTTTAAAATTTCATAAGGTTTAAGAAAAACATGTGTGCAAAGCACGGTATGTGCTTCTTTTTCAAAGGCCATGCCAGCTCTACAACTTTGCAAATCGGACCAAATGTAAGTTGTCAAAATAATATTTTCCATTGTGTGTAATTTAGTTTTGAATGTTTCTGACAAAGCGTCATATTTTTTATCAACCCAACGAGTCACAGTAGCTCTGCTTGGAACTTTGAAATGCGGTGGTATATCTTTAAGTAGGTATCTTAAACCTTCTGTAACAGTAATTTTCAGCCAAATATATTATTTATTTTAACATCAAATATTTAAAAAGAACTTACATTGCTGATGATTACCATGCAATACCAAGAAAATTTTGAAAATTTTTTCACAATAAAAATATATACATATTTGTATGCAGTAAAATAATGCTGTTAGTTCGATGACACTTTCTAAATTGACAAAGAATACCTTTAGTATTGCGTTGTTACATAAATTTTAAAATTTAAAAAATGTTTTTTTATCACTACTACTACAAAAAGTCGTCTTTTCGATACATCGAATAAGAACATCGCTGTATCGATTAACATCGTATGATACGATACATCGGCATTTATTCGATGTATCACAACCAAAACATCGATGTTTACGTTGCATCAATTCACATCGAGCAGTTCTACCTTGGACCCTTATGATGACAAGACTGTAGGCGGGCCACACCCAACAAAACTTTCTTCAAATGTTTCATATACTTGTGACAGACTGATTTTTAAAAAAATCTTTCACAAAATCTACATCCTTTTAACAACAGAATCCAAAATTCCAAAAAGTAGGCGGCTCACGCCCATTAAAATTTATTATTATGTATTATGTATTTATTATTATTATTATTATACTCCATCAAAGCTTGATATATAGCTTCTTAAGAATTTGTATTAAACTTTGCATACACGTTGGGCACTTTTATTAAAACAATATTACGCTTAAGAAAGTGGGATGAAACACACCCATTAAAATATTACGATAATCATATACTATGCAATTATTACAAAACCAATTCTGAGAAACTTCGTACAGAGACACAATCTCGACCTTCACGAAGTGGACGGAGCTGCGCCCATTCGAGCAAGAGGTTTGTGACTCTTCAAAATGTGTGGTTGAAGTCTACTGACGATTTGTTAAAGCGACAATTAAATACATATAGAAAATGCTTAACCACCAGCAAATACATTTCACAAATTTTAATGTATTTCTTAATCATATCATGCAAGGAAAAACTTTAATTTATCATATGAAATTTTCGCTACAGGCACTAAATCAATCTCAATATAATTATCCCAAGTACTTCAACAATTATTGTAATTTTCCAAAAACAAAAAAAACCGCACTTTACTTTAACTCAATTGCAAAACAACAAATATTTCTATTAAACTTCAAAATGCTGCACTTATGTATGCATATTGTAATATAATTATACTTTTGACATTTGCAAATCAATATAAATTAAAATTTGATATGTTGTTGCAAGTACGAGCATGTAATGACAAACGCTGTTGCTGTTATTTAAGAACTACTATGAGATAATGAAGAAACTTTAAACTTAGAAGAAACTTAATTCAACTACAGATTGTATATTTAACAGAAATAAATTGCATACGCGTATGCAATTATTTATTTCTTTTGACATAACTATTTGATTTAACTTTTGTTTAACTACTTTGAGTGTTTAATGTAATTACGATTTTGAGAAAGAATGTTGTAGCAAAAGTTTTAAAAGTTTAGGGTAATTTTTTTCTGTTTTTGCAAATGTTAACATAATTGATAAATTGCTAAATTAGAAATTTAACTTGGTATTGTCTGAAAATTTCAGCTTAGATAATATGCAAATAAAAAGCAATCTAAGCAGTTGGTGAGTTTAACATTTTCATGGTTGTAACAAGAATTTAGTAGAATAAACCAAAAATGTTAAATGTGTTCAACATTATTAATTTTTTTATATGCATTAGTGGTTTGCTAGTTCGTATATTTCACTGCACTCTTCGTCAATACCTGTTAAATAAATAATACATATAATGGCAACAAAAGCCTAAAGCAAGCCGGCTACTTAACACCAGAGGCGCCATAACGATGCTTTAAAAACTAAGCAAGTACTTAGGAGCAGAATTGCAAAATACGTTAAGCTTAATACATTGAAGACATTAACCACAGGAGGCTACAGGAGCACAATATAAGCATTTTTGGCCTTGTTGTCGGCTACTTAATTATTTTGGAGACAAAAGCAGCAACATCGTAAGCACCTGTACCTGGATTCTCTTGACAGTTTGTCTCTTACAGTTTCCAGGATACGGCAAGTTGTCATAGCCGAAATTACATTAACTAATACCTTTTAACGAATACCTTTTATGGGCCTAATTACGAGTGTCGTATTTCGACTAAGACGACAACGATTTTGTTCTAGATTAAAGCAAAAATGTTTCAATGTTCATTAGTCTGGTACAAAATCGTCAAAGTCGAAGTCGTAATACGACACTCGTAAATAGGCCCAATATTGATTTTATAAATGTCAGTATTAATTAATGTAATCTGCATAAAAATACACTAACTTTGAACACATCAAGTGTCTACCCAATAAGCATTCAAAAAATTAAAATTCAAGAACTTAAAATTGAACTGGAAACAAAGTTTAATTCAAGCATTTTTTCAAGTAATTTTCAAGTTTGAAAATATTTTTAAATAAAAATCAAACAACATACATATATGCTCAAACCTTGTCAAAAAAAGGTAATTTATTTATTATTAAAACTGAAAATGTGAAAGTATCAAAAACAAATAAATAAAAGTGAATTTAGAAAACAAAAGTGAGTAAAACGTGAAAACAATAGCGAAGGCAGATATGTAGAAAATAATTATTAGAAAACAAAGGAATTGCATTTTGCTTTCCATTTTAAAAGCCTTGGTTTTGCAGCTTGAAATACACTTGAATTCAATTGTAATACAAGGTTGAATTACAGTATAATTCAAGGCTTGAATTGAACTGTAATACAATTAAAATGTTCGAATTGAATTCAAGTTCCCATTTCACTGGAGAATGCTATTGAATTAAAGTGTGCATCAAACATAATTCAACTCTTGGCAATTGATTGTGTGGCTTGAATGACACTTGTTTTACACTTGATTTCAAGCAAAATTGCTTATTGGGTATATATAACACAGTGCAACACAAAAAATATAACCATAAATGTGATAAATTACCAAAAAATAGACCCGTGTCTCCCAGTTTTGCCCCCCCCCCCAAGTAATGCACTTTTCTAATGGGCCGTTAAGGATTTGTGGCCTCTGTGTCATTTCTGCATTTTCTCAGGCACATATCTTGCAAACCGTTTAAAATTTTGATTTACTCTCTCAGACAAAGTTTTAGCTCAAATCATATTGAACAAAAATTGTGAACATATAAAATAAAAATAAACTTCATCTTTAAGATCAAAACCGCAAAAATATTTTAAAAATTTGATTTTTTTACCTTTTTTCCCCTGTTCAAATCCATAGGTAGCAAACCGTTCAAAAATCAAGGAAGCAATCAACTACAAAAATGTATCTAAGATTTTTAGAATATATGAACTTCCTAGGAATGATCCTTATCATCGTTTAGGTAGCGCTAAGGTAGCCGCAAAAGTGAAAGTTTTCTAAACAAATTATATTAAAAATTTTTCGGAAAAATTTTCACTTACGTGGTTTGGAATCCCCATTAATTTTTCACTGTGATATCTTTGTTGTTGCTGTACCGGTTAATGTTTTACATATTTTGTGAAAATCTCAGGTCCGCTGTTACGGTTCTCGGGAAAATAGACTGTGATAGACAAGTGACAGACAGACAGGCATCGTAGCGGAAGTCACCTTTGGTATGCGGAACCTTAAACAGGAAAAAACTAATTGCCTGGATACCACTTCTGTTTACACAAAAAAAAACACATTTATTAACGATAGAATATTTTTTACAAGCACCGCTTTGTTTGCGGCTAAAATCGTAAGTTACAGATTTAATGATTTTTTCTTTCTTTCTGCGCCCCTGTGCAGAAATTCATAATTTCGCCTTCAAATTCTAACTTCAAAAAAATCCAGTCAAGCAAATTCCTAAACTGAGCACCTCTAGTTGCATGAAACAAATTTCTTGTAAAATAGCAAAACAAAACAAAAATGCCACATCTTCTAAATGATTTAGTTGCCTTAAATTTTCATTTCCTTTTTTCGTATCTCTTTGATACTACTCAGTAATGTTCGCAGCTGCGAGCTGAAATCTAATTTCTGACTTGTATTTATCTAAATTAAATTTAAATTTGCTTTTTCTAGCCGGGAGGGGTTGCAACTATTTTCTTGTTTTTCGGCTCCCTCTGACAAAGTTGCAAATGCCATTAAACAACTTCATCAGTTTTTGTTAGATTTTATAAATAATTTTTTTTTATACTAGTTTGGTTTTATTAAATTTTATGTAATGAAATTTCGTTTATTTATAACTATTCCTAATAACAGCAGTAGCTTGTTATAAACAACATACGCTGCAGCTATAACAAGCATTTGGATTTTTGTTTTTTTTTTTGTCAGCAAATATATTTTGTCACTGGAGTTTTGGTGTTATCTAGCCTCAGGCGAGCCATCTATGTGTTAATGTAGCGCAACCCAGCGAACAATAATGGCAGCAATGCATATAAATTTTATACACTTACCAAATAAAAATCTTGAAATGTAGAAAGCTGTAGAGATTTCGTTTGATTTTGAAAACAAATTGTTGAAAATAAATAAATTAAATTTGTGAAATCATATGTTTATATATTAACTGGGTTAGAAATTTAACAGCAGCAGCGCTTTTGCAACAATACATACATAAACATCAATCTTCTGCAAGCGACTACCATGTTAAATACAATTGATAAAAATCAAAGTACCCCATGGGCTATTAGTTTCTGTATAATTTTACTGATTTTTTTTCTTCACTCCATATCGTTCCCTGTATATCTCTCCCTGCTCATACTATACAATTTCGCAATGATACAATTTAACATAATGCACATGTAATGTCCCAACCGAAAGCAACGAAATTATTTTGACTGCATACAATATCACCAAATAACAACAGCAATAGCAACAGCAATAGCAAGAGCAATATCCACAGCAATACAAAACAAATGCACACTAGCCGTACGTATATATATATATGTATTCTCCTAAGAGTCATTACGACGCCAACACGTAAAAGGCATAATTGCAATTGTTCTGTGTTCTGTTGCATGGGCAGCCGTAGTCGCCGTCATAGTCATCAATTTAAAGTGTGTGTGCACTTAATTTGATATAATGTACCCCGAGTGTTTGATGATGACTGCGATTGGCTGGCGACGTGTACAGCGATAGCGGCAGCGATAGCGACGTTAATGACAACACAACGAAGCTTCAATTTAACTGATGAGCTTGCTTTATAGCTATGCTGTCTCTAAAAGCAATTTTAAGACCCGCCAAATGTGTGTTACTAAGGAAATGATTTTTCTTTTCTTTAATTTTTTATATTTTTTATGGCTAGCAGACGACTGACCGTCAAAACGACTGATTGAATGCCCATTCATTGCCATTCCCACAGAAATAAATAAAAAAAAATACGTTCTAAAGGGTGTTTTTTTAGAGGTATAGAGCTTCGAATTGAAATAAAACACAAGAAAATCGTTTTAATGTCCATCAATTTGGCTTTATTGGAAGGATAATTTTATGCCATTAATGTTCAAATATGATTTCGGGCATGTGGCCGCCGCGGCTGGCTCGAATAAAGCCAATTCTACAGGTCCAATTTTCAACCACTTTTTCGAGCATATGGGGCCGTATGTTGGCAATAACGCCACGAATGTTGGCTTCCAAGTCCCCTAACGTTTCTGGTTTGTTGGCGTAGACCCCAAAGAAAATAATCCAATGGTGTCAAATCACACGATCTTGGTGGCCAATTGACAGGTCCATTCCGCGAAATTATGCGTTCATCGAATGTTTCCTTCAATAAATCGATTGTGACGTGCGCTGTGTGGCATGTAGCGCCGTCTTGTTGGAACCACAACTCATCCACATTCATGCCATCCGATTCGGGAACAAAATAGTCGGTTATCATGGCTCTATACCGGTCTCCATTAACGGTAACTGACTCTCCAGCATTATTTCGGAAGAATTATGGTCCAATGACTCCACCAGCCCATAGAGCACACCAAACAGTCAGTTTTTGTGGATGTAATGGCGTCTCAAGGGTCTCATGTGGATTCTCTTCACTCCAAATGCGGCAATTTTGCTTGTTGACGTAGCCATTCAACCAAAAATGAGCCTCATCACTGAACAAAATTTTGCGATGAAAATCAGCATCGAGATCAATCTCATTTTCGGCCCATATACCAGAATCACGACGCATTGCATGGTCTCGCGGCTTTAATTCTTGCACAAGCTGGATCTTGTAAGGTCGCAAGCCAAGATCTTTGCGCAAAATCTTCCATAAAGTTGATGGACAAAGCTCCAATTGCTGTGCACGGTGGCGAATCGATTCATTCGGGTCCTCTTCAACACTTTGCTCTACAGCGGCAATTGTTTCTTCGGTGCGCACTGTTCGACGTCTCTGCGGATGCGTATTATCACATAGAGTAAACGTAGTGCGAAAACGATCCATGGTTAACCGAATTAATTGCTTTGATGGACGATTATGTCGACCATAAAATGGACGGAGCTTGCGGTAAACTTGGCGAACTGAACCATTATTTTCGAAATAAATTTGCACGATTTGCAAACGTTGTTCTTTTGTCAACCTGTTCATGATAAAATGGCAAACCAAACTAAATATTAATCACTTGACAGCTGACAAAATGGCCGCCAATTAAAAAAGTGATGCCAACTTAAAGTTCTATACCTCTATAAAAAACACCCTTTATATACTAAATTTACTCAAAAATTAATGACTGCATATAAAACGTGCTGCACTGTTGCATTACTGACCAAAGGGTCATTAAATTAAAACCCATGTTGAATAAGGCTCACAACTCGTTTTCATTTCTACTTCTCTTTGGATCAGTGCTTGTTATAGAAAAATAAAAAGAAAATTTAAAGCAAATAATTTGCTAATGTTTTAATAAAAATGTTTGAGCAAAGTATAAAACAAAAATTAAAACATTATTTGGCAATTACGGCAGCAAAAGAAAAATACACAAAAAGGATAAACAAAAAAAGCAAAGAAAAGGTAATAAATTCCGGACTCAGACACGAAGGGTTCCGTACGGACACTACATACATACATATGTAACACTTTACGAAATTTAGCCCATATAATCGAATATCTTAAGTAATGAAAGACGTTTCTGAAAAAAAATTCAAGGTAAACTTTCTCAGTTTATTTTTTTTTTAATTTTTGGTGGTTTCTTTAAGTTTTGTTTTTTTTCGTTTTCGGATGTTTTTCATTATTAACGTTTTTTTTCATATTAGCGTTTTTAGTTTTAATAATTTTTCGATTTTTGACGATCTATTTTAGTTTTAGTGATTTTTTCAGTTTTGGTGATTTTTCGAGTTTAAGTGCTTTTTATTAGTTTTGTCGGTTTGTTTTCGTTTGAAGATTTTTTTCGGTTTTTTTAATTTTTTTTTAGTTTTTCATTTCTGAGAATTTTTTAAATTTGCGGCGATTTATTTTAGTTTTAGCGAATTTTTCTTCGTTTTCGCGATTTTGTTCGTTATGGTGGCGTTTTTTTTAGAGTTTTTTAATTTTTGGGAATTTGTTTGGTTTTCGGCGATTTTTTTCTTAGTTTTCGCGAATTTTTTTCATTATAACGACTTTTTAATATTTGTTTCGCGATTTATTTTAGTTTTAAAAATGTTTAATTTTGGTGCTTTTTTTCATTCTGGAGATTTTTTTATTTTGGGATTTGCTAGTTTTTGCTATTTTGAGATTTTTTTCGGGTTTTTGATTTTTTAGTTCTAACGTTTTTTAATTTTGGCGATATTATTTTTTTTGGCGGCATTTCTACTTTCTACGCTTTTTTCATTTTAGCGATTCTTTCGTTCTGGCGATTTTTTCGTTTTGGCGATTTTTTTATTTCAAGATTTTTTCGCTTTTTGGCGTTTTTTTTTAATTTTGACGATTTTTTTTTTAGTTTTTTGGCTACATTTCTACTTCAGGTAATTTGTTTTCATTATAGCTATTTATTTAATTTTTGTAATATTTTTTATCTAAGCGCTTTTTTCATTTTGGTCATTTTTCCGTTTTGACGGATTTATTATTTTGGGATTGTTTACTTTTAAGGTTTTGGGATGTTTTTGGAGTTATTTTATTTTTAACGTTTTTTTTTAATTTAGACGTTTCTTTCGTTTTTTGCATTTTTTTTATTTTTTTTTGTGACACTTCTACTTTTCGCAATTTTTTTGCATTATTGTGATTTATTTAATTGAAATTTATTTGCTGATGGTTACGCAGAAAAAAATATCATCGAAATTCAACCAACAAAACAAATTGTTAATATATAATTTAAGAACTGACAAACATCATTGTTGATATAACAAATTTAAATTTTTGTAGTCAATTAAATTACTCAACAAAATTACTTTTTAAATTATATCATAACGAAATGTGCACATGTGGAAGAAACAGGAAATCATATCTTCTGTGTATTCATCATTTGCGTATTCAATAAAGTGTTGCTCTTTAGCAGAGAGGTAAGTGAGTTAGTTTATTATTCCTAAGGCTGCCGGTTCAACTCCGCCCAAAGACATTTAGTGTTTTTCGCAGTTAATCAAAAATCGTTTCGATGATTGTGATAAAAAAGGACTGATAATATAACAATTATGATGCGGAAATTCAACAATTCACATTTTTAATATAACAACAACTTGAATTGAAATAACATTAAAATCTAACAAAAATAAATGTTGAACAAATAAATAAAATTCAAACAAACTATTTGTTGTTTTTTTTTTTTTTGAAAATGCTATAAAAAAACTACTGAAGCTTCGGCTGTGTGACACGTAGCGCCGTTCTGTTGAAACCAAATGTTGCCAATATCCTCCTCTTCAATTTTTGTGAACAAAAATTCGTTCAACATGGCCCGATAACGATCGCCATTGACTGTAACGGCCATTCCTTGCTCATTTTCGAAAAAAATGGCCCAATTATGCCTCTGGACCAAAATCCGCACCAAACAGTGACTTGTTTTGGGTGCGTCGGCTTTTTAATGTATGCGTGCGGGTTTTCTGTGCCCCAAATGCGACAATTTTGCTTGTTTACATACCCGCCAAGATCAAAATGAGCTTCATCTGAAAATATGATTTTTTTTGGCAAAATCGGCATCTTCTGTAAGTCGATTGCAGGCGCACTTAGCGAAGCGAAAACGCATAGGATGGTCAGTTGGCTCGTTCAGCGGAAGGCTAAAACTAATTATCTGTCAAATCAGACATGAGCCAAGTGTTACCATTCACGAAATAAGCACTAGTTGAAAAAAAAACGTTAGATGACGCACCCTTTATTTAATCGAAAATATTTTCCTCGAAAGATTTTCCTTTAACTTACAATTTCGTTAATTGTATTTACAAAAATCTTTGTAGGTTCAAAATTAATTAATTATTTAATTGATATAACAAAAAAATTAATTGAAGTTACAAATCATTATTTAATTGATATAACAAAAAAAATTTATAGCATTTACAAATCATTTGTTTTCTGTGTAAGTATTGTGCATATATTTCATTGATGCTTAGCCAAATCATTAGTAGACCTCAACCACATACTTTGAATTTTCAAATAGTTTTTGAAAGTCTTTGCATAAGATAAGACGTTTGTGACTGTTCAAAATGTGTGGTTGAAGTCTACTGATGATTTAACTATAAGCAAATAAATTTCAGTTAAAATAAACTCTAAAGGGACTTTTTTGCTCCCTTTTTCGGAAAGGCAAAAAAATTTATATAGAGAAGTTATATTTTTGCACAAAAAATTAATTGAATGAATTTATTCAAAACAGTTTTCAATTCTAAATAACATTTGTACTACTGACTTATTTAATTTAATTGATGTATTTGACTGTAACTTCATTTAATCGAGGTAATGGAATTAATAAATATATAAATTTTCTTTCAATTAATTTGTTGATTCATTCAATCAAACACTTTAAATGACTATTATTTTAAAAGAAAGTAGTAACCCACAGCACTACTAAAGACATAATTTTTTTTCTTGTCTCTCTGTTTTTTTTAATTTTTAAGTCTTCTATTTTTTCCAACAATATCTGCGGTTGATGTTTTGCTTGGCTTCACTGTTGTCAAGCCTTTCAAAGGCATAATAATTTCTCTCCCAACTTTTATAAAAATATTTTTTATTATTATTTTTTTTTTTTTTGCTTTTTTGTTATTTTCATACAATTGCCAGTTTTAAATTAAATACAATCTCAAATTGTCGCTGCTGCCACTTGTCATTGTCTAAAATTGTACTGCATTGTATTCTGCTGTATTGTATTGTGTTGTGTTGCATTCTGTCATTACTTTGTATTGCATTCAATTGAGCTGCAATTATTTTCATTTTCATTTTTATGTGTCTTTTTCTCTTCAACGTTTCGGTTGAAGTGCTTCTGCTGCTGTGTCTGTGCGTTCGTTCCTTTTGTATGATTATGACAAAATTAGACAATTATAAAATTGCATTTAATTAAAAACATTTAATCAACGCAATCCTCATATGATTGTAAATAAGTGTGATGTATGTATGATGACAAAGAAGAAGAAGACAGAGGGGAGAGAGGCGAGAGTAGGGTACGAGATACACTTGATAGACAGACGCAGGCACAAATTGAAAGCATTTTACAACAAAATTAAATAATAATAATTGACAAAACGCTTGACATAGCAGCTGTAAGCTATTTAACGTTTTCATATTAAATAAAAAAGTATTTTATTTTTATTTTTTATTATATTTAAAGTTTTGCTAAGCTTTTAAAATTAGACTTATCTTTAATTAGCTTTTGATTTTTCTTTATATTAAAAAAGAGCTCTTTTATATCTCAATATTTTACGTTTTAAATAAAGTGAAAATGCCAACATGACAGTTAGAAGAAAACCCCAGGAAAATTCTATACAAATTTGTCAATACAGAAGTATATATATATTTTTTTTTAAAATACTTTCTATAACCCTTTTTTATTAACTTGACTTTAAGCTGCTCTGCTACACTCACACACACACACACACACACACACACACAGAGAGAGAAAAGGGCCTTAAAAAACTGTGTACACAATTTTTTTTAACGATAACGCTAAGACATTGTTACTAAAAGAAATTAAATGCCAAAATGATTGTCAGGCAGTTTTATATGTCACAAAGTAAGAGAACGAGAAAATCTGTAAATCTGTTGGGGATTTGGTATCAATTTAATCTGTCCTTTCTAACCAATACAAAAAACAATAAAATAAAAGACCAGCAATGACAAAAGGATAAAATTCTTAAATGTTTGAGTCAAAATGAAGGGTTTTAAAACAAAGGTGGTGGGCATTGTGTTTGGTTTGGTGCTTATTAGTGTTAGTGAGGTAGCAGAGCTACCCAACAAACGCAAAGCCAAAAGTTTGAAATATAATGCTGCATTAAATAAGTGATGTCAAAAATAAAACTATAGTTGTATGTGTGAGAAAATCTCTTTCATTCGTCTCTGAAGTACATAGAAAAAAATAAATATTTGCAACAAATGCAGTTTAGTGAAGCAGCTCAAAATATATAAAAAGGAGTCTATATGATAGAAAACCAAAAAATAAGGAAAACAAATTATATAAAAAATTTGGGGGCGGGCCATATTTTCCGAGTTACGGGGCTGTGAACTTTTCATAGAAAAATCTGAAGAATTTCTAAAAATAAATTTTTAAATAGCTTATCTGGTAGAAACTTGAAAAATAAGAAGAAGAAATTAAACAAAAAAAAAAATTGGCTGCGACCAATATTTCCCGAGTTATTGGTCTTTAAGTTTTGATTTTAAATACAGTTTAGTAAAGCTGGTCCAAAAAAACCAAAATGTCTTTTTAATATATTTTCATTTATTTCCTTAAAAGTTTTGTAACATAAAATACATTGAATGTAGCAAAAAGCATTACTGATTACAAAATATTTTTCGCATCCACTTTTTTCTTTCACTGTATCTATAAAGAATTTAATACATCTGCTACGCATGTGTTATCGTCGCTGGATCATTGACGACTAAATGGAAGAGAATAAGAATGTGTGTGATTTTAGTTTGCACAATTGTGCCATGAAACTGACATCATTGCATTAAATCATTGGTGGGCGCTGCGAATGTATTGGTGAACTGTCAATGTCTTGAGAGTAAGAGTTACCCACCAAACACAAAGCCACAGAGTTGAAATATTAATTGAAAATAAATTTTTTTGTGAGACATTTTTAGATTTTAAATGAACTATAGTGAATTTTTAATCATAAATAATTTTTAGTCAGGCTTAAGTTCAGTAATTTCAATTCTTTTATTGAATAAAATATTTTTATTATTAATGTGAGTTTTTAAAGAAGAGAAGTAAAATTAAATTAGACTTTTAAGCTGGGGAAAATACCGATATTTTTCTAAGCAGCAACGCACTTCATCAGCACCCTAGTCTATCTACTTGGGTAGAGATTGTTATTAACATCAGCTATTCTTTAGAAAGTCACATTAATTAATAAAAATATTTCATTCAATAACAGAATTCAAATTACTGAACTTAGGCCTGACTAAAAATTATTTCTGATTAATAAAATTTTTTCTAAGCAAACAGTCGATTTTAAAAAACTTTTTCAAACTTTATTTTGGCATGGTCCACTAATTTTTTTTTATTTTTTCCAAATAAATGTTTTTATTTATATTTAAAGTTTTTCTCTTTCCCTACCATTAAACTTAAGAATATGGCTATGAAAAGCATCATAATGTTTATTATTGATATATTCCTTTTTTTCCTTAAATCTTGATAACATAAACATTATTTGTAATAAAATATTGTTCGCTTGTTATCAATTTGCAATGAAACACGTATGTTTGCTGGACAAATATTCTTGAAAAAAATATATCTGCATTCGTCGCAGTCTCGTCGACGACTAAGCATATTTGCACTTACGTTGTATATCTTTTTATGAACTAAGACTTTATTAGACTTTAAAACGTTTGTGTAAAGAAAAGATGACCTACAAAATTATGGATTGAGATCCAAAACTTAGCTTAGGTTCCACAATTCAGTACTCGTAAGATGTGGATATGATTCCAAACATTGTCAATAGTCTTCAATTTTAGACCCTTAAGCACTACTGGCGACTAACGAATAAGCATATGCATTAGACGCAGCAGCTTCTCTAATGATCACGCCAATCTACTCATTACCTTTTATTTTTATTTTTTTTTCGCTTCAACTCTTAATTACTAACCTGTCTTTGTAGCAGCAACATACGAGTACATTTCATGGTAAAATTTAATTTAGCTCTTGCATCACACATTAATGTATTTTCGGTAGTGTTTTAATTTAAATTTTTCAAATATTTGCTAAACCTCTGAACTATGTTTATGGCTGTAAATAAAACTACATGCGTACGTACGGTACGTTTATCTGCCAGTGTATAAGTATCTCAAAGTACGGTCTACTAATGTATCTCGATTGCGGTAAATTTGGTTTATTATGGATTCGTTCATGTGTATGTTGTTGATGTTGATGAGGCAAATATTTTATGAGAATCAGCGGCAGGAAAGGTAGGGAGGGTTTTTGTGGCAAACATGAAAGCAACTAAAACACATCATTCTTTCTTCTGTCTACCTGTCCGCATACGGCTGCTGGAAACATAAATGCATACATGCATGCGCACGTTCTAAATGGTTTTATTTTTATGTGTGTGTATTCCTCTGGCTCTTTTAAAGTGTGTGTGTGTGTGTGTGTGAGTGCACATGTAAATCATTGGATTGTGCAAAAATTTCAATTGCTGCACTCACTGTACAGCACCAATAATAAGTTGAAGTGGTGCGTGTGTGTGTGTGTGTGTTTTTTGGTATCAGTGGGCTAAAATGTGCGTGCAAGGCCATCAGTTCTAACAGGTCACATAAGCGATTATATGCACCTCTAAAGCACTCTAAAGATTTTTGTTTTATTATTGTTGTTGCTGTTGCTGTTGCTGTTGTTGCTGACGTGAGTACCAACATTAAAATTATGTAGAACATACCCACTTGACCTAAGATTCGATAAAAAAGAATGTTCACTAAAGCGAGGAATTTTCGAAACAAAATTCCTCGATATTTGTTCGCAAATCTAAAAAAAATTCGAATGTTCGCTAAAGCTCCGAACTTCGCACTTCTCTCGATAGTTTTTCGAATGTGTGACGGTAGCTGCATGGAAGTGTGTCAGCCTATTAGTCTAAAGATACCAAGTTCAATGCATGACAGCACTGTAAGTTAAAAAAAAGATAAGAACACACACTTACATACATATGTGCAATAATTGAATGAAAAAAAAAATTTGCCACGATAGCCCAGTGGATATATGTTAGCCTAGTAAAATGGCGCTACCATGTTCAAATCCTGCAGCGTAAGTTAAGGAATTAAACAAATAAATAAAATTAATAAAATAAGTAAGTTAAAATAAATAAATAAAAAAATGACTTTTTACTTTTTCTGCTGCATTTTTGCGGTATCGAAATTAATTCGATAGTCTCTCACTTTTGATATTGCTAAAGAAATCCCAGATCGAAGGTTTTTTGGGACAAAACTGAGCGACGGATGAACATTTTTCGATTCATTTTTGAGTGTCACTCTCGATAGTTTTACACGATAAATGTTCGAGGTATATCCGAAATCGATATCATTAACGAAAGCCGTGGTCAACTGGGTCGTCATCATCAAACTCAGTGAATGTGTGTTGATTGCGCTGTGTACGGTACGGTTAATAATCATAAATAATATTGTATTTTCCGTTTGCTACGCTTCACAATTTTTATGTTACATTTTTTTTTTTAATTTTCTTAATATTCATGCTTTTCGCCAAGCTTCTTCATTAAGCGTTTCTACTGTAAATTATTTTCTCTGCAAAAAACCACGACCACTTACATACATTTTGCTGTATGTAGTTACTACATCAACTACACTTCACTGTTCATTGAAGCGTAAATAATGAACGCATTTTGCTTTTTTGCATATCTAGAGCGCACGCCAGATATGTAAATTGAAAAAAAAAACTTTGTATTTTTATTTATTTTTAACACAACTCAAATAGACTCCAGACAACAGACAGCCAACTATAATAATCCAGAATCGCCAGTTGCGGCCATTATTAAAAATTCACAGATTGAATGGAATTGCAGGACTTAGCGCAGCAAAAAAAAAAAAAAAAAAAAAAACAAATTGTTTTAATGAATTCTAGGATGTGCCCATGGAAACCACATTTTAGGGCGTCTTTTTTAGGCAAAGCTAATGACATAATTCTCATTCAGTTAATATAGTAATAAAAACTTGTCTTAATAAAGACGCTTACGAGAAAATTATGTATCATTTAAAATGTTAAAAATTTCAAAAGCAACAAGTTTTTGTAATACAGTTAAGTTCGGTTATAACGAATGATGGCGTATAATGAACTGATTCACTGAAACCGAAAGTTTCTGAAAAGAATTTATAAACTTCTGTTATAACGAACTTCGCCTAAAACGATCAAAACTCTTAGTTCCAGCACAGTACGTTATAACCGAACTTCAGCGTCAAATCGGAAATATGAGTGAACTAATTTTAATTTTTTTTTCAATTGTTTATGTTTGCTACTACTTTTAAAAAGAAGAAGGAGAAGGACCTTAAAAAAAGAAGGAGGTTATCAATTCGTAATCAATTCTCTATTTTTTTTATTCACAAGCAAAAGTTATAAGGTTTCTAATAAATTTTTTTAGAGTAACACATAAAAATAACGATACATTTGCGTTTTTCGGTGTATTATTTATATTCATTTGACAGATCTTTACACGTATTTTGTGTGAAAAGCTATACGTCGAATAATAGATAACTAACTTTGATTTGCTTAAAAAAATGGCTGAGGTAAAGCGGTTTTAAAATAAAAAATTTATAAAATTTTTTGCTATTGCCTAAAATAATTTCGTAGTTTTTCAAACCATATATAGATAAACCACTTTAATCGAACCATCTTTTAATATTAGCCGACTCTTTAAATGGAAGTATACATACATAAATCGAAGAAAAAACAAATGTCCCTAGATAAGGGCCAAAATTAAATTTTTTTATTTTTTTTTTCGTTTTTAGTACATCCTAATTATCTTGAAAATTGCATTAGAATTTGTATACCGGATGCGGTCACGCCCATTAAAATGTTAAATTTAACTGTATGTATTTTTACTGATTCGATTTTTGTGAATCGTTGCAAACATTTTGGTTTCCTTTTTATAAAAAAAATCAAGCGCTTAGAAAAGTGGGTGGAGTCACGCCCATTAAAATTTAGTATCGCATTATATTAACTGCTACTCAAACTAGTCTAACGAAGCTTTGTTAGTCTTACCTAACACGCTGAGAAAGACACAAATTATTTTCAGAAGCATTGGGCGGGGCCACGCCTACTAAAATTAATTTTAATATTTAATGCACTGCTGCCCAACTAATTCCTTTGAAATCTCCCAAATGCCTTAGTCTCTAGTTATGACACGATTTTGCATTAATAAAGTGGGCGTGACCACGCCCCTCAAGAGTTAGAAAACTATTTTGCGTATCAAACTATAAAAAAAAATGTGACAAATTTTTTTGCGCACTTTGACCCAATATAATGACACAGTCACGCCTTTTTGACAGTGGGCGTGGCCACGCCCATAGTATATTTAATATATAAAGTAATTCCACTACCCTGATTTAAGTAAAATTTTGCACATTTGATGAGCTATTGTAATGGACGGAATTCATTTTAATAAAAGTGGGCGTGGTTACACCCACGCAATTGTATCTAAAGGATTTACAGGAAACTTTGCACTTAGTATTGTCAAAATCGGATTAAGAAGAGGGCGCAACGAATGATCTGATGAACATCATCCGTGTTGCCAGGTTTTGTTTTGAGTTATTTTCACAAGTTCGGGGAAAATGAAAATTTTCTCTTATACATACATATATGTATGAATAAATTCGGGAAAATGCTCTACAAGGCTCTTAATAGCAATATTTGCAGTTGATTGGTAAAATAATGTGACACACGGAGAACAGAGCATGCGAAATAAAGGAATTTGATATCCAGAAGTTAAAATTAACAACAACAAAAAAATAGGCTGAAGTTGTGTTATGAGAAAATTAAAAATATTTAAGATCATAGCAACAGTGTAATGCGCATAGGATCCAGCTAAACCCTTCAATAATCAATTTCAACGTATAAAAATATTAAAATTTTTCACTGCTGATATTTCTCACTTTTAAAGCGGCTCGAAACGAATACGAACTTAATATAAACAAATATTTTTTTATTTATTTTATCTGCAGATATATGAAGCTCCTGTTCGAAAACGCATCACTGCGCTGCAAATGGAAATTTAAATGTTTTTAAGTTCTTCGCTAAACAAATAAATGTCAAATATGAGGCTGCTACTAAAAAATATTTGTCAGCGAAGTTGTATTGCCTTTTAAGTTAAAGTTTGCTCGTATGATGCAAGGCAGTGATGCATTTACTAACAGGCTCATAATTTTACTTAGCCGTCTTTTCTTTTAACATGACATTAAATAAACTAAAAATCAAATAATTCGGAAATATTGTTGCAACTGATTTTATCTGGACTACAAAAATCATTTTGCTAAAATGATATTTTTTATATTTGAGTTCAACTCAAAAAAAAAACAGTTTTTATCGACTTTTTCTTTTGCAAAATTTTTGCTGCTACAAATTATATTTTAAAACACAATTCAATTCAAATTTATTTATTTTTTTTTTTGTCTCTGTCAAGCTGGAGATCTCTTTTTTTATGTCTGCATGTAGGAATTTTATAGCAACAAGGCAAATGTCAAATACTAAAATGATTTTTTTTTTTCTAAATTTTGGTTTATCTCTATTTCGTGTTTGTTTAGTCTTTGACATAAAATTTTATTTGCCATTGTTTCGCTTAAATTTTCAAAATTCCGCAAAAACTTCGGCTGAAAAAAAAAACGTGAAACAAGATCATACACTGATGTAATAAATTTTTGTGATGCCTTTTTCCAAAGCACCATCATGATCATCATCAGCATCATCATCTAGCAAATATGGAATCTTAGGTAAAAATTCTGTGAAACAAAAGCAATAAAATTTAAACAAAAACTAAATATCAACAATGACAGCATTAGCACAGCCAGCAGTCATCTAAACAATAGTGAAGCGTTTTTAACTTAAATACAATCATAGAGGAACATACATACATACATACATATCTGTCAGAATGTCAAATCAATTGGACACGTTTTGTAATACGTTGCATTTACACTCAGTGCTTTTTTTTATAAGATTAACATGAAAATCGTATAAAAATAAATGAAATATAAAATAATAACAAAAAATCGTTATGAAGCTACAAACAAATATAAATATAAACCAAATAAATTGTGCACTTTAAAACTAAGTACGAGGGGTCACACAGCAAATATGCATGACAGTAAGAGAATAGAATATTTTTTAAATATTTTATTTAAATTTTCAAATGTCAATCTTAATTTAATATTCAAAAACGTTTTTAACAATATTTATGCCCTAATTCAGTAAGAAGATTTGGGACGTTTTTGTTTGAAAATACTTTTGAGTTCTTGTGTTTGAATTCTCTAAATTATTTTCTTCATAAAGGTTTCTGTATTTGCTAATAAAAAATAAAAATGTTATTGCCATATCTTTAAAACGTAAAAATTAAATTAAAGTATTATACAATAGTTTGAAAAATATATGAAAAATTATGTGTTGGATATAATGTTTTGAAACAAACTCATAAAGCAAATACACGAACCTTCTAGCATAGACAATAAATAATAATTGTTTTATAGGCCATTTACACCAGTACAAAATCTAGCATATTTTAATTAAAATCTTTGGGAAAATCTACACCGTTTAGACCAATTTTTTTTTGACGTTTATCAAGATTTTTTATCCAAAACAAAACGCATTAACTAAAAAAATTTCCAAAACTACAACCAAATAACTGCAATGTAGCTAATACTATGTTCACACTTATGGTTTTAAACGTGTTTAACGCTTCATTCGTGTTTAAGAGCTTAAACACGACGATTTTGAGATGTTTTACCATACATTGACTTGTTTTGTTAAACATCTCAAATGAAGTGTTTAAGATTTAAACACTTCCTTAAACACGATAATGGAGTATGTTCAGTCCGTTTTTTATAACTCTGGCAACTTTGTGTTGTTATTAAATGGCGTCACGCCAAAAATTATTTGGTAAACAAGTAATTAGTTACAGAATACTAAAATATTTACAAGAACAATTGTGGTTTGAAAATAATTAACCAATAACAAAGCATATTTGTTCGTAATTTCTTACAAATACAATAATTCATTGACAAAACGTCAAACTTAAACATCTCAAATGTAATGTGAACGGTTGTGTTTAGGTTTTTAAAACAATTGCCTTAAACACGTTTAAGACCATAAGTGTGAACATGGTATAAGTCACAAACCTTTTTAAACAGACTTTTTAAACACTCATCTTTTTCACAAATATGTTGTACAGGGTAGTGCAAAATAAATAAACATATTAGATTTTTATTAGATTTTCTACAAATCTACTGACAAAATAGATTTTGTTTTGTATGGGAAATCTAGTAAAAAGCAGCAAGATTTAACTCGAAATCTCGTAAGTACTAGATTTCGAGGTAATGTAAATGCCCTATTAAAGAATTACAACTGCGACTTTTTTTTCGTCCATTGACAAGACGATACAAACGTCGAACAGAATTAGGGCATTAAAATAAAATTAATGGCCCAGAAATTTAAGGCCTGTTCGGAAATGCATCACTGCTTTGCATCATATGAAGAAACTTTAATTTAAAATGCAATACAACTTTGCTGATAATCTTTTTTGGTAGTAGTCATGTTTGCACGTCCTATTTAAGATTTATTTGTACGTTATCTACTTCAGTGAAGCATTTAAGTACATTTAAATTTACATTTGTAGCGCAGTGATGCATTTACGAGCAGACCTATACACTCACCCTTATTCCAGTTGTCGTCACTTAAACACAATACCAACAAATTGGGGCTTTTTTTACTCGCTCTTGAAAACAATTTAGTACTACTGACAATAATTTCTATTCCCTAAATAGCATAAACCTGCCAACAGAAATCAGTTGTTTTCGACAACGGGTACATAAGCCCCAAATGTTTGGTATTGTGTTAAAGTGACGTCGATGTCGACAACTGTAATAAGGGTGATTATTTAATCCCTAGTCCCTCTTAGCTTATGATTAATATTAGTTATGAGATCATCGGCTTATAAAAATAAGTAAAAATTTTTGAAGGCTTTTAGCTTTTACATAAAAAATTAAAGTACATACATATATTAAGTGAAATTATTTTGGGGAGAAAAAATGGAAAATTTTGTTAAGAAAATTTATAATATTAATTAATCGAGTATCAATTAAATATTCAATTGACTTTTCACTTTTGAGTTGATTGAAAAATTTAATTTAATAATGCAGGAATTTAATCCTTCCAGGAGTTGTATGACATATTGCAAACACTTACATTTCGAACTCGATATATAGCAACACAATTTTAATGTAAGAATGCCGAGATATTTCTCTCCACCATATTAAATGAGTGGTTCGATTTATCATATAAATTGAATTTTGTTAGAAGGCCAAGGTGTTAGATGAAACAGTTAATTCAATATACCGTCCCTACCATGTGAAACTATCCAATATGCAATAGAGACCTGCGTAAACAGTCTTGAAATATAAATATGTCTTGTTTTTTAAATGTATTATCGTAGCATGTATTAAACTAAACCAATCATAAATGCTGTAATATAATAAGCGAAGCACGGTGAATGTATTGGTGTACGTGTATATGAGTGTTAACAAGCGATGTCGTGAAGACTTCTTGTCCGTAGCAAACACTCAAATGAAGAAGTGTTGATGCGTTTATGCTTGTTATTTTTCATATTGTTACGTTTGAGTGTGTGTGTGCAAAATGTAGATGGTAAGCAATCATGTGTTTAAGGGAGATTTTTTTAAATCAGGCGCACACATTTAATGTCAATACATGTGTGTGCGTTTGCATGTGCACGGAAAAATAAAATATCATACACACAACTTATAAGTGTATGTATGTATGTACATTAGAGTGGCCGTTAATTGTATGGAGACTTTTTTTTTATTTCTTCTACTCTCACCCCCAAATCGGTTCAGTTTTATGTAAAAAAAATACAAAAAATTTCATACCGATAAGTTGCGTTTTAGGGGGTGCGTCCGGCCCTCAAAGTTGGCCTTCAAGCCCATTTTTCAATGTAATTTTTTGTATTTTAAAAAATCATTTTACAAGAATATGACATATGGCAATATTTTATTTCAGCAACATTAGTCTCCAAAAAAGTTTTTTGCTAAAATAATATTTTCGAAAATAATGAGGAAAATAACCAACAAAATATCAAAAATTTTATGTAACAAAATTATATTGATATGGATTTTTTTTTATTTTAAGCATGTACAATAAGAGCTTATATATATTAAATTATTTCATACATATTATATATATTAAAATATTTTCATATTTCAAAGCAAAACTAATCCAAAAAAAATGCATTGAATATATGGGCTTGAAGGCCAACTTTGGACGTACAGGGGGTACACAACTTATCGGTATGAAATTTTTTTTTGTATTTTTTTCAGTTTTATAACTGAACCGATTAGTGATAGTGATAGTAGAAGAAATAAAAAAATAAAACATAACGCCCTCCCTAAGGTACATGCATGACGTTTGTATACACGCCCATGTCCATCAAAAAGCAAGCATCACAAATTCTTCCTTCACGAAGAATTTTCTTCTTTACTCCTTTACCTGCAAAAATGTCCAACAGTGCTGTTTATAGAATATCTCGCTGTACTAATAAAGTATTTGAAAAACCCCTCATGTTTTAAAAGTTCTTGTAAGGGGTCTTAGGCAGGACTTTAATATGCAAAATTCGCTGTTTAGATTTGTTATCTTGGTACCCTAATTTATACGATATGCCTGGTTTAAAAATTCTCAAATTCTCAAAGATGATAGATAACTCAATAAGAAATATTTTGAGGTCTGGCATTTTTAAGGAATACTCCGACATTTTTACAATTGTTGGGTCTTTGCGCTTTTCTGAAAAGTACAAATTTGCATATTATATAGTTTGATATGGTAGGGACGATTTAGAATAATATAATTTGTTAGAAATGAAGACGAACATACTTTCGAGGTTTTTAACAAGTTTTTTTTTACCAATAAAAGCAAACTCCTCTTAATGAAAAGTAGTCCAATTTTAACAACTCTTTATCATAAACTGTTAAATTATTATTATTCTTTTTTAATGGTAGTACTCGTATGTTCTTTAAAGCAGCAAAAATGTTAAGTATATTTTGATTGAAAGTTATATGAAATCCTTTAAAATATGATTCAGCATCCACCACCATCCATCCTCGTTTCAGCTTTCACATCAACACCACAACCGACAACTTTCTTTTAAACAAATAAATAGAAATGTATAAAAATAAAAAACAAAATACATTGAAATGAATTTTAATACTCATCTAAGCAAGAGAAAAAAATCTGTAGTGAGTGCAAATTGAATTTGAATCGTGAAGACAGAATTTATAGAACTACAAAAGACAGAAAGAATAGAAAAAAAACCAGAGCAAAGAAATTGCCAGCCACCTAAAGCAAACGGCGTGACAGCTAAATGTATTTAAAAAAAAAATAAAACAAATTGATTTTTTTTTTATTTCTGCACCACAAAGATAAAAAATAAAATTAAAACTAAAAAGCTCTTCCATCAGTCGAAGAAAAAAATAATAAATATAATAGCATTAGAAATATTAAATCAAAACGATCATAACAAATCACGCAATCTAATAATATGGAATAGAGTGTTAAAAAGAAAGCAACAAGTAAAAGATGAGATTATTCAACTAGTTATGCTGAAATACTAAACACACTTCACCAAATATTAGGACTAGATATGATAAATGATTTTTCTAGTATAAATGAGCTAAATGAGCGATGCCTTATCGTAAAATTTCGATAAGTTTTAGTTTTAAATATCATCTATTTAAGACTATCAATAGAAGTTGAATTTTTTTTTAACCTAAAAATGACTAAATAGGAATTATTTTTGGCACTTTTTCAAGCTCAACCTTTCCCTTGTCTGCTGCTTAAAGCCTTAAACATTTTGCTTGTCATATTTATTTAAATATAAACCTTTATTTTCCACAAAAAAAAAAAAATCTTCGTGATTTTAATCCCTACAACATGCAGTTACTTTTGTCTTTAAAATAAACATAAAATTCTCCATTAAAAAAAAAAAAAAAAATACGAATTTGGATTTTGTATTGCAAAAAGTTCTGCTTTTTTTAGGGTTTATTTTTAATACACTCCATGAATGAATGCTTAACTGTTACGTTCTGCTACCGTGTGACATGCATACAAAATTCAGGCAACACCAAAAAATAAAAATAAAAAATAAAACAAAAATATTTTAATGAATAATCTGTATTCACATTTTTTTTCAAGATAAATTTTTTTTCGGTATTACGATGAGAATATAACAATAGTTTAAGCTTTTGCATGAAAAAAAAATAACACCATAATCAAAAATTAAGCAAATGAGAATTTGCTGGGGATCTTTTTTTTCAGTTTTTTTTTTTTTTTTTTTGGAGTTGCAACAATAGTATCGAAAAATCTATTGTTGTGGATGCTACTGCTGTTGCTGCTACATATGTATGTATGTATAAACGAGTATGTACACAAATATATTCACATGCATATGTATGTACATACCCTGTCGGAAATTATGTCAACTTTTAACTAACTTTAAGCTAACTATTTCGCAACTAGTACTGACTAGGGTTTGCAACTAATCGCAGATTTCCATAATCGCCATTACGATTAAAAACTATGCGATTAATGGCGATTATCGGTGAATCTCGATTAATCATGAAAATATACTAATTATTATAATTTTTTGTAAAACCAAAATAAATTACGTTATGAGTTTTAGTCGAACTGTATGGATTTAGCCAAAGAAATTTAATTATTTTGTCTTGAGTTTGCGTTTTAATACAATTTTTCAATTAAATTATATTTTTTATTTTGAGAAAATTGTTTAAAAAAAAAATGTAAACTGAAGCTCCTAAATCAGAACTTATGAAAATTAAAAACAATACGAATTATGGGAAATCAATCTTTTAATAGGCAAATTTTTCTAGGACGAAATATATTTCTACTTTGTTAATTTATTCTTTATTTAATGTTTTATGCATATCTGATGAATTTATATCATAATGAATGAACATCATGATATAAATTCACCACGTGCGGACACTCACTTATAACTTTATCATTTCTATGCATTTTGTAATAATGCGAGGTCCCAAAATAAAACAAACTGCACAAACTGCCAACCGAATGAAAAATATTTGTATCAATCGTAATGAATTTTTGGAGATATTACGACGTTTTTTAAATAAAATTGGAAGAATATAATGTAACAAAAATTAAAAATTTTAAAAACCCCTGGCTTTTTTTCAGAAAAGATATTATATCTTCTAAATGGCTGGACCGATTTTCTTCAAACATAGCTAAGAACCCTCTCGATCAAGTCATCTTTCAAACGGAAAAAACTAAATGAAAATCGGTCCAGCCGTTTGGCCTGTACGTGAACACGGACAGACACACAGATACACAGACACTCTACAAACTTATAACACCCCTTTTTTCAGTCGGGGGTCAAAAATAAAATAATAAATTAAATAATAATCATATAATAACTTTTAGGGCCATTATTACAACTTAAAGATAGTTAAAAGTAGGATTTTATCGGACGTATAAAAAGCTTTCCATTATTGCAAATTGGACTTAACTTACCACGTAGGATAAACTTGCCTGTAATATATCGCTCACTTTAGGTTAAAGTAAAATTTTGCAAATGGTAAAGTTTTTATACGTCTGATAAAATCCTACTTTTAACTATCTTTAAGTTATAATAATGGACCTTATTGTATTAATGTGTAGGAAAATAAAATAGATGCACATCGATAATAAATCGTTTCTTGTGTTTTGTATAAGTTTCTGAGCCTACTTTCTTATAGTGTTTTCACACTGACATGGTTTTAATAAAAGTTGGTTTTAACATTAAAACCAACTGTTAAAACCTGGTTTTACCATACAAATTGTTTTTGTTAAAACCAAATCAAAACCATTTTTAAATTGGTTTTAAGTTGGTTTTATGAAATGCAACCTTGTTTTCGCTGTGATAAATTCAGTGCTGCCAAGTTGAAATGACCGACAGCAGCTGATAATGTTATGCCAGTCAATAACAATAGATGGCGCAGCAGCAACAATAATCAAAAAATTATGGAAAAAAAATATTTTTTGGAAGGAAAACAACGAAAATATTTGAAATTGAAATGTGGAAAGTGAAAATAGATAATATGACTGACATTCATCTGCCTATAAAAAAAGGTTTATCTTTTAAAGTATTTGTGCATTTTTATATTATTAACAATATATCCAAGAACTTCTTCATTCTGTATAAGAAGTTCCATAATTTAAAAAAAATTTATTTACAAAATGTAAAATAATTTCCATTTTAGAGCGCATTGTGAAATATCTCAGTTTTTCATACAAACGAAAACAGTTGAACAGTATGTCCAACAAGTGTTATTAAAAAGAAGAAAAAATGCAACAACAAATACACGCATTTCGGCAGGAGATTTATTTTATTTTGAGCAAAGTTATTAGACAGCCTGTGAGATAAAACCTGAATTTAACAAACTTGCAGTGTGAAAGCAAAATCAGCTGTTTATGGCTTTAACGTTAAAACCAGGTTTTAACTTTCAGTGTGAAAACACTATTATTCTATTCGAATTTCCAAAAAGCTTATGTAAGTTCTCAATTGATTTTTTAAAGTATGGTTGAAGTCTGCTGCTGATTTGTTAAAGCGCCAATGAAATGCAAACCTAAAAACATGTTTATTCCAAATATATATACATATATTTTGTATTAAAAATTTTAATTTTGTTTGAAATTGAGTTTGCCCTCTATGCAAATCTGGCATAAATTCTTTGCTTAAAAAAGGGGGAAAATTAATTAAATTTTAAAATTTAATCATAATCGAGCGATTAATGGGTTCGATTACGATTGCGATTAAAAGGTGCGATTAATCGCGATTACGATTATAATTGCTGTGCAAACCCTAGTACTAACTGACACTTGGATTACTTTTAATATAATCAACTGACTATTTTAATATTGCGATGTCCTAGGCGGTAGTCAATTGTCTCACTCTGCATTACTTTCAAGTAACTTAAAGTCGATTTTTAGGGTTCCGTACACCAAAGTTGAAAAGGAACCCTATTGTTTTCGCCACGCAGTCCGTCTGTCCATCACACGTTATTTTCTCAGGAACCATAAGGGCTACGGATCTGAAATTTGAACGGAGTATGTACAACCTTGGCCGCGACAACAACAAATACATGAGAATTAAATATTAAAGAGTGTTCCATATCGACAAACAAAAAAAAAATCGCTAAAAACCAAAAAAAATCACTAAAACGAAAAAAAGCACCATTAAAAAAATTCTAACACTAAAATAAATCGGCAAAACCGAAAAAATCGACAAAATGAAAAATCGCCAAAATGAAAAAAAAAACGCCAAAAACTGAAAAAAATCGCCAAAACGCGAAAAAGGCGCAAAACCTAAAAAAATCGCCCAAATGAAAAAAATCGCCAAAATGAAAAAAACCGCCAAAATGAAAAAAAATCGCCAAATTGATATAAGCCAAAAACCAAAAAAAAAATCGCCAAAACGCGAAAAAAGCGCAAAAACTAAAAAAATCACCTATATGAAAAAAATCGCCAAAATTAAAAAATCGCCAAAAACCGAAAAGATCGACAAAACGGGAAAAAAAAGCGCCAAACTAAAAAAACGCCAAAAACCGAAAAAACGCCAAAACTAAAAAACGCTCAAAACCGAATAAACCCAAAAACTAAAAAAAAGCTAAAACTATTTATTATATAGGCTAAAGTTCGTATTGAATTACATATCTAGTGTCCGTATGGAACCCTTCGGGCGCGGATCAAAGTCGCACTTCACTGAATTTATTTTAGATCACCACTGTAGTCATTAGATTAAAAAATGTTTTCTGGGGTTCGAACATGTACCATCGCCCGTTGTGTACTCCACTCAGCTAAGGTACCATCTAAAATAACAACAGCAAAATGTTAATATAAAACTGAAATGAGTTTCAAAGTAGCTGAGAATAAATTTGTTGGCTCTCATCAAATTCGATTACATAATCAACCTAAGAATTAATTTTGTATTTGTTCTGGATGACATTACAGTTAGCTTTTAGTCAGTCTAAGAAAAGTTAACCATAAGTTAACTATTTTTGTAGTCAACCACACATTCTCCGACAGGGTATGTACGCATGTACATGCATGCCTTTTGTTGCCAAAGATAATAATGCCAGTGATTAAGTGTTGCTTGCTATTCGGCTCCATTGTTTAAGCTTCGAAATAATATTACTGGCTTTATAGAAAAAAAAAATCGAGAATCGTATAAAACACATAAAATTTTACAAAAATTAATGATTTTAATGTATTCACATCACGCCATATTGTGTGAGTGCAATAATTTTTTTTTTTTTTTTGCTAGTTATTAAATTGTTCGTTTAAATTTTTTTAATATTTTTACTTGTATGGTATGATTAATAAATGTTTAAAAATTTAAAAGCTTCAAATGAAAATTTAATTGATTGTCTTTTTATTTTATTAAAAATGGACTTATGCCCTAATTCAGTAAGAAGATCTAGGACGTTTTTGTTTGAAAATACTTTTGAGTTCTTGTGTTTGAATTCTCTAAATTATTTTGTTCAAAAAATGTTTGTTGTCTTCGATAATAACAAATAAAAATATTATTGCCATGTTTCTAAAACATAAAAATTAAATTAAAGTATTATACAATAGTTTGAAAAATATATGAAAAATTACATATGTGTTGGATATAATGTTTGCAACAAAATCATAAAGCAAATACGCGAACCTTCTAGCATAGACAATTTATAATAATTGTTTTAAAGAATCACAACTGCTGATTTTTTTCGTCCATAGACAAGACGATACAATCGTCGTACAGAATGAGGGCATTATTCTTGTCTAAATTAACCCTTAAATGTTCCATAATTTTGTTATTTTGCTGTACAAATTATTTTTTATTTTTTGTTTGTCAATTTATTTATAATTAGTTTTCTCAATAGAATTAAAATTTCAAATGTTACCTTGACAAATCGTCAAGTTTATATTTTTTTTTATTTTTTTTTTTATTTTATTTTTTTCTTAATTTTTGTAATAACTCAATTATATTTGATTTGTTTGATAGATTTAAATTCTAATTTAAATTATTTTCTTAACAGTCGAAGCTGACCTTTTTTCTGTAATTGAAATAAAAAATATAAATATAAACATAATTCATAAGAGGCAAAAAAAAAACAATAAATAAACACGGCTGGATCATTAAAATTTATTTCCATGCATAATGACAGTTTATTATTGCAAATGCTGTGGCTGTATGTGATGAATTCAATTGAATATATAGAAAAAAAACTTGAAACTGAAATTTCAAAATTATTGTTTTGCAAAAAATAAGAAATATTTAAGAGAAGCCTCAAGACATTTTTCGGAAATTAGCAAGCAATCAGTGAAAACCCTTAATCAAATATGTTTGCACACAACCAATTTTATACATTGTAAGAAGATGTTTACAACTGTGCACTTATTTTTGTACTTTGTTGCGAATGCCTTTCTTATTAAAGATGTGGTATTTCGTATCAGTATCAGGTATTTTGCAATTATATATTATATATTATGGAAATGAAAGTCAAATATTTTGCATCTTCGGTTATTGCTCAGACAACGGTTAAAGATCTTTTAGTCAAAAGTGAAAACTTTGTTATAAATGATGTTTATAAAATAATCTTTTCGAAACTTTAGCCGGATAGATAGTTCCCCTGGTTTGCTGCATGCACTCTATAAAGTAATTACGATAGAATAAATAAAATACACTTGGCCATAGACATAGACATAGATAAAGAGAAAGACGTAGACAAAGACATAGATATGGACATACACGTACACAGCGACAAGAACATAGTTGTAGATATAGATATAGACATAGACATACACATAGATATAAAGAGAGACATAGACATAGACAACGCCATAGATATATTTAGATGTATACATGGACATGGAGATCGAAGGTAGACATTGACACCACTATGTCGATGTCAATGTTTATGCTCATTTTCATGTCTATGCCCTTGTTTATGTAAATATCAATGTCCCTGTGGAATCAATGCCAATCTCAATATCAATGTGAATGTCGATGTTAATGTTCATATCCATATTTTTGTCTAAGTCCATGTTTTTGTCCGTGATGTAGTAAAGATTGGCAATGAAAAAACAGTTTTCTTTGCACTAATAAAAAATAATCACCTCTATTATTTAATTAATTTCTCCAAACATTCTGAGGCAACCTCCAAACCATTGAAAAGAAATCCAAAGCCAATTGTTGAATCTTATCGATTTCTTTGGGTGTTCCCTTTGTTTTCTTTGGTAGGATACAGCATACTAGAGTGCTGGGTAAACAGTCTTGAAATGTTAATAAGGCTTGTTTTTTAAATGTATTGTCGTAGCATGTATTATACTAAACCAATAATAAATGATGTCGTTTGATAAGCGATGCACGATGGATGTATTGTTGAACGTGCATGAGTGTTTACAAGGGATGTCGCGAAGACTTCTTGTCTGTAACAAAGAATCAAAAGAAGTAGTGTTGATGCGTCTATGCTTGTTATTTTGCATACTGTACGTTTAAGCGTGTGTGTGTGTGTGTGTGTGTAAGATGTAGATGGTAAGCTATTATGTGTTTAAGGGTGGTTTTTGAAAGCAAGCGAATACAACTAATGTCAATGCATGTGTGGGCGTTTGCATGTGCGCAGAAAAGATTATACACACAACGTGTACATGAATGACGTTTTATACGCGTCCATGCGTGTGAAGAAGCAAGCATGACAAATTCTTCCGTCACGAAGTATTTTCTTCTTTACTCCTATACCTGCAACAACTGAAACAAGCGTCTTATCAACGGTGTGGTTTAGTATTTGTTTTAGATTATTTCGCTGTATTAAATCATTTGAAAAATCCCTTATGTCTTAAAAGTTCTTTAAAATTCTTTTCATAGAAAATTTGTTTTATAAATCTCTTTTAAAACAGAAATATTTTTTTATGAATAAGGCAGTTAATCATTATTTAATAAAAAAAATTCTTGTTAATATGATTTATAAGAGAATGTTATTTTAGAAAATTGGTTGTGCAGAGGAAAATAAAGTTACTTTGAAAATAAATTTTAAAATCATGGTTACTTGATAAATTTATTTTACTTGATTCTTAATTTGAGAGACAATTCAAATTGAATGTCAATTAAAATCGCACTTAATATACAAATAAATTTTTTAGGATATGGCCGAATAACTTTCAGAGGAAAAGCTTCAAAACAGCTGGAAAAAATGTAGTATAGTGTTTCGCATGGTCAGTATTAATTATGAAGTCTGATTCTTAGCAATAAAAAAAGTAACACATAATTTTTTGATATATTTTACTATTCTAATTTATTCCATTTATTCCTAGCAATAAAAAAATATTTAAGACATTCTGATTTGTTTAACAAATTTAAGTTGTTGTAAAAAAATTTTCTTTTTGTCATTTTATTTACATTTCTTTCTCATTAGCATTTATTCATGCAACTAAATATTTTATACAATAAACTGTCATATCTTAAGCTGCTAAAGGTTTTTTTTTTTGGGTTTTTTCCATTCGCTGTCAAAAATGCCAACATAAAAGCTTGAACATCATGTCAAAAGATTTACTAGACGAGTTAAATATTTTTCCTTTTTTGATTTGATTAAAGAGAGTTCTTAATGGGTTTATATATATATATATATTTTTCTTTGCAAACTTGTGTGATTTAAATTCCTAAATGACTAAAAAACAAACTGCGCACGAACACAGAATTATAAAATTTGCCATATGATGGATTTTCCTAGAGCATGTTGTATATTAAAATACTGTAGTAATAAATTTTTGGTAGCTTGCACCGGTAGCAGAGATATATGTATATATATAAGTTTGTTTTAATATTTACCACATTGCATGTTTATTTTATTAAGTGTGAAACAAACACAAATTCATCAATGTCATGGTTATTTATAAATTTTATGTTTTTTTTTCAACAAGTGCAGGAACTGCAAATCTGTAACATTTATAAAAAAAAGAATCATATAGGAAAAAAATGTATACACCTTTGGCCAAAAAAAAACTTTATTTAAACTTTTTTGAAAAAAAAATTACATCATTTAAAATTTCACAGTAGAAACATATAAATGAAGAATTTTGTAAAATCATTGAAAATTTTGTTGAATTATATGAATTAAACTATTTCACTGGAATTTATTGTACCAATAAAAAATTAAATGGAATGAATTAAATATTTAATGGAGACAAATAAAATTTTGAATGAATGCATTAACATTAAAATTGCATTGAATCAATTAACAATTGATTCAATTGAAATTTTAAAAGACTCATTTGAAAATTTATTTCAGCTTGTCAAAAATTTATTGGAATCAATTAAAAATTTAACTGAGTCAAATGAAAATTCTAATGAATCACTTAAATATTTATTTGAACAAATCAAAAATTTAATTAAATATATTCACAATTTAATTGAAACAAATAAAAAATTTAAATTAATTCATTGAATCGATTAAATTTTTAAATGAATCGATTAAATATTTAAACGAATCAATTAAATATTTAAATGAATCAATTGGATATTTAAGCGCATCAATTGAATCTTTTTTTACAAACACTCAAATGTTTATTTCAATCAATTAAAAATGTAATTGAATCAAATAAACAAATTTTTTGAATCAATCACACATTTAATTGAGCTAATTAAATATTTAAATGCAACAAATGAATATTTAAATGAATCATTATATATTTAAATTAATCAATTAAAAATTTTGTTGAATTAAAAACCTTAATCAATCAATTAAATATTTAAATTAATTAATTAAATATTTATTTCAATCAATAAAAATTTAATTGCATCAATAAAAAATTTAATTTAATCAATAAAAATTTAATGAAATTTATTAAAAATTTAAATGAATCAATGAAATATTTAAATAAATCAATTCAAAATTTACCTGATTCAATTAAAAATTTATTTGAACTTATTTAAAATTTAACTGAACTTATTAAAGTTTTAATTAAAAATTTTCAGTATTATTTAGTATCATCGGCATTTATGAAAGCATTTTTATTTAACTAAACGTCTTTTAGCAAGAAAAAAAATTTCTTGCAATAAACACTTTTAATTAAAAAAAAACTTTAAAAATGAATTAAAAATTTAATTGAGTTAATTAAGCTTTTGTTTTGGAATTTAATTTAATTAAAATTTTGATTGACTCAATATAATTATTAACTGATTTTCGGTTTTTTTTTAAATTAAACGTGTTTATGGCAGCAAAATTTTTTCCTGAGCAGGACGACATTTTTTAAATATTTTGACATAGGCCGGGTTTTCATCTGTGTGCCATGTGCCACACAAGCTTAAAAAAAGCGGTACCACTAATTAGTAATGAAAAACAGATTGATTCAGACACGTATTTATTAAGTTAAACAGTTTCATACATAACTAATAGACAATTTTATAGAATCCAACATGATTGGAAACTGTTTAAATCAATAAATATAAATATGTCTGAGTCAAACAGTTTTTCATTAGTATTAGTTGGTTACGCTTTTCACTTATGAAAGTTAGTAGTAAAATATCAACTAAGCAGAAGGTAAAAAAAAACACTATAATGCTAATAAAAATTTTATATTTTTCTTTAATTCCTGCAAGTGTAGGGTAAATAGCAAAAAAACACACACTCGAAAAAATCAATTAAATAAACCAACTGAACTCTAGACAAAAAAAACAGAACTGTCACTTAGCTGATAAAAGTGCACAGCAATAATGAAAATTAATTAAATAAATATATAGTATATATGTATCTGCTAGATGCGGTAGTATTAAAAAAGTTTTCGCAACTGTTCATTTATTTTCCAACTAACACACACACACACACACACACACACACACATATATATATATATATACCAACAACATTCATTTACAATAAAATATCAGTCAAACATTCGTTTAATACATTCAGTTATCAGCAGCTCAAGTTATAATATCAAGACAATTCCAACAATAATATATTGTTCTCAAACTATCACAATAACGACTAATAAATGCTGAAACAACGTATCATCATCTAAGTATAATTATCAGCGTCATCAGCATCATCATCACCATCATCATCATGCCCGTCATTTGTCTGTGGTGTTTCAGCAGCACCGTGTTATAGCGATATGTACTGATATAAATATTTCATATGCTAGTGTGAGATATTGTTAATATTAAATGATAAAGTGTAAATCATTGATGATAAAAAGAGGTTGAGTTGATGATAAAAAGAGGCAGAGTAGCTACCAGTGGCAGTGATGATGAGTGCGATGATGACAATGTTGATGCTGCAAATGTTTGAGGGAGAAAAATAAAAAAAATACATACGAGTACGTCGGAATTGTTATAATTCATCTAGTTTATTTATCTTTAAATATTTAACATCTCCATTTATCACTAGAGAGTGTCAGTTAAGGTGCAAAAATAAAAATAGGGGGGTGCAGCAAAAAAAAATATAAAAATTTAAATAAATTATAATTTTTGATTAGAAAGCTAGCTGGCTGAAATAGTTAGCACGTTGAGTACAAAACCGAAGGTCATATGTTCGAGCCCGGTATCCAACAGTCATTAAATAACAACACCACGCATTTTTCTGAGGTGTTTTAGTGTTCATTTCTATCAGATGTTGTAGCAAAGTTCAAGTGATGAAGGCAGGTCACTGGTCACAGAACTATTAAGACTTTAGCAGATGCTAATATTAATGTAAGACGAGAGCGCCCTCCTTCGTCGGTATTGTTTAGCAGAATCATTGGCGAAGTAAAGTAACCAATACAATGGCTACTTAACACAGCTTTGAAAATTTAATACGCCTCATTGACGCCAGAGGCGCTGCAAAAGCGCATTATTAATCAAGTGCAAAAAGCAGAGTTGTAGAGTAATAGAGTTTTCTCTTCCTTCGTCACATGTCTTCTCTATTTCTTTCCATAAGAAGGTAACACCTAGTAATAGTAGGAGGCATTTATTGCCTAAGTGTTACTACTCCTTAAAAAAAAATTAAATAAATTATAATAGGTTTTAAGTTTACTAATTTAGATCAAAATTGCATAAAACATACAGAAACTCTGTAAAAAAAAAAGTTAAGGTCTGTCGCACACTTATATTCAAAACAAATTTTAATTATTTGTTTTCGTTTCAAATGTAATTGTGTGACAAGTCGAACGTTGTCAATATCGTGGGACAGGCCCTCAAATTTCGTGTTCGCAGAGCTATGATTAATAATATTTACACTGTGCAGCAAAATCGAACAATTTCCCTAATCAGCAGATTCCAACGAGACCCAAATATATACCTTTTAAAAAATTACGTTCGAATCTATTGCAAAACCCGGTTTCTGTTCTCATTACTGAGAGTTAAATAAAGGGTCCGCCAGATAACTTTTTTTTTGAAAATGCTATAAAAAAAACTACTGAAGCTTCAACTGTGTGGCACGTAGCGCCGTTCTGTTGAAACCAAATGTTGCCAATATCCTCCTCTTCAATTTTTGTAAACAAAAATTCGTTCAACATGGCCCGATAACGATCGCCATTGACTGTAACGGCCACTCCTTGCTCAATGGCCGAATTATGCCTCTGGACCAAAATCCGCGGGTTTTCTGTGCCCCAAATGCGACAATTTTGCTTGTTTACATACCCGCCAAGATCAAAATGAGCTTCATCTGAAAAGATGATTTTTTTTTTGGCAAAATCGGCATCTTCTGTAAGTAAGTCGATCGCAGGCCCACTTAGCGAAGCGAAAACGCATTGGATGGATGGTCAGTTGGCTCGTTCAGCGGAAGGATAAAACTAATTATCTGTCAAATCAGACATGAGCTAAGTGTTACCATTCACGAAATAAGCACTAGTTGAAAAAAAACGTTAGATGGCGGACCCTTTACATATTTTGATAAAAAAAATTATATTTTTACTAAATTTTCAAATTTAAAATTCCACTAAATTCTACAACAACGAGAGTAACTGGATGACTGAACATTTTTGGAATTTATGTAATTTTTTATTCTCTTTTATGAAATATATTGTACTTCTAAAAAATTTTATGTCCAACAGAGCTATTTTATCAGATTAACATACCACAGTTAAGGCATTTGGTTTGTATCTTGGATAATAAATTTCAATTCAATTCGTTATTTGCATTAGTGATGAGCGATAGCGTGATTTTTTAATAATGTTGCTCCTTGTGAATGTGATTTCTAAATCGGTTATTTTAAACTGTGACTGTGGTCACAGTTTAGCAGTATTTTGTTTGTAGCAGTTCTGTTATTTTGAGAAAATCTAAGAGCAGCAGTGAAATTAAACAGTGACTGTGATCAAGGTTTAACACATTTCAGCTCTTCTTCTTTAAAAATATTTATTAGTATTGGTGTTTTGATAAATACTAATAAGAAGAGCTGCAAGAACAAGCAATTAGCAAGCAGTGATGGGAAATGAGATTTGCATTTCGGTATCAAAAGAATTTTTTTCGAGTATTTTTTTGGTCCCGAGAGTACCAAAAATTATCATTTTTTTTATTTTATGATTTGAACAGGCTAAAGTTCGCATCGCTTTGAAAGCCAAATTACATGTGATAATTATTAATGCACAAATAACATCAAAGTTAGTTGTAAATATTCTGACAACACATAGTTGAACGGAAAAGCTAGCCGTTTTCGAAGGCCAATTAACCTTCATTATCAGCGTTCTTCTGTGTTTGGTCCACAGTGTGTGGTGCTAATTGATGTAGATTTCTGCGTTATATACGCAACTTTTTTGCAAATGGAATATGTGAGTTGTTTTGATTCATCGTATTTCAATTTTCTGAAAGATTTTTTGCAATGAAAGCTCAATTTTACCATCTCTAAATTTACAAAAGTTTTACCATTGTCGTTTGTTCTTTACTAATTATGCACATGTTAGTTCATTTGCTTATTTTTTGTTCTACTTAAGACAAACTTTTTTGGTTTGTTACTATCAAGTATACTTATTTTATTTAATTTTTTAGTTAATTTAATTATTATTCTTCGAACTCCATTTGCTTTTAGATTTTATGATTTGAACAGGCTAAAGTTCGTATCGCTTTGTGAACGATTTAAGTTTTATTAACAAAAAATTATATAAAATTTAATTACAAAGAAATAAAAAAGGAACAATAAGCATATACATTAAGAGGGGGTAAATTTTTTTCAAAAGTTTCATAGCAAAAACGTAATCTGCTCGAAATTTTGAGAAAATTTTTCGATGAAACCATGGGTCTAAAATCAAACCCTGTACCGCATCTCTCTTGATATGAAAATTTATTTCCTCTTCAAAAAATTTGTTTTAATTAAAACTCTTCCAATCCACTTTCGAATCATTATTATTTCTTCCACGGAAGTACTCCCTGCTTTTAATTTTTTCATGTTTATCCACAATGATTAGTTCCCTATTTTTCTCATTAAAGCCAATGTCCACAAATAAGGCAGTAACCAAACAAGAAGCATCTCTATCGGAAATGCTAAATCTATCACACACTATGGCAAAAGTTTAAGATGTCGTACTTATTAGTACGAGTCTATGGTATTTTTTGTCTCGTATGTGATCTTGCAAATTTAAATTCCGATTGATTGTTGATCAACGATGCTCAGCACGCATTCCGGAATCGTATGTTTCCTGATGGTATGTTGGCCAATCACGAACTCTTTTAGGTTATAACGAATCAACCCGCAAATATAAATATGTGTGTGTGTACATAGGTAAAAATTTTGAAGTTACAAGTTTTTAGACTTAAATAAATCTTTGGCCTGGATAATGGCCTATTTCCCACCTGCGAAAGAAAACGTTCGACTTGCAATTTATATTGAAAACAACAATAAAATACGAAAGACTTGATACTGCTGAAACATAAAGCATGTTCCTTTGTTTGTTTTCATGAGATTTTGGTAAGAGAAAATCGTTTCCACATTTACAGAGGAGTGAGGTATGGACCAAATTCCGTAAGCTACTCTCAATTTATCAGGAAACATGTATTCATCTGACGCGTTTTTAGTTTTAGCCACTGTAGACCAGGAGCTGCATATATTTTCTGTTGTTAATGGCTTCAGTTCGTCCATATCAGCCAATGCCAATGTTATTATTTTCAAAATTTTGCTTTTTGCTGGAAAACATTGTAATTAAAAGTGGTATAATGCTGTTGGTCTTACCAGATAAAACATTTTCAGGGGGAAACTTACTAAACCAATTTAAAATTTCATTGTAAAAATCCACGTTTGCCCTCAGGTCTTGACAGAATTTACTACAACATTTTTACAATTGCCTTTAAACTGATATAAAATAGTTGTTTTAACATAGTTCGTGATTACATATGTATAGGTCAACTTCTGTGCTACAAAAAATATCATTGAGCCAAATAGGTTTTCGTTTATATTTAATAGGGAAGGATTACACTTTTCTAAAATATCTTAACTATGTAATAAAGTGCAATTTGTCGAAAAAGAATTTTAATTCTTAGCAAAATATATGCATACCGTGAGAGTATCAAATGTGTTGCGGGAGTACTACGGTACTTTTTCATGTCAAATAGTCTCTAAAAAAGTACGATCGTACCAACTTTCCCATCACTGTTAGCAATCAACCCCGTTCAATTATTGAGAATAAATAAAAAAAAAAAATATAAGAGGCAGAGAGACAATAAAATTGCAAAGAAAAGATGATTTGACACGATTTGACGATTTTTTTCTTGACAAAAGCTGAAGGTATAAAAAAAATTAATGTGGTAGCTTTATTTACTGTAAAGTAGGCATGCAAGAACAACCACAGTTTGTATGAAAGAGCTATATTTCCAAAATCTGTTAATTGATAAATTCAGTCACAGTTGCGATTTGTGATTTTTCAATCGCTGTGAAAAACTAACAGGTTTCTAAATATCGCTCAACTCTAATTTGCATATAACATATGTGGTTATGAAATTGCAACAGTTTTCTTAAAGAGTTTAGTAAGATTTATCCTTTTCTACTTAAATATTAAATAACAATTATTTTATATTCAGGTGGATGGAAATTATATCAAATGGAAGGAGAAAATTTAAAAAAAAGCCTTTATGAACATTTTTTAGGGGGTTTTAGTTAAAATCCTTAATACTAAGGATAAAATTACGATGAGATGATCTCATTGATGTATAATAAATTTCAAAATTTATCTGCACACACATTATTTTGAGCAGAATTAATTTTCTATTGTATAAAATAATTTTAACTATATTTTTTTCTAACGATGTTAAGAAACTGTTAACGAAATACCGAAAAAATTAATTACAATTTACTAAAAACTACCTCGACCTTAACAAACAGAAGAGAGTATAAAATAATTTTTAAACTGGTTTCTTTCCTTTAAGTCACCCTAATGAAATATTAATAGAAAGCGAAAGGCAAGCTTTTCTTTTAAATGTTATGTTAAAGGCTGAAAAAACTACAACACACAAAAAGCAGTTGCACACAGAAAAAAATACCAATGTAAAATCACCATGCAAAAAATTTTTATTATAAATCATGTTAATTTTACAAAAAAATATTTTAATGTGTTTATGTTCTTTAATGGCCGACAAACTGCTGCTGGATAGTAGGCACTGTATTTGTCCCGTGGTCGAAAGGTCACAGTTTCGGATGCCGGAGACAAGTTAAAGTAGCTTCGAGTTTGAATTTTTTTTAAGTATAATTTTTTAAATAAATTTTATGTTATATAATCAATTAAATAGTATTGAATTAAAATTTTATTCATGATGATATTTATTTAGTGTGTATCTGCTGAATATTTTAAGGTTGTTGTGGGTGCAGTGGTAAGCGCGTTAACTATAACGCGATGAGGCCGGGGAAGCCGCCAATATACACACGCAAGTTAAAATTAATTAAATTAATGTTGTTTCAACTTAAAATAACTTTGATTCTACATGGTACTTCGTGTTATATATTTCAATAGCGGAATATACGTTGTTCCAACTTGAAATAACTTTGATTCAGCATGATTCTTCATTTTGATTTCCAGTATGAGAATTTGAAATCAACGTGAAACAAAATAATTTTAAAAGGAACAATTTTCTTTGATAATTACTCTTAATGATATTATATTAAATTTTAAATTAACCTTATTTACGTAGAGTTTAAGTTTACATTTTTCTGTGTGTGTATATTTTTCCTTTAGCTTAACATTTTTGGTTGTTATTAAGCAAAAAAAAAGATCCCAAACAGTCACATTTACTTGATTAAACTGGGATATCCTTTTATGATAAACTAAATACAAAACATTCATCAACAATTAAATTTTATTAAAGTTTGAAGGGAAAAACTCTTACAAAAAAATTTCTCCTTTCCATTTAACTTTCACTGTACACCTATCCTTTGATTTACACGATAGATACGTACGTCGTGTAAATCGAAATTTTAAATTTTTGTATGAAAAATCCTGTAAATCAAAATAATCGCGTAAAAGTGAAATCGTGTAAAAAAAATATCGTGCAAATCGAGGGATATGTGTATATCTATCTATCTATCATAGGCTGTGCGAGTATAAACAACACACTAAAAAGGAACTCTTGAAAAACAACACTTTAAAATCTCTAAAATATGCACACGTTTCATATGGCAAAGGGTTTGAAACAAACAAAAAAATCAAGTTAAAAGTGCTGGCAAATTGTTGTTTGTTTGGGAGGCTGTCGACAACGACAATGACGATGATGATGATGGTGTTGTTGTTGTTGTTATTGCTCTTGTTGACGCTGGTGATAGTGACTGAAAATTTTGTTTGAAGTACTTGAAAGTGTATGCAAATGTTTGCCATGTGTATAGTGTTAATTGTCTGTTATAAAACATACACAAACGGAACTTTAAAACCCTTGAAAATTTTTATTAGACTATATTATCGTAAGCTCACGTACCTTTTTTTTAATTGTTCTTCGCAGTTAAGCCCAAATATATTTTGCAAGGTTGAGCTAAAAAGAAAAATTTAAGAATACAATTTGTAATAAAGAATGGAAATTTTCAATGAGATTTAAATTATTTGTTGTGCTTAGTAGAAGAAAAATTTTGAAAATAATTTTTATTAAATTAGTTCATTTATTTTTTCGACAATATAAAAATACAAATAGTAGCTGGCAATAGATTGTTAATGAATATAATTGTGCCCTTAATTATGAAAGTGGTCTAAGTCATATATTTCTCTGGTCGAGATATTTAATAGATTACATTTAAACAAATCAAAAAATATTTGTGTATTATGCAACATTTTAACTTAGAATTGTACTAGTCTCGCTTAATATAAATTTATTTAACATTTATCAAATATTTATTGAGATTTTTTTTAGATTTATTCGATATTTTGAAGCAAAAATGCACATGACTCAGATCACTTTCATAATTAGGGGCACAATTGAAATTTACTTGCTGGTGTATAAGCATTGTCTATATATTTAATTGGTGCTTAGGCAAATCTTCAGTAGACTTCCACCACATATTTTGAACTGTCACAAACCTCTTCTCTTATGCACAGACTTTCAAAAACTATTTGAAAATTCACAAATAATATTTTAGAAGATCACTGAAGAATAAACAAAAGAAAGATGGTTGGTTTTTAAATCTGACATTATAAGGAATGAGAGTGAGACACACACAGAAAGAATTATTCTCAAAAAAATACAATGCAAAAATTTTGATTGCAAATCATATTAAATTTATAAAGAATAATATGTTGTTGCTACAATGCAATGTTGTGCTCATATTTTTCTGATACATGATGAATTCAATCTATGTTGTTTCAACGTGAAATAACTTTGATTCAGTATGGTTCAACTACACGTTATTTCAACTGTAAATAACTTTGTTCAACATGATTTTTCATTTTAATTTAACAGTACTGGAATATTAAATCATCATGAAATAAAGTTATTTCAAAAGGAAAAATTTCGTTTGAATAAATGATTATATAGATCATGTTGAATTAACATGAAACACATATGAAGCAAAATAATTGCTAAAAAAATATTAAATTAACCTTGTCTTCGAAGATTTTAATATAAAATTTTTCTGTGTGGGAGCAAATCATTTTCATGATTTTCAGTTTATTTTGAATCAACAAAACAACCAAGGTTATACTTTTTTAAATTGTTGAACCTTCTCTGATTGCAATATATAATTTAAAACTTTTTTTCTTCCTCCAATTTATGCATTTAACCATAAAATTGCCATTTATTGCCGTTTGAACTTTTTCACCCATAAAAAAATGTCACTTGAAAGAAAAAAACTTTTCAATATTATAAATAATAAAAGCAAGTTTTGTTTAAAAAAATCAAGCAGATAGAGATAATTTTTGCAATTGCATATAGCTTTTAAATAAAATAAAAAACAAATAAAAAACCTAAATATGCTGCCAGCTAAAACACTTTATCAATTTTATCGAGTTTTTATAGGCCATAAAGGGTTTTCTTTACAAAATTTCTAACAGAACATAAAACTGAATATGTTCAAAGAAAATTTTATGACTTTATTAAATTGATTATAAAAACCAGCATTATTAGATAAGAAGCTGAGACACATAAAAAGATTAAATTTAAGCAAAATCAATTTAAATCTAAAATGTCTGCCCATAAATTTTGAAAAGAAAGCTTTATAATTTTTCTTAACGCGCTGTTACCAAATATTTATTGCCGAAATTCAAATTTAACTTCGGCCATAATTTTTCACAATTTTATTTTTTTATTTTTATTTTACTTTTTTGGTAAAACAAATTATTGTCGTTTACATTGTTGTCGCTATTTAGTTTGTGTAGACAATGTATCTTACGGTGTGGCAGCAACTGGATTCTGCCGTTTTTTTTTTGTGGTGGAAATTAAAGTAAAATTTTAATGGTTTTAAAATTGCGCACTTGTGTTCCTGGTTTTTTTTTCTTGTAATATATATTACTTTGTTTCTCATAGAGCGAAGCTCTCAAGCATGTAAGAGTGTGGCTAGCGGTGTTTGTGTGGTCCTTTAAAGTACTTAGCAGTGATTCTCTTTTTGTTTTCCTTGAAACTTCAACCGCATTATCGGTTGTAAAGATTTTAAACATTCTGCTGATTTTTTTTAAGTCCTTAATTTACTCAAACAAAAACTCACTGTAATTGCAGTAAAGTTGAGTTTAATTTTATGTCTACTAACAACCTGAAAGAATGTATTCTTTGAATTAATCTAAGAGGTGAAATTAAACGTTTTCACCTTTAGTTTTTCACCAAACTCAACTGAGCGATCAAATCTACCATAGCTGCATTTTTAATTAATTTTTCCCTATCCATGCATGAAACACGTCCATTTCACCACACATTCAGTATTTCACCACAAATGCACTTTTTCACCTAAACACGGTAAAAACAAAGAAAAGCTAAAATTTAAACACCAATTTCATAATTTTTTCAACTAAACTTCAAATAAGTAAAAAAAAATAATTTTTTTAGTGAGACATTTTTAGATTTTAATTGAACTATAGTTAATTTTTAATCAGAAATAATTTTTAGTCAGGCTTAAGTTCAGTAATTTCAATTCTTTTACTGAATGAAATATTTTTATTAATTAATGTGAGTTTCTAAAGAAGAGAAGAAAAATTAAATTAGACTTTTAAGCTGGGGGAAATACCGATATTTTTCTGTGCAGCAACGCACTTCATCGGCACCCCAGTCTATCTACTTGGGTAGAGATTGTTATTAACATCAGCTATTTAACGTAAATTCTAATGAAACGGAATGTGAGAAATGATTGTTGTGTACAATTATTGATTTACCTTTGGTAAATACATATTTCAACGCTGAATTAATTCACAAATATTATTTATTATGCACATTTCGGCTGAGTAAATGGAATCTCGAGGTGTTTGTTGCAATTTTGGAACCATTTTCCCAAAACACTCCTACACCATCTTGCAAAGAGGTTTTCAATGGCGTTGAAGAAAACTGCGTGTTGGTCAAGCAAGGATTGGAGTTAAATTCATTTTCTTGCTATTTTTTTGCCAAACCTCCAAGTATGTTACGGACTACTACCGCATTGAAACATCCGTAGAAGTGTCATATTCCACTCAAAATGCCTAATGAACCTTACTTCAAGTATTTTTTTTTACAAAATTTTTGGAATGGTCTAACTTTAAACGTCGGAAAACAAAACATCGCCATCACCTAACCGCTGTTATGCTTAAAACCCATTTTGATATTTCGTAGCGAAAACTGTTTGCTAAGCAAGAGCCGAACTTAAGATATGATATACCAATTTGTTACATAGAATTTGAATTCTTCAATAAATAAATCGGTTTCCCATTTTGTTGTGATCCAACTAGGATGTGTTCTAGTGAACTCTCTTTTAAGCATATAAAAACAATAAAATTGTATCAAGTAAATGTAAAATTTAACTATCTTTCTTTTTGGAAGTATCTCTTGGTCAACTATGGTATTTTCTTAGTCTGCAACTTTTTCAATTGCTCTCTCTCTCACCCGGTTGCGAGTTGTACCATAATGCTCACTTAAATTTGCAGATATTATAATCTCATTAGAAACAGTAATGGAGCTTTTTGGATTATGTGAAATACAATTTTCTATCATAAGCTACGGAAGGTTTTCGCGGTCGTACACAAAACTGCTTAATACGTAATTATGCTGCCGACCTAGCTATCTTAAAACTAGGGATATATTTTTATTACACTTCTAAGTGATTAACGGCAAATTTTTATATGTTTTTAAGCCCTTATCTTTTTAAAGATTCGGATGTACAGAAATATCTACTCTTTCCCATTCTTGCTAGATCAAGCAGCAGCAACAACATTTAGAACGGAATTTTAAAATCTAATATAAGGAATAATAAGTACTATTAAGCCTGTAAGACTTCGGAACTATAGCGCTATATCAGAGAGCTTATTGATAATTTTGACATTCTCTATTTTGTTGCTTTTGTTCCGCACAGTCACGATACGCGGGCTTGAGAATATAAGTTATTTTATTTTTCAGGAAATATCAATATTGAAAAATTTAAATGTGAATTCGTTTTCTAGTATGATTGCCTACAAAAATATGTAAAAAGGGCTGCTTGAAGTAATCAAATATCGTAAATATTACAAATTCAAATCAAATAGGCATTTTGTTGCTTTTGTTCTGCACAATACGTATATTAAAGTGAATTTTTCTACCTAAACCCATAATTTAAGCACTTTTACCCAAAAAAAAATTTTTTTGCACAAAACCTGAAATTTCATTCTCTTAAATTACTTGCACAGTTCCCCACCTTAAATTACTTATTTGTTGAACAAATGATATGTGAAAAAGAAATAAAAAAAAATAAAGCAATTTATGGAAGTTTTTTTTAATATTTTTTGCTTTTATTTTATCGTATTTTATTTTAGTCCCTAAAAAGGAAGCAGCACAAATTTTCGTAAGTTTTTTTTTTTTTTTTGCATTCATTCTAAAAATATTACCAAACATATGTCAATGTCAATACTAGAGGAAGAATATAAAAAGCCAAAAATTTAACGAAAATATTTGCACGATGATGATGGTGGTTTTTTTAATGCGCTCCTTAGGCCACCCAAGGAAAAACCAAAATTTATGTTGGGTTTTTTCTTTCAAACTATGCAGATTTTTACCATAGGCTTTTAGTTCTTCTCAATCTCTCCCTCTACCTCTTTCCCTCTCGCTCACTCACTCTCTTATTCGATATAACTCTATTTGTAGAGGCAGGAAATGTAAATTATTTCGCCAGTAGCGATAAGAACAACGAACAAAAATGCATAAATAAATAAAAAAAATTCATTTCAAAGTAGGAAACGTTAAATTAAAATGAAATTCAATAAAAAAAATAGCATGAAAAAGAAGGGAATGCATAATTCTAAAGCAACTAAAAATATTTGTCATTTCTCTGCTAATTCTTTGCAAAGAAAAAAAAAAGGTAAGAAAAGTTGCTTCAGTTGCAAAAAAAACAACAATAAAATTTTACAAAGTATCAATCTTGTTTATAAAAGTTACTTTTTTAATATCAGATTTATTTATGAGTGAGAAGAAAAATAAATTTAAATTTAACTAGCAGTGGCAAAAACTAATAATTTTTACAGAGCCAATTTTGCAGTTAACAACGAACTATTAAGCAGCTAACATTAGAGTATCCTGTTTTCATGTTATTTTGTAACGTTTATAAATATTTTATTTTAAATAAATTCTATGAGAATTGCATAATGAAATTTATAAAACATTTTGGAAGTTCCATAAAATAAAACTTATATTTTGAAATATTAATGCCCTAATTCTGTAAGAAGATTTAGGACGTTTTTGTTTGAAAATACTTTTGAGTTCTTGTGTTTGAATTCTCTATATAATTTTCTTCAAAAATAGTTGTTGTCTTTGATAATGAAAAATAAAAATATTATTGCCATGTTTTTAAAACATAAAAATTAAATTAGAATATCATACTATATTTTGAAAAATATATGAAAAAAGATGTGTTGGAAATAATGTTTGGAACAAAATCATAAAGCAAATACACGAACCTTCTAGCACGGACAATAACTCATTATTGTTCTAAGTCGCTATTCACATTATGCCTTTTTAGCCTGCCTTGTATTGACCATTTTCTTTTGAACCCCCTACGAAAAGTCACACACATTTACATTAATCCCCTCGAATTTTCATTTTGTGCCTTTTGTTCTACACCTTAAGCTTCTCACCCCCTATCACCAATAAACTAAAAAAGCCTGCCTGTACAGGCAAGCAGAAAAGGCACAGTGTAAATTGCGTCTAAAGAATCACAACTGCGGCCTTTGTTCGTCCATAGACAAGACGATACAATCGTCGAACAGAATTAGGGCATAACTCTCGCCCGCCATGTTACTTCAATGTCATATTTACTAGAATATATGGCTAATATAAAAACAAATACATTACTTCCTAGCGAGATGTGCATGCAACTTTTTGGTCATTTTGCAACATTGAATTTTAGTTCTCAATTTGATTAATTTTTTAAATTTGTATATTTTTTATTTTTATATATTTTTTAATTTTTATTTTTTTTTTAATTTTTTATTTTTTTTATTTTTTATTTTTTATTTTTTATTTTTTATTTTTTATTTTTCTGTCATTATTATTTTTTGTATTTTTTTTATATTTTTGATTTCTTATATTTTATCGCCCATATTCATTAAATTTAAAAATTTTTTATTACAACTGATTTCAAATACAATTAATTTTTTTTATAAATATATGCCTCAATTTTTTTATTTTATTTTCTTAACACTATTTTTATTGTTATATTTTTTATATTTTATATATATATTTTTTTTTTTAATTTGTATTCATAAAATTTAAAATGAGTTTGAAATGTATTTTATTTCAAATTTTTAATAAAAAATTTTCTTAAAATGTAAACATTTTATTTTTTTATATAATAAGTGGGTTATTTTTTATATATTTTTTTTATTTTTTAACCCCCGACTAAAAAAGGGGTGTTAAAGTTTGTAGTGTGTGTGTGTGTAGTTTGTATCTGTGTGTCTGTCCGTGTCCACGTACAGACCAAACGGCTGAACCGATTTTGATTTAGTTTTTTCTGTTTGCAAGGTGGCTTGATCGAGAGGGTTCTAAGCCATGTTTTAAGAAAATCAGTGCAGCCGTTTAGAAGATATAACATCTTCTCTAGATATATTCGAATTTTTTAATTTTTGTTATTTATTTTTTAAATTGTGTTTCAAATAAATTTAATTTTTTTTTTCTAGATATATGCTTATTTGTTTTATTTTTTTTCTTACATTTTATATATTTTTTATACTTTATAGTTTTTTTAAATTTCTTATTTTTTATTTCTAGTGTTATAATTTCTTATTTCTTGTTTCTTGACTTTTCGCTATAGGAAGTTAATTATTTTACCAAAATTTCTGAAAATCAAGTTTCATATTTCGCAGTTTTGAGATACTGGAAGTCGATTCTGACTATTTTCGCGATGATGTCCGTATGTATTCATGTATGTATGTATGTATGGCTGTGTGTGTGCGAGTGTGCGTGTGTGTGTACATGAATATAAACATCGCATTACTCAAGAATGTGTCAATGAATTCGAATTGGAAGAAAATTTGCCGAATTCGAAAGATGTTGAGCTGAGAAATATTGTTGAGATGTAAATTTTTCACAAAACTCTTTCTCAAACAAATTTTTAACTACTAAATCGATGGAGCTATTAATTTGCACTTAATCTCAGAGACACGTTGTATGCTGCCAATTTGACTAATAAAATCGGGTGAGATATCCTTGACAAAAAATTCCAGAAGACAGTTTTTTCTAATAGCTTTAAATAAAAGTCTTCGTCCTATCGATTTCAGATATTCACTGATTTTTATGAATTTAAAATATTTATCGGATGCCGCAAATTTTACTGAAATCTGTAGCTTAGCTGCAATTTTCAGGGACGGCAAGGTCAACCGATTCTTATATTTTTATCTCTTATTTTATATCGTTATTATATTTAATTTTTTAAGTTCTATTTTTGTTATTTAATTTTTTATTTATTTTTTTATTTTAAATTTTTTATTATTTATTTATTTTTTTATTTTATTTTTTTTGTTTTTTTATTTTTTTTTTCTTATAATTCTACTTTAAATTTCAAATATTTTTATATTTTATATATTTTTAGTTCCGTGAGATATTTTTGTACCTTTTGTATTTTCGTTTATAATCAATTTTTAATTGTTTATTATTATTATTTTTTTAATTATTTTCTTTGTTTAATTTTTTATTATTATTTTTTTTTTAATTTAATTTTTTCTTCTTTTTTTTATTACTACATATTAAAAAAAATTTTTAATGTAATTTTTTACTATTTATGTATTTTGTTTTTCTTTTTAATTAAATTAATACCTTTTATGTGTGCACGTAGTGACTAGTTTTTTTTTTTTTTTTTTTTTTTTTTTTTGTATGAAACAACATTCATTAAAAAAGAACTTCAATTGAATTGACAATGAAATGCTGCAAATGAATTTCAATTATTAATTCAGCCAGACTAAATTTAATTACATTTTTTCTACAAAAAGAGAAGGACTTTTAATTAAATTGTTGATAAAAAAGAAATCCTTAAAACATGTAATATAATATTTTTTTGTGTGTAGCAAAAAATATTTTTATTTTACAGTGCAAAAATTTTTTAACAGAACTCACAGCAAGATATTGATTCAATTCCCCCAGTAATATATTTGTATAAGTGAAGCTGATTTAAAAAGACTTTAATAGTTTATCCTTATCACTCCAAGTGTCTTTTAAATTAAATGTTGATTTTAATTATAAATTATTCTTAATTGCAGTTAATGTGCATGTTATTAATGGTATTTTATTTTCTGATGCATTTTAAACTTGTTTGCAAATTAGTTTGGATTTACTCACAAGTAAATAATGTTTTAGATTTGCTGCTTGACAAGCAAAACTAAAAACATTTTTATAGTTTACATACATACACATCAAATGTATTAAGAAAAACAACAGGATTTAAAAATGATTAATGTTAAAATGAGTGGGTTTTAGTTTTTCTCTTGGTTAAATGGACCAGAGTCAATACGGATTATATGGTTTATTTGTCTGGCTAAAAATTTACTTAATTAAAGTGTTGATTGAGTGGGTGTTGTTATTTGTTTTACCAGGTGACAAGGCCTCTTAAATTCCACTATTCAAACGTTTTAATAATTTTATTTCAAGTTGTGCACAATTATATTAAAATAAGCAACTCATCCCTGCTTTGGGACTGCTTAATCAACCATAAACTGTCACCCCTAATTAACTTATTTTAACTTTTACTCAATTTGCATTTACTTGACGTTTATTTAAACATTTAAGGTAAATATTAACTTGTTTGGTGTTCGTTATTGATTTAAAAGAAGAAGAAAAATATAACAAATGAATGAAATTTTTCATTAAATTAAACTTTACTGTTGCATTTTCATAACAACTCTTCTTTGTTTGTTAATTATTTATTTATTTGCGTTTCATTTTTGTTTGTTTTGCCACTCACTTTTTGTGTGCAAATAAGTCAATCGGTACCGCGCTCTAATTAAACGAAATATTTACTCAAGCCCCAACAATAGAGTGGGGGAAAACAGCACAACAATCATCATCATTATCATCATAATCATCGCAATCAGTCAACATTTATGCAATTTGAAATAAATTTGATCAGCAATTCCTTTGATAAGCAAGAGCACAACAACAAATCCAATTTACTTTGCAGTGACTTTTTTTAACGCTTCAATTGGCCAGCATGACAACGAAAAATCAATAAGAGGAAACAATTAAGAAATTCAAAAGTGTCAAAGCAATGCAAACTAGAAATCAGTTGAGGAAAGGTAGACTGACTTACTTTGCTGCAGCAAGAAATAAATAAATTAATATATCTTTTTTTTTTTGAGCAAAAGCTTGAAGCTGGCAACATCGTTAATTTTTGTAATTAGAACTGTAAAGCTAACACCAACACCGAACTTTTTATGAGGAATGAGTGTATTAGTTTTCAGTGTAAATAACTGCCAATTAACAGAAAATACTTATTCTAAAATTTACATCAACCAAATGAGAATTATATCGCAAATTTCAATGCACTCAAGCAACTCTGTATATAACCAGTTTTAGTTTGAGCATTTTGTAGTTGTCAATATGAGATTCTAAATTTTAAAAGCATTGAAAATATTTTTCTTTAAAAAACAACTTCTGTAATTTATTTCTGGGCTTACTTTTATTTTTTTTTTATGCAGAGAAGTGATGTAATTGTGCACTTTTTTGAAAATTTATTCACATAGTTAGAAGTTTATTTGAAGTAAAACTAAATATTCCCCTAAAAATTCGCTAGTATTTAATAATTCTATTTTAAACCAAAAACTTTTCAGGGATTTACTTTTATATTTTAAATTTTCCAAAGTACCATCTTATTCAGTATTCAGTTTATATCTCAAACAAACTTAATTTCCCAAAAGCAACAACATTTTTTTTTCACCCAGATTTGCAGCAGTGTTGTTGTTTTCTACCTTTAGTTTTTGACGATAGACAAATTAAGAGAAATTAAAAGAGAGAAAAAAAAAGAAAAAACAAATTGTCAATAATAAAATGTAAAACAATTTTGGCGCCGGGTCTCTGTCATGACCAGTTTTAGCTAAACAACAAATTGGCAGCATATAGAAAAGTAGCATCAACATCAATTGTTAAACAACAAGAGCCATCTGTGCATTATTTTAGTGTCATCGGCAGCATTAACTTTTTTAAATAAAAAACAGTGGCTTTAAATGTTTAAAAAATTAAAACAAAATAATTTTTTAACTTAAAATTTTCTGTGGAAGGCACACTCAAATGTGTAGGGATAAGTATTTATGTAAGCAAAAAAAAGTTTCAGTAGTATGTTTATGGCGGTTCCGAACCAATCAACTAAACATCAGCATCATTTGATTTTAGCACGGTATTATCTCTCGCTTTCTATTTCTATTTATTTTGATTTACTTGATCTGTTTTCATCTCTCTTTATCTTCCTTAATTCATTTGTATCTACACTAAGGGGAAAATGTGCTAAAATCAAGATTTTGCGGTCGTAATCATATGCTTTCAATCTTTATAGTCAATAATTCAACAATAAAATTTTAATTTTTTTAAGATCGCATTTGAGATTGTTATCTTGAATAAAATCTCATTTTAAGATCAAATTCAAGATTTTATTTTCAGTAAAAATCTTAAATTAAGAATATATTCTTCAAAATTCATGAATATAATCTTAAAATCAAGATTACGTTCTTCATTTTAAGAATGCGAAAGTTTAAGATCACGTTTTGATTTTAAGAATTATGCAATCTTAATTCAAGAATTTTGTTCTTAAATTGAGATCGTCGTTTTTCTCTTAGCGTATCTATATCCCTAAAACTCTCTCTTTATTTGCCTGTATCTCTGGATCTATGTACATATCTTTCGCACTATTTTATTCTTTCGTGCTATTTCTCGCGTGCTATTTATCTCCCTCTTTAGCGCTTGCTATCCCGCGGTATCTATCTTACTTTTGCGCTATCTCTTTCTTGCTCGTGCTCTCGCTTTTTATATTTATATTCATATACACATTTTTGTATCTCTCTGTCATACCTATCATCTTTCGCTTTGTAATTGTCTTTCTCTGCACTTCTCCTTTTTCTTATATATTTGTCTATATCTCTTTAGCTTACACGATAGCTATCTAGACAATAATAAATACCAATTTGTAGAACTTATAAGCATTTATCTTTCTTTAAATCTCTCTTCTCATGTGTCTCTATACATCTCACTACACATCTCTCCAAATATATTTTTATCTATCTCTTTCAATTTATATCTCTATCTCTCAAAATTCGCCGCTTTTTATCATTCCATTTATGTATCTCTCTGTTCACACATTTATCAATCTTTATTTCTCTCTTGTCTTACCTTCGCTTTATTACATATTCCTTTTTTATCGAACTTTATACTTCCATATCTCTTTCAGTCAATCTTTCTCTCTCTATCTCTAACTCAATCTAAGTCTCACTCTCTCTCTTTATCTCTATTTATATCTCTATCTCCACCTCAATATATATCTCTGTCTCTGTCTACATCTATATCTTTATCTCTATCGCTAAATCTATCTCTATATCTATCTCTATCTCTATCTCTATATCTATCTCTATATCTATCTCAATCTCTATCTCTACCTCTATCTCTACATATTTCTCTCTATCTTTATTGTACCTCAACCTCTATCTCTTTCTATCTGTATCTGTATCTCTCTCTATCTATCTCTCTGTTCTCTCTCTATCCTCAATAAACTGTTAAATTAAATTTAAATTAATTTTGGGCCAATATTTCCCTTAACGCAACCCAACATTTGTATAGGAAAATCATTTCCAAAAAAAAAATTTAAGGAAAAACTTTTTCTAAACTAAATTTATTTAAAAAGCTATAGAAATTGTTTCACTTAGCTTCCTTTGAATTAAATTTTTCACCAATGCGAACATTTCCTATTTTATAAAAATCTAGCCAAATTAAATATTTTCCCTGATATTGTAAAAGAACATTTTTGCCTATTTCGACCCAGTGTTCCTGTGGCTTTATGGTCATCTTACTTATCTGGGTGCATGTTGTTTTTATAAAGTTTTTACTGCTTTTAATGTTCATCAACATGTTATTGTTGAAGACTCTGTTATGCTTTTCTCTTCTCATTATTTTCATTTTTGTTTTAAGATTTTCCTTTTGTCCGCCCGATACCCCATCCCCCTCCCCCCTCCTTCGACAGTTCAGAGTGCTTTGTCATTTTGACAGTTTAGTTACGTGCTAAGTTGTGCGTAATTAGTGCACGTACAGACAGACACACACAGCATGATTCTGCTTAATTGTTGTTTTACTAAATCCTTGTGATAGCAAGTCCTTTTAGGAACATGTTTTCTCTCTATTGGTTTTTCATATAAAATTATTTGCAGTTTAAAGCTGAAAATCCTATTACCACCCAGAGTGAAGAGCAAGAAATTTAAACATGTTTTCTATTTTATAATCAAATTAAAATGTTGTTGACTCAATGCAATAATAAAGATATAAAAATATGACAAGGAAAAGCTGAGTTTTGTTTTTTGCACAAGCAACTTCTTAGATAAGAGAATATGATTGTGAGTGACTTCTTGCATTTCATTACACAAAAAATACCTTTGATAAGAAAAATTTATTAATACTATGTAATTGCTTTTACTACTTTCTCTTGAAAATATTTAAAAACCAAAAACAAACATCTTTGTCTTACAATTCTATTTTGTTTACTTAAATAAAGTCTGACATTTATGCATGTTGTATAAGCGTTTAAAATCTTATTTTTTATATCGAGCGATAAGAACCAAACGTTAAAAGTTTCTAAAACTCAAACAAAAAAAAAACTAAACACAGAATTTATACGTGTCTTTAACATCATTTTACATTACGATCTTAGTTTTGTAGTTAAAAGTCAGACTTGAAATCGGTGTTACGAATGGATTTGTCGCTAACTCTTTGCTATTTGTGTGCATTTCTTGTGCTATTTGCGGCAACAAAGTATGAAATTTGCAACATACTCGCATACAGGGGAAGGCCAAAAAAATTATCAATTTTAAGCAACTTTAGAGTAGAATATTTATTAAATCAAGATACAAACTGTTTAGTTCTCCAACTTATATTTAAAAGTCTTGTTAAAAAAAAGTTAAAATTTATTAATACTGATTTTCTCCAAGTCCGCTTTCATTGTCCTCCTACTGTTTTTAGTTATCTTGTTTTTTTTTACTTTTAAGCCATAATATATTAAAAGATATTATAAGTTTACTTGGTTAAATGTTAGTGGTGGCTTTCACGTTATTGTATCATTCTATATATTGTATTTTAACTTATGAACTTGTGCTTTTTTTTTTTTTTTTTTTTTTTTTTTTTTTTTTTTGGTGCAGTAATTTTTTGGTTAATAAAAGTTTCTGAAGTGTTTAAGTTTATGCTTAAACTTAATCCTACTAGAGATTTTGCTCCAATAAATTCTTAGAAGATAAAAATATTTGACAATAAGTGGTTGTTTTCAAAATTCAACGTTAAACTACTTGTACGTACAAAGTTAAATACTAAAAAAAGTTGTATTTTTTTATTTTTTTCAGTTATCTTTTAATTACTCAGGCGACTTTCTGCTTTCTCCAGATACTGAAGAAGCCATATGAGGCTCCGAGAAATTGTTGTTTTTTAACCGACATCAAAGGAGGCAGAGGTTTGTCTGCATTTTTTTTTTTTTAATATTTTTTACTTCCATTTGGTCTAATTGCCGAAAAAAAGGTGCAGCATCACGCCCGTTAATTTTTTCATTTGAGATCTTGTGGGCTCTTGTTGGGACACAATTTAGAACTTAATAATGTGGACAGAGCCACGCCCCTTAAAATATTAAACAATATGTTTCGACTGCTTCTACTTAATTGATTTCTGCGAAAGTTGGCACACGCTCTGAGCTCTTAAAGTGAAACTGTCTACTATTTTAAAAAGTGGGCGGAAAAACGCCCATTTCATTTTTTCATTAGATTTTATGTACTATTACTTATTCGATTCCTACAAAACTTGAAAAACACCTTGAACTCTCGCAGTGACACAATTCTGAAATTTAAAAAGTGGGCGGAGTTACGCCCTATTAAATTCAATATTATATTTTACATGTTTCCACTTAATAAAATCCTACGGAAGTTGCCACATTACCTAAGCTCTTAAAGTGAAACGATCCTGTGTTTTTTTTTTAACTGGGCAGGACCACGCCCATTACATTTAATTTTATATACTATTAGAAAACACCTTGGACTCTCTTAATGACACAAGTATGAAATTAAAAAAGTGGGCGGAATTAAGCCCATTATAATTTAATGATATATTTCACGTGTTTCCTTGCATTTTATGTACTTATACTTATCCGATATCTACTGAATTCGGCACACATCTTTTGGGCTCTCGTAATGACACCATAATAAAACTAAGAAAGCGGGTGGAGCCACACCCATTGAAGTTCAGTAGTATATTTCGCATGCTTCTCTTTAACTGATTTCTATGAAAGTTTGCACATGCTATGAGCTCTTAGAGCAAAAGGATCTTGCATTCAAAAAAAATGGGCGAGATGGCACAAATTTAATTTTTTCTTTGATTTTATGTTCTTATTATTATCAAATATCTACGAAATTTGGAACACAACTTTTTGAGGTCTCGTAATGACAAAATTATGCAACTAAAAATGTGGTCGGAGTCACGCCCTCTAAAAACTTAATATTATATTTTACGTGTTTCTACTGAACAGATTCCTACAGAAGTTGCAAAATTTCCTAAGCTCTAAAACCGAAACAAAATTGCATTTTGAAAAGTGGGCGGAACCACACCTGTTAAATATTTTTGCTTTGATTTTGTGTACTGTTACTTATCCGATTGTTTCGAAACTTGACACGCATCTTGGGCTCTCGAATTGACATAATATTGTGATAAAATATAAGGCGGAGCCACGCCCATTAACATTCCATATTATATTTTATATTACAAATAACCTCAGCTTTTAAAGTGATAGGATAGGAAAAAAAAGCTGGAAAACGCCCCTAAAAGTTTAAATCTTGGGCTAAAATGGTAAACGGAGCCACGCCCACTAAAAATAAATGTTATATTTCATGTGATTCTATTTAACCGATTTCTATGAAACTTGGCGGACCCCTTGAGCTCTTCAACTGACACGGTCTTGCATTCAGAAAAGTGGGTGGGGACACGGATCTAAGCTAATGTTCAAAAAGTGGGCGCCGGAAAATACTTCTTATAATTTAAAATTGGCATTAAAACGTTCAAAATAAAAATTTAAAAAAATGTAACCAACTTTAAAAATACGCACTAAAAATTTTAAAATAATTTATCTTAATACATACATATATTTAAGACTTGCTGCAAAACTTCTTATTAAGTATGCAAATTTAAAGCTTACAAGCAGCCCTCATCACCCTTTAAACTTACTTTTACGACTTTTGCATGCATGCAGTTTTACTTTAAGATCTCATTAAAATAAACGCAATTTGATCATCTCTCTATCTACTGCATGCTGATTAATTTTTGTAGCTGCTGCAGTTAAAATTCTTAAAATTTATGCATTCTTTATTACAACTTTTTATTTACATATTTATTTATATTTTTTTTCTTTCATCTTCTTTTTACTTGTATGAGGTTAATATCTACATCTTACAAAGACTACGCTAATTAAATGCATTTCGAAATTAAAAAAAAAGAAAAAACAACTACAAAAAGTATACAAGTACCAAGAATGGCATGAATAGAGATAAAATTACATATGAACACTCATACACTTGAACAACATACATGCATGCACATGTGTGTGTATGTACACAAACCCAGTCAGCATTTTATGAAATTAATGATCATATTCGAGTCTTTTCCGACTCCTCCGCACGATTAAAATAAGCATTTATGCGCTCGTTTTCGAGTCGAAAATGACTGTTCATTCGGGAGAAAATGGTACCCTAGCCGAGAGTCTTCTAAAAGAGTCTTTTATTTCTGATCAATTTCGATTCACTTTCGAGACAGTTTGTGAGTATTTACATTCAGTTTTTTTTTTTTTTTTTTTGTTTTAAATTTTTATATTTTTATATTTTCTTGATTTTGCTGCACGAGCTTGCTGTTTTTTGTTTGTTTTTTAAAGAAATCACTTTCTAAGTGTTTCTGCGATTCATTTTCGAATTATATTTTAAGCGCAGAACTGATTAATCAGTTTTTGATCATCTAAGGCAGTCGAAAGAGGCTCAGTTTGGTGAAACAATCTTCACATGCTGACTGGGAAGCCACTTAAAAGTTTGCTTTGAAAGTGTGTGTGTGTGTGTGTGTGTCACACAAATACAATTCCATGCGATAGACAAGGGTGAGTGTAATTAGCTAGAGTTGAAAGAAAATTAACTTTTTGACTTATAAATTAACTTTGCATCAAAGTTAAAAAGCAATACAAACAACAAACAACAAACGCCTAACCAAAAGTGCCACAAAGAAATCAAATAACAGAAAGAATAAACATATAATTTTCTCTAGTTTTTTTCATCTATTTCTTTCGTATAAATAAATATATACATATAAAATATTAAATTTTAAAAAGATACTTCAACTATATGAAGAGAATAAGTAACAAAAAAAAAGGAAGCTTAATGGCATAAATAAATTTTAAATTAACAGCGTCATTAATTTTAAGTGGATTCTTTTGGATTAGAGATTGAATAAGTTTCTTCAGAAAGGGCATTTGAATTAAAAAATAATCAAAGAAACTTTCAAGTGTCTTGTAAGAAAAGAGCAAAGAGAGCGGGAGAGTGAGAGAGAGAGAGAGAGAGCAGGAGTTCAAGCCCTCACAAAATTAAATTAAAAGCTTATTCATGGAAAATAAATTGCATTTAATATTTTTTTCATCAAAATTTTTTACACACACTCTAAATATATAAAAGCTTGTTAAGGAATTTTGGAAATAAAAGAGCTTTTTCAGCGGAATTTTTTATAGAGCGTAAGAAAGAGCTTTTTGTAATATGATTAGGCTCTCAAAGTTGTGTTGCAACATTGTTTGAGTTACAATAAACAAAAACTTAGCGAAGCTTTACAGCCTGGCCTATGACAACGAAATAAAACGTTCGTTCCACTATTTATATGGAAAAAAATATATCATTGCCATTCAAAAAAAATGCAAATTATTTAGCTTTTAATTGCTCTGCTAAGATTAGGAGAGCTTTATGAAAGCGGAAAGCTAAAGTTCAGAACAGCTTTTTTTAATGCTTTAGAACAGCTACGTACAAGCGATATGCACAATGTGCAAACTTTTAGAAAAGAGCTTTTGTGCTTTCACACGGGCTAGAGCACAACAGTCACAACAATAACAACACATTAGACAACAATGCTTGTTGCTTACTTTGCAAAGAAACAAAAACAAATTTAAGAGCTTTCAAAGCTGTTAACCTCTAATGCAAATATCAGTGTATGTAGCTGTTTAAGAGTAAAGTTTTTATATAAGCAAACTTTTAAAAAAGCTTTATTGTTTCTTAAATGTTATTTGATTCAAAGCTCTGTACAGCTTTTTATAATGCTTAAGAGTAAAGTTTTTCGAAGCTGCAGTTAGTAGCAATTCTTTAGGATCATGGGAAAAAAGTTATTTTTACTATAAAGTATCATATAAAGGATTTTCCAGTTTTAAACAACTTTAAAAAAATTGTTATTTAATAAATTTTTTTAATGCAAAATGTGTGAGCTTTTCAAAAATAGCTTTGTACTTTCACACTGCAAGAGCACAACAGAAAATCTGATCTCGGCGACAACAATGCTTGCTCCTTACTTTGCAAAGAAACAAGAACAAATTAGCCCAATGACAGTATTGTGCAAATGATCTTGCATCGTAGCATATGCAAAATTGTGTAGTATATTGATACTCGCCACTAAGAATTGTTAAGTGTTGAATATGAATAGGCTATACTATTTTGCACATGCAACGATGCAAGACAATTTGCACAAGATTGTGAATTGGGCTACTGTGATATTTGCATTTGAGGTAAGAAGCTTTGAAAGGTCTTACAATTTGTTCTTGTTTCTTTGCAAACTATGAAACAAGCATTGCTTTCGCCGATATCTGCTTGGCTGTTATGCTCTCGTCGATGCGAAAGCACAAAGCTCAGTTGTAAAAGCTTGCACATTGTGCATATGGCTTGGACGGAGCTGCTTTAGAGTAATGGAAATGTTTTATTTTTTTAATTTTTTAATAAACTTTTTATGAATAAAACAATGTCCAAATTTGTATTCGAATATATTTTTTTTTTAGTTTTTAAAAAAATCATTCTAATTGCATCTCTAAAGCAGAAATTAAAAATTTAGCTAAAGCTATAGAGCTGTTTTCACTTGTCTATGGAAATAAAAAAAAATGTTCGTCTACAACTTGAATTAATTTCTTAAAATAAACTATTTCAATATATATGAAAATTTTTCTTACAAACTGTTTCGTCTAGTATTTTATGGTGATACACATAATTTTACAGTACGACCACACGAGCAATTTGATGTGTCTTAGCACAAGCAATAACGTCGGCAGAATGATGACGTCAAATTGCTTGTTTTCAACAATATATCTAGAGGTGGCGAACACGTATATTCAAATATATTTGAATTTTTATGCATATACATACCTTAATTATCCTGTATTAGATCTTTTGCTTATTGTAAATTGAACTAATATTTATTTTATTTATTTCAATAATTTTTTCTTACTGTTTTGTTGAAAAAAAAATTAATATTATTTCAATTTGACAGCATGTGTTAAGAGATTATTGCTCAGCAATGTATTTTAACATTTGTTGCTGAATATATATTCGAACACATATTCATACGGTCTACACGTTAATATCTTGTGTCGGCAATCGAATTTGACAATTGCCATGGCAATAATTGCCAAGATTATTGATCGTGTGGACGGTTAGTTAAGGAATTTGAAGTTAATTAACTCAATATTTTTCTTTTAAATATTTGTGAAAACAAATTAAAATTTCGATTATATCAACAAATATTTCAAAAATTTCTAGAAAAAAAAACTCATTATTTCAAATCTAATAAATCATTATTTTTTTCTTTTTTTTTCAAATAATTTAAACAAATGTCTACGACGCCTACATTAAAATACTCGTACATGACAGGCCGTTCATGCTGCAAATATATTTTAGTTGAAAACTCATGACATAAACTTGTGAGAACCACTAATTTCTGGACTCTTTGCAATGCCCAAGCAATTACGTTTTAATATTTCAAATAATATATAAATAAATGTGAATTATTTTATTTCAAGGTTGCACGGAACCCACATAGCGGAACTAATTCTATATAAACGTTTGCGAATGCTTGAAAAGATTATAAATTTAAGATTAAAATTTTTTTTTAAATAAATGTAAAGAAAACAAATCGAAAACGTAATCACCAATAGATATTGAAATTAAAATAAATTATTATGCTTAAATTATATACTCAAATGACAAGTCAAGAGCACGCCCACAATCACAGTGCAGTAACACACAAACATAAAAAGGAAACCTTCTTATCTCTTTAGCAATGGAGCGGAGCATGATAATGATTTTGTGTCAAGTATATGAAATGTTTACAATTTACAAATTTAGTATGCAAAACCAAAATCAAAAAAACAAAATCAAGTATCAATATCAGCCACACACACACACACACACACATTTACATACGTAACGCCGTGATTTATACGATAATTAACGTTGAAATATAACACAGTCCACAAAAACAACAACAACAAGTAAAAGAAAAGAATTCATTATGATTTCCACAAGACAAAAAAACAAACAATTTGTGTGTTAAATCGTCACAAGTACTCACTCGTATGTTTGTAATTTGTGTATTTAGCGTGGGAAGAGCCTGTTCCTTTAGTATAATTAAATTGAAATTAACACAATTTGTATAAAATCAGAAAATTGTTTATTATTTCTAATAAAATACATGATCGCGTGTTGCAAAAAAAAATTAACATACAACAAAATGAATTTGTTGGCAAATGAACGAAAAAAAATTTTTTTTTTCAGTATATTCAGTCACTAATTTAAAAAGCTTTCTTGTTTTCACCAGCCCAAAAAAAGAAAAACAGCAAATAATCAATCGTTCATACAAAGAGAACCAACACAGAAAAAAATATTCCTGCAATAAACAACTTTAATTGAAAATAAAACTAAAAGTCAATTAAAAATATATTTAATTCGATTAAAAATGTGTTTAAAAATTTGCATTAATTATAAAGTTTAGTTGACTCAATTACATTTTTAATTGATTTTTAGTTTTATTTTCAATTAAAGCTGTTTACTGCATAAATCTTTTCTTCTGTAAATACAGCCTGTGCTAGACCTCTACAGTGTAGTCTACATTAATTTGTGAGTCCAGTTAAGTTAAGGCTAATGTTATACAAAACATATTAGGGTTTAGGAATATTTTAGTTCAGTTAGGTGTAGTGTATATAATTTTTTTTTTAATTTAATTTTTAAGAGAAGTGACACTCAGGCAATGAATGCCTACTACTATTATTAGGTGTTACCTTCTTTGGAGAAGAGATAGTGATAGAGAAGGCAGGTGGCGAAGGAAGAGATAGAGGAAAGCTTCTGCTTTTTGCACTTTTTTTAATAATGCAATGTTGGAGCGCCTCTGGTGTCATTGAGGCGTATTAAATTTTTGAAGCTGTGTTTAGTAGCGATTTTATTGGTTAGTTTACTTCACCGATGATTCTGCTACACAATACCGACAAAGAAGGGCGCTCTGATATTACATAAGGATTAGTATCCGATGAAGCCGGTGTAGTTTAGTGGATTCAACATTAGGTTAGCCGCAACAATGCTAAATCTTTACACAGTCTAGTAAAAGATCTAACTAGGTCTAGCCCAAACTAGTCTAGTTTAATTTTTTTTAAATCTAGTCTAATCTGGAGTGCATTGAGCTAGCCTAAGGTAATCAATCTAGTCTTGACTAGGCTAATGTAATCTAGTCTTGCTTAGTCTAGTATAGTACAGTCTAGTGTAGTCAAGTATAGTGTAGTGTAGTCTAGAATGTTCTAGTCTATTCTAGTCAAGTCTAATCTAACCTAGTGTAGTCTAGTCTAGTCAAGTGTACTCTAGTGTAGTGTAGTCTAATGTAGTCTGGGCTAGTCTAGTCTAGTCTGGGCTAGTCTAGTATAGTCTAGTCTAGTCTGCGGTAGTCTAGTCTAGTCTGGGGAAGTCTAGTTTACTCTGGATAGTTTTTTCTATCCTGGGCTAGTCTATTCTAGTCTGAGCTAGTCTAGTCTAGCTTGCTCTAGTCCAGTCTAGCCTACTCTAGTCTAGCCTTAGTCTAGTTTAGTCTAGGCTAGACTGGTCTATAGTCTAGTCTAGCCTGGGCTAGTCTAGTCTAGTCTGGGCTAGTCTAGTCTAGTCTGGTCTAGTCTAGTCTAGTCTAGGCTAGTCTAGTCTAGCCTGGGATAGTCTAGTATAGTCTAGTCTAGTCTGCGGTAGTCTAGTCTAGTCTGGGGAAGTCTAGTTTACTCTGGATAGTTTTTTCTATCCTGGGCTAGTATATTCTAGTCTGAGCTAGTCTAGTCTAGCTTACTCTAGTCCAGTCTAGCCTACTCTAGTCTAGCCTTAGTCTAGTTTAGTCTAGGCTAGACTGGTCTATAGTCTAGTCTAGCCTGGGCTAGTCTAGTCTAGTCTGGGCTAGTCTAGTCTAGTCTGGGCTAGTCTAGTCTAGTCTGGTCTAGTCTAGTCTAGGCTAGTCTAGTCTAGTCTGGGATAGTCTAGTATAGTCTAGTCTAGTCTGCGGTAGTCTAGTCTAGTCTGGGGAAGTCTAGTTTACTCTGGATAGTTTTTTCTATCCTGGGCTAGTCTATTCTAGTCTGAGCTAGTCTAGTCTAGCTTACTCTAGTCCAGTCTAGCCTACTCTAGTCTAGCCTTAGTCTAGTTTAGTCTAGGCTAGACTGGTCTATAGTCTAGTCTAGCCTGGGCTAGTCTAGTCTAGTCTGGGCTAGTCTAGTCTAGTCTGGGCTAGTCTGGTCTAGTCTAGTCTAGGCTAGTCTAGTCTAGTCTGGGATAGTCTAGTATAGTCTAGTCTAGTCTGCGGTAGTCTAGTCTAGTCTGGGGAAGTCTAGTTTACTCTGGATAGTTTTTTCTATCCTGGGCTAGTCTATTCTAGTCTGAGCTAGTCTAGTCTAGCTTAATCTAGTCCACTCTAGCCTACTCTAGTCTAGCCTTAGTCTAGTTTATTCTAGGCTAGACTGGTCTATAGTCTAGTCTAGTCTAGTCTAACCTAGTCTAGTCTATTCTAGTCTATTTTTGTCTATTTTTGTCTAGTCTAGTCTCAAGTCCAACTTTGCGGTACCATAAATTTTTCCACTGTTTTTTTCTCTGAATCTTATGTGTATAATTTTTTTCAGTGCACTTTAAATAATGAGCGTAAAAACCCTCTGCTTTGATTGTAAGTTGCAGTGATTTGCGTTTTTTTTTGCCGCTGTCTCCTCCATAAAATTATAACAATAAAATCACTGAAATTTGCATATGAAATCAATGGTGCCAAATTAATATTTATGAGTACGCTTTTATTCCTCTATACACATTTCTCGTTTGCTGGCTTTTTAAACGAATGAACGAATAAAAAAATAATACAAGAATTTAATTTAATACATTTATTATTATATGTGTTCTTAACAATTTGAATGAGTAGTACGTACGGTAGTTAAATTCATTGATTTGACGTTTAAGGTTTAATGAGGTTTTTTTGCTGCCTTGAAGTCTAATGAAATAAATTAAAGACACAGTTGCCAGCAAATTTGGAAAAGATTTTGCTTAGTTGAGGAAATATATTTTTAGAGTGAACAATTTGTATTTGGTTTTATTTTTCATTTAGAAATTGGTTTATTTTCAGTATTTAGTTTGTTAAGCAGTAAAATATGTGCAATATGCATGTCTCTGCATGTCATTGGGAAATGGTGTCTATTATATAATATTATTGCCTTCACTCACATCCTTCATATTAATGATGCAGAAAATGTTTGTTTATGCTTTTCGAATTTTATTTCTATTAAATTTTCAATCTATTTTTATACTGCGCAATTTAATGTCTGCTGAGAGTTTGGTATGAATATATTTTTTTTTTAAACTGGAGACAGCAAGGCGTTTTAATACAATTCAAGTTATATGTCTTTTTTTACCATGTATATGACTCTTGCGAACTATAACATAAATTGTGTCATAAAATACTAATAAGACGAGTAGAGTTTCTAATAATAAAAAAATATTTAATTTTAATTATATAAATCTATTTAACAAATTATAATTGCAGCTAAGAGGCATTATGACGAAATATACTGTTTAAAACGGAGACTATAAAAAGTTTGTTTAACTAGTGAATTGATTTTTAAATTTAATTTAAAAGGCTAGAAAAAAATGGATTTTTAATCCAAATTAATTTATTTTCCTATATTTATGTTAATAGAATTTGCTTGTTTTTTTATTATTACTTATAATGCTCTATTGAAGTCAATAATTAATGACTAATGAAGCTTAATGGAATTGAAATCAAAAATAAATATATTTATTAAATGTTTTATTTTTTTCAATGATTATTTCCGTTTCCATTAAACAATTGATTTGAGGCACTCAAAGTTTTGTTTTTCTCTCGTTTACACTCTGTCTTTCTCTCCCTCTTTCATTATTTGCAAGTGGAAACACATGAGCAGGCAGCATCATCAACCCTCAACACAATTAATAAATAATTTTTAATTAAAAGTGTTGGTGTTTTTTTTTTTGCAATAAAATGTAAAATCAATGCATTGAAAACAATTTGTTAGGAAACTATATAAAAAAATTTGGTTGAAAAAAAAAAGATTCAGGGAGGAAACAGGAAATTATGTTTTAAAACAAATTTAAGCAAAATTAAAACTTTTTTAAACTTTAACTTTTGTTGTAAACAATACAAAATATACTTCAGCAGATACTGAATTTCTTTTATGTTTTATGAACTTTATGCAAAAAAGCCAAAAAAAATAATGTTCGCAAAAAGAAATATGAGAATAATTAAACCACAACCACTGCGAGTGAGTGAGTGAGTGCATTTTGTGTTGTGTTAATTATTGATATGAAATTTATGCACAATCAACAAAAATTTTCATATCAGCATGTGAAAGTATAAAAAGAAAAATCTTGAAAACAAAGTTAAACTTACCACAAATATTTTTGTTTTTTTTATTCTGCTGCCAAGTAAACGAGTGAACGAAAGAGCTAAGGCAATTTGAGTTTTTTTATTTTATTTTTATTTTTGGGATATCCAAAACCAGCCGTAAAATTAACTTTTATGAAAATCATAGAGTTGTGTTAAAATTTCCACTACAATGACTGAAATGGCAATTAAAAAATTGTAAAGAAGTGCTGCAGACTAAAAGAAAAATGAAAATTCATGTTAATTACCGCAAGGATATTTATTAAACATAATTAAAAATAAGTAATAGCAGAAGCTTAAAGTTTATAAAAACCATAAAAGAAATGTTAAAGGCCATTAAGGAATAAAAAATAGTGTAACATATAAAAAACTTCTTTTGCTCCACTGTAAAGCTCAATGGCCAGTTCCATCAGCTATTTTCTCTTTTTGTTTCTCCTTGCAAAATTTTTAACAATTTCCAAGTCAGCAACAACGACAGTCCATTTTTTGCAAGCGAATAAATCCTTTAGCATTACAAAGTGAACTTTTTTAAGGGAAAATAAAAACTTGAAATTTTTTAAGGTTTATTATGGTAATTTTTTCTTAGCATGTTTTCTTTCTAACATTTTTATGCTCTCATGATTTGCTATTACTTTTAATTAAAGGCTTTACTAACAAAAGTTAAACAAAATATTGAAACATTATCAATTAATTAAAAGTTTTTCAATTTCAATACAAAAAAAAAAAAGAAACCGAAACAGAGAGAGAAAGAGAAACAAATCTAATGAAGCAGAAAAAATAAATTAACAAAGTTTATTAACACAGAGAAAAACTCTAATAATAAAAAACAAAGAAAAAGAAAACACTGATGTGGTAGGGAAGTAATAAAAATTATTTGATTTTTAGCACTTGTCAAAATTTAGTTACATACGTGGCAGAGCTGCCTGCCCTTTCAAACAAAAGTGATTAGTTAGTTAGTTGCTGGGCTCAAAAAGTTACTTTTTAGCAAAACTTTTTACACAAAAGCTGGTTGTTTTTCTTTGAAATATTTCCATGGTAAGGAAAAATAAATTTCTACACAAAAATAAACAAAATATTTTTCATAGAAGAAATTTATTTCATTAACCTGTGGCGAACCCATTTTTTTAATAAAGGGCGTGTGCCAAACGGTAGAAAAGTACTATGGTAAAAAAATATTTGCCTGTGGGGAAAAAATTTAATTTTTCTGCTGTGCCAAATGATATCTTTTTTGACAATGTAAAATTTTGACAAATTCGCTTTAGCATAGAAAGAAGCTGATGAAAAAATTGCTGCGGCGGCGAAAACAAAAATTTTACTACAAGCCGCCGACTACCATCAATATTTTTTAAAAAAAATTTGTTCATAAAACAATATTCTCGTAGTAAAAAATTATATAATATTATATAAATGATGCGAAATTTTTCACAAATTAAAATAAACAATGCATTTTTCACAGTCTAACTACATTTAAGAAACGTAAGAATGTATGTTAAAGGCGACGGCTCGAGGCGACGGCGGTGGTTTTGCCTTTTATGATGATGACCTGCTTCTTATTTGCTGCTTGTCAAAATTTTATCTGTTCTGTCAAAAATTCTACTAGCCCCCAGGGCTAGTGAAATTTTATTCACCTCAGAAGTGTCAAAAATTTACTTACACTAGTACTTTGCTACCGTTTGGCACAGGCCCAAACTAGTAAATGTTACAACGTTTAGGAAATGGAAGCCAGTGAATCAATTGTTCCTGTAACTCGATAAAATTTCGCAAAATCTTTGCAAGCAATAACACAAAATATTACAAAAAAAAAAATTAAAAAAAATAAAAATAAATTAAAAAAAAATAAAAAAAATAAGCAGAGTAAAGTCATCAAACAGAAAAATTTTATAATAAAATCTATGAGAACAAAGCTACGGTCACACTTGTCAAACATTTGCCCAAAAAAGCGTAATCACTAAATGCTAATGAAAAATCTTTCAATTTAGACAAAAGTTTGTCAAGTTAAAGAGTGGCCACTATTGTTGGATTCTATGACATTGTTCATTAGTTGTCTCCGAAACTATTTAATATGATAAACCAGTGTCTGGATCAAAACTTTTTTCATTAGTGTTTGTTGATTACGTTTTTTTGGGCAAATGTTTGACAAGTGTGACAGTAGATTAAGGTTAGTTTATTATTTTTCGTCAATGATTTTGTTTCATGTTAATTCAACACGATTCTCAGTAATATTTAAAGAAAATTTTTCATTTGAAATAACTTTAGTTCATGTTGATTTAACATTCCAGTACTGTTAAATTCAAATGAAGAATAATGTTGAATCAAAATTATTTCAAGTTGAAACAACGCACAGTGGCGTGAAATAAAAAAAGTGGTAAAAAATCCGCAAATTTTGAACTAGTAAACCGATTTCGATGAAACTAGCTGTTTTGGAAAGAAGAAGTGTTTAATTTTTGAGGAAGTATACTAAGAGGCACCCTGTTTTAAGACAGGGTAGCTCCAAAGAGCCTCAAATTGGGAAACTGTGGATGTTGAAATTCTTTCGGAGCCTGTAACTTTTGTAAATATCGACCGATTTTAATAATTTAAAGACCAAAACTAAGACATGCTCAAATCACCATTTTATCTTTTGCAGTTTCCAATTCATACCGAATTTCTATCAAGCATTTTTTTTTCATGAAATTAGTTGTACGAAAATTTTTTATTTGTCAATGAGGCCTGGAGGAGCAACTGAAATCAAGAAAGTTGTCAAAAATGCATCAGAGATTCATTCTGCTCCCTTTTTTATATAAAATTGTTTTTTATAGCGCTGCAATTAGCAAATAGAAAAAGTTGCGTGCAAAAAAATTCTTGGAATTTCATGAAAAAATGCTTAATGTAAATCAGGTATTATTTGGCTTGAAAAAAAATTTTTTTTTAAATTTTGTCGGTTAACCAGTTCAAAAGTTGCGCACTTTTTAACACTTTTTTTTTATTTTACGCCAGTGTGCAACTTTAATTTGATACTGAAATAATACCATGAACTACATTGAATCAAAAGTTATTTCACATTGAAACAACATGAACTTAATTTAATGTGAAGTAAATAGCTTTTAAGCTTTGGACCAAAATTAGTTAAATAAATGTCTTTAAAAAAAATCAATTTTTCGATTTTTTGCAAGAGAAGTAACTTTCAGGCAATGACTGTCTACTACTATTACGAGGTGTTACCTTCTGTTAGGAAAGGGATAGTGATAGAGAAGACAGGCGGTGAAGGAATAGATAGAGAAAGGTTTCATTCATTTACAACTCTGCTGTTTTGCACGTTTTTTTTAATAAGACATATTCGCAGCGCCTCTGGCGTCAATTAAGTTTATTAGATTTTAAAACCTTTGTTTAGAAGCCATTTGACTGGTAATTTTTCTTCATCTATGATTCTACTACACAACGAAGGAGGGCGATATGTTGGAAACCGGGCTCGAACACAGGACCTTCGGTTTTGCACTCAACGAGCACTTCAACCAACGCCAAACAAAATAAGCTTTTGTTTGTTTTTCTGCTAATTATCGGCAAACTAATATATATAAGTTTTATTTAAAATATTTATTTTTTGGAACTAAGTCCTGGTTCAGACACATCAGGTTTCCTGTTCAGTTTTTGTTCATTTTCTTTTGAAACTGCATTTGCGTTCATACACACCGTCAATTTTGTTGCACCAAGTATCATCAATTTGCGTTGTGGTAGAGTATTACGAATGACAAAACAAAACGAAAAGCTTAACTTGACTGGTACGATGCTGTCTGTACTCCTCTCCATTCTCTTTTCCTCTCTCTCCTTAAAACTCAAGACTTGACGAGTCAGAACTGATGTGTAAGAATCAGGACTCAAGAAAATGTAGAACTTCCAATTTTTTGTTACTGTGGAAATAATAAAAAAGCGATTCTGAAAAAAATTAAATTTTTTTGCTGGAGCATACAGTTTGCCAAACTATATTTATATAATTTCATCGAATTAAGTAAGGGCAAGTTCAAAAAAATTTTATACTTTCTAATAATTTTGGCATTACTTAATTATAAAACAATATTTCTCGGTTCAGCTAAAGGCCAAATCACCAAAGTAAAATATAATTAAAATAACAAAGAGATACTTAAAAAAATAAAATCATAGCGAAAAGAGAAAAGTTAAACAAATTATCATAAATAATAAAGACATAAAATAAAATGAAAAATTTATAAGCTCAAATAACAAATTTTGTTCATATCACAATTTTTTTTCCTTGGCTGCCATAATTTCATTAAAATATAATTATATAAGAAATTTAACTTTAAAGAAATGTTTATTTGTTCCTTTTAATCTTCTTTTAAGAACTAGAGAGGCAGCACAATGCCTGAGATTAACTGAAGTATGAAAATAAGCTGAAAAAAAAAACAAAAATATTTATTTTCTCAACAATTTTCTTAGAATAAAGAAAAGAAAGATAAATTCTGGTATTTAAAAAAATAATAATAATTTGGGTTTAAAGTTCTTGTTAAAATGAAATTTCCATAAAATTTTTCACTACAGCACACTTGAAATACAAATTAATTTTTTGTTCAAAAACGAGCGTGAGTAAATAATTATTTAAAAAAAATATTTTTTTTATTTTAAGAGAGAGAAAATAAGGAAATTTTGGCCCACAAATCAAATACAGTGGTTTCCGCTTAAGTAAGCTTAAGTTTAATTCTTTAGATTAGTACTCAAGGAATTTTTTTTTTTTTTTTTTTTTTTTTGGAAAAAGTGTAACATTTTTTAACTTTTTATAAATAAAAAATATAATTTAGCGTTTTTTATTTTTTTGAAAAATCAATTATGCGGAAATTACTGTACTTGTAGAAAAAAAGTCTTGTGTACTTTTACCAATAAGAGGATAAATTTTATGATAGTACGACGTACCCATTTGTGATAAAATTTTCACTTAATAGACGAAAATTATTGGGATGATCATATCGCTTAGGAAGGACGTGTCCTATGGCGGCTATGAAAGGCCTCATTGAACTCACACCTCTGACGATTGTGATAGAGACTGCTAACAGACAAAAAGTTATCAGCATCGCAGGGAAAAGCATAGACAGGAACTGTCTAATTAGCCAATGGGAGCAATCATATCTGGCAAGACGATTTCCTCTACGTGCGCAACCCACTAACATGATGAATAAAGTGTATAACTTCGACAAGAGTTTTGAAACTGTTCTTGCCAAGAGGAGGGAATGGGAATGGAGGGAGGATATACCACCCTGGCATTTCTTTGGAGCTGTAGCATGCCGAAATTGAAAATTACTTTACGCAACTTTCACAAACGCTCATTCACGCCTAGTCACGCTTAGTCAATTTAAGAAAATTTATATCTATACATGCTATGGGAAGGGAAAGCTGCTCATGCATGATCACTCAAGCTTTCACTATTTCTTTTACGCAGAGTTTATTTTAATAACAATAAAAATTACGTTACGGATCTTTCACGCACATTCACTGATGATTAAATTTTTTGTCTCCTCAAATAATCTAAACCTCAAGTAATTTCAAGAAAATTCTATTCACTGTTTTGTGTGTGATTATTTTTGATAAATCACGCGCCGCTTGTCGAACACTTTTAGAATCATTTTGTGCCGTGAATTGCTGTTTCATTACGGAAGCAGGTATAATTCTATTGTGATGCTACTAGCTTCTATTAGTGGACTCAAATGAGCTAAACGCTTTATTTTCTTTCTCATCAAACAGTTGTTGTTGCTTGCTTCAGACTATTTGCGTTTCCATGATCCAACAAGTTTGCAACCCACGACCGGTGGTGTGAAAGCCTTCACAAGTGGCGATTAATAGAGCTGCAAAACTATCGATAGTCGCTCCACTCGATAGTTTCGATAGTTTTATGAACAACTATCGATACTATCGATAGTATCGAATAGTTTTATAAAAGTTGCCACATAAACTACATTTGACTCGAAAAAAAATCCAGAGTCCTCAACATTTTCATTAGTATATAAAAATATATCAAGCCTTTTTTTCGATTTTATCGTAAGCGGCATATTATCGAAAATATAATTTTTTATTGAACTTAAAATTTTATGGGCCTACCCATTGTTTAGAATTATCAAAATGCGAAAATTGTTGATAACTTTTAGGACACTAACTGTAAAGTTTTATCGTAAGAGACGATTGGCGGCCGGCGCGATATCAGTACCACCAAAATTTATCTTTGTGTCGACGATGTTGAATTTATTAAGATACTTGTGACTACTATTTGTCGAATAACACTTGGATTTATAAATAAATTCATATATTTACATACATATGTATTTAAGTACTTATGTATACAGAAGCAGGGATGCGATGTCATATTTACAAATTGTACTAACTTTCAAAAAAAATTTTAATTTTTTCAGTACGATTGTACCTAATTCTTTATTTATATTTTTTTAATACTTGTACTTTTTAATTAACTAAAAATTAATTAACAAAACGCCAGAAGGTGCACAAAAAATATTAGTTGCTGGGATCTGAATATAAAAGTAACATTTGCGATTACATAACATTACTACGTTTATAACCTTTTTTTTATTCGATTGTTCGATGCAAATAGTCGGCTTCTCTCCTTGGTAGGAAAGGTAGGACAATAAAATTTCCACATTTGCAGATGAATTTGGAATAAATAATATTCCTCCAGCAATTCTTTAAGTACCGGAAAACATCGTTTGATTTACTTAATTTTCTAATAGCTTCGAGCTAAAGATTAACCCCCTTGTGCAAAAAAATAAGTGAACGTTAAAACCGGGTTTTCTATGGAATTTTTTTTAATGTACACTTCAAGCACGCATTATTTTTTGCATAAGGGGGTTAATATATTTTAATGCTATTTTTGGCATGTAATATAATATAAAGAGATTCCAGTAGTGCTAAATGGGTCATTGCGGTGCTATGGTACTTTTGGCATTCAAATAGCGCTAAAATTATACAATTGTACCAACTTTTCTATCGCTGTACAAAAGCATAAATCAACTACGGATAATTTGCTTCAAAGCTGCCGGCTACTGTTTACTGACTTTGATTATTTTTACTCTTTTAATTACTTGTTTTTTTTTTGGCGCTAGTATCGATAGTGGAAAAAACTATCGATATTTCATTTACAACAAAACTATCGATACTATCGATAGTACTATCGATAGTTTTGCAGCTCTAGCGATTAATTCAAAAGATGAACTTTAACTTTCACAACCGTATTTGGTACCATGTGAAAGTAGATAAACTTCTACATCACTAACTGCAAAAATAAAAGTTCTTGGTAGTTTACTTTATTTGCAGCGTGTATTCAAAGTTCAATAATTGTAGTTATTTTTGCGCGCATTGATTAAAAGAGAAAATTTTGATAATTCAAGTGCTTAAAGTTTTTGTTAAGACTTCTATAAGTAACAGCTCTATAAAGGAACCGTCTATGAGCATTTAAAAATTATTTTTTATTTAGATAAATGTTTTAGAAATATAAAAAAAAAATGCTCTAAAAATGTGGTTATTTTGATATATACATACATTGAGTTTCAACAACTTTGCGTAGGAGTGCAGGGAAAAATGCTTTTATGCTCTTAAAATATAAAATTTTAGCTAATAAATCCCAGAATACCTATTTGCGCATTTGTGCGATTTTTGAATTATGAAGGTTTTTGTGAGAGAATTCCAATTGCTAAAAATCAATGTGAAAAGTACATATTAAATATTTATTTTTTTTTATTTTAACAAAAAAAAATATTTTTTAAATGCACATAAAGTATGCTCTAATTTACAAATTAATTTACTAATTTATCTTTTTTCATTCCAAAGTTACAGCAAAAATAGTCAAATAAGACCATTTTATCCAAAATACAAAAAAGCCCATAAAAGCTTGAAAAATTGTTTTTTCAAAAAAAAATTTTTTAAATGCTGGTATTTGTGTATTTATTAATATTCATCAATAAAAAATAACAGCACTTTAAAATTACGAGTTCTATGAATTAATCGCCACTCTCGCTACCATTCAACCCACTGTGCCACGCCTCTCGTAAAATATAAGAAAGCTTACCTAAGGTTAGGAAGAAATTCTTTTTTGGCTGCAATTTTTTTAAGCTGACGTACAAGAAAAAAATACTTGATATAATTAATTCTAATAAAAAAAATTTAGGGAACTTTTGGTTAAGTTTTTCAATAACAATGAATGTAAGTTACAAATGGATTTTGGCTGTACGTGCAACAATTCCTAACAACAACTGTCTAATTGCAGGTTAATTTTTATTCTTTATATACGAGACTGGGAGGTTTAGCGGAACAACGATATTTCTTTGAAGTTTTCCAACAATTAAGTTATTAAAATGTTGGCCAGAAAAGGCCAACAAAAATGCATACATAAAGCTTCACAATGAAAATTTAATTGTAACTTTTTGTTATTTAAAGCAATGTGAAACATTTTCTTATAAATACTGAAGACAATTTCGCGTTAAGAAAAAAAAAACTATTTTTTCAGAACAGCACCTTATACTCGTATATAACAAAAAGTAATTTGCGCAAATATTTTATTGAACAATTAAGCTTTACATTTAGCATTAGTCGTTTGTGCAAGCATTTAACTTCTTTGTGTCTTTATTAAACCCACAGAAGTGTATGGCAGCACCCAGTGCATTCTGCCCGGGTTCACACACCAATTTTTCGCATGTTGTGTTGCTGTTAAAAAAAAAAAAAAAACGACAGATAGTTAGAGAAGAAAGCAAACCTTTAAACGGAAGTAGTTTCGCCTGAAGCGTTACTAAGTAAACACACCTCAATTTATAATTTCCGTTTCATATCCATAGGTTTTCCATAACGAAAATTAAACAGACACACACAAATACAAACACACACACACACACATGTACATACATACATATGTATGTACAAACTTGTATTCATAATAAATTTAACCTGACTGTGTACGTTTGACTTTAATTGTGTACACAAGCGCTTCTCTTTAGTTTTTCAAATTGTTTTTTTTCTGCTCCTTCTTCTCGTTTTACTTTAAACTAAAGAAGTTGTTACTCGTATTAGTGCAATGCGATCCTTGAGTTAAAAGTGGCGTTTTTAATTATTTTAAGTGTATAATTGCTTAATAATGGCTTAAACGTTTTGAATATATTTCTATAAAAAATTGTTGCTGCAACAGATAGAGATAGAAATAATATAGTCGAGGCGAAAGGAAGCAGCAAAAGGAAAATCAATTTGCAAAACTGAAAACTGCAACCAACTAAACCGGTAATTGGCAGTGATTTTTACACAAATGTCTTAAATCATGTAGACATGTGTATATTTCCAGCAATTAAATTTTAAAAATTGATTTTTATTTAAACCAGCTCGATTTGATTAAAACAAAAAAGTTAAGAGTTAAAACTTTATTAAAACTACTAGTTTTTTTTTTTTTTTTTTTTTTTTTTTTTTTTTTTTTTTAATAAAAACAACTTGGCGAGTTTTTGCAAAGAGAAAAAAAAGAAAATTAAGTTTCATTAATAAATGAAAATTCGTGTGGAAATAAGTACTTAAGAAGTGGTGAAATGAAATGATACCGCGAAGTAAATTTTTTTTAACTTAAAAAATAGAAAGAGTTCAGCTATTTGGAAAAGAAAACGCTATACTACTAGATGGCGTTGGCATGTGAAATGTTTTGCTGAAACTACCCACTACAAAATAAATAAAAAAGAATTTTGTGTTTAGAATTTTTATTCGCTCACGCTTATTCACTCTAACTCACGCAGATTCTTTCCGCCTGAATTTCCTAAAACTTCCCAATCTCACTTGCGATTATTCACGATAATTAAGGCTTACAAATCAAAATGATTACTCACACTTATTCACTTTAACTCACGCTCACTCACGAAATTTTTTTTAGAAATTTTTACATATCACCACGCAATTTAAGAAAAACAAATTAGTGAATGAACATCTTCACTCACGCATATTTACTCCAACTCACGCTCACTCACGTAAGTTTTTTTTTGGAAAATTTAACAAAACGGCAAGCAATTAATGAAAAAATTACTACGGCAATACGTGATAGTGGATGAAAATGTTCACTCACGTGTATTAACGCTAACTCACACTCAGTCACGCACATTTTTTTTATTTTATTTTACAAATCGCCACTATATTAAAGAAAATATTATTACTGTAATGCGTTATAGTGAACGAAAATGTTCCCACACACGCCTATTCATTCTAAGTCACGAATTTTTTTCTTTAGAAAATTTTACAAATCGCCATGCAAATTAAGAAAAATTTATTACGGCAATAAGTGATAGTGATTTCAAATGTCCACTCACGCCAATTCACTCTAACCCACGCAAGTTCTTTTTTAGAAAATGTTACAAATCGTCACGCAATTATACTAAAGAATCTTACGGCAAGGCTTGACGGTGAATGAAGATGCTCATTCACACCTATTCACTTTAACTCACGCTCAGTCACGCAATTTTTTTTTTAAAAATATTACAAATCGCTGCGCAAATAAAGTAAAAATCATTACGGCAATAGTGATACAGACTGAAAATGTTCACTCACGCCTATTCAATCTAACTCATGCTCGCTCAGCCAAAATTATCGCAAATTTTACAAATCCCCACACATTTAAAGAAAAAATTATTACGGCAATTCGTGATAGTCACTCATCAATCACGTTACCTCACAAAGCAAGAAATTTTTTAACATCAGAATTATATTTTTTAAATTAAATTTCTAAAATAAACTTAAGCTCACTTACGCTTATTCATTAACGCTTAAAAATTGATAGCAGCGTTTTTCAATGTTCACGTAATTCAAAGAAAATCAATCTAGGCTAAGGCGTGACAGTAAGTCTTGCATCACGCAATCTCACGCAGCACAAATTTTGTAACCAGCAGAATTTTTAGTTTCTATTTCTATTTCTGAAATCTCGCGCAGCATCAGTCACGCTTACTCATATTGAAAAATTGTATATATGCTACAAAAGGGGGAAAGGGGGACAATGACTCATACACCACGCAAACACACGAAACAAAACAAAAAAATTTCATTATAAGAATAATAATTTTTATATCTAAAATACCATTCACCAATACTCACTCTCAGTCACGCTAGTAAAAATTGCGATAAATTTTATGGAAAGGAAAACTGCTCACGCGTGAGTAAATTTTATTAATTATCCTACTTTTCTATCGTTGGTTTTCCGAAATCGCAAACTTCGTTACGGAACCTTTCGGCACGCTCACTAACTCTAATAAAACTTATAGCCCACTGTATGGAAAGGAAAACTGCGCACGCGTCACAACTTGCAATTTATCCATTTTTAATACTTATTTGCATCTCTTTCGTTGGCTTTCCGGAATCGTAGGCTAAGTTACGGAGCTTTCATGCACGCTACAGCAAACAATATTGGGAAAGTAATCTGCCCACGCGTGTTTTAACTATTTGCGTTTTATCTATTTTTAATACAAAGAACAAGTTTTTATAATTATTGTACTGTTCTCTCGTTTGTTTACCGGCATCGCAAACTTTGTTTCAGAACTTTCACGCAAGTCACTTTAAGAAAATTTATATCACACGTTATGGAAAGGAAAACTCCTCACGCGTGAGCACTTCCAGAATAGATTTTTAAAATCCTGCAATTGACGTTACGGAGCTATCACGCACGCTCACAGATGATGAAATTAATTAATTAAAATTAATTTTAAGAAATCTGTATTTACAGTTTTGTGTGTGATTATTTTTGATAAATCACTCACTACTTGTAATACACTTTTAAAAGTATTTTGGCGCGTGAGTGGAGGTTTCATTAGTGCAGGAATCATATTTATATGGTGATGTCCTTGGCTTTTATTATTGGACCCTAGTGACTCTTCTATTTCTCAGCAAGCTGTTGTTGCTGCTTCTATCAGACTATTTGCGTCTCAAAAATCTAATAGGTTTGCCACCCACGCCATCACTCACGTAATAGAAGAGAACATATAAGCAAAGATACCTTGTGGTTGGTCACGTGGCATGCTCTCTAAAACGAAATACTTATTTCGCTTTAATTATTCTCTCTTTATTTTTCTGTCTGTCCTGCATTAAGCTCTTTTTCATGATCTCCTAAAAACTGATATTGTTGCAAATTAAAGAGCTGCTTTTGCCATCAACCCATCCCTGCCTTATCACAGGAAGGGAAAATATCCTTAATTTACCGGCATAAACAATCTTAGGCCATCAGTTTGTTATTATTATTTTCTTTTTCTTTTTTTTTTTTGTATATTTTAAGGATTAAGTTGCTGAAGTTTTTTATAACATTATTATTTTTTTTTCTGCTTTCCCTGCTCTACCCTCCTTTCTACTTATTCCAACCACTTTTAATTGATATTTACTCCAGGAAAACTTTTGGCTAGATTATTGTTCAGCCGCTTTTTGTTTTGCGTTTTTGCCATTTAACTTGTCTCATCTTATGCAAATCTTTCATCACATTTTCAATACTTCCTTCCACATTATTTCAAGTGTTATAATCTAAATTGTTATTAAAACGTCTTTATGTCATCTTCAATAGTTTTCTTGGCAACCAACGAAAAACCAGAAATCAGCACAACAAATAAATTTCGTTTTTGTTTTTGTTGCTTCTTCCTCTTTTAGTTGTACATAGTTAGATTTGAATTTTTGATGCTTAAAAATAATACAGAGTAAAATTTATAAATGGCTGAGCTTTTCTCGCTGTTCAATTCATTTGATTTGTTCGTCATTCATTTGCTGCATGACTGACAGAAACTGCCGCATGAGCGAAACAACGTCAACATGGCTCTGTGTGGCAGGCATAAAAGTTGCAAATCCAAACCAAATGCAAAGTGGATGATAAAAAAACTAGAAAGAATAAAGATTGTTGGCTGTCAACACTATTTGTTGGCAATCTTTGTTTTTTATAATTTTTTTTGTCGTGCCTCTATATCATTCACTCATGCATTCACGTTCAGTAGTCATTTCTTATTTTAAGACTTCAGTACGTAAATGCAGCCTCTGACTTTTTTGTGCAAAATGTTTGCAATATTATTTTTTTCTTTTTTTTTTCTCTATTAATTTGTGACAAGTTGCCAACATTTAATGTTTAAATGCATCATGCTGAGTGTGACTCGGTGTGTAGTATGTGGCGTAATTTACATGAACTGAAAACGTTTTAATAGGAAAACCTATTGTTAACAATTTTTCTTTTTTTCCTTGTTTTTGTTGGTTGGTGTTTTTTTGTTTTTGCATCTTTATTGCTTAAAAGATTAAAGGGGCAAATGTTGTGATGGTTTGATTGCTGGGCTGTATTTTTTCTTTAGCGACGATGACAATGACGATGATGATGATGATGATGGCGATGACTTAAATAATGTAGGAGTTTTGATAGTAAATAATATTTAAATTTGTTAGAAAATAATAGATAACATATTACCATGATTTGTTTAGGCGTGTAGAGAAAGAGTTTGAGGAATCACTATAGAAATTCATTGATATGAATTTGTATTTAAAGAAATGTAGACTTAAACCCGAGCAATGTTGCTCTCAAAGCTGTTTAAGCACTCAGAAGAAATTGTTCTCCACTTAACAACTTTGATTAAAAAACATATACAAATAATTATTATTATTGAATATAATCAATTGAAAATTTAATTGTGTCAATGAAACTTTTGTTGAAAAAATTAAATTAATTCAAAGTTCTAATAAATATTTAATTGAGTCAATTAACTTGATGAAACAATTTAAATTTTTTTTTTTAATCCAACTTTGTTTAAAATTTTAAGTGATTAAAAGTTTAATTAAATATTTCATTGAGTTAATTAACTTTTTGTTTGTTTAATTGATTAAGAGTATATAATTAAAAATTTCATTGCTTAAACTAAACGTGTGTTTAAAAATTTAATTCTTAAAAATTTTTAATCTACAAAATTAATTGATTTTTTTTCAATTAAAGGTGTTGATTGAATAAATATAACATATAATATTAAAAATTTTATTGAGTCAAATCAACTTTTGTATTAAAATTAAATTAATTTAAAAAAAAATAATTAAATCAAATAATTTTTATTTTTTTTTTTCAATTAAAGAAGTTGATGCGAGATAAATATTTGTTTGGTACAACTGATATCTGGTATAAATAAATATTATTTAGCAACATTTTTTTGGTTTGCAGCATGTTACTAATCAAAAAAGAATTTGCCAGTTGGAGTGCAATAGTTATCTTAAAAGTTAAAATTATATAATTTTCAAACTTCGTGACTTTTTGATAAATATTTTACTTTTGTCAAGAACTTGGGATATATTTAAAAAAAATTTGCTCTTCCTTCCACATAAATAATGGGTATTTTCACTATGGATGTTATTTAGCAACATGTTGCTGGTCAAAAAAAAATATCTGCCAGATTATATGTGAGAATTTTTGAGCTTCAAAATGTTAAATATAAAATTTTCGCGACTTTTAAATTAAGATTTTATTTTTATGAAAACAAATTGAGACATCATTCAACCCAATTTGCTATTCCTTTCATCTAATGAAATTAATAATTTGAAGATCCTCCAAATAGTTGATTATTTTAGTAATGATTTTCTCACTGTACTGAAATCTGTTACTACAAAGCAATTGCTTGCTTGTGCAGTCTCAAAATATAGAGAACCATCTCAGGGGGCAAGTCTGGAATATATAGTGAGTGGAAAAGGCATTTTGTGATCTGTGAAGGTCAGTTTTGACGATTATTTAACTATTTTAAATTCACGGCTATAAATTTTCTTCCTGCGTTAAGTCGTAGAGGTCAGCACAGTTTGTGGTGCTAATAATAATGTGGTAATAATAATAATGACGGTCTTCGAGAGCCCGAGTTCGATGCCTGACCAGACGCAATTAAATCATCATCATAGATTTTTTCTCATATGCATTAGTGTCTTTGCTAATGTAATGAATCGTTGAAGAAGTAAAATAACAAACAAACCGGTTTTATTAAAATAATGCGCCTACTCAACACCAGAGGCGCTGCAGCGTTTCTGTAAAAAATATTAATAAAACGCACAAGAGCAGGTCTGTAAAAATGTACAAATGATTTAAGCTCCTTTTACATTTCTTTATCTTTCGGTCACTTCAACATCTCTACTTGTACTATTTCATTCTTACTCTCTACCCAAGTAAGCTAACAGTGTTTTTTATCTTCTCACGAACTTGGCAAATGAAATCTAACGAATGCGCTTAACAAGAGCGATCAGCCACACACATCACACGGAAAATCTCTCTCAATCAAAATATTTTATCAGTTATATTTAGTAATCATACAATCCGATATCGTTGACCTAAAGCGCAATGTGCCTTGCAGTTATGAGCTCACAACCTATTCCTTAAGTCCAGCTTATCTCCATCAAAATAGTGCAGAAAAATTTTTTTTATCCTTAGCGTTACCGTTTTCATTTAAATTTGCCAGGTTGAAGTCATACGAGGTGGAATGCTTAAAATTCCAACTCTTACGAAAAAGCTTAAATTGAAGGAAAAGCTTTCTTGATTCGTTGTCAAACAGTACCTGGAGTCAGTAACTTTTTTAACGATAATCGTATCGCTATAATAAATATAACGAAAACTTATCGACTTTGCTATTCAGTAACATATTTTAACGATATTCGCTGTCGGTTGGATAAAAAGAAATACAGCCACAATATCAAATTCATTGTGTTTTTCTATATTATTTTCTGTGCTTTTCACTTATTTTCACATTTTCTATACAGAGATACCACATAATATTGATTTAAATGGTGAGTAAGATAAAACTGGAGACTATCGTTAAAAAGAAATTACGAAATCACATTATCGTTACACCAAGCGAAATATATGTCGATGTATATAACGATTTTCGGTTCGGAAAAAGTTACAGAATTCAGCTACAGGAATCGCCAAAAAATGCACAGTTTATTTTCTTATCAGAAAAAACTTGAATAATTTATAAAAATTATTGTGAAAGTGTTAATGGAACTGAAGTTCACACAAAAAAATTTTGTTGAGCATCCTTATAAGTGTCTGGGTGAGGGAGGAAAATATATTGAATTTCCTCTTAATTATCTGCCATAAATTTAAAAGTTAATCAACATAAATTGCTGTCTGTCAGTTGCGTATTTGATGCTTGAAAATCGAAGTTGAAAATGAAAAAAACAGCTTGTGGGACACCCCCAAAAAAGTCACGTCTTATTGAAATACAGGCCCAATTCTTTAAAAGTTGCTTCCAAAAACATTTTACATTCGCACGATTATTTTTTTCATGTTTCTAGTTTTAATTTTTTTTTTCCAAAAATTTTAAATCGTGTTTCAAAATAACATTGAAAAATCAACGTGTGAATTACGTTACATATCGCAGCAGGGGATAGAAGTCACGTCTTATAGAAACACAGGTCAATACAGAAAAATACTCAAATCTTTGTTATAGACCTGCTTCGCACAATCCAGTAGCTTTTGCTGAGTTGCTGCAACTTTATAAAAGCATACTGATATTTAATTAGATACGAAGGTAGTTACGTAATTTAAGAAATTTTTAAACGGCTCTCGTATGTTTCAAATGCAACTTTTTTTAACTAACAATAAAAAAGATAACTAATAAAATTAAGTTTTTTTTTCTACACTACTTTAAATTAACAAAACCTTTTATTATGAAAACTTCAGTCTATGCTTAAATTTGTGCTACTGCAAAAGCTACTTGACAGTAAATTTTGTGTTTCCTATTTTTGTTATATCTGTTTCAGGAAAGGAAAATTACTTCTTAGATTTTGTACCAACTATGAAAATAAAATGTACTTTTTAGACCATGACGGTACCAATTTTTAATATCTATATATATAAAAGAGGATGTATGTATGTATGTATGTATGTATGTAACGTATGGACTCCAAAACGGCTGGGCCGATTTTAATGAAATTTGCAGGGAATCTTCAGAATATTGAGGCGGGTGACACTGTGAAGTCTGATTTTTTTTATTTTCGGTCTGCGGGCGGACTGGCGTGGAAAAATCCAATTTTCATATTGCACCACCAATGCGCAACACTTTCAAATCAATATAAATGAAATTGAAAAGACAATGGGGGTAGCGAGGCACACCGGGTGTAGCTAGTTTATTAATAAAAACAGAAACGTAAAAAAATTAGTATAAAAATACAGAACTTTACAATAACAATAACAGAAACTTAACACAAAAAAACATTAAATATTACATTCATAAAGGTACATTCGTAGATTCGACTATTATATTAGAGATTAAAATAAAACACACACATAAAAATTAAAGAGAACATAGGCAAAATTAATGTTACTATATAGTGAAACATTGACATTTTTAAATTGTACCAAGTAACTCGCGGTAGTACCACGGTACCAACAAGGTCTAAAATGTACCATAAAAAGTGCAATTGTACCATGATTTCCATCCGTGATCTGTTTTATAATAAAAAATTCAGTAAAGTGCGACTCTGACTCGCGCACGAAGGGTTTCGTACGAACACTAGATATGTAATTTAATACAAACTTCATCCTATATAATATATAGTTTTGGCATTTTTTTTCGTTTTTGGGGTCTTTTCGGTTTTTTTGTTTTGGCGTTTTTTCGCTTTTGGCGATTTTTTTAAGTTTTGGCTCTTGTTTTCGTTTTGACACTTTATTTTCTTGTTTTGCGATTTTTTAGGTTTTTGGCGTTTTTTTTTTATTTTGGCGATTTTTTTATTTTTGGCGATTTTTTTTCATTTTTGCGATTTTGTTTTATATAAAATTTTTTTAGTTTTCGCGACATTTTCGCGTTTCGGCGATTTTTTTCGATTTTTGGCGTTTTTTTCATTTTGGCGTTTTTTTTCATTTTGGCGATTTTTTCGAATTTGGCGATTTATTTTAGTGTTAGAAATATTTTTTTTTAATTTTGGCGATTTTTTTCGTTTTGGCGATTTTTTTTAATTGTTGGCGATTTTTTTTTTTTTTTTGGTTTGGCGATTTTGTAATTTTCAATTTGTAGCTCTTACGGTTCCAGAGAAAATACCGTGTGACGGACAGACGGGCAGACTGACAGCATAGCGAAAACAATAGGGTTCCTTTTCACCTTTGGTGTACGGAACCCTAAAAAGGAAATAAAGAAAAATAACATCAACCACTATTGCCAACAATATTTTTTCCTGTTTCATGTTTCATAGCCAATGTTAAACACAATAAAAAACATAAACAAACGAAATTGATCATAAAACATAAACACAATATTTTTTCCTTTTTAAAACTCAAAAAAAAAACGAAGAAATTATAATAATGATTGTTGTATTTAAAAATGTCTGTAGTTTGTCGGCAGTTGAATTGTGTGTAGGTCTTCTGCATTTGCCTGCATCAAAGTAAATGTAGTCGCCTGTTGGGTTTTTCTAAAGTCATCTTTTTACAAGTTTTTCTTAAAAGCCAACAACTCTGACGATGACATACCTTAATATGTAAATTTTTTTATATACAAACATATATATTTTTTTTTATTCTGCAATGTGTAAATACTTTTCAAATTTATGGTAAATAATGTAAGACAACAAAATAAAATTCAAGAAAACAAACGTTAAACTAAATTTTTTTGTATATGTTTTGTTTCTTAACTAAAAACTAGATTTATGTTTTAAAAAAATTTTATGCATAATTTTTGAGAAGGATTTAAAAATAAACACTAGCTTTAATATTAAAGCTTGAAGCATTCAATAGTTGCCTCTTTTTTATTTTTTCTTGTAAACTTTTGTAATTTAGGCAAATTACTATTGCTTCATTTATGATTTTAGTTTTATAGTAAAAATCAATTTAATTATTTGCCTAGAAATGCTTATCCCATAAATTACATTATTGCTTGTCTTTGTAGTTGATAAAAGTTTTTCCATCTAATTAGTTATGTTGTTGATGTAACACCCATTCACTTGGAAAACTATGTCCATTTGGGCAAGAAAATACAAAAAGTTTTAGTTTTATTTGCCGAGTTTTATGTACACACAAGTTAATATTTATATTCATTTTCATACTTTAACAACAACTTACTTTTGAATCTTATAATATATAATATATTAAACAGTGCGCTTGGCTTATTAAGAAAGCTTACATAAAATGTTCTACAAAAATATTTTTTTCTTTTTTAATTGTTTATTTATTCCACTTTGAACTTTTTCTTAAAAGGCAACATCACGAGTAAAAGTTAGAGGGCGAATACAATCCAGAAAAATTTTCCACGTGAAAAAGCTTAAAGGTAGAATTAGCCGAACGTCCACGTAAGCTAACGAAACAGCTGATCGTTTTTGTTGATTGAAAACAATGCAAACGCTTACCGAAATTTGCTGTCACGTTGACGGCACGTCTCAACCTGTATAAAATAGAATTTCCTAACGTTGTTAAGTGACGTTTGTAAGCCAGTGATGGTACCATTGTAATTTAAATGGAATAGGGGTATTTTGGCTCTGGTTTTTGGTACTTTTGTTAATAGTATCTGTGTGAAAAAAATGTAAAAATTATTTCATGTTGCATACATATCGTTGGTCACAAGTAGAAAGGCCCTAACTCAAATAATGGTAATTTTACAGGGGAAGATAAAAACATAATATTAAACAGCACAACTGCTTTGTTAACTTGCTTTTAAAAGTTTTATTTTTACGATATTGCAATAAATTTTTGTGACGAGGTGTACTTGTGTCCATCGATATGTATGTATGTATGAACATATTTATTTGTTATAAATGTATAACAGACAGTATACAGTTTTAGTAGCGTTTACATATTTTAGGTACTTCTTCTTCGCTACATTCACCATTTGAGCTTTTTTATTACCCATCACTGTTTTGTGAACAGCTGTTACTTTTTAATATTAAAACAACAAAACGAAGTAAAGCATACGCACGTTTTTAAATGTTCTATAAGCGCACCAACGTGGTAACAGTACGGTACGGTACGGTACAGCAACGTTCGGCTAACCCAGCCTTAACACATCCTACACGCACAATAAAAGTGTAAAAAAAAATCGAAGTTATTAACTAAATGAGTTTTAAGTTTTATTGCTCCTGGCGGCAAATTAAAATATTTCCATATAAAATCTGTTGAAATATATTTAAATTTCGCTCGATATCGAGAGCCGTAATTTGTCTCCTGGTGTCTAGGTACGATTTAGAGCTTTAGAGAATTCGGAAAACTTGTAGCAGAACTTTATGACGCATAACTTTTTAGAACATTCTAAGGCATTAGGGACAAATAAAAAAGGACAAATACGACAAAGACGGAGAATTGTTATAGGGTTAAGTCATAAGTTCTTACACAAAATTAATAACCACAAATACCCAAATTCTTGAGGTTTCATGGTTTCATAGACAAAAATATTTCACCAAAGTCGATTTAAAATTTAATTGCGCCAATTAAACTTTTTGATTGATGAAAGTTTTAAACAAAAATTTAATTGATTTAAATAACTTTTTATTAAAAAAGTATTAAAAGTTTAATTAAGTTAATTGAAAATTTAATTGCTCCAATTGAATTTTAAAATTGATTAAAATTTTATACAAAATTTTAATTGATTAAATTAAATTTTTAATTAAAAAGTTTTAAAAGATCAATGAAAAATTAAATTGATTCAATAAAGGTTTTGTTGAGAATTTTAATCATTTAAAAAGTTTAATTGGCGCAATTAAATTTTTAAATCGATTTTTGGTTTTTTTTTTTCAATTAACGATTTTGATTAGTGAAATATTTGTATTATATTTTCAAACAAAAGTTTAATTGACACAATTAAAAAGTAATAAAAGTTTAATGAAAAATTTAATTGAGTCAATAAAGGTCTTGTTGAAAATTTTAATCAATTAAAAAGTTTAATTGGCGCAATTAAATTTTTAAATCGATTTTTGGTTTTTTTTTCAATTAACGATTTTGATTAGTGAAATATTTGTATTATATTTTTATTGAAACAATTAAATTTTTAATTAATTTTTTTTTCAATTAAAAGGTATTTATTGAAGAATATTTTTTTGTATTTGCTAAAATCGATTTAGCTTAACAGTGTAAAAAGTGGGGAATTCAATCCCATTTTTTTAACAGGTTCATAGAGCTAAAGTTTCAAAATACCAGTTCATGTATATTTTTTCAAGCACTGAATATTTGACTTTGTTGAATTCTGTAACTCGCTTAAGGGAAAGCATACTACGATCGCTAAAATGCTGAAAAAATTGCAAATTAAAAATTTTTTGGCGATGACATAAAACCCTAAAATTTCGGTGGTTTAAATTTTCGAGCCAATGCCTGATTTAGCAATACACGTTTGAAAATTGCATTCGTATCCTAAAATCGGTAAATGGACTTTATAGATTTTTAGCGTTAGAGATTTAGTTTTAGCGAGTTACAGAATGCAGGAGCAGAATTAATATTGTTGCGAAAATGTACGTGAACAAACCCAATACAAACTAATGTTTTCCATAAAAACATTACCCAGCTACTGTTAGCTAAAGAACATAATACACAAGCTTACAAGAACACAAAACGATTTTCAGCACAGGTAAATATTATATATATACTATTATGTTATACCTTCTGTTTGTTATAAAAAAATATACAACCACACAAACACATAAGCCAATGCAGACGAAAGATACAAACAACAACAATAACTACAATACTTTCATCCAAATGCTTTTGGATACGGAAATACACACAAACCGATATAATGAAACGTAACACGAACTATTTGAGAAGCTGTTGAATGTGCTGTGACTTTCTAGACTTAACTAACTATCTTTGGATGGCTAAAAATGGAGATACAGCCGCTGAGCAGCGTTGTCAACTTGGTGCGTTTCGCACCGTTTTGGGTGCTTTTTGAAATGTTTTGTGCGAAAAATTCCTCAGTTGGTGCGTTTTTTAATTTTTGGTGGCACCAACGCAAATTTAACATAGCAGTGGGTTAAAACCGGAATATTCTTGTTATGAAACTTACCAACTTCCTGATAGTGTTAATTACCATATTAAGGGCCATTATTACAACTTAAAGATAGTTAAAAGTAGGGTTTTATCGGACGTATAAAAACTTTATCATTTGCAAAATTTTACTTTAACCTAAAGTGAGCGATAAATTATAAGCAAGTTTATCCTACATGGTAATTTAAATCCAATTTGCAATAACGGAAAGCTTTTTATACGTCCAATAAAATCCTACTTTTAACTATCTTTAAGTTGTAATAATGGCCCTAATACTAATAATGTTTACAAAATATCACAATTTGAAATGAAATCTGTTTTATGGCCCAATGATAACAATAATGATGAAAATATTAGATTTATTTATTTGGAATAATTAATTCTTGGGTTCTTTTTAAAAAGTTTTAAACAGAATTTATAAAATTAATATACAAAAATGTATCATCTTGGACAAATGAATGCAAAGATATGTATGTGCCCTTAATTATGAAAGTTGTATAAGTCTTATATTTCTTTGGTCGAGATATTTAGCAGATTACATTGGAACAAATCCAAAAATATTTATTTTTGTTATGCAACAGTTTAATTTAGAGTTGTTCTAGTCTGGTCAAAATGTACTATATCGAATCAAAAATGGTATGACCTAGACCACTTTCATATGTACACTATGTATGTACTAGTGATGTAACGAATGTCAATTGTTGATATTCGCGAATACGAATACGAATATTTGAAACGATATTCGCGAATACGAATACGAATATTATATGCAATATGAAATATTAAAAAATTGTTATGAAAAAGGACTTCACACTCTTGTTGGCGTACTTTAAAGTTAATAAAAAGTACCCAAAATTTTAATGATCGTCATTAAATAATACTTGAAAATGATACAAAGCACAAGTTTCTAAAAAAAATTAATATATTTGTACAAACTAAAATTTTTAGTCATTTATTTAAATTTCGTTTAGGATTTATTAGGAATATTCGACAATTCGAATAAGAATACGAATATTCGTTCATCACTAGTATGTACGAATTTGTGTAGTTTTTTTTTATTGTTTTTTAATTATGTACATATATTGTAAAAGGCTGTTTATTTTTATTGTTATATTTTTAATATGGATATATTAAACTTCTGATAAAAAAATTTAAAAATATTTGAATAAAATGATAAATAAAGAACTTTTATTAGTTTTGAATCCTTTCTATTAATCCTTGATCTCTTTAAAAAGTTTAGTACAGAATTTATGAAATTAAAAAAAAAAATTATTATCTATGTAATACAAATGAATATAAACAAATTTGCTAACACTGAACTGTTAAATCCTCTTTTAGTGTTAAATTTTTAACACAAAAAAATAAACATTTTAAACTAAAAAAATAAATTCTAAAATTGGTGCGTTTTTTTTTGTAAATGGCGCGTTTTTTTCTCCATTTTGGTGCGTTTTGAAATTTCAAAGTTGACAACGCTGCCGCTGAGCACAGAACTCAGAGAGACATTTTTCTTTATAATGTCCGGCGTTTTGTACTAGATTAAAGAGAAATGTAGCTTGTTTGTAGTGGAGTTTGAAGTCGCCCAATACTGTGTAACATCGTGGTATTTTGTTGTGAATTACTTAACACTGTATGTGTTTTTTGAAGGTTCTCAACATCTGTGTTGATTAATAAAGTGGTCTGCTTTGATAACAGTTGTACACCGGGAACTTTTTATTCAATTGCAAATCTTCCCACCTACAAAACAAATTTCAACCTGTACACACACCTAGGGCCTGCTCGGAAATGCATCATTGCTCTACATCAATTTAATTTAAAATGCAATACAGGTTCACTGATAATCTTTATTTAGTATAAGTCGTGTTTCTACCTCATATTTGACATTACTTTGTACGTTAACTATTTCATCGAAGAACTTTAAGAAATTTCCAATTTCAGCGCAGTGATACATTTCCGAACAGTTTTAATTTAATAAAAAATTTCATATGTGACTTTCTCCAAGAAAACTTACCTAATGTGTCAAAAAACGAGTTTGGACTTAAGATTGGATTCTGGTACCTAAAAGGTTGTAGAATAAGATGAAATGAGTTATATTTCTGATAAGAATTTATTTACTCCATAAAAACGTACAAAACGAACTTGGGAAAATCTATAAAAATTAGAAAAACATTAAAATTAAAACTTTTAATTTAAAATTCATTTTCACACACTAGGTCCCTTTTCTCGGAGAAGGTCACATATAAAGGACGCGATTTTTATAATCAGCGCAAACTTCAATATTTTTTAACAAAATTAAGAAATTTGGCTTATTACTTATTTTTCATATCTCATTGAATTGAGGCCATCACAGACAACCGCCATCACTGCTTATTTAATTTAGTAATTAATTTTAATAAATTCTGCATACCATCTAAGCCTTTTAAATCCCAAACAGGTAATTAAATTAATGAAGAAAATAACTGTAATAAAATTTAACACGATGTACACGTAAAGTTAAAATAAATAAAAAACACACAATTTTATTAAAGGTATCATGAGAAAAAAAGGAATATGAAGCAAAAACATTTTCTTCTGACTTCTACTTAGTTTGACTTGAGAGCCACCTTGGGAAAACCTAAATAAATAAACACACATTAGAAGCAAGCAAAAAAAAAAAAAAGAATAATGAAATGTCAAAAGCAACCAGAAAATAATGCCACCTACGATGACTTTGACATCTACATATAGGGTGTTTTTTTGAGGGGTATAGAACTTCGAATTGAAATAAAACACAAGAAAATCGTTTTAATGTCCATCAATTTGGCTTTATTGGAAGGATAATTTTATGCCATTTATGTTTAAATATGATTTCGGGCATGTGGCCGCCGCGGCTGGCTCGAATAAAGCCAATTCTACAGGTCCAATTTTCAACCACTTTTTCGAGCATATGGGGCCGTATGTTGGCAATAACGCCACGAATGTTGGCTTCCAAGTACCCTAACGTTTCTGGTTTGTTGGCGTAGACGAGCGACTTCACATATCCCCAAAGAAAATAATCCAATGGTGTCAAATCACACGATCTTGGTGGCCAATTGACAGGTCCATTCCGCGAAATTATGCGCTCATCGAATGTTTCCTTCAATAAATCGATTGTGACGTGCGCTGTGTGGCATGTAGCGCCGTCTTGTTGGAACCACAACTCATCCACATTCATGCCATCCAATTCGGGAACAAAATAGTCGGTTAGTCGGCTCCAATTGCTGTGCACGGTGGCGAATCGATTCATTCGGGTCCTCTTCAACACTTTGCTCTACAGCGGCAATTGTTTCTTCGGTGCGCACTGTTCGACGTCTCTGCGGATGCGTATTATCACATAGAGTAAACGTAGTGCGAAAACGATCCATGGTTAACCGAATTAATTGCTCTGATGGACGATTATGTCGACCATAAAATAGACGGAGCTTGCGGTAAACTTCGCGAACTGAACCATTATTTTCGCAATAAATTTGCACGATTTGCAAGCGTTGTTCTTTTGTCAACCTGTTCATGATGAAATGGCAAACCAAACTAAATATTAATCACTTGACAGCTGACAAAATGGCCGCCAGTTAAAAAAGTGATGCCAACTTAAAGTTCTATACCTCAATAAAAAACACGCTTTACATGCAAAAAGAATGTGGTCAACATGTATGTCTGTCGGTACTGGCCGGCCGAGAGACAAGTCTTCAACTTGTACTTCAGCACAAAAAGTGCTTACAACATTAAATTGAAAGTGTTCACAAAATAAATATAACAAATAAACCTGGATAAATAAGTAAGCAAATAAATAGTTAAGGTTTAAGAGATGATGATGATATGTACGAATATATGTAAACATTTGCTAAAAAGAATAACACATTAAAAGTGGTGAAGATTTCTTTTTTTTTAAGCAGGGAGGCAATTTTATGTTATTACTAGGGAAAGAATTTTCATGCATTTAAAATCACGTTTTATGTACATAAAATATGCAGTGAAAATATAAAAATATGTATTTAAAACTAATCAAATATGCATTTATCAACTTTTTATTCAACATTTCACAACATTAAAAACTTAAAAAAAAAATCACCTCCATTGCTTTCTTAACAAACATTTTGTCATTAAAAACTTAAAAAACATAAAAATCTCAACGTCAAAGCCTTCTTAATAAATAATTTGTCAAATTATATGGAATACCAAATAAAGTTCAGTAGAACTTTTATTTACTTACATGAATGAATATATTTTTTTTTAATTGTCGTAGATAAATCTTTGACGATTTTTTCTGAAACAATTTTATGTAATAAAAATGAACGTTCCACGTCACCAGAAGGTATTCGCGAGTACTTAAATGCTGCTTTTTCGTTTGTAGAATATTCAGTTTCTAAATTTACGTTCTTAGAACTTTCCAATTTGTTGCATTTATTTTAAGTCCATATTTTTTTTTTGTATAACTATTTCTAATTTATTTTTTTTAATTCTTCACTTATTCTGCCTTCCAGAGCACACTTTTTATTTAGTGAATCTTCAATTAATTCAACCTGAGGTGCTAGAACAACGAAAGCCTCTAATTGGCCTATGGTATGAACAAGAAAGCAATACTCTGTGTGCCCAAGTATCAATTAGGCAGAAGTTTGTCGGATACTATATTTCTATTAATAAAATTAAAGAAATTTTAGAGTCAAAAAACTTGCATCCATATGCAATTAATAATGTGTGCTTCAAGAGTACGTTAAAACCAGTTTTTGTATGGAAATTTTGTTTTAACGTATACTTCAAGCACACGTTATTTTTTCATGTGAGGCAAAGTTTAATATGAAAAAAACTAAAAAATGTATTAAAAATATACATTTACAATGAAATATACAAAAATATGTATTTATTATAAAATATGCAAAAATATGCACTCAAAAATCGATGCCATTTTGTCACAAATTTGTTGATTTGCAAAGAAATGTTATTAACGTTGATCTACGACCAACGATAGAAAACATGTATATTTACATGAAAATCCTTTCCCTACTTATAACATTTCTTAAAGGTATTTATAAAATGCTTTAAAAATTATAATTAAGTGCAAAAACCTGCTAAAGATTACTTAAGCCTGAAACTAGGCAATACAATTTATAAAAAAAGAAGTTTCTCTGCTCTCCTGGAAAGGAAACCATATACGAAATGTTTTTACTGGAGATGTGCACGTTAGTGTTTCCTGACTCACGACAAGCACGCTCACGCAGAAAAATATTTTACTCACGCATTTTCACGCACGAATGATTTTGAAAATTTTCACGATCAGGCACGCTCACGAATAAAATATTTTTAATCACGCACGAGTGGTTTACAACTTATCACGATCACGCACGCTCACGAAAAAGTATATGTATAACATAATTTTCATGTTTTTTGGGTTGAAAAATAGGTTCTTACATATCGTCACCTAAAATCCAAAAGGCCGTAACAACCAAAAAATTTAAAATAGACTTTTTAATTGATTATGATGTGATTAACCAAAATACATATTTTCCTAAAATTTTACTCACATATGTTTAAAAATACCGATTTTATTCATTATTCAATTTGGCATCTAACATACATGTAAATAGAATAGATTTATGAAGTTTTTTGCTTCTCCTATCATTTTAGGTGACGATGTACATATCTATGGAGATATGTATGCTCGTGTTTTTGTAAAATTTACAATGTTAATTAAAATAAAGCAAAGTTAATTTAATATCGTTTTAAATATTCGTATTCGCGGATATCATTTTAAATATTCGAGTTCGAATTCTCGTATATCAAAAATTGACATTCCGTACATGTATGTATGTATACATACATAATATAAATGTGAAAGTAAGACGTATGATCAATTAAATAAATGATAATCAAATAAACGAGAAAAGCATATTAAATGAGAAAACATACAAATTACTAAAATTGTTCTGTTACGTAACATTTTCACAGACTCCCCCACCCTCACCATAACAAATCATAACAAAACTCGAACCCCACCCCTCCCCCCTACAGCGTTACGTAATATATGGACGGCGCCTAAATCAAAAAACATTTTCTGCGGTACAATTCGTCAGTAGTATTGTTGACAAAGGCACTGTTGAATAAGTAGTGTTTCTCAATTGATACTTCCTACAGGGTATCTAAGAAACATACATACATACATACAGGTTTATGTATTCATCAAACAAAATGCTCCGAATTCGTAAAGAATTCGTAACGATTGGTCGACAAAATTTTCCGATTTCGGCACCGAAATATTACCGAAATCGTAACAATTTTTGTATGAAATGGTTGACACGACTTCGTAACGATATGTCAGTACGACTTCGTAACGATATGTCAGTACGAGTTCGTTGCGATAAGTCGGTACGAACTCGTAACGACATGTAGGTACGATTTCTTTTTGCTTTTATAGCATAGTACCACCGCTTCACCGTTATGTTGCTGCTATTGTCGAAATAATTTGCACATTCTCACGTTTTTTTAATATTTGTTACAATCCTTTTTTTATCAACATATAGATACATATTTATTAAAAAAAATTTTCACAGACTTTTACTTATGTATTCAAAAATCAAAGTTTTACCCTCATATTCATAAAAAAATAAAATGAAATTGAAATTCATTTTAGGAAAATTTTGTATTGAAAATTTGAAATAAAATACATTTCAAATTCGTTTCAAATTTTATGAATTGAGGGTTAATGTTTAAAAAAAAATTTTCAGAAATGTCTTAACGAATTCGGTACGACAAGTCTGACTTCAGAAAAAGGCGAAACATTTTGTTTGGGGGCAGGGTTACCGTTCATCCGACTAAAGTCGCAATTTGACCCTTTTTTAGCGTTGTGCGACTTTTTGTGAGACTTTTTTCCATCACCGACTTTTGCGACTTTTTCAATTTTGTTGGGATTTTTTACCCTTTTTTGTAAAGATTCTCACAGAAAACATTTAAATTGCATAAATTATAAAGTTCCTTATTATTTTTATCAAAAAATAAAAAAAATCGCAAAAATTTAAAAGCAACTCCCAGATTATTGTTCATTTGGAAGCACTTTTGTTAAATGCAACCTTGGCACGTGTAAAATGTATTTAAGAAATTTTTCGCAAATTTTCAGTAGAAGTTTGAAAGAATAGTTGTAGCAACAAAAAATTTTAATAAATAAAAATTGTGGTTTTGGAGTGCTTATTTTACAAAATTATTTTTACCCGCCGAGTCAATGAAAGAAGTTATCGTAAAATATATACAGGTGTATGCGAACATGTGAACATTTTGAAATTATCTTTGCTTAATAATTAATTAACTAATAAATTAAAAGTAAAAACATGCAACTCAATGCTGTTAGCCTTAAATTTAATAGACAAAGATATAGAAGACTGGATTTCTTTTGATGCAATTATTTTTAAATAAATACAATTAAAGTAAAAAGTACACGGGGCTTTATTTGAAAATGTTTGTAAAAATATCTTAAGTTTAACTTTTTCAGCTTGTTTTTTTTTTAATGAATCCTACTCCTCTGACCTCGGCAGCATACGACAGCCAAATGTATTAAACTTAAGTAAATTTGTTCAGTATACATGCATGAAAACATTTATAGAAGCACATATAATGGAACTGTATATGTTATGAAATATGCATTGTTTCAACTTACCTTTTTGTTGTGTTAAGCTTTTTCTTAACGAAAACGTTAAAAAAAGATGTGCAACTTTTATTTTCTCAAACGACTTTTTTGTGCGACTTTATTTTTATAAAACGACCTTTTGTGCGACTTTTCAAAAATTCCTAACGGTAACCCTGTTTGGGGGTATTCATACATATTGGTTTGTAAGCTCATACATATACATATGCATTTATTATTATAAAATAATTAATTTCAAATTATTGAATACAGTTACATATGTATGTACCTATGCAGGAATGAGAGAGAATTCGAGCGTGATTATTAAAAAAAGTTCAGGCACGTCACGCTCAGGCACTCACGCGTGATTAGTTACAATATTTGATCACGAATCACGTGAATCACGCGTGACTCACGTGTTACACGATAAAATCACGACATTTGCACATCTCTAGTTTTTACTCATAAGACTGACAATTCTAGCTTTAATTTTTATGAATTCGGATTTCTGTCGTATTTTTCTTCGTTATATATGCTTTTGTATTAACAGAAGTTGCTTTATTCCAGTTTCTAAAAACAATATTAAATTTAAGCACAGAATAAAACTCTCATATGTTCTATTATTTATAATTTTCAGCTAATAAAGCCTAAAACTTGCATAGACTGCTTTAAGCGGTGAGAAATCACCTTTCTGTTAAAGCTGAAAAACACATAAATAAAATATCCGGTTTTACTCCTCCTCTAATATCAACAACACTCACTGCCTCCTCGTTGCAAACATATTTGTACATAATTTATTTCACCCAACCAATAAATTTTATTACTTTCAATATTGAACTATTTATTATTATTTCTGTAGTTGTTATTAAAAGAACCAAAAAAAAAACAGAGAATAAGGCAGAGAAAAAATAAAATTTATTACAACATTAACAAATTAAATTACAGAGAAATAAGAAATACATAAAAAACACATGCATACATTAAATTCATTTTCGATACTTTTTCCTCTGGCTTGCGCCAAAAAAAATCTAAATAATTTGTAATGAACATTTGCTGGCATTTTTGGCTGTAGTAGGCATGGTGAGGGGAAGCATACAAACACACACACTTACACACTCATACTCACTCAGTGTGAAGAAATGAAATTAGAAATTTTTCTTAATTCCATCCTTGCGTTGTAGCTTTTCCCCGGCCATTTAACACAAAATGACGTAAAATTTTGTTTTTGGCAAACAATATAAACGAATCGGAAAAGCAGCAAAAAAAAAGACATTTTACAAAGAAAATTTCTAATATAAATTAATATCAAAAGGAAAATCTTTTTTTTTTCTTCTTTTTCTTTCTTCCTACCTTCGGTTAATGAGCAGCAAAATACCTTAACAACGACAGCATTTTCATTCGTACGTTTTATTTAATTAAAACATTTTGTGCCAGAGAAATATAAAACAAGCAAGCATTCTTTGGCGCGAACCTGGTGAACGGCCGGCCAATGGCCACAAATTTCCCACCACCCAAAAACCAAAACTGATGTGACCTTGACAATGAATGAGGTTATTTAAAAAAAAAAAGTTTAATTTTCTTTTTACAATGATTTTCCTTTAAGCTATTTTTTTTGGGGGGGAAGGGTAAACTTAGTGTGAGCTAAAAGCTAAGAAAAATTAATTTAATAAATTTGTTATGAGTGAAGAGATTTCAAAATTTAATTTTAAACTTGAAAAAAAAAATCCGGAGGGAAATTAAGGCATTTGATTTCGAACAAAATTTTTTAAATAATTCAGCAGTAGGTTAATAATTAAAATTTTGTTCGTATTTTGCCTTCTAAAAATATCATGTAAATTTTTTATTTTATCTTAGCAAAGATAAAGGTTTAATATAAACCTTAATCAAAAAAATCCCCAATAGTAGGACATTTACACCGGAAATCACACGAAATTTAGTAGATTTCGGTTAAAATCTTTATTAAAATCTATATCGTTTATAACGATTTTTTTTTACATCAAGTTACGAGTATCGATATTTCTCCTAAACTAAAACTAAACAACTGCACTTTAGCTAATTCACGCACCTTTCCAAGTACAGCTGCCTAATTTTAGTACAATTTTGAAGAAGAAGAAAACAATTCTTAGTGGTGAGTATCAATCAATATACTATACCACCTTGCACATGCAACGATGCAAAACCATTTACACAAGATTGTGAATTGGGCTATAGTTTCATTATATCAGAATTTAGGTAGATTTCCAGAAAATCTTTGTGACGAATTAGATTTTGTTTTGTACAAGTACGAGAAATCTACTCGAAATCCACTGTATTTTGCTGGAAAACTTTTAAATTTTTTGTGCAGATGCCAACGTGCTGTTAAGCACAAAATAATAATATCTTATACAGGCAAATCCATTCGTTATACTGAAAAATTAGTTATATCGCGAAGTTTTTTCAAGTCTATTTTAACTATTGTTATTGTAGACAAGATACAATTCAATAAAAAGCATGAGGGACACTTTTTTTAAAATAAGATATCAAATACAAATACGGTATCACATGTTTATTGCTGCTGTAGATCTTGTTTAATATTTTTTGCCATTTACTTTATAAAGCCTGGTACTCTGTTCAAAGTTGTGAACAATTTTCAGCACCATTGATTATTTCGTGTGAAAATTTTGACATTTCCTAAATGTAGCCTAACTCGCGGTTTTTTTTTATAAATTTCTCGCTTTTATTGCTTGAAAGTATGCAACATTGTTAGAATTCCGTGCGAAAAAAGCACTACTCATGTTGTTTCGCAGCTAAACTAAAATAATGCCAGACTAATTTTGCATGGAAAGACATGATTTTACGTGTTTTTCACTACAAGATCTGCGAATTTATTTCGCAAATATTTCATACCAAATACTTTTATATATAGTTTGACAGCATTTCGCACGAAATTGTGAACAGAGTACCAGGCTTAAAGTAGAAATAAATATTAGAAATATGTTGCTAGCAAGTTTTTGTTTTTTATTTTACGATTTTTTCTCTATCATTTGTTATATCAAGTATAAAATTAGGATAGTATTCTTTATATAAGGTTTTTAATGTAAAAAATTTGGACGTTCGTTATATCGGATTTTCGTTAAATGTAGAGGAGATTTGCCTGTATGTATTTTCAAAATTTATATTTCTACGTTTGAAAAAAAAAATATGAAAAAATCTGAATTTCTATATCTGCCGATAGTGATCTCTAGCGACTTAGCAATAGTCGGAAAAATCGTAATTTTTAACTAAAATACTATGGCGATGAAAAAGAAAACGTTTGTTTTTTTTTTCAAATAATTTTCCTTTTTAAATTTAATGAATTTGTTCCTTGTTTTGCACCGAAGTAAAGCAAATGTTTTTTTTTCGATTAAAATAATTTATTATTACTAACAGTATATTTTAAGTATTACAAGGGACTTAAAACTAAATTTCATGTTATACATTTTGCCTCTACTAAGTATTTAGGATTGATGTGAGCCACACAAGCACAAGTTCATATGCTTAAATTTGTAGAAAAACATTTTATTTTATTTTAAGCAAAACACAAAAAAAAACATTTAGTTTTTTATACTATCTTTGCTTTTTCTTAAGTTTAAAAAAAAATTAATAACAGCAATTTTTATACGTTATATGACCAAAGACATTTATTAAACTTTTTCTGCTAAATTTCTCCCTCTTTTTCTTAGACAATTCGTTTACTACAGCAAATTTGCTTTGCAAGCACTTCATTAAACATACTTTTAGGCGCACTTCTTTAAAATTGTACATGCCTAATGCTAGGAACACAACTAAAGCGAACGACGACATTTCATAATTTTTCAAAAAAAGAAAAAAACATGTTAATACAGAAAATATTTAGCTGTTCAATGCGAATTTCGTTAAAGTATAAAATAAATTAAGCCGCTGTTTATAAATTTTTTATTGGATCGGGCATTTTGCGTTTTAGGTATAACGATATATGTATAATCAAATTCAACTTAATCAATTATAACACGCGTTATTTTTTTTTTCATTATTGAATTTTATACAATGAATTTACACCACGAATTTATTCAAACTAATTCGCCGTGTTGGGCGAAATTCATCATACGTCCCAGTCAGTGTGACCGTTTGAGCTACTAAAGTATCAGTTTGCTACTTTATTACATTTTTGATACTTTTAGTGATAATTTTTTAAAATCAGCTAATTCTGCTACTTTTTGCTACGCTTTCACCCTTTTTGCCCTTTTTTAGAAATACCATTACCTTATTTAATTTTTTCGCAGCAATATGCTTGTGCATTAGTATTATTTCTTATGACAGACAGCGTTGTCAACTCGGTGCTTTCGTACCGTTTTTAGTGCTTTTTGAAATGTTCGAGGTGGAAAATGTTGAAGTTAGTGCTCGGTGCTTTTTTAAAAAAGTTTTTGGTGCTTTTTATTTCATGGCGGTGGCACTTAACCAAAAATTCAAAAATAATTTTCCTTATATAATATATATATATATATTTTTTTGAAGAAGTCTAACATTTAAAAAACATAAGCACTGAAGTTAAATGGAACATTTCAAAATATTCTAATAAGCTTGTACAAAACTTGGTTGAAGAAATACGTGAATTGTATTCTCAAACTTTCACATTTTTAGCACAATTAATGGAAACAGTGTTTTGCCACACGACAAAGAAGACATAATGCAAGTATAGTCTAATAGCGAAATATTTTTTAGTCAAACTTCAATGTTTAAACGCAGAAGTTGATCACGTTTTTACCTTTAATACTTTATTTTTATTTTCTTTACACTTGGCTTCCCATAAAAGCGGTCTGAAACGAGAAAATTGTGTTGCTAATAGAGCTGCCGTATTAGATTACATATTTATAACCTACTTCGTTACTTTTTTCTAAAAAAAAAATAGTACATATAATTTAAGCTTATATAACTTGGTTAACTTGCAAATTACTCTTTTTTTAATTTTGTATCTTTGTTATTAGTATAGCATTTGCTGTGAAAGAATGTTTCCACAGCATTGTTTAATAAAAATCACATTTTGAGTCTTGATTTAAAAAAAAAAATTAACTACTACTCCCATCGAGTTTAAAATCTAATCAGCAAGTCAAAAAGTTTTGACAATTGCTGGTAATTTGACTAATTTCAGGTGATTTGTTTCTTCGTTGACGAAAAAAATTAAATTTTTTATAATAACTTAAAAAGGTTTCGTCAAATTGATTTTAGAATTCACCGATTCTTATAGAATCAAAATGTGTATCGGATGCTTCAAATTTGAAGTTTTAGGGATAAAATGCAAGGTCAACCGACTTCTATATTTTTTACATGAAAAATTTTTTTTATAAAACAAAAAAATTTTAATTTAGTGCTTTTTTACTTAAATTACTCGTTTTTCCTGGTTTCAGTGCTTTTTGAAATTTAAAAGTTGACAACGTTGAGACAGACTATTTTTTTTTTATAGCAACCTATACGAAAGCTGAAATTTTTGTAACAAACTCTGAGTTGATTACGAGAAATAAGCAACTGTCTATGATTAAATTTGTTGGAAGTTGATTTGGGAGATTGGAGTCCAACAGAAGATCTTGTCAAGAAATATATAGCCACATTTCCAAAAAATTTAATACTCAGAAGATTTTGCATATATTATTTATTTAAAGTGCAACAATTTCTGATTATATTATACATACATATCGTTAGCTTTATATAGAAAGACCCTAACTCAATTTTTTTTAAATCGAAGTTTTTGTATATTTCGATAGAACAATTATGTTCGAAAAAATGCAGAAATTTATATTTAAAAAAAAATGAGTTAGGGCATTTCTATATCAAGGTAACGATATGTATGTACTACATGCTTATTGTTTCGATTAAGCAACGTCTATATTGATTTATTTCCTGCTTAAGAAAATCATCACTAGATTTCAAACCGAACATTTTTGAAATAAGCTAAAAAACTTCATATGGCACACAAAATAATAAACAGTAAAATAAATATGAGTGATGCTTTTTCTTCTGACGGAGTTTTCTTTAATTTGGAAAGATTTTCGTCATCCTACGTCAAATAAATACTTATATATACTTCGGTATTTCTTATACATATAAGATATTCAAGAATTGTTAACTAGTTTTTTATCTATAGATTATTAATGTTTTTCAATTATTACGTGTAAATAAAATATTATCTATGAAAAAATTAACAAAACTAACTCAAAGTCGTGTTTTTACTTTGATTTTTTGTTTCTAAAATAGTTGCCCCTTTTTTGAAAAAATCCCCCTTTTTGTGCCACTTTTATTTCTTAAATCCCCTTTTTGTGCTACGTTTCGAAAATTCTCAACGGTCACACTGGTCCCAGTTGTATTGGTGGCAGCGTTGCCATGTGTGCAGTCAGTCTTCCAGTTTTTTGTTTAAAAAATGTTTTTTTTTCAATATCAGTCTTTACAGTTTTTGCTTTTGCTTTTTTTACTTTTTAATTTTTTAATTTTTATAAATATTTCAAATCATCAGTTATTATTTTTTTCTGATACACGCCCGTAACAGCGACAAGATCAATCATGTCCTAATCGTATAGAACGCCTAATCAAAGTGAAACTTATTTGAGATACAATAAAATTCAAAATATAAATGTTAAATATAAAAAATTGTTTTTGTTTTTCATACAAGTTTCAGAGATTATGAAAGGAAATAATTGGTATGAAAAATTTTTAAACATATTGAGATTTTCTTTTTTTTTTTTTTCTAAAAATGTAACATAATATTAAAATGAATTTAAATTAAATACTCATTTAGTTTAGGACATTTTTTTACACACGAGTACTAAAATTTATATACTTTATCTTCAAAAATGAACTAACAATAAGTTTTTGTGAATAAAATAATGTTGTTATTCAGTCTCCCTAGTACAGAATAAAATTTCTCATTGTGAGGCTAAATTTTACAACAAATCTCAAGAAAAGTATTAAATAAATTAATTATTGAAGGGCTGGTAAGACATATAATACAGTTGGAAATTTTTTGGGAAGTTTTTTTTTCATTTCAAAAAAGAGTTTTTGTTCGATATAGGCAGTTTTTCCCTCAAGCGTATATGGCAACATTGATTTCTGGCATTAATGACTTTCAAGGAAGGCAGTCATTGCACAAGTTTGTGTTTCGTGAGCTTTGACGAACAACAAAGCGATTGATAGCCCTTTACTTTAGTTATTTGTATTATTTGAGGTTGCCGGTTAAGTTCATTTATTTCTTGCTTGAATTTTGGTTGTAATTTATTTCAATCTTTATTCAAGTGCCTGCGCTGCTTACATGACTTGGCTGTCTGTCAGCCAGCAATAACATTGACTGACTGACATTGTCTTACACATTTACTGACAGCCAGGCGTTACAGCATAAAATTGGTTACTGAAAAAATTCCACAAATAAAATAACAAACGGAGATCATACGGAGAAGGACTTCGTCATGTAGGATTATTATTTATAAGATGAAAGAAAATGCATTATGAAAACGAAGAAATTTCAAGGTGTTTTTTTTTATAATAGTTCTGTATTGAAAAAAATTATATTACAAATATACAAAATAATTCTCTATTATAGTGAGTTTACATTTGAGCAAGATCTTGTACTTAAGAGATTTCGAGCAAAATCTAGTAGATTTCCTATACAAAACAAAATCTACTCAGTCTTTATATTTTGTCGAAATCTACTTCAAATCTAGTAGAACTTCGTGATACAACTATGGTTTTTCTTTCAAATTTGTACTAAAAAAATCAGACTGTGTGTGCGTTGGCTAAATTACAGTTGTTTGGTTGTAGTTTTGGAAAATTTTCAGTTAAAGATAAAGAATAAATAAATGGATAAAGGATCTTGATAAAAGTAAAAAAAACTTGGTGTAAAAATTTAGTTGAAATCTGCTTGATTTTGTGCAGTTGTAAGCAGTGTTTAAAAAACTGAAGTGATTTCCATTTCATTTCATTTTTCTTCGGCTTTTGCTTTTGAAAAATGCAACAGTTTCAGTCAAATTAAAATTACAAAACGATTGATGACCGACTGCGCAGTATTTTCAACAGTCGAGGATTCGGAAAGTTATAATTTGATTTGCTTTTACTTTTAGTTAGTATCGCAAGTAAAAGCAGAAGCAGTCTATATAATTTTGGAAGTCACAAACAGTCACAGTCGAAGAAGCGAAACATCTTGCTTTTAGAAGTTTGAAGCAATCGCAGTAAAGTGGTTTTGGTGCTTGATTCTTGCCTTATGTGCAACAACAACAACAACAAAAATATGACAAACACCACAAAATAATTGATTTGACCTGCTTGTTCGACTGTGACGGTTTGATATCTAGAAAAATACACAGACTAGCAAAACTAACCAAAAGCAACCACAAATAAAATTCAAACTTTTAAAATCGTCGATTGTTGAAAGTACTGCGCAATTTTTCATAATTCGTTTTCTGCTTTTGCTTTGACTGCGACTTTTGGTTATTTTCACAAGCACAAGCGAACGCATTGGTTCATTTTAAACAGTTGAAAAGAGCCAAAGCAGCGAAAAGTAAACACTTTACGACTTTTGCTACTTCGACTTAAGTTTTTTAAAAACTGGTTGTGAGTACCATATTAAAAAGATTTTTAAAATTATGGAAGAAGTGTGTTATCAACGGGGGTTTGAAAAGCAGGAAAAAATTATATTAATAGTATTAATGCAGGACAATTATTTTTAAAAAACTTTTCCTACACTCTCTCACAACAAAATTTTTGTTTGTTTCTTGCCACCAACCAATAAATGCACTTCTACACTTCAGTGGTTGTTTGGTCGAATAGTTTTGTTTGTTTTTACTCGTTTCAACTTTTCAAAGTTCACTGTTATAAACATGTAAATCTATGTTTGTTTTTCTACTCACGCTTTCACAAAAACAGACACACACAAACACACATGCAGCATATTACTGTGATATGCCTGTGTACTGTGTTCGTTCGCTCGGTGTGTTTGTGCTGGTACTTTAAGTTTAGTCTAAATAAGCAGCGGCAATTGTATGTTAAGGCTATAAATGCCAAACATACGATTGCTTTTTGTTTATGAGTAAATATTGGCTAAATGCCAAAAAGTATGCAATTCTTTTCATGCTTTTGTTGCCCCTTCATTGATTCCTAGAAAAGAGAGAAAAAAATTCAACGAAAAGTATGTGCATTTGTTTGCTTTGTTTGTTTAAAGTTTAAGGGAACCAACAAATGAAGCTTTTAATGCGTTTTTTATCTGTTTTATTATTATTTTTTTATATTTTGTAATCCTGCCTTGAAATATGTTGGTTGGAAAAAAATAAGAAAACTTAGACATACCACAGATAAGGGAAAAAGTTTTAAAGTTTTTCTTTTTTTTTTTAAATACTTAAAATGTTTATTAAAGCATGATTATTAGAATTTTTAGGTCAACCAAGTGGAGATTTAAAAAAATAGATTAATGGGAAAAACTAGTTGAAGTAGTGTAGAAAATATGTGCTCTGAAACATTTTGGAATAACAAATATTGTCAAGAGGTCAGAAGACTGCCGCCGAGACCTATTATTTAAATAACTGACAACGACCTAATTTTTTTTTTTTTTTTTTGTACATATAGAAGTTACTCAGACAATGAATACCTGCTACTTTTACTAAGTGTTAACTTCTTTATGAAAGTCCTCGTTCATACTTGCAATTTTCGTTGCTGCAATTTCTTAAAATTCTGCTTTGAAATTGCTTAAGTGTCTACATTATGAAATTCTAATTTTGAAATTATGCATTAAAAAATTCTATTATGCCATAAATATCTCTGAAAAATTAACAATTCTGTTTACATTTTAATATATTTTTTGTTTTTCATACAACTGAAGAAATAAAATTATAAAAAACGTCAAATACAACTAACAACTTCAAATTAACAATAACTAATTTTAAATCAAAAGAGAATTGCAGAGCACATGAAACTATGTACCACATCCCCAATCTTCTCACCCATCCCACCAAACCAATAAATCCAAGAAGTGCTGCAACAAAAATTGCAAGTCTGGCCAGGTACAAAGGGATAGTGATAGAGAAGACATATGGTAAAGGAGGAGATAGAGGAAAGCTTCATTATTTTACAACTTTGCTTTTTTGTAAGTTTTTTTAATCAGCGCCTCTGGTGTCAATGAGCCGTATTAAAAATTTAAGCTGTGTGTAGTAACCATTTTATTGGTTATTTGACTTCTGCGATTATTCTGCTTTACAATAAAGAAAGAGTTTAATTAAAATCAGCTAGATTTTGTGCAAGTGTAAATGCCCTATTAGGGAACGAAATGAATGACAAATTTCCGGCCTGTACCACGATATCGACAGGACACCATAACTTGTATTCAAAATATAATAAAATAAGAAAACTTGTTTTTGTTGTCAATATAAGTAATCGACTGAGTGATAAGAGTAGTTGAAATTTACCTCGGATTAATACATCAATGGAATATTTACCTGAAAAGAGAAAAATATATGTAAATAAATTAGTATCATATATTTAATTAAATATGTATATAAATTGCATAAAATATAAAACAACATTCAAATACTACATAGAAATAAATACTTAAAAGCAATGACTGGACAAATGGACTGATGGATGGACTTACTGCAGAAACGGTTAAGAAAATCCACAAAATGGTATGGGATGATCGTAATTGACGCAAGGTACCAGGTAAAAAAGTACCTTTTAAAAAAAATTAATTTTAAAATAAAAAATAAATAAATTTCAAATTAATTTTAAAAAAATTGAAAAGTAGCTTTTAAAAAAATTGTATGTAGCTTTTTTAAAAAATTCTTTTACAAAATGTACCTTTTAAAAAACGTACCTTTGAAAAAAAATAATTTTTTAAAAATTGCTTTAAAAAAAATATTTTCTTTAAAAGTACTTTAAAAAAAATTTTAAGTATTTCATAAAAAAGTACATTTAAAAAAAGTACCTCTTAAAAAAGTAATAAATAAAATAAATAAAAGTATCTTAAAGGAAATTACTTTAAAAAAAAGTAATTTAAAAAAAAGTAATTTTAACAAAAGTACCTTTTAAAAAATAAGTACACTTTAAAAAAAAGTACCTCTAAAGCTATCTAATAGTACGATTTAAGTACGAAATACTAAGATTTAAAAAAGTACCTTACGTAAAAGTACCTTTTAAATAAATTACTTCTTAATAAAAGTATTGCTTTAAAAAGTACTATTTAAAAAAATATGTACCTTCAAACAAGTAGTTTTTTAGAAAAGTACGTTTTAAATAGTACGTTTTGAAATAGTGTAAAACTTTTAAAAACTATCTATTAAAAAAGTACGTTTTAAAATAAATTTCTTTTCAAGTGACTTTAGGAAGTAATTTTTTCAAAAGAGCCTTTTAAAAAATTCTCTTCAAAAAGGTAATTTTAAGTCAAGTACCTTTTATTTTAAAAAATACTTTAAAACAAAAAAAACTACTTTTTTAAAATAGTGCTTTAAAGGAAGTATCTTCTAAAACCTTTTTAAAAAGTAGCTTTAAAGCCTTTTTTAAAAAGTACATTTTTTGGAACAAGTACATTTTTTCTAGAAGCTCCTTTTTAAAAGCAGCACCTTTGCCAATAACAAACAAATAATTTTTTTTAAAGAGTCCTTCTATCTACTGATGTGCGCTAGGATTTTGCATGCATAAGCAATATATAAAACAAAAACTTTTCTTTATCATTAAGATGCTGTTGTTAGCTTATATTAAAAACAGAAAACTTTAAAATTATCAGCCATTTATTTTAGCAAAAGTCTGCAAGATTCCATACACTCTAAACTCAATTAAGTTTTAACATTGAAACGCACTAAAACCATTTAACATTATCAGCTTCGCAGCCAAATCTAAAATTTAACCTTTTTCCTTTTTCTAAACAAACAAAAATTTAATTCCTTAACCAATACAAGCCCAACAACAAAAGTAACAACATCAACAACTTTTAATAGAGTCTCTAATGCCACATGTAGAAAGAAAAAAAAAACTATATACACACACAATTTCATTGAAAGTTAATTTTCACAAGGGGATTGGCAATCTAAATTCTAGGTTTCATTTTAGGCTTTTTTTTTGAAGAAGAAGAAGAAAAAACAAAACTAATTCTCCGGTATATTTGTCAATTTAACACACACAAAGATGGACTGACTGCATGCACATTCATGCGCCCAAAATAGTGGCAGACAAGCATCAAAAGCATTATTAAAACGAGGAAGAAGAAGAGCAAAAGGATGGCGGACTCAATTAAATAACTTTTAGGCGAATTTACAACCAACAAGCACCACAAGAAGGAGGCAAAAAAAAAACACACAAAAAAATAAAACAGCTTTGGCGGATAAAACTATTTCGGCAGCAAAGGAGTTAAAAACAAGCAGGAGGACAAATTTTCAGATTGAAGCTTTGTGTGTGTGTGTGTGTGTGTGTGTGTGTGTGTGTGTGTGTGTGCGCGTGTGTGTGTGTGTGTGTGTGTGTGTGTGTGTGTGTGTGTGTATGCAAAGGATGCAGTTTTTTGCTATAAAATTCGCCCGCACTCTGTGCTGTTTATGCCTGTTTGAATTTCACGTTTAAACAAATCTTTGAGTGTAAAACTTTTCGAATAGAGCAAACTATTTTTTGGAGGTTTAAGCTTATTTTTTGTTTTAATGCGCTTTACCTAACTAAACAACAACAGCAGCGCAACAACAATAAAATATCAAACATGGCTGTTATATAGCGGGCAAAAATTAAATAAATTTTTATTATGTATATTGCCAAAGTAAAACTTTTCGACAGCAAATAAAACAATGAGACAGCGTTAGTAAATCCTGCGCTGGTATTGGGTTTAGCTGAAAGCACAAGTACTCGTACATACATAAATAATATTTTAAGTTTTTACTCCCACTAAACTGAATATATTGACTTAGATAAGAAAATTTTTGATTTTTATAGAGAAAAAATTATTAAAATTATTATAATTAAGCTCGAGGTTCAGCTGTTTACAAAAACTCGATGGCCTGGTCTGTAATTCGAAAATTTGAAGGATTGGAAGTTCAAATATTTTGTTTTACAAATTTATTTAATTTTTTATTATTAATAAACTGTCTGTATGTATGTATTTATGTGTTGTTAGTGTTTTAGTGATTTCTTTTATTTATTTATATGGTTTTTGGCAATTTTTTTTTTGTTTGTTTTTATTTTTGGTGGTGTTTTTTTTCATTTAGCGATCTATTTTATTTTTGGTGATGTTTTTCATTTGAGCACTTTTTCATTTTGGCGATTTTTTAACTTTGGGTTTTTTTCGATTGGTTTTTTTTTTTTTTTTTTTTTGTTGTAGCGATTTTTTAGTTTTGGCGCTCTTTTGCGTTTTTAAGATTTTTTTCAGTTTTTGGGGATTTTTTTCGGTTGGTTTTTTAGTTTAAGCGACTTTTTAGTTTTAGCTTTTTTGGTGATATTTTGCATTTGAGCGCTTTAAGATTTTTGTGTCTTTTTTAATTACAGCGATTTTTAGTTTTGGCGCTTTTTTGCGTTTTGACGAGTTTATTCTGGTTTTTGAAGATTTTTTTGGGTTGGTTTTTGGTGTTAGCGATTTTTAAGTTTTGGCATTTTTTGATGTTGTGACGTTTTTTCGACTTTTCACGATTTCTTTAGTTAAAACAATTTATTAAGTTTTGGCACTTTTTCAGTTTTTGGCACTTTTTTTTAGTTTTTGGCGGTGATTTTTTGCATTTAGAGATTTATTTTATTTTTGGTGATATTTTTCATTTAAGCGCTTTTTCATTTTGACGATTTTTCATTTCACCATTTTTTTTAACTTTGGGATTTTTTTAGTTTTAGCGTTTTTAAAAATTTCAAGAGTTCACCTTTCACGGTTTCCAAGATACAGCGAGATGTCAATATTACATTAACTGATAAAACACCCTTTAATTTTAAAGTTTCAAATTATAGTATTAATTGGCGTAGTCTACATAAAAATACACTAATTTGGAAAAATTCAAATGTCTATACATAATTATCTGCATATTACATTAGAATTTCAAGATGTTTCGTTTCTCGATTTAGAATCCCCATTAATTTTTCACTGTCATATATTTGTTGCTTCTATTAAAATTTCAGAACCGTAGCTCTAAGGGTTCTCAAGAAAATAGCGTGTAACAGACAGACGGACAAACGAAGGGTTCATTTTCACCGATGAAGTACTAATCCCTAAAAACGATTATTCCGCTGCAATTCTTAGAGCACGGTATAAGGTAGAGTCGCCTCCATTCTTTTGTAAAAATAAATAAATAAATAATTATATTACAAGCAAGAAATAAATCACCTAAGCAGTTGAGACTACCTGATTTAAATTCGCCTCGGTCTCAGCAGTTCAACTGACTGTTTTCGCCGCTAGTAATCGAATCTCAACACACACATGTTTTAGTATATACTTTCTCGCGTCCTAAATATCAATTTTGCAAAGCGAATTGAGGTGAATATTATTCATATGCATATGCCTTGTTGCTTTACAATTTATTGCCTTTCATGGTATGTCAGCGCAGTCTTATTAACCGTGAGGCTATTAACCAAAGAAATTAGGTCACAATTTACATAAATATAAATCATGATACAATAATATAAAGGTAAAACCATTCTCTCTTTTCGTCGCCATATTAACGTTCTGACGTTTACCCCGATTATTTTTTACTCTCAAAAAAAAAAAAAATGCTACCGTATTCATTTGCAAAATCCGAGTTTTTTTGATTACTCTTTTGACTGTTATGCTTTTTTAATGAAACAAAATGTTTTATGACAAAAATATTGAAAAATTCATCACTATTGCATTCAAAGTTATTAAATAGATATTAATATATATAATAAATAATTTTGATATGTGTAAAAAAATAAATGTTGAGCAATGAGCTGCATATACAACAATTGCATTAATACCAAGCATTTCAGCAAAAAAATCCCTTGGTTTGTTCTGTTCACTTCCGTAAAGAGCATATGAATATAAAAAAACATTGGACCCGTTTGATCCTAAGTGCAGTTCCTCTTCAAAGGTAACTGCCATATTAAATACATCCATTACATTATTGCTTTAAAGCAGTATTGTCCACACGTACACTTTCACATTCTGTGAGTCTACTTCGTATTTCGAAGCGAAAGAAAATGCTTTTGAATTTGAGTGTTATTAACATTGTTCTATAGGGTGTTTTTTTAAGAGGTATAGAACTTCAAATTGAAATAAAACACAAGAAAATCGGATAATTTTATGCCATTAATGTTTAAATATGATTTCGGGCATGTGGCCGCCGCGGCTGGCTCGAATAAAGCCAATTCTACAGGTCCAATTTTCAACCACTTTTTCGAGCATATGGGGCCGTATGTTGGCAATAACGCCACGAATGTTGGCTTCCAAGTCCCCTAACGTTTCTGGTTTGTTGGCGTAGACGAGCGACTTCACATATCCCCAAAGAAAATAATCCAATGGTGTCAAATCACACGATCTTGGTGGCCAATTGACAGGTCCATTCCGCGAAATTATGCGCTCATCGAATGTTTCCTTCAATAAATCGATTGTGACGTGCGCTGTGTGGCATGTAGCGCCGTCTTGTTGGAACCACAACTCATCCACATTCATGCCATCCAATTCGGGAACAAAATAGTCGGTTAGTCGGCTCCAATTGCTGTGCATGGTGGCGAATCGATTCATTCGGGTCCTCTTCAACACTTTGCTCTACAGCGGCAATTGTTTCTTCGGTGCGCACTGTTCGACGTCTCTGCGGATGCGTATTATCACATAGAGTAAACGTAGTGCGAAAACGATCCATGGTTAACCGAATTAATTGCTCTGATGGACGATTATGTCGACCATAAAATGGACGGAGCTTGCGGTAAACTTCGCGAACTGAACCATTATTTTCGAAATAAATTTGCACGATTTGCAAGCGTTGTTCTTTTGTCAACCTGTTTATGATGAAATGGCAAACCAAACTAAATATTAATCACTTGACAGCTGACAAAATGGCCGCCAGCTAAAAAAGTGATGCCAACTTAAAGTTCTATACCTCAATAAAAAACACCCTTTACTAAACTAGCCATCATTTAATAAGTACTGGTGTACTCTGTAACTAAAAATAAAAGAAAATGCAACTGCTTTGGAATGTGTATGTAAATATTATGCACGGTTAAGAAAGCTGGTGCTACAACACACCTCTAATCGTATACCAAAAAAAAGTGAAACAAAAACCGTACAAAAACAAGGTTATATTGTGTTAATTACGGCTGTGAAGAAGAGAATTATTAGAGCGATGCCGTTTAAAATAAGCACATGCGATTCAAAATTCATGTTTGAACAATTTTTAATATACCTTCAGAGCATAAACCATTACATGTATTATTCAAAACCACAAATTACACATTTCCAAAAACATTCCTAAAAAAAATTTCCCCGTAATTTCGTGTGGCAACGTTTTCCTCTCTGTTTATAAAAAACAGTAATAAAATAATTGGGACAAAAGTCAGAATTAATTTGATACGTCAAATGTGGTTGTACCTTTATATTATTGTATCATGATATAAATCATACGGCTGGTGTTACCCATTTTGAAGGTTTCATGAAACCATTTAAAAACCCAAAAAATATACTTCTTTAATCCTTTAATTATTTCAAAAAAAAATTTGCTTGATTTAATCCTTTTTATTTATTATACTAATTTGATTTATGACATAAGACGCCATCCAGCCAGCCAGCCACTATTAACTAATACAAAGTCACCCACCATTTTCTTTAAATTAACAAAGAGCAAATATTTTCTTTCAGCTTCATGTTTTTTCTTACTTTCTTCCTACTCGTGTACTGTTTTTCACTGCTGATTATATTGACAGTGAATTCAACTCAAATATTGTTAACTAAACAAAAAGCTGGGAAACGTAAACCGAATGTTAGACAAAATAACCAACAAAAAGTTGCAAGGAGCAAAAAAAATATTATTTTTTTTTCAGTGAACAAATAGTTGGTTGGTTATAGTCTATTTGTGTTGCTTTCACATTTCACATTTAGAACATTTACTTGGAAGTGAAAAACTCAGCCAGAACTAACTAGAAAAAAAAAAAAATAAAAACGAAAAAAAGAAATTTAGATCTCAACTGAAAAACACATTTTCGCTTTAGATTCGTTTTCGTTTTGGTTGCTTTTGACAAGCGCAAATATTCGTTGAAGCATTTCCGTTTGCAGGAAATTGAATTGCGCGAACACGCGAAATTACATCATTTTAAGCGAAAACGATGTTAGGGACTTTTTCTTTGTTGTTGCTGCTGACTGTGGAACTGTTAGTTACACACGCACTCCCTTATTTCCCTGTAATAGGAACTAAAAAAAAACGTCAATGAACAAAAATTTATTTAATTTTTCCCCCCACTGATGAAACGTTACAATGACGACTGACGATAGATTACTTTTCTGTTGATATTATTTTTTTTTTTGCTACTAATGCTGCTGTTGTTGTTGTTGTTATTATTAAAGCGTAATAGAAAAAAACTCAAATTTTAGTTGGGAACAATTTTTTCATGGTGGCTCGAGCAAACGAGTGCAGTTGCCACAAACTTAGTAGAATATAGCACACAATAATTCATAACAAACAAGTAAGAAACTCAAAAAAGCAGAGAAACCAAAAACAGAACAAAGCGAACTAAATTACAGATGGTGTCGATAAGACAGTTTCGCTATTTTTTTATTTGAAATTGGCCAGTAAAAAGCGAATCCATATCGGGCAATCTCAACTGCCCAGGTGACCTTTTTCGCCGCTTTCATTTGAATATAAATTTCTTAAAGCGAATTGAGGTGAGTTACCATTTATGGTCGGTAATTGCGACAGAAACCTCAAAATTTTATTACTACAAAAAAAAAAGCTTTAAATTATGCAATAATAAAAAAATTTCAATATAAAATATACTTTGTTAAAAAACAGTTCAAAAAAGTTTAATAATATAAGATAGATAAAATTTTTTTTTAGCAAAGACTGTTCCTGAAATCTTATTATCTTTTTTATCCTTTTGGCAAACACTAACGTTAAGGCAGTTTTATAATCAAGATGCATCACAATTCCTTTTAAGATCTGCCTCGTTCAATACAACTTTGTGCCAAATGCCAGTTAGCAACTACGTAAATATTAAACTTTGTATATTTAAGTTTGAATTGTTTGTCTATGTGTAGGTGTATGGCGCACTGGTACTACCAGTTTCCACAGTTCGGATGAGCACTGCGAAAAAAAATAAAATAGAAGACACCACAACAACAGAACTGAAATATAAATGAATGAAAAAGAAAAATACTCAGCAAAAACGGAAATCAGATTAAATAACAAAATTCTAAATGATGATAATGACGGTAGTGGTAGGAGTTTAATATTAATGCAAATATTACATTTATTAATTTAATTTAATTTTTTTTTTTTCTAGAAATAATTCCAGTTTTTATTAAATTCTTTTTAAAATTTATTTTGATTCTAAGATTTAACAAATATTTAATTTTGAGGTTTTTGATAGTGCAAAAAAAAAGAACATCGGAAGAACAATTGTTTTTTTAAATTTTAAAAATTTAATAATTTAAAAAATATTGTTTATACAAACGCATTCAGCATATAAATTTCTTTAAATTTAAGGATTTTTAAATTAAGACAAAATGTTGAGGTACCAAGCATGTATTGCTTAGCAGCAACGAAATGCATCTAGACGTGCTAAACCAACAACAAATATTTTTTTTTAATCGTATTCATTTTAACACGCGTTATATAGGGTGTTTTTTTTAGAGGTATAAAACTTCGAATTGAAATAAAACACAAGAAAATCGTTTTAATGTCCATCAATTTGGCTTTATTGGAAGGATAATTTTATGCCATTAATGTTTAAATATGATTTCGGGCATGTGGCCGTCGCGGCTGGCTCGAATAAAGCCAATTCTACAGGTCCAATTTTCAACCACTTTTTCGAGCATATGGGGCCGTATGTTGGCAATAACGCCACGAATGTTGGCTTCCAAGTCCCCTAACGTTTCTGGTTTGTTGGCGTAGACGAGCGACTTCACATATCCCCAAAGAAAATAATCCAATTGTGTCAAATCACACGATCTTGGTGGCCAATTGACAGGTCCATTCCGCGAAATTATGCGCTCATCGAATGTTTCCTTCAATAAATCGATTGTGACGTGCGCTGTGTGGCATGTAGCGCCGTCTTGTTGGAACCACAACTCATCCACATTCATGCCATCCAATTTGGGAACAAAATAGTCGGTTAGTCGGCTCCAATTGCTGTGCGCGGTGGCGAATCGATTCATTCGGGTCCTCTTCAACACTTTGCTCTACAGCGGCAATTGTTTCTTCGGTGCGCACTGTTCGACGTTTCTGCGGATGCGTATTATCACATAGAGTAAACGTAGTGCGAAAACGATCCATGGTTAACCGAATTAATTGCTCTGATGGACGATTATGTCGACCATAAAATGGACGGAGCTTGCGGTAAACTTCGCGAACTGAACCATTATTTTCGAAATAAATTTGCACGATTTGCAAGCGTTGTTCTTTTGTCAACCTGTTCATGATGAAATGGCAAACCAAACTAAATATTAATCACTTGACAGCTGACAAAATGGCCGCCAGTTAAAAAAGTGATGCCAACTTAAAGTTCTATACCTCAATAAAAAACACCCTTTATAAGCAATTTAACTTCAATTGTCAAAGGTTGAATTATTGCGTCCTTGTAATGAAATATTACAGACAACAATAAATATTTCTTTAGTTTAACGTTAAGCTTTAATTTCTTATTATTTATATTAAATTCGCTTTTCATTTGAATCTTCCTTCCTCATATAGTTAAAATTCATTTAAGTTAACAACTGCATTTTATGCAACATTTCTCTTAATTCCATTCGTTATTATTTTCAAATGAATCAAAAGCATTTCTAACAAAGAAAAGAAATAATTTTCATTAAATCAAAAAGAAAATAGCAAACATTTACAACATGAAAAGGAGTAAAAGAAGAATGCAATCCAGCATAAAATTGTAAGAAAGTTAAAATTGTTATACAATTTAAAAGCCAAAGCAGCAAAACTGAGTTAAAGAATTCTGTAATTTTAAGACTAATACATACAAAAAAGAAGGGAAAAAGTGCAAGAAAATATACAAGAAAATTATTAGAATTGTAAATGAAGAATATATTTAGCAGCAAACGAGAATAAAGCAAAAGAATTAAAGTCACAAAAACAGCAAAAACGAAAAAAAATGGAATATATAAAAGAATATTAAAGAAAATGTGTTGTAAATCACAAATATTGTTTCACACAAACTGCTGGTGATATTAACAATAAAAAAATAATCTTAAGTTTCATACATTTTGTACTACAAACAGCTGAAAACGCATTTCAGATTTTCCTTTTCTTTATGGTTCACTGACACAAACTTACGCATTCATGGCAGTACCTACATACACGCTGCTCCTAGTTTATGCACATACGAGAGACAAATAAATTCTAGTTTTATTTTCTTCTATTTTTTACCAATTGTAAGCCAAGAAAGGGTAGCTCGCCCTACACTAGTTTTTTGCTAGAGTACTTAAAGCTTACACATCAAAAGAATTCATAGCAAAATATCAAGAAGAAGGAAGAGACTAGGAAAAAAAACTACTTTATTTCACTTCCTTAACAAATCAACATTCACATTATCAAAATGTGTAAGAATTCAAGCAGCAGCAGCAGCACAACAAAAATAAGAAAAAAAACATAGAAGAAAATGTTAAGAAAATTTTAACTTAATAAAAGATTTATTGCTGAACACACTTAAAGAAAATTTTTAATTAACTTTGCAGGTCTTTGATAAAAAAAAATAAAAATAAAATGAGAATGGTCTTACAGTTTAGCTTTAGATGGTCAGATGCGTTTAAACAATCACAAAATCTCGTGAATACTAGACCGAAAAATGAAAATGCCCTTTTATGCAGATTTTTTTTTTTTTGTAAAAATTTAAGTACTACGAAAACTTTTTTATTAGATTTTTTATATTTTTTTAAGTTTGGCGTTTTATCTTAGTTTTGGTGACATTTTTCGTTTTTTGGATTTTTTCAGTTTTTGACGTTTTTTTGACAATTTTTTTGATTTTTTGCGATTTTTTAGCTTTGGCGCTTTTTTCTTTTTTTGTCGATTTTTTTATTCTTGAAAATTTTTTTCAATTTGGCGATTTGTGGTGACTTTTCGACTATTTTATTAATTTGGCGTTTTTTTTTTATTTGGGGATTTTTTTAGTTTAATGAAAATTAATGAAAATTTCAAGAGTTCGCCTCTTTCGTTTTCCAAGATACAGAGAGTTGTCAAAATTACATTAACCGATAGAATACCCTTTAATTTAAGTTTTTGAAATTTCAGTGTTAAAAGGTGCAGGCTGTATAAAAATACACTAACTTTGCAAAATTTCAAGTGTCTATATATCATTGTCTGTATATTAAATTAAGTTTTCAACATTTTTCGTTGCTCTCGTTGCTCTCGAATCCCCATCAATTTTTCACTCTCATATATTTGTTGTTTTTATGAAAATTTCAGGTCAGTAACATTTACGTTCTCAAGAAAACAGCCTGTGATGGTCAAACAGACATACGGACAGTGCAGCGAACACATTAGGCTTCTTTTTCTTTTTTGGTGCACGGAGCCCTAAAAAGCAATATATTTAAATCTTTGAAAAAAAAAAATTGTTGACAAGCATTTTTTTCATTCACATTAATACGTGCTGGTATTTCACAGTGTATTTTTTTTTAAGATAAATTTCTCCCACAGCCTTAAGTTAAAGTTACGCCCTTTTCATGGCATCATCAACATCATCATCATCGTCATCATGCTCGTCAGCAACAACAAGCATAACATTATAAACGTAATCAGCAACACTAACATAACAATAGATATGAAAAGAGGAAATAAAGAAAAAAACGACGCATACACACACACACATATATATACACACACACACACACACACAACTAACAGTATCAGAAAAGAACACAAAAAAACACCTTTAGGGTTTTAGCCATTAAGTGTATAATTTGCGCTTTTTTTTCAAGTATTACAACATATCAGTGTTGTTGTTGCTATTGCTATTGCCAGTACTCATATACTTGTGTAATATAAAAACATTCATACCACATTCCCAAAAAGAAATAAAAGTAAAACAGAAAAACTCATAAAAATGATTGAAATCCTTGTAAACACCCTCTATTTGACATACAACGTTGGAAAGACTGAAATTAGGCGCACAAATTAATGAACGAATGTAAAAAAAACAGCAGCAACTTATCTTTAGCTTTCAGTAGTTGAATTTATTATTATCTCCCACCCCCACCACAGTATGCTCGCTAATACCATCTTTTAGCAACGACAACATTTGGAATATTTGTTGCGTTAAGTTTTCTTATTTATGTGAAAAACTGCAATTGCTTCTTGTGCTTTTCCTGTGCTTAAGAGGAAATTCACCTTTTTTTTTCTCTAGTTGCTTCTTTTCGCCGGCTTTCTTCGTTCCCCCTTGTTTTTCTTACTCCACATTTTATTATTATAGTACATTTAAAAAGTAAAGAAAAAAAAACACAAATAAAAATAAGCGAGAGGAAAGTCGCCATTTAGTTAAATCAACCATTCATGTAAACAATGAATGAAATGGTTCTGGCTCTTATCAATGTAACAGTTGCAACAAAAATCGCAACGGAAATAAAGCGTAAGTGAATGACACTACATAAATTTTGATTGTTTTAAATCAGAATGAAATAACTGACAGGGGGCGAAGTTGCAGCTATAAATAAAGCCAAGCGAGGGAAAATAAAAAATACTCATACAAATTGAATATTTATATAAGGCAACACCTTAAAGTATGCATTATTTTTTTGCTATTTACATAAGCCTGAAACTATGATTTTCTAATTTAGATAAAGCATGTACTTTTAATTACCCACTTGTGTTGTTTTGAAGGGCTTAAAGCCAATGAATAGAAAAGTTGTCCCCACAACTTAAAATTCTTTTTTAACATAAACTTATACAGTATTTTAAATTAAATTCTCTTTCTTTTAATAAAATGAAATTTTCAGGTACACAAGAAATTTTATCAAAAAAGCAACAAAAAAAAATATTGTTAACCACAACTTTAAGATGTCTCTTGATGTTTTAAATACATTTAGGGCTCTCAAATATTGTTCAAAAAGGACAAAACTATTAAAAGTTCAAACGTACAACTTCTAGCAGGTCAAACGCATGTTCGTACGAAATATAAAAAAAATAACAGACATTAACTTAACTATAAAAGCAAAGTTGTTTAATTTTCATTATTTGTTTGTAGCTCACAAAATGACAAACACCATAAAACCGATAGAACTGAGCAAAAGCAAGGCCCACAACGACCAGCAAATTGTTTTGCCGAGTACATATCTGGCATTTCTTGTGTTGTCATTTTGAAAATGTGCGCAAAGCCGTTCCCATGTTTTTTATATGGAAGGCAATGCCACACAACGTAAAATATCGGAAATGACAAACGTTGCTGCGATGACACAAAATGCCACAGTGTGTGCTCGGCATTCGTCTCTTAAAACTTTCTTTATATTCGTTACTCTTCCTTTTTTGCCATTTAGGAACTATTACTAATGGGTTTTTCTAAAGGATAGTAAGTAACATGTTTTATGCAACCACAAACTAATGTTCTTGTAAAGAATCTCAAGATGACTTTCTCAGTGATTTAAACACATATATACTTCTAATATTTTGCACAGTAATTTAAAGAAAAGTCCTAGTCGTTTCAGCTATTGCATATACAAAATTCAAAAATTGCCGAAATAAAAACAATTCCAGGCCACTGTGCATTTGTTTTAGTGAGACTGAATAATTTTGCAAACAAAATATTTTTAAAATGTCCTTTTGTACTGGTCTTGTTGTAGTTTGTTTTATATCCTTCTCCCCTACATATTATTTATTTAAGCTCCTCGTCTGGGCGGGTGGTTTTAGAAACTAAATAATGTTGCAGGCAGCAGAGCGTAAAATAAAGTCAACAAGCAATTATCACACTTTTTCTTGTAATGAAATAGTAAACAATAACGAAACAAGGAAGTTGTTCTGCTTTTCTAATTCTAAACACAATTTTAATTAACGTTAATTACACTGCACGACAGACGGCAAAGGTTTTGAGCCTGACTTATCTCAGACCAGAATCAATTTTCTTCTAAGCTACAGCGATTTTTAATCTTTGAGACTGGCTTTTCCTAGATTTGAGCAAATTAGAAAGAAAAATTGAAAATCCCAAAATTAAAAACATTCCGAAAGGAAAAATCGCCAAAATAAAAAAAACGCTTGAATGAAAATTATTGCTTAAAATAAAATAAATCGCTAAAATTCAAGAAAAAGTAAAACGGTCGCCAAAAAAATAAAAAATCGCCATAACGAAAAAAAGCGCCTAAACTAAAAAATCGCTAAAAATTGAAATATGTATTCTGTGGCAAAAAGGAAAAAGTGCTTAAGTCGAGATAAGTAAATTTTGAGTTAATGTTACCTGCGTAATCTGCATATTCGAAAGTACCCGTGGTCAAAATCTCAATTAATTTGTGTGATTTTTCAGGAAGTTATATATATATATGATTTGGGACTTAACTTTTTTTGACTTCCTATCTCATTTGGATTATTAGCTTAGTTTAGGTTATACTTTAGTATATTTCAACTTAAATGTATTAGTTATAGTGTGTAGAACGATGTTTACTTAAAAAAGTTAAAAGTAAGCTTACTAGAGAATTTTTCAATATAACCGTAAAATAAATAAATTTCTGAAAATCGACTTGAAAGCTTAAAAGTGCTCTCCTGCAAAACAGTAAAATATGACTTAAGCACTTTTTCCTTATTGCCACAGTATTGTCAAAACCAAAAAAAAAAATGTCGCCAAAAACCGAAAAAGCTGCCAAACAAAAAAACGCCAAAACTAAAAACAACGTTTATGCAAAAAAAAAAATAAAAAATTACACAAGACCCAAAAAAATCGCTACAACCGAAAAAATCGCCAAAACGAAACAAGCGCCAAAACAAAAAAGTTCATATAACATTACATATCGCTCATTTACTCAAACAACGCCATAACTCAAGAAAACCAGTTTGCCAGAAAACGACTTTGAAGTTTTCAAATTACACACAACTGAATGGAAAAATAAAATTTAATTTTTCTCTCAAGAGTTGAGTACACAAGATATTTATATAAAATTTTTACACAATATGAAGAAGGATATGAGGATTAATACCCCCTGCTTGTGTAAAACGTTTGAGTTAAAAATCTTGGCGTTTTTGTAATAGACTAAAGGCAACTTGTACAACTTTTCTTTAGTCTATTACAGAAACGCTAAGATTTCTAACTCAAACGTCTTACACAAACAGGGGGTAATTCTGCATCACTAACTTAAAAATTTTACTTTTTTTAGTTATGACGTTCTTCAAGTAAATGAGCGATATGTAGTGTAAGTACGGGTACCTTCGAGTGCAAGTCAAAGTCGAACGTTACTGAATTAATTTTTTCTTTAATATTATGTTTACAATTTCAGAAAAGAAAAAAATTCATTACAAAAAAAAAAAATACAAAATTGGCCGTACCCATCTCACTTATTCCGTTTAATATTTTAATATTTTATTATTTCCAATAAAACCAACTGACTCTCTCTGATCCCTTTTGAGGTTAACAGCACAGCTGGCAAAATCATTTTAATTGTTTTTAAGTTTTGTGTTTCCAAAAAATACTTAAATTTTATGTTCACGGCTTCCACGACTTCAATTTACGTTTTAGGATTAATCTCATTTTTTTTAATATGGTTTAATATGTCATTAATTTTAATGCGATATAAAAAGATTTTGCTTGCACACACACACACAAACATAACGCTCAACTAATTTCAAGAGAACAAAACCTGCCACAATTTGTGGCAGGCATACAAACATGCACGTTCATGTCTTTAATAAATATCTCAAAACAAAATATCAGCATCATCGTAACAGCAAGGAAAGGAAGAAAGAAAAAAAAACAAATAAACGAGACTTTGTTCTTAAAACAATAACGTCATAATCAAGCTCTATACAACATCCTCATTCGCATCAGTTGCGGCTGCCTCAGCTGCTCTTCTCTAATGCCTTTTGTTGCCAACAGTTTTTGCTTGGCTTTTGGTCATGCAACAACTAACAACGTCTTTGTCAGACTGTCATATCAGTTTTTGTTAAAAAAAATTTTATTCCATTTTGTTTCGCAAGAGATGCAAAATGATTTGATATGGTTTTCCTTAAAGTTGACTGTTATTGTTGTTATTGTGTCTTTTGAATTTAAGCATGTTGCAAGATCTCGACCTTCGCAAAATTGCTGCTGGTAGCTATGAGTTTATGATTTTGTATTATTTCTTTTATTCGTTTAATGAACAACTCTGCGGTTGTTGGAAATAACCGCCCATGTCTTAAAACTGCAAACAAATTAGATTTTAATTCATAACTTCAGGCAAAGTTCATAAAACTGAAGATATGTTGGCAAAAAATTAAAAAGCTACACAAATGACATCCCTTCTTTTGCCCTTAAAAAGCTTTAGAGAAGTGAGACGGTCATTTAGGCATCAATAATGGAGTTGAGCGATTACACATTTATGCCACAAGTTTATAATGTTTCCTTTTTTTTAGTTGTATTGTTATTGGTAATTCGAAGTAGCTGACAGGAAACTTAAGAGGAAGGAAGGATGTCAAGGCTTAAAGCGCTAAAGTTTTAAAATGAAAACCAATGGACGGACTGACTGGTGTCAAGCAGACAAGAAAATTTAAATTCGCAAAATTTGTTTTCAAGTTAAGTTTCATTGACAATAGTCTTTAAAAGGAATCAGAAAAGTTTAAATATATTATGAGTTAATAAAATAAAAGTTTCATAAATTCGCAGAACTAAGTTTTGCTCATAAACTTTTTATCAAGAAAAGCGTGAGTTATGGAAAACTTTATTTTTATTTTTTTGCCAAAATAATTGCATGAGATTCTACGAAGGTGCCAAACGTAAAATATTTAAATGATAATTAATAATGAATTCTAGATTAATGATCAGATTTACTTGGAATTCGAGGCATTATTGGAGGGCTCAAAAAATTTTGTATACAAACAGGTGCAGTTTGGATAAATTTTACACTTTAGTGGTATAAAGATGACCAGCTTTGGTGACGCAAAGCTTTTATTTATTTATTTATTTACATCTTGTAAATTTTAAAACTTTCAAATGGAAAATCATTAGCCCAATTTACAGTGTTGTACTAATGATCTTGCATCGTAGGGATTTTTATAAATTCAAAAATTTTTTTTATGAATTTAGTGATTTGTAGTTGTAGTTTTGTAAATTCATGTGATTTTAGAAGCCGTTTAAATTTTTTGTTCAAAAAGACATTTTATTAAGTTTTAAGACATTTTTAACTGATTGTAAAAATTCTCTTTTTTATGTGAGTGTATAGTTTCTATTTGGTCGCATTATAAAAGAAGTGGGCGGAGACACACCCACCAATTTTTTTTATTATTTAATGTTTAGATAATCTAATTATGTCATTGCTACGAAACTTGCCCTACACATTCGGCTTGCGAAACGATAAAATTTTAAAGTTAGAAAAATGGGCGGAGCCACGCCCAATAAAACTTAATATCATATTTCACATGCTTCTATTTGACAAATTTTTACGAAACTTGGCACATACCCTGAGCTCAAAAAAGTAAACAATCATGCATTCAAAAAAGTGGGCGGGGCCACGCCTATTACAATTTTATATTATATTCCACTTGCTTGCACTTAACAACTTTTTACGAAACTTCGCAAACACCCTGGCCTCTTAAAAAGTATACACTTCTGCATTCAAGAAAGTGGGTGGGGCCACGCCTATTACAATTTTATATTATATTTCACGTGCTTCTTCTTTATCTATTTTTTACCGAACTTGGCACACACTTTGAGCTCTGAGAAATACTTCATCTTGGGTTTAAAAAAGTGGGCGGGGCTACGCCCTTGAAAGGTCAGTGTTATATCTACTTCTATTTATCTGATTATCATAAAACTTGGCAGAGTCTCGGCTCTCAGAGTGACATAATTTTAAGCTTAAAGAAGTGGGCGGAGACATACCCACTACAGATTAATATTATGTCTCGCGTGCTTCTCCCTTCCCCATTTTTACGAAACTTGGCACACACCTTGACCTCTGAAAGTGACGCGATGTTGAATTTATAAAAGTGGGCAGACAATAATACTTAACTGAATCAAAACTTTTTAGTGCTTAATTTTGAACTTTAAAAAAAGTTTTGTAAATTAAAAAAAATTTGTGTTATTTGGTTTTTTAGAGGGCTATTGTAATAAATTAAACGTGTCGTTAAAGTAAGTAATTTTTTTGGGGTAAACTGTTTGATATTTTTGTTTTAACTTTACTTACTTGAATATTATATTCAATTTAATTCAATGTTGGTATAAAATTAATAATTTTTACTCATTTATATACATTAATTTTTTCTGTGCAACAAGGGGATTTTCTTTACCTTAATCTCTTATTAGCTGAAACTTTGTTATTAGAAAAAAAATCCCTTGTGCTTTGAGCTATTTTTAGTTTATCCAAAAACGTTTAGTTGGAATGGGTTCACACACATTAAGGTCTCTTGCTCAATTTTTGATTTTATGCTAGAGAGATGAAGAAGAAATATATATGTATGTACTTCTCGTTTTCTTTTTCAAGAAAACTTGATATGTGTGTGTACCAGGTTTCAAATAAAAAATTATTTTTTTTAATTTTTATGTATGTACATACGTATGTATGGTTATAATTTAAGAAAAATTAAATTCTCTTTTTCTATTTCTACCTCTTCATAATGCTATTATTTCTAATTCATCTTATAAATATTAATAGCATTTTTGCTTTTCTTTTTTTTTTCATTTTTTTTGTGCTTTTTCTCATTCAAACTAACTACACATTAGGGATTTATGGCTGCCAACGGTTATTCATGCCTCTAAAATGTTTCCGGAGTCGTTCGTGGCAGTATAGAAAGAAGTTTTCATTTCATTTTATTATTGTTTTTTTTTTCTTGCGGTTTATAAATGCCACGTGAAATTAATGTACAAATTGGCTGATAATGACAGCTTAACATTAACGACTACTCTGTCTTTGTATTGGCAAAGAAAAAAAAAAAGAAAATAAATAAACAAGCCACAACAATATATTTTGAGGAAGTACATGCATACAGAAGTAAGTAAGAGGCGGTACGTATGTATAATAAATTAATACAAATAAATAGATGGAGGAGATCTGTGCTCCTAAAAGAACCTTAAAAAGGCTACTTGAATTAAAGACATTTAGTGTGTTTCGGTTAAGGAAAATATACGACTGCTAGAAAGAAATAATTGAGGAAATAAAAATAAAATATTACACTCGTGAGTATAAAAAGAATTTGTTGCAAAATTAGTAATGGAAACATAACTGGCTGCTGCTACAGTTTGCTCTTACAAACAATATGCTGATATATTAATTTTAGTATAAGAATAACAAAAAAAAAATTAATAAATATTTAGCTAATTCATATTTTCCCCTTTTTTAAATCAATTATTAATTGCCTGACAAATAAAATTGATTGTCAAAAGACAATTAATGTTTGCTTGCTTTATGTTCTACGTATGAGTACTTTTCCCTTTACAATGAAATAATTCTGCAAAAAAAAATTACTGCAATGCACTGACCTGATAGAACATTTTCGAAACAAATTTATGGAATATAAAATTAAATTTTAATATGCGCGTGCCTTCGCCCATTTTTTAAATGCAAGATTTTGTTTTTTTTTTAGAGCTCAGGGTGTGTGTTAAGTTTTGCAAAAAACCGGTTCAGTAAAACCACCTAAAATAAAATATTACATTTTAGCGGGCGTGACTCCGCCCATTTTTTCACATGGTAGATTGTGTCTATTTTTGAGGTCAAGGTGTGTGGTAAGTTTCATAAAAATCGGTTAAGCAGAACCTCATGAAATATAAGAATAAATTTTAATGGGCGTAGCCCCGCCCATTTGTGAACCCTTAAATTATGTAATTACAAGAACCAAAAAGGTGTTTGTTAGGTTTCATAGCAATCAAATGAGTAGAATGTCATAAAATCAAATTAAAAAAAATTGGGCGTGTCCCCGCCCAAGGGCACCAGAAAATAAAAGAATTTTTAAAATCGATGAAATATGAACCGAGCTATGGAGTAACACGGGCAAACAAAAAATAGAGAAGAATTGACAACCTAAGTCGGTTAGAAATAAATTTATTTAAATTTAAAGTTACCTTAATATAGAAACGCCCTAACTCAATATTTTTTTCGAACCAATTTTTTTTATATTTCGCGAGATTAGAGGCTTATCTATCGAAATATGCAAAAAACAAATCGATTTGAAAAAAGTGAGTTAGGGCGTTTCTAAATTAAGGTAACGGAGATGTAATGTAGAGTTCACCATACTGCTGCTGTTCTGCTGTTGGCTGCTGCCATTTTCAGCATTTCTTTTCTTTCATTATTGACTTTAACACTAAGGGCCAATTTCACCAACTCTATTTAAATATCAATTCATATTTAAATGTGGATTTTTATGAATTTTTGTATGGAAAAATGACTTTTAAATATGAATTGATATTTAAATAAGTTGGTGAAATTGGCTCTAACAAACGTTAATAAATGTGTCCCAAAACATAACATGGTCAAGAGTCTTGCCACATAAATGCAAGAATGTAATAAAAGCGTAGTGCAAAACTAAATAAAACGCTTAATATTTGATTGGTTTGAGCGCAACGTTTGCACCAGCAGTCGATATTCGATTGTTTGCAACAATATGTACGAGTATGTGACAAAACCAATATTATTGGTTTTACTGCTGTTCATTTCACTCCCTTCCTTTTACACGTCTATATATATTGAGAGAGAAAGACAGTTGCAATAAGAGTTGAAATTTTTTTTTTCGTCTTTCAATTTTTTTTTTTTTTTTTTTTTTGATAAAGGAATGACCGGCCATTGCAAGCGCTGCCTCCAGCAATTGCAATTTCGCACTTTATACAATTTGCAATTTTGGCCATAAATCAATGGGCAATAAATTAACAACGACATGTAGTTGTAGTAAAAGCAAAGCAAAATATTAAATTAAAAAAAAAATACATTTTTTGGCCATTACAAACAGCACATGCCAACAAGGCTGGGAAAAAGAAAATGTTGTTTTTTATTTCATTTGAATAAAACAAAAAAACACAGAAAATATTTGTACATATTTTCGAAATTTAATCAAAAAAATTTGGTGTGGTTTAGAGCGGGGAGGGGGGCGTGATTTACATATTGGTCTTATTTGCTTAAGCCATGAAATGGTTCTTGTTTTTTATTTGTCTTTTTTTCCACGTGCCGCCGCTCAATTATTGTAATTTTGGTAACACACTTTTAACCTAGAACAACAAACAATACTCGTATAATCAGATATTTATCTTATCCATTAAAATAATTGTTTTCCTTTACCTTTATTCTATTCTTTATTTTTAGCAAAAAAAAAAAAAATATATATATATATATATATATATATATATATATATATATATATATATATATATTCTAGTGAATGTTTAGATATTTTTTTTTTATATAGAGCGCCAACAGGTGGGATGGTAGACCTAATTACTTTTCATACTGTAAGCAGGTAATACAGTAGACTTTCGATAAGTTGGAAACTTTAGGGGTCAGAGCAAAATAACAAATAGCCGAGATAAGCAAAAATATTAAGAGGAAAATTCGAATAGGTTTCAAGTTTCAACAGCCGACCTGACATATAGATGGCGCCAGTAGTTTGCTCACCATAGAACAAAAACTGCGTCGTGAAGATGTTTCACGAAAGTGTTTTGCGAGGTGTCAAAGCAATAAAGTCGAGTCTTTCCTTCAATACGTAACCTAGGATGAACAGTCAATCAAAGCAGTGAATTATAATGGTAGAATCGTGTGTTAATAAAGCGACGATAGCTTTATCTAAAGATTTCCCAGCAATTAAAAGATTGAATCTGAGGTTGATGGCTGTGTTAAGAATTTCGAATATCGGTGGAAAAAATGTATTATGCAAAAAATATTTTTCCAAATTTGTTGCGCTATCTTTGTAAGGTCGCGGCTAGTTTTGGTTAATTTTTCGAAGATTTAATTTCGACCCTGTTTAGATTTCTGTGCTTGAAAAACTTCGAATTTTTTCAACTGTGAAATATTTAGCTTCAAATTAACGAGTGTAAATTATCGGTATTACACTGTAGATTTCTCTCTCTATAGAGAGGGAGAGAGAGATACATAGGCAGAGAAATAACTCAATGAATAACAGTTTCAACATTCGAGTTTTACTGCCAGTTCATAGAAGCCATGTGGAAATTCTCGTCTGGCTATTTATATTGAAAACAAAAACAAAGCACTCAAAATTTGTTTTTGTTTTCATTATAAATAGACAGCCGAGAATATTTACATGGCTTCTATAAACTGGCAGTTAAGCTTCAAAATTTTCGAATCAAAAAGAATTACATTAGAAGGCGTCAGTTTCACTTTCCTTAAATGATATAAAGATATTAAAGTTTATTTTTAGTCATCAAAAATGTTCTCTCATTTCTCTAGCAAATAAGCAGAGGTAATTTTTTTTTTTTTTTTTTTTTTTTTTGTAATTATTTTGCTCTCGGTATTCAAATTCCAAACAACTTCTTAAAAGTCATATTAATAATTCCTTATTCAAAATAAAATTTTGCTTTAACGTACACTTCAAAGGCAAATATTAATTTTTTTTTTTTGATACGGCAATAAATGTTTATGTGCGAATATACACAGAAAAAAAATTTCCTGCAATAAACACGTTTAGTTGAAAAAAAAACCAAAATCAATTGAAAACTTTATTGAGTCAATTAAATTTTTAAACACAAGTTTAAATAACTCAATTACATTTTTAATTGAATTTCGGTTTGTTTTCAATTAAACGTGTTTATTGCATACTAAATATGTTAATGTATATCAAAAATTCTCATTTAATTTATATCAAAATTAACATTAGTTTTGTTTCAACTCATTCTCTGCTTGATATGCATACATACATACACACATATTTATGTATACAACCTGTTTGTTTGCTAAGCACACACATCCTACACATACTCGCAACTTATCCCCCAACCCAGCAAACACAATCTCTAAATTTTTAGCTTTTTAGGAAATAAAGCAAATTTCAGCGCCATTTGTAAATTTATATATTTTTTTCTGTGAACTGGGCGCTTTTTTGGGAGTTAGTGACTTTTGACATATTTGACGATTTTTTGTAAATTCGGCGTTTTTAGAGATTATTTTGTGAAGATTTTTTGTGATTTAGCGTTTTTTTTTCGCATATTCGGAGATTATTTGAGAATTCATAAATTTTTGTTGATTTTTTGTGAATGGGCACTTACTTCTACGATAAAATTGACTTTCTGTCGCGTGCGACAGCAAGCAATTAAACTTCTATTTCTGAACAACTTGACTCCATTTTTTCTTAAAATTTTATCTAATGCAGAGCTGATGGGGCATCCTTCACAAATATATATAGATGTAAAATAAGTTTCGTTTTCCTTGAAAAAGCATATTTGTTTGGTGTCGCACGCTACAAAAAGTTGACATTCCTGTTTTTATGCAGAGTTTAATAAAGACTGTTAAATTTTTAATTAGTTTCATTTATGCTAAAACGAAGTTCAGTACATTGGAAAATTTTTTTCTTTGGAAAGTTTATGTTATTTAAAAATTTTTATAAAATGTTTGCAGTATTTTTTTTTTTGGCTTTCGTAGCTTTTTAGTGCGTTTACGATTTTCTTTACGCATTTGGAGACTTTTTGTTAGCTCAACAATTTTACGGGTGAGTGATTAGATTTAAGATAGAAAAATTAATTTTAGGAAATTTTTGCCGAATTTTTTTGTACTCAGAGAATTATTTGTGAGTTTGGCGATTTTTTTTTAATTATTTAGTGATATTAAAGGCCGTGATTTCACTGTCATAGACAATCTGACGATGTTTGAGAAAATATAACACTGGTATGATGGGGTCTATGAAGATTTTCAAAAGACAATAACAATTCATCAGGTCAGGGTTGTATTTTTTTGTAAGTCGTTGAGTAGGATGGTGAGTCATGGCATTAAGTACTTTCTTGGGAATTTCACGATTTTTTTTATAATTGTTTTATTCAGGTGCTTTTATGCTATTAACTACTATTCGTAGAATTGACGATTTTTTTGTGACATCAACTAATTTTTAAAATTCAGTGATTTTTTCTTTTTTTTTGTCAATCTAGCGATCTTTTTTCAAATTGTATAGTTTTTTTTCAACGCTAAAGTTGACATTTTATGTACTTCTTGATTGTTTTCAGTCAGTTTGATGATTTATTTATTTCGCTCATTTGCTCAAACAACGTCAAAATCAGAATTCTCATATCGTTTTTCATATTGTGTAAAAATTTCATATAAATATTTTGCTTACTCAGCTTTGCAGAAAATCATAAAGTTTCTTTTTGAAGTAGTTGGAGTAAATGAGCGATTTTATTATTCTGTCTGATATGTTGGTGAAACAATACATTTTATTACATTAATAGTAAATTTATGTTCATTTGAAAACACTGTGCTTAACGAAAGGCTCTTTTCAATTGCTATTAATTACTTTTTTTTTGTACTCTAATTTTTTTAAATAATATTCCATATACTAATTTTAAGACTTTTTCAGTTTCAAAATATAAAAGTTTTAAGTCCGGTACTTATTTATATTTATTTATTAATGATTTCCGAAAATTTATTTGACCTTTTGTTTTAAAAATAGTAACTATTTTATTGAGCTTGAGGTCTTTTTAATAAAAATTAACAGCTTTTATTTATCAATATTTCGACACGCCTTTGTGTGTCTTTGTCTTCTTCTTCTTCTTCTTCTTCTTCTTAAATCAAAAAAATTTTTACCTGAAGAAGACACACAAAGGCGTGTCGAAATATTGATAAATAAAAGCTGTTAATTTTTATTAAAAAGACCTCAAGCTCAATAAAATAGTTACTATTTTTATTTATTAATTTTTTTAGCTCAAGTCCATTTGTTCGCTGGGATGCCACCAGCACCCAATAATGGCTGGAACGAAATTTTTGTTTTATTTAAGAGACATTAAGGCGTCGTAAGATGTCAGTTTAGATAAGTACTCTTGACATGTATGTACATATTCATTCATATAAATATCTTACATTTTATTGTTTCTTTTCATACTATGTACTTATTTCTTTCTTTCTCATCCATTTTTGTGACATTTTTAGCTGGTTTTCCTTATAATTTGTACTATACGCATTTTCTTACTATTTGTTGTTAAACATTTTATGTGTGAAAATATGTGTATTTACGTGCTGAAAGTGCAGACAAAAGTAATTATTATTCAAAAAAAAAAGTACATAACAAAAGCAAACAATTGATTTTTTTTTTTTTTTTTGTATAAGAAAATTATTTGCTGGAAAAAATTCTAGGAATAGGAATGAAATCAGAGAAATGGCATGCAGATAAATAGAGATTTCTGCTTTAACAAAGTTAAAAATTTTTAATTTGCAATTGCTTACATAATATAGTTTATACAAACTGAATGAGAATTGTTAAGTCTTTTGCATTGCAAAACATTTCATAACATGAACAGCCAGCTCACATTAAACTCGTTATAATGATTTGTTTTTGTTCTTTGCAGCGCTACTTTGTGCTTACCAACACACAATGGCAAATCAATATTGCGTAAGCTTGCATCATTTTACTTAGGATCGTGAGTCATTAAACAAACCACATTAATTTCTATTAAAGGAATAATTTTTATGACTGTGTTTTACACTCAACACTTGGGTATTAAAAAAAATGTTTTTTTTTGTCGCCTTAAAGGCAAAATGAATCATAATTTGGAATTCGTCACTTTGTGTGTAAAAATCTATATAATTAGCAGCCATAAAATTTATTTCTTTTTTCTTTTATTTCGATAAATTTGCTATCTATGAGAAACACGCAATGTTCACCTAAAAGCAAACAAGAGATCGTAGATATTTGCTCTTCCTCTGTTCTTCGAAAAGCAGGCAATAATAACAAGTGATTATGCAATAAAGGTTAATAGACATATAATGACAATTTCAATCACAAAATTTCTTTTATTTGTTGCAACGCAATTGTCAAAGTATGTGTATTTGTTTTAGTTAAGTAAATAATTTTTGCCCCCACCCAAGCTTAAGTAATTATTCGGTAGTTAACCGAATAAATAAATATAGTGCCTCCTAAGTGTGACAAACAAATATGCATACATATATATACATATATTAAAGAATATTACTTATTTTTTATTTAATTAATACTATTCTTCTTAAAGCCATTAAATAAGTAGACACATAAAAGGTAAGTGACCGCCGTCTAACGAGGTTTGATAAAAATTATATTTATAAATTTTTAATGCAATAACCTACAGTCGAATCCGCTTTAGCGCAACACGCTTAATTGAAAAAAATCGGATTACTGAAAGCGATACAAGTCCCCGCACTGATTTTAAACGGAGCTAGTCTTATTCACTTCGCTTTAGCGAAACATCGCTTTACTGAAAATATCGTATTACTGAAAACCAAAAGCAAGCTCACAACTACGTTTTGTATGAAACTTACTTCGCTTTAGTTAAAAAATAAACAATGACAAATTTATTTATTAGAAATATATTGCATAACTTAAGGCTGAAAAAATTGTGCATATTTTGTGCGTTACAAAATTAAACGACAAATGTATTTGTCCGTTTCGTTCTTACGTACTTTATTGCATTTTTCTATTATATTATCAATGCAAGTGGCTAGACATTTTCAATTTTACGCAGTACGCTTAACTGTAACAAATTTCAATAATCCGAACTACGTTTTAGAGAAAAAATCGGTTAACTGAAAAAAAGGTTTTGTTATTTCCAGTAAAGCGGAGTCGACTGTATTTGAATTTAACTTCTGAACATTGAAATGTGAAATATTTATTTTTATAAATTTTTATTTAAAAATAATGTTTAAATTGAAACAAAGATATGGTGATTTTTTCAGGGTCTTGGCGGTTTACTTCAAAAAAATATATATTTTTTGTCATACGTCTCAAAGATTCATAAGCATTACGAAAATTTATTACAAAAAATCTGAGAGAATATTTTAAGAAAATTGTTAAAAGTCCACCACCACAAATTTGTACCCAGAGTAAAGCCCTTTATTCTGTTCTAATCCAAAAGAGTTTTAGATCTATGTTATGTTAGAGATGAATAGTTCCATATAATTAATGAGCCTTGCAATAGCAACAATTGCGGAATCCTGTATTAATATGGATCTCATAAGAAGATCGAATATATACATAAATATACTACTAGATACTAAACACAGCTTAAGAAATGTGACACGCCTCAGTAACACCAGAGGCGCTGTAACACTACATTATTTAAAAAAAAAAACCTGCAAAAAAAAAGTATAAAAGAATAAAGCTTTCCTCTATCTCTTTCTTCAACACATGTCTTCTCTATCACGATCCCGTTCCTAAAGAGGGTAAAACCTTTAAAAAAAAAAGAGCCACAATAACTAAAATTAACATCATTGGGCGGTCCAGAAGCTTAGGTCCAAGTGTTTAACAAGCAAACTTTTCATTTAACTAGAGGTTTAATTTCTGGAGCCTTAATATGCACTTAAAAAATATTGGTTGATATTGTTACGCAAATATACGTGAACAAACCTAATACAAATGTTTTACATAAAAACATTTGTAAGAATTACACAGGAATTATTATACAAAGAACAGGGTACACAAGCGTAAAAGACGATATTTAAGTAAGCAACAACTATAATGTTAAACTTTCGGCTTCTTAAGAAATACACAACCACACATAAGCATTAGCCAATGCAGATGCTAGACACTAAACAACAGCAACAACTACAGGGTGGGCCAAAAGAAACCAAGGGGTGTAAAAGTTTAATAACTTTTTTGTTTATTAACTTTTTTTTTATTTTTTCTTTCAGATTATATAATATACAAAATGGAAATTTTTTTACACTAAGTATGAAAAATGATGTCTCTTAAATGACCACCGTTTTCAGCTTCGCACTGATGGGCTCTTTTTAGAGCATTTTCCATAACATCTTTCAAAACTTGTGGCTGTAGCGTTCGAATTTCTGCAACAATGTTTGCCTTGAGTTCAAGGATTGTCTCTGGCTTGTTCACATACACTCGCTCCTTCAAAAAACCCCAAAGAAAATAGTCGGGTGCTGTCAAATCTGGCGATCGCGCTGGCCAAATAATTTCCGAATTTCGAGAAATTATTCGCTCTCCAAAAATTTGACTTAAAAGTGCCATTGTGTCTCGGGCAGTATGGGCAGTGGCTCCGTCCTGCTGAAACCACATACCAGGTCTGTTTTCAAGAGCAGGACGTAAAAAATTTTCTATCATAAACCGATACCGCTCTCCATTTACGGTTACAGCACTTCCATCTTCATTCTCGAAGAAGTAGGGCCCAATGACATTTTCAGATGTGATCCCACATCATACTGTACACCTGATGGGGTGCAATTGGCGTTGATGAATGGCTCTTGGATTTTGAGAACCCCAGAACCTACAGTTCTGCTTATTAACAAAGCCATTCAAATGAAAATGAGCTTCATCACTCATAATCAAATTTTCATCTCTGGTTTAAATAATAAAATTCTATTGTTCTGGTTCTCTGTTAAGTTGTGAACCTCTCCATTATAAATTCTCCAAGTGTTGTCTATATAATCTCAAAGAAAAAATAAAAAAAAATTAATAAACAAAAAAGTTATTAAACTTTTACACCCCTTGGTTTCTTTTGGCCCACCCTGTATAATGTTTCTGCATTCATGCAGACTGTTTCTTTCAGCTTACTAAGAACGTTATTTTTCCGCCTTTGGAAGTGTATTGAGCGAGGATCGAAATTTATATATACATAGTATATGGTCTTGTTCAATTGTGTTGCTCAGTCTATAACTGAAGGAAGCACAGCTGAGTGCTGTCAAGCGCATCCACAACTTACGGGTAGTGGAAAATTTCTCAGATATGCGGAGGAGCTGCTAATGAAGCCGCGAAGAATCAACAATTTCGAGTGGAGACCCTAAGATATTCTCTGGTTTGCGCCGGTCTCTTAACAAATTTTGAGTACTTTCGATACTTTGAATGAAGAGGCGAGAAATTGGCGACTTCAAATAACACATAGCCATCTAGTGGCATGTGTTCCCCAGATTTTATAACAAGCGTCAGATTTTATAACAAGCACCTCGCTATATAAACGTGAAATAAGACTCTTTTTAAGTTAGACCGCCATTCTTGAAGCCCCAGTTCCACAATCACATGCAGAAGACCAATTATCTACTTATTTTACGGGTTACTTACATCTCATATGAGCACAAAATTAGCAAATATACATAAAGTACAAGGGCATTGCTTTGACAGTTCCGAAGGACTACGAGAATTTTTATTTATAAGCGAGAATATTCAACCCAATTCAATGAAATGATATTATCAAACAATTTCACCAACGTATTTAAATATGAATTGATATTTAAATGTCGTTTTTCCATACACAAATTAATGAAAATCGACATTTAAATATGAATTGATATTTAAATAGAGTTGGTGAAATTGGCCCTATATGATATACATATTAGAGCCGAATGGTGGGGCTAGTGTTGATTTTGTATATTTTTTTTTTTTATTTTATTAATATATTTATACTTTTTATGTGAATGATTCCTTCACATACGAAGACATTTTTATATTTTGTAAACATGGCTCCTTCAGGTATTTAAATATTTAAAGCACTTGAATCAAAAATAATTTCTTAATACTTAATTTTCAATTCTTATTGAATGAAATATTTTTATTAATTAATGTGATATTTTAAAGAGGAGAAGAAAAATTAAACTGAACTTTTTAGCTGGGAGAAATGCCGGCATTTTTCTGTGCAGAAGTGCGTGGTTCATCAGCAGCCATGCTTATCTACCTGGGTTGAGATTGTTATTAACATGAGCTTTTTAAATAGCTGGTTAATTTAATCTAGTTGAACTAAATTTAATGTGTCTCATATTTAAAGATTATTTTAGAATATATTTTTGGCTTTTAATATTTTGTTATATGATTTTTTTTATTTTTTATATAAATTTTTTTACATACATTACATATGTAAAAGTGTGATTGATTACAGTTTCAAGATTACAGTTCAGTTGCAGCTTTATAATTCTTTAAGACAAAATAATTCAATATCTCCAAAAAAAAATCACCCTTTTCCTTTCAATATTAAAATAAAAGCCAGTCAAATGAAAGAAATTCGTTGCACATACTCTGGTGTATATTTTTTTTTAATAAAGATTTGACCTTGGCATTGAAATAAAGCTCGTGCACAAAACTTTATTATAAGCACATACAGTTCGTTTTATAAATCCCCGCACAGTAGCAATCCCACGCCGATTTATTCATATATAGATATGTATGTGTATATATATGTATGTATGTATGTGTATATGTGCATACATTAGGGTATTCAAATTGTATGGATGTTAAAAGCACAAAGAATGAGAATTTTATTAGGTTGCGTCGACAGGTTGCTCAGAAAAGAATTTAAGTTTTCAGCTCATTTGGATCCAAATGACAGTTTCGTTTGTGTTACCTGAGAGATAGTGTAAGTACAAATCCTCACAAAAACATCAATGTGAAAAAAAGCCAAGTTCCTATCAAAAATTTCGGCCATCAAAAGCAGTGAGATATAAATTTTGACCAAGTTCTTGTTTGGCACAACACCTATCGCTGACATATGCTATGCATTATATACATTTGTAATCGTAAGGGTGTCATATAATTTCTGGATAATCTGCTAACTTGGCAATATTTTTACCCTTCTACAAAAAGAGAGAATAATGTTCATTTCTTTATATCGGTAAAAAGAACTTGGTCAAAATTTATATCGCACTGCTTTTGATGGCGGAAATTTTTGATAGGAACTTGGCTTTTTTTCACATTGATGTTTTTGTGAGGATCTGACTACTTTTTGAAAAGTTTTCTATGTTAACACTTTTTAAACTTAAGGTTTCTGGGGTGTTTTATTTCTATTCATGATCACTGTGCCAGTTAACAATGGTATAGTTACATACAATAATGGATGATGAGTACACCTTAAAAATGAATTATTGTGATATTACAACGGGTCGCCAGTGTGTACGCAATTTGTTAAGAGTCGTCTAAAAAGAAATATGTAAAATACAGCGTCAATTCTAGTGGGAGTGATCCCACCTATTTTCTCAATATATTTACATATTAAAGTCTGCTTAGCCGAAGTACATAAATCAAAAGGATATGCCCAATGTGCACACAAATTTTCAATAGGGTAGGTGGTGCTTTAATTTTTGGATTTTCCGACTGAGTAAATTAATTAGGACTATTTGTCTACAAAATGTCAGCTTTCTACAGTATAATATTACTTAAAAATTTTATGAGCCTGGCCCCGCCGACTTTTATATCTGTTAGTGCTTATGATTCATGTAAAATTTTGTATGAAAAAGCTGTTGAGAAATACATGAGTAATAGACTAAAAACTGCTAAGCCGAAGTACATGAAAGAAAAAGCTAAGATTTATGGGTGAAGTCACGGCCACTTTTCAAAACAGGAAATTTTTACTTTGGATAAGTGCAATGTGTATGAAAAGTTTCAATAAAATTTAACTTAATTTTGCGTTTACAGTGCTTATTCCTAACCCCTGATTGAGACTTCTGGTTTCTTAGATTTTTCTAAGTGATCTCTGATCTAGATTAATTTGTGTACCAAATTTCAGCACTCTACTGCTAATTGGAGTTTTAGCGGATAAAACTTCTTGGTTTTAAGATTTTTCCATCGGCTTACTCATCTACACTTGCTTGTGTATAAAATTTCAGCTCTTTAGCGTGAACTTTACCTTATAATTTTATGAGCATTACCCCTCCCACTATTTTAAACTCACAATATTGTTGTGAGCCGCGCTTATAATTCATGCTAATTTTCTACTAAAATATGTTAGACCGAAGTAGATTAAACACAAGGCTAAAATTTTATGGGAGTGATCACGCCCACTTTTTTAGGTTATAGTTTAAAGTAATGTATACGTGTAACGTATATGGAAAGTTTCACTAAAATGGCTTAAGTTAAAAGCTGTATATTAAAAGCCTTATTTATTTAACTTATTAAGGCTTTATAAAGGGGTTTTAAGACAAATTTTCATAAAAAATTTTTCTTAAAATGTCTTAATAAGTTTTATAAATAAGGCTGTAGGTTTTCAGGTTCAAACAATAGTAGCGTCGCCCCGCCCATTCTGGTAAAATTTTTTGTTTTTCAGATTTCTCTAGTTGGTTTCTCACCTAGACCTACTTGTGTATCAAATTTCAGCTCATAAGCGCAACTTTTAATTTTTAATTTTTATGGGCGCAGCCCCGCCCCTCTGACTAAAATTTCCGGGTTTTCAGGGTTTTCTTGTTGTTTTCTCTCCAATACCTATTCGTGTATCAAATTTCAGCTCCTTAGCACAACTTTTCATTTATAATTTTAATGGGCGCAACCCCGCCCACTTTTCCAAACTTAATATTTTTTTCGGTCACTGTTAATTATTCATGTCATGTTTCGTTGCAAACGGATAATATTACATACAGAAATAGTATATCTAAATATGCATAGCTGTAGTACACGAAAATGAGGTTGAAATTGTATGGGCGTGCCAATGCACACTTTTTTAATTAAAAATTTTTAGACTTGTCTTATCGCAGCATGCATGCCGAATTTCAATAAAATAGCTTCCATTAAGCGCCTTAGATTTGCTTTTTTTAATTCTAACCTTTATGGGCGTAGCCCCGCCCTCCTGGTTAAAATTTTCGGGTTTTAAAACTTTTTTGGTTTATTGCTCACCTAGACCTAGCTCTGTAGCAAATTTCAGCTCACTAGCACAGATTTTAATTTTTATGGGCGTAGCCCCGCCCCCTTGGTTAAAACTTTTAGGTTTTCAGATTTTTCTGGTTCATTGCTCACCTAGATCTACTCGTGCACCAAATCTTAGCTCTCTAGCTATAGCGGAAGTGCTTCATCAATTTGATGAGTGATCAGTGAGTCAGTGAATATGTCTTAAAATATGCACTTTTTGCACCTTCATATCTCCGGAACCTTTCATTGTAAAACTTTCAAACTTCGCATATAAGGTTATATTTATATATACTAATTATGATTTAAATTTCATAATTTTACGGTCGCGGGAAACAAAGTTATGAGGGGGTAAAAACAGATCGAATGGCTTCCTGTAAATATAAAGCCGCTGGTGTTAAGTGGGCGCATTATTCTTAAGCTAAGTAAGCATTCTGTTAGTTATGTTACTTGGCTGACGATTCATTGATACAAATATCGACGATGGAGGGTGCTGTGACACTAATGAATATCTGAAAAGTCTATGATGTTGATATGACTGCATGTATGTATGTGTGTAATTGCAGAGTTGTAACAGAATTAAATTTGTCACTTCATTATTTTAGGCCTTATTTATTTGTAAGTGCTACTTCGCTTTAACAAAAAAAAATTAAACGTTGATTTGGAATAATTTTAAACTACGCAATTTCCTGTATTATAAATATGACGACGATATATCTCGAAAACTAGCAGCTAAGCAGAGCAGATTTCTGTCCTGCACACAAAATAATTTAAGAAACAACTTTCAGTTTCTCTAGTCCAACATTCAGTATACGGCGGCTCTGTTCCGTTAAATGTAAATTTTTTCGAAATTATTTATATATTATATTATATATTATATAGAGTCTCAAATGTCATATCTGAAAGAAAAGTATCATTTATAATTCTAAGAGAGTCTGCAGAATCATTTATAATTTTGGAAGTGGAACGATTTCAAATCAACTCGATTTACAGAACCGGGCCTTAACTTGTTTGTACTATTTTGAAAAACATAATGTCGATTTTGTTAGATTTCAAACGAAAAAGGTGACCCACCCTATTGTAAGTACAGCGTGTTTATTTTAGAGGTTATAAGACTTTAAATTAAAATAAGGTAAAGAAAAATATGTTTAATATCAATTAAACAGTAGTTAGTGGTTACTTAATTTGATACCAAAATAAATATGATATGGACCATGTATGTGGCCGCCACAGTTGGCGCCTACATGGAGCAATCTGCAGCTCCAACTTTCACATGCTTTTTTGCATTATTGGCGGCCGTATTTCACCAACAACTCGTAGAATGTTTCGGGTTTATCGGTATAGATGAGTGACTTTGCATAACCCGGAATCGCATGGTTTTTTTTAAGAGAAGTAAGTAACATTCAGTCAATGAGTGCCTACTACTATTACTAGGTATTATCTTCTTTAGGAAAGTGATAGCGGTAGAGAAGACAGGTAGAGAAGGAAGATATAGAGGAAAGCTTCATTCTTTTAAAACTCTGGTGTTTTGCAGCGCCTCTGGTGTCAATGAGGCGTATTAAATTTTGAAGCTGTGTTAAGTACCCATTTTATTGGTTATTTTACTTTGCCGATAATTTTGCTACACAGTCAAGGCGATAGGGGGCACTCTGTTGTTGCATTAGGATTAGTATCCCCTGAAGCCATTATTTTGATAGAAAATTTGGACATTTTCAAGCGGTACTCTCAGGTAAGCCGGTTCATGATGAAATGGTAAACCAAAGTAAATAAAAGCAACTATTATCAAGTTGTGAAGATGAAAAAAGCACCCTTTAAATCTGTATGTATGTATGTATGTAGGTATGTACATATGTATGTATATGTACGAAATAATTGTGAGATTTTATTTTTTTTTTTGTTTTTTGCTTTTGCATTGAAGTTTTCTCGTATGCATGCAGTGAGTGTCGATGCAAAAATGTACAAATTACTTTAATGTCTTTAATAATAAACAGAACAGAAATGCCATTATTTTATATACATATATTGAGAATAATGATTATTTTTGCAGATTCATTTTATTCATTCGATTAATAAATTTTCTCATAAACGTAAACTTATTTAAAATAAAAACACGATCATTGTGATTTTTTCGCTATTAATGTTTTTTGTGGATTTCAACGTCAGTAATAAGGATGAAAATATCTTAAACTGCTTCAAAGAATTTTTAGCCCATTTGCATAATACTATTTCAGGGGATTCTTTAAGCTTAAAAAAGAAAGCAAAAACAATATACAAACATATTAGAGTTAAATTATGGTGTGAAGATAAGCTAATGCGCTGTTGAGTGCAAAAAGGGCTCTGCTAAAAATTGTGGTTTTTGTCAATGCTACTTAACATTAAATTTAACTTCATACAGCTACATAGATTAGCTACAATTAAGACTATACGCCACGTACGTACTAGACTTGGGTCGAACTCCTTCGTTAGTTCACTTTATACACAAACCGATGATCAAACTCATTTAAATTACATGGGTTTGATCATAGGTTTGTGTCCAAAATTAACTAGTGAACGAGTTCGACCCAAATCTAGTACGTACACTACTACTACTAGCTTCGTGCTAAAGACTCAATCACACGTGACATAACCATAGCCATAGAAAACAGCAGTTCGAACCAAACTAATGGGTGACTCGCCATAACGCCATAACTCTCATCATACAAACCAATTGAATTTTGGTTTGGTTATGGCTATGGCATTATGGCTATGTCACGTCTAATTTAAGCTTTACTTCGTGGTAACTTCATGTCACTTATTCGTTATACAGGAAGGCTAAAAAAAGTTCTAGTGTTAGTCCCGTTTTTCATTTTTTCTTCTATTGCACTTAACAAAATTAATATTAAAAAAAAAATATTTTAATTAATTCCTTCCCATACCTATTGGTTTTAAACTCAATGTAACTTGAAAAAAAAATTCCAATTCCCTAAAACAAATTCGCTCATCGCAACAAACAATCAGCCCAGCCAATCAATCACTTTTAAAGGAAGGAATGAATAAATATAGAAAAAAAAAACTCATATTTACTTAGATGAAAGAAAATATATCTTTGTATGAAAAACAAAAAATGGTTGTGAACTAAAAGCCATCAAATATTTAGGCGATATACACATTTTTTATGGATTAAGCTGAGAGCTGAGTGGTGTAGTAAGTCAGCAAACAGCGTGGAATTGAATGAATTTTTAGCCTTAAATAATGGATTTTTTTATCGTTTTCTGCTTTGTAAACTGAAAAAAAAACATTGTTCATCAAAATTTCAAGGGTTCTTGTTTAAAAAAAAATTATATTAAATAAAAACTAAAATGAAAGCAAGAGAAGAGCACCATGATGAAGTAATAAAAGGTAAAATGTTAAAAAAGAAACTTGTAATACAATTACGATGATTGATGAACCCTCCCTCACCCCCTCCACTCTTTCAAGGCAGCATAATAGTCGGGAGAAACTCGATAGTTTTTAATAAGATCTTTGATAAAGGCTTTTGCTCAAAACGTGTTGAATTGCCTGATTATTTAACAATGTTAATAAAAAAAAATTTAAGAACATCTCCCACTTGATATTCTTAAACCAAAATTAGGTAACAACTTCAATATTTCACTAAGAAATTATATATAATCTTAAGCTGACGATGTATAGGGAGAGTTAACAGTAAATTTTGATAACTGCAGCGTGTGAAAACAATTTCAATGCTTGATTGGTTTAAAAGAGTGGTATTAAAACTTTTGTTGATATGTTCCAGAAAGTATACATTAGGTTAGAATAGGCTGGACTAGACTACGCTAGACTACACGCGACTAGACTAGACTAGACTAGACTAGACTAGGCTAGCTAGACTAGACTACACTACACCAGACTAAACTAGACTAGGCTAGAATAGACTAAGCTAAACTAAACTAGACTAGACTAGACTAGAATAGATTAGGCTAGACTAGAATAGATTAGGCTAGACCAGACTAGTTTAGGCTAAACTAGACTAGTTTAGGCTAAACTAGACTAGATTAGACTAGACTAGACTAAACTACGTTAGAATAGACTATACTAGGCTAGACTAGACTAGACTAGGCTAGACTAGAGTAGACTAGACTAAATTAAACTAGGATAGACTAGTCTACACTATATTAGGCTACGCTAGAATAAAATAGGCTAGACTAGACTAAGCTAAACTAGACTAGACTAGGCTAGACTAGACTAGACTAGGCTAGACTAGACTAGACTAGGCTAGACTAGACTAGACTATGCTAGACTAGACTAGACTATGCTAGACTAGACTAGACTAGACTAGGCTAGACTAGACTAGACTAGACTAGGCTAGACTAGACTAGACTAGACTAGACTAGGCTAGACTAGACTAGACTAGACTAGTCTAGACTATATTAGGCTATACTAGACTAGAGTTGGCTAGACTAGATTATCCTACACAAGGCTAGACTAGAGAAGGCTAGACTAAAATTGACACTAGACAAAGACTAGACATATGTATATGTACTAGGGTGATCGATTATTCGACTTTTTCCAGAAACCGGTTTTCGAATAGTTCAAATATTTGAAATTATGAAAACCCCGGTTTCGGTTTTACAATTCAGGAAAAACCGGTCAACCGGTTCTTTAAGTAAGAAAATTATTATACAAAAGTTTTGATTTTAAATTGCTTTATTAAAAAAAAAAGAGTTCACAGTTCATGTAAATACTATAAAACAATACAAAAATTATAGTACATAAATATTTGTATATAATATACCGTTGACGAATAAACTCTACACACAACCATCCTTTTTACGGTTTGTGGAAAATTGGGAAGAAATTCAAAAAAATTAAATATGCCAATATTTAGGATGCTAATAAATATGTTTATACAAAAATTAAAAAAAAAATAATTATGACAACTACAGTAGCAAAAATATTAAAAATATATAGGATAAAAGTCTACATACAGGCATAAAATACATGAAAAATACGTGCAAATGGCATCCAAATATGGTCTATTATGTTGTTGTTATTATAATTATTTTTAATTTTTGATTTTTTGTTTAAACGTTTATATTTACATCCTAAATATTGGCATAATTAATTTTTTGGGAAGAAATTCAGAAAATTAATTATGCCTTTTCTCAAAGGCATAATCCCAAAAATGATGGGTGTATGTAGAGTTTATTCCTTAATTTTATATACATATGAATGTATGGACAAGGTGGATATCTACCTCTACATAAAATATGAAGCAAAATGTCAAAAAAAAAACTAAAAAACTAAAAACACTTTGCAACTGTATTTTGACATCCATTGCATACCATAAAGCCAATTAAATTCGCCTCTGCTGTTACCTCATAAAATAATTTCTCTTAAATTTCATTTTTCAGTAAATGTTGCCATGATCAAAAAAACTTAGAGCTTTTAAACTAAGAAAAATACTTACGAAAATCAACCAAACACCCAAAATGTACAAATGGAAAAGTATTCGACTCAGCCGGTTTTTAAATTGTAAAATAACCGGACTATTCGACATTCGAAAAATCAACATTTTGAAAAAACCGAAAACCGTATTGTGAAAAAACCGGGTTTTAAAACCGGTTGAAAAACCGAGTCGATCACCCTAATATGTACACATTCATATTCTACGTGGCGATTAAAATTTTAGAAAAGTTGTGTTGTGAAACTCTCGTTATGCAAAAATTTAATTATTTCAATTTAAATTTCAATTGATTTTTTAAACTATTACACAGAAAAAATTATTCCCAAAAAATTTTTAAACAAATATTTGTTTGGAATCAAACTTAGTTTCAGTAAATATTCTGGACTGTTCCACTAAATTATTTTGTACCAAAACACTGTATAGAGAAGAAACAGGCCACGACGTTTGTCGGCTACATTTCGGCATTTACATGTATACAACACGATCAAACAAAATAAACAACAACTAAACAACAACAACCGCACAACAGCACGTTGTTCCTATCAACAAGCAAGATAAACACCAACACACTGAAATAACATTTTCTCTTAGCCGAACTATGATGAATTTAAATTTTTAGAAAATTTTTATCAGAATTTACAAAATTATCTGTAGGACCGCATTCAAATAAAATATTTACTGATTCAACGAATTTGGTTAGTGAAAATGAAATTTAGTTTTTTCTGTGTATGAATTCATAATAAATATGCATTTAGTTAAGATTTGCAAATGACACTTAGAAGAAGAGTCTATTTCGTTACTATGATATTTAGATAGAATGTCTTGAAAAATGCCAAAAATAGCCATTTAAAAAAAATAATGAGTTAGGTTCTTTCTATACTAACGAATTTGTATCGATTGCAAATACTTTAAAGGCTAAAAATAAAAAACAAATAAAAATTTGCTTAAATTAATTCGAGACAAATACGCTTGTAAGTTGATCATGATTATAAGATATTTTAGAGGTCAAAGTTCATAAAATAGAAATGAAAATTAATACATTTCTATATTTTAATATTTCTGCTATTAAGAAAAATATAGAATTTCCATAAATTTTTCCTTAACTAAAATATTATTTTCTTGTTGGGTCAAATTTTCTTGAAATATTACCCAGCTAGCATTTTGTATCATAATCGAATCTTTTCCGAATCAGCTTGACGGGAAAAATAACCGCATATGAGCTCATTTTTCGATCATAAATGATACTCCCGCTGTGAGAAAATGGTACCCTACAGATGAATCATCCCAGAGAATCATTTGTGATGCGATTTGCTGATTAATTTTTGAGCAATTTTCTGGTAGTATTTAAATAATTGGTTTTCTTTTTGCGGCTACTTTTTCACTTTGTTCCTCTATTTTCAAGAAATAATTATTTTATCATACAGATGAATCATAAGTGAATCCTTTTTCAATCACCCAAGTGATAAATCAGTTTTTAATCATCAGAACTGATCTAAGGAGAATCATAAAGAGATTTTCGCAAAAAATTGTCACCCAAATGCTAGCTGGGTACATACAAATGTATTTAATATAAATTTTTGTAAATACTAAGAATGAGAGTGAATGTGTGTGTGTGTGTGTGTGTGCGTGTGCGTCTTGAAAAAATACAGGGCGGGCCAAAAGAAATCAAGGGGTGTAAAAGTTTAATAACTTTTTTGTTTATTAACTTTTTTTATTTTTTCTTTCAGATTATATAATATACAAAATGGAAATTTTTTTACACTAAGTATGAAAAATGATGTCTCTTAAATGACCACCGTTTTCAGCTTCGCACTGATGGGCTCTTTTTAGAGCATTTTTCAAAACTTGTGGCTGTAGCGTTCGAATTTCTGCAACAATGTTTGCCTTGAGTTCAAGGATTGTCTCTGGCTTGTTCACATACACTCGCTCCTTCAAAAAACCCCAAAGAAAATAGTCGGGTGCTGTCAAATCTGGCGATCGCGCTGGCCAAATAATTTCCGAATTTCGAGAAATTATTCGCTTTTCAAAAAATTTGACTTAAAAGTGCCATTGTGTCTCGGGCAGTATGGGCAGTGGCTCCGTCCTGCTGAAACCACATACCAGGTCTGTTTTCAAGAGCAGGACGTAAAAAATTTTCTATCATAAACCAATACCGCTCTCCATTTACGGTTACAGCACTTCCATCTTCATTCTCGAAGAAGTAGGGCCCAATGACATTTTCAGATGTGATCCCACACCATACTCTACACCTGATGGGGTGCAATTGGCGTTGATGAATGGCTCTTGGATTTTGAGAACCCCAGAACCTACAGTTCTGCTTATTAACAAAGCCATTCAAATGAAAATGAGCTTAAAATAATTGATCTCTGGTTTAAATAATAAAATTCTATTGTTCTGGTTCTCTGTTCAGTTGTGAACCTCTCCATTATAAATTCTCCAAGTGTTGTCTATATAATCTGAAAGAAAAAATAAAAAAAAATTAATAAACAAAAAAGTTATTAAACTTTTACACCCCTTGGTTTCTTTTGGCCCACCCTGTACATACATTTTAAATAAACAAAATTTATGAAACTAAATTGTCTTAATGTGCATAAAAGTTTATGTTATCTGCAGATGCTTTTTCTTCAAAAAGGCTCTTAAAAAAAGTTAGCAAAAGAAAAGTGTTTAGAATTTATAGTTTTCTATTATTATTATTATTTTTTTTTTTTTTTTTTGTTGTATTTTATACATATGTAAGTATGCCCGTATTTATGAATTTCTCAAGACGTGTGGCAAATGTTGTAGAGAGACAACATGTACTTAAATTAAAAAATAAAAATAAAAATATGAAAATAAATAAACCAGGACATTTATTGTGCATGAAATAAAATACATCCAAATAAGTTGTCATGGTAAATACATGATATTCAAAAAGTATAAGAAAAAAAAAACAACTTTAATAAAAGATTATAATAAAATAAAAGATATATATTGCATATGTATGTATTCGTCCGTGTTTGTGTGTGTGTTTGGGGAAAAAGAATATTAAATAAATCATATTGTTGAGAATGTTTATTTAATATACATTTTAACTCTTCTCTTGAAAAATACAAAGAAAAAAATTGATTTCCATAGAAATTTTTACACAAAAAACAGAAGATATTCTACCCAGCAAGCAGAATTTAAATATAAAAAAAAGAAAAAGATAAGAATAGTTGTTACAGTAATAGTTTGTTTGTTTCCTGTGGGTACTGGGGCCTAATTCCTGCACTCGTGATCGGAATTGCATTCGAATAGATATTAATTTCGATGGCAAGAAATTTTCCGATGATGTCACTCGCTACCAAGCGAATCGAGTTTTTGTTTTAGTGTTGGAAAAAGCAAATATATTTATATATATATAAATTCATTTCACAACACTGAATAAATTGTAAGCAAAAGCATATGTTTGTATATATGTATGTGTGCAAAAACATATGTATGTACGTACATACAAACGTATATGCAGAAAAAAGAAACGAATATATATAAATGTTATTTTCATTTTAATTTAATTAATAACTTAATAATAATAAATTAGTGTAAAGCTAGAGAATAGAGCACTAACCACATTTTCAATTCTTTTATTGCTTGACCAGAAGCATTTAATTTGTTATTTAGGTGCTCCCAGAGTTGGTTGATTTTTTTTATTTTCCCCGACAACTCTTAGGCAAAATATTATTTGCCAAGTCGGTGTGTTTTGTTATATTTAAAGTCAACAAGAAATTCTTTAATAAGTATTTTTTAATAAGTACATTTGTGCATTCATTCATTTATAAATAAATAAGTCTAACATAGAACATACATTTTCTTTTTCATCGCTTTTTCTATGTTAAACATGATTTCGAATGCCATTTTGCTTGCGAGTAAAAACACGAACGGTTGCATTCGAATGTATGCACGTTACCGAATGCTGTCATTAGAAATTTCGATATGTGTTACTCGAAACCGAATGCGAAAATCCCAAAAGTTTAAAAACTCGCACATTCGAGTAATAACTCGCTCGCAATCGAATGCGGGAATTATGCCCCTGATGTCTGTTTTTTAATGGGAATGTAACTCTTCATCTGCCATGAACTGCATAATACTGGAAGCCCAGCTGCTCCCAGATTTGGTAAGCGCTCATTTAGTAAAGAAACTTCTTGCCAGCAGTGTTGTCAGATATGGCGATATCTCGCCAAACGTGGCGACGAAAATTTATTTTTGGCGATGTATTTCATCAATTCAATTAAATAATAATTTTTATCTTGGTGCTCAAGTTAAATTTATCCTATTTAGATTGATCTTTGGAATAAGTTATTTTTAAGTACTTTTTGTAAGCCAGTATTTATATGTGAATGTAAACACTTTTCTTAAGTTTTCTTAAATACTATAATTTTTATGTTTTACAATAGATGTTGCCTACTGAATTTAAAACTTAATAAGATTTGTAATGTAATTACAAAATATAATATATTTTTGTACCTATAATTTGATGTTTTATTATATTGGCGATATTTGGCGATATTCGACAAGTCATTTGGCGAGAAGGCAAGTTTTAGCAACTGAGAAGGCATAAGTTAAAACATTAAAGTTGTCTACCCTGCACCGCAAATCGTGCAAGTTATTGTCAAGAAATTATATTTTCTTGAGTACCACAGGATCCATAAATTAATGATCATTTTATGTTATCAGTTTGTTAAGAACTAATATTGAAATTACTCTTATTTGAGCAACTGAACTCGTTCAGTCACTTATCTTAGACAAAAACCTATGAACGAACACATTTAAATTAAATTGTTTCGATCAGGGGTTTGTGTCTAAAATTACCAACTGAACTAGTTCATCTTTGACACAAACCGATGTTCACAACCATTTAAATTACAGCGGTTTGATCAGAGGTTTGTGTCAAAAACTAACTAGTGAACGAGTTCGATTTTGAGCTGGAACCAACTCGTTCAATCCTTCATTATTGACACAAACCTATGACCAAACCCATGTTTGATCTAAAATTAACGACAGAAGGCGTTGGACCCAGTTCTAATTCGATACAAGTCCATTTACAAGCATTCCTTGCAGACACAAACCTATTATCAAACGCGTGTAATTTTGAGTAGTCTTGGATGGAACTCGTTTTTAACAAAAACCTATAATCAAATATATTTAAATTTCATAGGTTTGATCATTCGTTTATGTCAAAGACGAGCTACTGAATGAGTTCGATCCAAGCCTAATTTGAAGTCTAATCTGGAGTTGTGTCCAACAACTCTTTTCTACTAAAATAAGCTAATGGGCACAAGTCCGGTCAAAAACGTCAACGCAAATTAAATGTGTTTGAAACAACTTTTGATTAGAATACGAACGAACTATAGTACAACTCTAGTTCAATTTGTGTCAAAAACGACGGACTGAACGAATCTTACCCAAGTCTAGTTACAAACATTCCTTGTTGTACAACAAGAATGAAGTCATAAAAAATGAGATTGACTGATTCGGAATACTTAAAAATTTACTACTCGCGTATGAATCAGAAATTACCTAGTTTTTTTGGGCAAGTGTTTGCCAAGTGCTTACCAAGTCTTTAGAACATGGAAATGAGCCACAAAATGTTTACCACTAGAGCAAAGTCAGGCTCATACATACATTTTTATGTTAAGAGTAAAATTTATGCTGTGTCGAATGCTTATGAGAGATTGAGTTGTTTTCTTTCGGTACGTGCCTTATGCTATACACACAATCAAGTCCACCGACCATCGACTACAAGATGTCAAAAATAGAATACATGCGTGCTTATGAGAATAATTCTTTTAGCCGCTACACGACTACACGGATACTTTTGTAGCCCGTAGCCAACTTAGGTTAGTTTCTATTTTTCTTGGCTACAAAAAACAGATTAGTGCTGCCAATACAATAAATACATGAAATGGTGGTTTTAAGAACGCAATACATTAAATATCGCTATTAAAAACGCGAAAAACTATTATAGTGTCACCATTGAAAAATAATAATCATCTGTTCATTTGTTTACATTTTTCATTTACTTTTTATTTGGCGCATTTTTCATTTACTTTTTTTTTGAATTTTTTTTTTTCACACAAATTCACTTAAAAAAATCAAGTTTGTTTTGTTTTGGTTAACTTTAATACATATGTCAAAACAGATGTTTATTTTTTGTAGTTAGTGGTCGGTAGTCGTTAAAAGAATTAAGTAGCTGGCGACTTGGCTATTTTTGCAGCCAGCTACTTTTGTAGTCGGTAGTCGATGGTCGGTAGCCTTTGATTGTGTTTATAGCATTAAATAGGTGTAAATAAGAGCATAACGAAGTCCTCACGGGCGGCATTTTGCTTGTCTCTGCCCTAGAGACGGTCTCCTATCTATACAGCAACGTCATTAGATTTGCTTTGTTTACTGGGTTAAACGTCTTTAGTAGAAGTATCCATTAATATAAATGTAAGAAACTATTTTACTCAAAAAAAAAATAAATAAATAAAACATATATATATTTTATAAAAATTTTTCTATAGAACTACAACTTGACAAACAAGCAAGTTGCAATTTTATTCTATTTTTATTTTTAAATAAAACTAAACTTGTATTAAATATAATTTTTGTTTATCAACCATTGAAAAGAATTTCTTTATATTTTTTTATATTGAATATAAGAGAGAAGAAACAAACTAACAAAAACTATAATAAAATGTCTGCTCAAATGAAGAATTGCTGAGCTTGGAATAAATACGACAGCAACAACAACAGTAGCATAAGCATAGAAAGTGTTAAAAGCATAGTTAAGTCATAAAAGTTTATATTACTTGCTATTTTTCTTCACCCTCCCCCCATCATAACACCCCCACCCCACCCAATGTTATACTGAGCATTTTATTATGTTGAATTTGAAAATTGAAATACATATTGTTTGTTTTGCTTTTCTGGTTTTATTTTTTTCTTCTACCTTCTTCAACTTTATTTCCAGAAAATAACAAAAAAAAATATATATACACATGTACAGTAAATATATAAAATAATATAAAAGGATAAATATTTCTCTTATTGATGGAAAATGCCGCCGATAATACGATGAAAAATAATGGATAAAATATTTGGTGGGATATAAGAGAGTAAGGACGGAGGTTTTTGACATAAAGAAGGTACTCGTACATAAAAGGTCTTCGATTAAGGTCTTTCTAACTTTAAATTATTGATTCTTTTGAAAGGTCTGTCGATGCCATTATTTATGGATTTTAATGTTTAATTTTACATGACTAGTTTACAGGCTGAATTTGACCGATTGTATCAGTTATGTTGGCTTTGAAGGCATAGACCTGCGGCTTAAGAAAACTCGACAAGAAAAAAAATCTTACGGGACTCATTTGCATAAATCTGGGTGGACATTTCACATCACCTCTACGTGATACGATCACGGCTTTTAATTGCTTAAGATCTGTGTGGAATATAACGTCCACCACATGACATCAAATTCTGTTAAGAACAAGTTGATAATCATGCAGCACTCGATATTGCAGTGTTAACCTGATCATCACTGTTCTCAAAGAACTATGGACCGACAACGCGGCTAACCCGAAATCCACATCAAACAGTGACTTTTTCGTGATGCAATGGTCATGTGGATTCATATGGTCTCAAAATCCAAAATGTTGTTTGCTGAAATACCCACACTGAAAAAAAAAGACATGTACTATTATTAAGGAAAAAAAGTTTCTAAGTTTACGTAATTTTTTCTAAGTTTAAGTAAATTTTTACAAAAATCTAGTAAAAATTACTTAATATGAGTAAAAAAATAAAAAGTTCATATCCTTAAAAGTAGTTCATAAAAATACACACACAAATTCTCACATTCAAGGACAAGTTTACTGGCTTAAGGGAAATATGTACCAAATATTAGAAAACGGTTTAAAAGTTTAGGGAAAATGTATCCTAAGAACTAGTCAATATCGTCTTAAATCAAAAAATACATTTTAGGAAATAACTTACTCCTGATTAGTTCATCAAATTTGACTAACTTGAAAAATATTCAGCAGTTTTAAGTATTTTTTCTTTAAATTTTAGAATATATTTTTTATTTGCATTAAGCAAAAAATTTAAGTAAATTTAAAAAATATTTCTGAGGAATATTTGAACTTGAAATATATTTTTTTGAAATAAAATAAAATTTTAAAACTCAAAAATTTCAATGCTTAGTCAGGCTGCCCTGTTAGGCAATTGGTTAGAGTGCTTGCCTATCAGTCAGAAGGTTGTTGGTTCAATACTTCCTCTCAAGGAATTAATACGTATGTATGGTGAATTAATTTAGAATATAATATGAAGACATAATAAAAAACATACACGCAAAAAAAAATATGGTTGAGGTAACCATAATCAAACAGCAACATACTATGATACTATATATTATATGGTTGCAGTCAAATCATATTATTGTTAATAGAAAAAAAGCTTTAACAATTTTATTATTTGAGTTAATTATATATAATATTAACTGAGTTAATTATATTATAGTCTTAGTATTGTACATATGACAACACTATTGTTAGATGTGACTAAAATATAATTGAGACTCATCATACCATGTTCTAATATTATAATAATATTGTTACATACGACCACATTATTATTTAATGTAATAACACTATTTTGTTTTTTAATCATACATTTATTGTAGAAACAGCTGTGCGTTAAATTCGAAATAAAAATAATTTAATACTGTTGAAATAAAATGTATAAATCGAAATGTATACTTACACGACATACAGACATTTCTATATAAAGAGATACACATATATATATATTTTTATATATATATATATATATATTTATTTGTCTTCCCTTTTGTTTATTCTTTATTTATTTATTCATTTATTTAACACCACACGTGCACTACTGATAGCTTACAAACGAAATACTGAACTGACAGATGTTTCTGAAAAAGATTTTTTTAAAAACTTAACATAGTATGGTTTTGGAAAACATTATATTTATATTCACATCATATTATTTTTAAATAATAATACAAATTATGTTGTAGTCATAAATTTTTAACAAAACTATATTGTTAAACTCTAACCATATCACACTTTTATATGGATGTGATAATGTAATTATTAAATTCAAACATTTCTCTGTTTGTCGTAACGAAATAAATGTTTAAAATAACAATAACTAGTTTTCGACGGACCACATATTTGTTTCAGAGAACATAATATTGTTTTCTCAACCATTCTACAACAATATCTTTTCTTTGCGTGTACCATGTGGTATAGAATTTAATAAAAAAAATAAAAAAGTACCAGAATTAAAGACATAAAAAAACTTTAAAAAATTTATTAACTTTGAGATCAAAGATGAAAAAATTTTTTTGCAAAGCTCCGAATTTTATGGGAAAATTTTACTTAATTTTAGAAAAATTTTACTCAAATACAAAAATATAATTACTATAAACTAGTTCATTCATGAACTAGAAATTTATAAATATTTTACTGGTTTCAAGTAAAAACAGCTTTGGCGCCATACGACAACTTTTTATTACTCAAATTTAGAAAATTTTCCAAAGTTTTATTTAGTTTTTTTTTGAGTGCATTTAATCCAGAAATCAGCCTCACAAATGAAGATGATTTTTCGATCAAAATTAAGGTCAGTTTGAAAATGTTACAGGCCCCATTCAGCGAGCGCAGGGTGTTTACCTTTAGCTCCTGTTTCATTTAAATTTTGTTTGCATGCGCAGCCCCAAGTCACCACGCAAAATTCCCAAAGTTGTGGTCTGCCTGCGAAAGGCAGATATCTTGAGAGCAATGAAAAATCGACTAACCTGGATTCTTTGCAAACTCTCGCGGACAGCGAAGATGTTTTCGGGAGATCTTCTTCGTCACACGCATAGGTGTGGCTTGTGGTTTACTGCGCAAGTGCTCTCAAATTTATCCACCGCGACCATAAAATGGGAGAAGATCACGAATGGTCGCCCTAAAGAGGCCCATACACTACAACAGCATGCATGCGCAATCAAGTGTTTGTGCCAGCGGTTTGGTCGTGTATGGGCATTTTGTGCAATTTACGGTTTGCTGTAGCGATGTCAAGTAGAATTTGATATTTTGCTGATGGTACCAGCTCGCTGGTGTGCTATATGCTGAAATTAGCTCAGTTGAGCAAAGTTGTCATGGAGTAAAGATGCATTTAAGTAATATAATTTGTTGAAATATAATTTGTTTCAACGGTAAACAGAATTTAAGAACTTTAGTTATACACAGCTGCTAATTTTACCAACATACCAATAATAATTGCAACAAAATATGTGTCACTATTCATAACCATCCTTCCAGAAATTTTGTAAGAAATTAATATTGTACCAGCTTGCTGGTATGTTGTGTGGTTCGAGCATGAATGCTCAATCGCTTGATTGTGCGTGCATGCTGTTGTAGTGTATGGGCCGCTTAACAAAACACCCATTTTAGATGCTATATATGTACATCGATGCTGATGTATGTAGCCCCTCTCTCAGCTGTCAAAGTTCAGAAGTCCCTATTGGAAGAACCTATATCAATATTTTTTTTTTTCAAATAAAACTTTCTAAATATGTTTTCAAATCTACATTTACTTTGATTTGCATTTTTAACAAATTTTCATATATAAATAGAAAAACAGAAAAAAATGGACACAAAAACTTTTATACATTTGAAGCAAATAAAGGAAAATAAATCAAACAGTGATGAAATGCAAAAATCTTTTATGTAAGCGAAACACAAAAATGTAAAATATATTAAAAATGTAAATATAACTAAAAGCAGACATTATTATGAAATATAAAATACAACATGCCATAAACACGTATAATATTTTATTTTAAAAAAAATATCCATTACAAATTGTAATGCCCATCGATTTTTCAGTTCTTTTTAAGTAAAAAATAATTTCAAATAAATTTAAAGTCATATCTAGGAATTTTTTTTTTTTATTATGTTAAAACTCCCTTAAGTTTATTTAATATGCAGCAATAATTTATGCAGGCCAATGATTTCTTTCCACACTACAATCATGCATATTTATTATTATAAAATGAAAAGCAGAATGTGAAATAAATTTTGTAACCAGTAAATAATTATGGATGGACATGATTATGATAAGCGAAATAAAAAATGAAGAAATATGTGAAAATAACTTCGCCAGAGACTCATCATCAGTGCAGAGTTGATTTGTTAAGAATTAAAAAAAAGAAACAAAATCAGTATAAAAATAATAAAAAAAACTAAAATAATAATAATAAATAATGCTCAAGTTATCATTAGCGCACCAGGCAAATAGTATATACGTACAGTTTGTCAAGAATGAATTTGCACTTTGAAATTAATTAATAAAAATATTTAATTTTGAAAATTTTTGCTTGTTTTTTTTTTAATTTTTTTTTTTATTTAGCAACATCTATAGGCATTTCATTTTTGAAATTTGAGATTAGATTTAAAAAAATCGTTTGTTTGCCGTAAGACTCTTAAGGCATTATTGAGAAACACAATATACAAACACAATAACACCAAAGGTGAAAAGGAACCCTATTGTTTTCGCTACGCTGTCCGTCTGTCCGTCTGTCCGCCTGTCCGTCATACGGTATTTTCTCAGGAACCGTAAGAGCTACGAACCCGAAATTTGGACAGAGTATGAGAACCTTAGCCGCTATAACAAAAAATACTTGGGAATTAAAAATTAAAGGGTGTTCCAAAACGAGCAACGAAAAATGTTAAAATCCCATGTAATATACATACAATTGTATGAAAATATGTATATTGAAACTTGAAATTTTGTAAAATTAGTGTATTTTTATACTGACTACAACAATTAACACTAAAATTTAAAAAAAAATTCAAATTAAAGGGTGCTCCATCAGTTAATGCAATTTTGACTATGTAATTTTGACAATTTGCTATATCTTGGAAACCGTAAGAGGCAAACACTTGAAATTTTCAAAAACGGTAAAACTAAAAAAACCGAAAATTATAAAATCGCCAAACAAAACAAAATCGCCAAAAATTAAAAAAAATCGCCAAAAAGAAAAAAATCGCCAAAATTAAAAAAAATTTCTAACACTAAAATAAATCGCCAAATTCGGAAAAATCGCCAAAATGAAAAAAACGCCAAAAATCGAAAAAAATCGCCAAAACGCGAAAATTTCGCCAAAACTAAAAAAAAATTGAAATAAAAAAAACGCCAAAAATAAAATTGCCAAAATGAAAAAACGCCAAAAACCGAAAAAAAAACCGCCAAAACAAGAAAATAAAGTGTCAAAACTAAAAAAAAGAGCCAAAACTTAAAAAAATCGCCAAAACCGAAAAAACGCAAAAACCGCCAAAAGAAAAAAACCGAAAAGACCCCAAAAACGAAAAAAATGCCAAAACTATATATTAAATAGGATGAAGTTTGTATTAAATTACATATCTAGTGTTCGTACGGAACCCTTCGTGCGCGAGTCAGAGTCGCACTTTATTGAATTTTTTTTAATAATCTTATTGTTGACCAATGCGGCAGCTAATTGTAAAAAGGTGGTGGAAAATAAAAAAATACTCGTCAAGTTTAAAGCGAATACATACATATAACTTTGAATCACTAACAACTCTAGTCACACATATTCCTTAAATTACACAGCAAAAACGACTATAAGTAAAATTTATACACTGTATACATACAAGTACATATCAAAATACTCTGAGTATTTATTCGACTACATATGAGTACATACAAGAGTATTTTATTTGCAGACACTTAAGGTTCCAATGCTTGTTTTTATTTCTACTAGAAAATATTTTTGTTTTCTATGATTTTGAACTAAACAGGCGAAAAGCCAAATTAAAATATGTGAAATTAAAACAATTTTTAATTTCTGGAAGTTTTTTTTTTCACTGCAAAGTATTATTTTTTTCGCTCAGTACAGTAAAAATAAAATGGGGAATACCGAGTTGTTCGTGGTGCGTACAATTCGATCATATGCGAATTGATATACTTGTAGAAATATAGGTCAGTTGAGGATTGAAGGTCTAAGTGAAGTGTTCATGCGCGTGAAAGTGACAAAAATCGTAAAAAATTTCCTATCTTTGGATACTAAGGTCAAAATATTGGAAAGATTTAATGATAAAGATGAAAACGCATTTACTGAAAGTGATGGATGGTTTTTCAAATTTAAAACTTGTCATGGAATACGGTTTTTAAAAATTAGTGGTGAAGAACTTTCGACTGATGTTGGTGAGGTCATTCCATTCCTACACAGATTTCGTGCAAAAGTCGCGGAAATTGGGTTATATTGATGAAGGTGGATTATTTTTCCGTTGCTTTCTTAATAAAACATTTGTCGTTGCTTTGGAAAAAAGTGCCCAAGTGCGTTTCAGTTTTATTATTTATTAATTATATTTTTATTATAATTTTCGAACTTTTCCGAAATTCGAACTGCCGGTTGCAAAAAGTGGTTCTAATTTGTGAGATTCTGCTGTAATCACAATACGCATATGCTTTTCTATTTATAGATGTAGAGTTTTTAAGTATTTCACTTTCTTTTCTGTGCTATTTGAAAGCGAAAATCTGAACATACGAAGTGGCTATGCTACAATTATGAGTATACGCAGTTGCTAAAATTACGAGTAGATAATTAAGTACATTTTTTTGAGTACTTATTGTCATTCTCTGGGACACACAATATGTAATAACCTTTTGTGTATATAAAAATTTCAAAAAAAAAAGGATAGTAAATTTGGATTCATATAAGAATATAAGCACGACTCTAATCACAAGTCTCATATACTAAGACTAAGACTAATTTTGAGCTTTATTAGAATCATACATATATACATCTGCCCGATTGAAAACCTGTGGTGTTATTTAAAGAAGAGTCGCTAAGCGTCAGCCGACTAATTTGACAGCAATATTAGAGGAGTTGCAAAATGTACCGGCCAACTATAACTTCAAGAAGCTAACTCAATCGATGAAAAAGAGATTAAAATGCGTGGCAGAATCCTTTTTTCTTAAATTACATTAATGCTGAAATACAGATGTTAATATTTGTGAAAAAGAACTTCTTGAAGCACAAAAATAGACTATCAAATGTTTTGTTAAAATATGTTGCTTTTTTAAATACAGTGAACTTTTTTGGTTTTATATCTTTATAAATAATGTTTAGCAAATAATTAAAAAGAACTAAAAAATAAGCAAATAAAAAACATGTTGATTATTGAGTTCTTGTTTCAAATATGATATTAGTTGAACTTCTTATTTCTTTAAATAAAAGTTTAATATTATATCTCTAGTTTTTCTAAGAAATTATTGGGCTAATGTTTTCCGATGATCTGTATTAGCAGCAGTGAAAATCGCGCATAGGATCTATAATCAATAATCAGTTAAAAAGTATTTTTAATAAAAAAAAAATTTTTTACTGAATAGGTAAAATATTAATTTTGGATTGTTAGTGCCCTAACAAGTGTTAAAAAATTTTAATTTAATTATTCGTTAATTTAAAAAGTCATACTTGACAAACTGTATATATGCAAGAAGGCACACAGACGAAAGGACAGGCAGACTTATATGTAGTTATACAATATTTTTCAACATTTAAGTATGCAGCAGACAGACACTCAAATAAAGTGAAAAGATAGCAAAACCTTTTTACTTTCTGATTACAGTCGTATTGTATTAATTTAATGAATAATTTTAGACGGCTTCGTTAATTTTTTCAATATTCTATTCAGAATGCAAATGTTTAATTAATATGATAAGTCGAACAAAAAAAGAACAAGAAATGAAGATAAACTTGCACCAGCTGGAGTAATGAATTTTTCTGCTGTGCAACACACGTCATCAACTTATGTTGCCTATCTAGTTAAGTAAGCAGAGTTAGTTGTAAACATCATGTATTTGATCAAACCTTCTCAAGGAATAGAGAAAGGGTGTTAGTCTAACTTTTCGCTCTCTATCATATTTTTTTTATACCCTTTACTAAAAAATGGTAAAAGGGTATATATAGGTTTGTCATTCCGTTTGTAATTTCTAGAATATTAATAAGCGAGCTATAAGGTATATATATATCGATTGTGACGTGCGCTGTGTGGCATGTAGCGCCGTCTTGTTGGAACCACAACTCATCCACATTCATGCCATCCAATTCGGGAACAAAATAGTCGGTTAGTCGGCTCCAATTGCTGTGCACGGTGGCGAATCGATTCATTCGGGTCCTCTTCAACACTTTGCTCTACAGCGGCAATTGTTTCTTCGGTGCGCACTGTTCGACGTCTCTGCGGATGCGTATTATCACATAGAGTAAACGTAGTGCGAAAACGATCCATGGTTAACCGAATTAATTGCTCTGATGGACGATTATGTCGACCATAAAATGGACGGAGTTTGCGGTAAAATTCGCGAACTGAACCATTATTTTCGAAATAAATTTGCACGATTTGCAAGCGTTGTTCTTTTGTCTACATGTTCATGATGAAATGGCAAACCAAACTAAATATTAATCACTTGACAGCTGACAAAATGGCCGCCAGTTAAAAAAGTGATGCCAACTTAAAGTTCTATACCTCAATAAAAAACACCCTTTATATTCTGGATCCTTATGTATAGGGAAGACGAATAAGCGATGTCCGTCTGTCTGTACGTGAAATCGGTTTTCCGAAGCTCCCAGAAAAGCTAGCGACTTCGTTCTTGGACTGGTGGATCAGAAATTGTCGAAATAAGATTGGTATTGAAAATCAGCAAAATCGAGCAGACGGTTTCAGAGCTGGGAGACTTAAACTTCATTTTGCCATACAAAATAACTACTGAAAAGTAGTTCTTATTATTTTTTTATTAAATAACCTTATTTTATACTTCAAAATGAATAAAATTGGTATTTCTAACTGAAAAAAAATTAAAAAATTTAAAAAGACGTTTCCAGGGTTGGAAAACTTTAACTTTTTTTGTTATGCAAAAGTAACTTACTAAAACAAATTTTTCCTTTTTTCTATGAATTAAACATATCTAATGTTTTTAAAAGAAAGAAATTGATGTTAGAAATCAGAAAAATCAAAAGGATGATTCCAGGGTTGGGAAACTGAAACTTTTTGTAATATAAAAAATTAACTACCGAAAATTTATTTTTATTTTTTTTTATTAAATGAACTTATTTTATACTTTAGTACGAATAAAATTGGTATTTCAAATTAAAGATTAACCTTCTAGAATTAAAAAGATGTTTCCAGGGTTGGAAAGCTTTAACTTTTTTATACAAAAGTAACTTACTAAAGCAAAATTTTCCTTTTTCTCTATAAATTAAAGATATCTTATATTCTTAAAAGAAATAGATTAGTATAAGAAATCAGAAAAATTAAAAAGTTTGATTTCAGGGTTGGAAAATCCACGCTTTTTGTGATATAAAAAATTAGCTACCGAAAACTAATTTTTTTTTATAAAATAAACTTATTTTATACTTCAGTATTTCAAAATAAAAAAAAATTAAAAAATTAAAACGACGTTTCCAGGGTTGGAAAATCTTATTTTTTATACAAAAGTAACTTACTAAAACAAATTTTTTCTTTTTTTACTATAAATTAAACATATCTTATATTCTTAAAAAAAAAGATGGTGTAAGAAATCAAAAAAAAACCAAAAAGGAGGATTCTTTGTGATATAAAAAATTAACTACCGAAAACTAATTTTTTTATCTATTTTTATTAAATAAAATTATTTTATGCTTGATAACGAATAAAATTGGTATTTCAAATAAAAAAAAATAAAAAACAATTAAAAAAATTAAAAAGACGATTTCAGGGTTGGAAAACTTTAACTTTTTCTACAAAAGTAAGTTACTAAAACAAATTTTTCCTTTTTTTCTATAAATTAAACATTTCTTAAATTCTTAAAAGAAAGAGATTGGTGTAAGAAATCAGAAAAATCAAAAAAGATGAGTTCAGGGTTGGGACACCTACACTTTTTTGATATATAAAAGTAACTAAGTCAAATTAATTTTTATCTTTTCCTTTATAAATTATATATATTTTACGTTTTGGAAAGAAAAGTTTGGTATAGAAAATTATAAAAATAAAAGCCACAGCTCAAGAGCTGGAAGCTATGATTTTTTTTTCTAGACATTAAAGTAACTAATTAAAACATTTTTTTTTAATTTCCTTTTTTTCACTCAACACACTTTCTATATTTTTTTAAGACCTACTAGATTGGTATAAGTAATCAGAAAAATCTAAAATTATGATTCTAGGGTTTGAAAATTATTATTTTTTTCGTTGTACATAAAAGTAAGTATGTGCTTGAGTATGTATCTCTATACTACATAAACGCACTTTGGTAAAGGGTATATAAGATTCGGCACATCCGAATATAGCACTCTTACTTGTTTTAAATAAAGTTGTAAGTTTTGTTTGGACTGACAAGGCCTTTTCTCTAACTTTCATTGAAGGCACATTCGAGCTTTTTCTATCAGCTGTTGGAAAATACATACATACGAGTATGTAAACATCGTTACCTTCCCAGCAAAAAATTTCAAAACAGGTAATCGAGTTTGGAATTAAACATTTTTAGTGGAAGCTGTTCCTTACTGGATTACCAACTTAATGATTTTAACAAGGCGTGAGACTAAAATAATCGATTCTTCAGAAGTAGTTATGTTGTTTATTGTAGGAATTAGTTATATTTTCCGTTGTGGGAAACATTTATTTTTTTCTTGATTGAACTACTTTTTTTAAATATGCCGGTGTTTGAGTAAATGGAAGGTCTTGGTTAAAAACTCAGTTTGATTAAATATACATATAATAATTTTTAAGAAAAATTTAAACAATTTAAAAAAACTTATTCTTTTACTACGAAATACACCATTTTGTAAAATTTCTTTTATAAACTCAATTGAAGTTGGTTATATTTTATTCGTATCAGTGCCTCTATTGTTACTTATAAATACTATATTTAGAAAAATTTCAATTGCTTTCATTGATGAACTTTTATTAAAACCGTAAATGAAAAAAAAAATTATTTAGAACTACTTATATTTAAATAATTATTTTCCAAAATGTAAGTACTTATTTTTTAGTTTAAAATAAATAAGTAGGCAATTTAGAAATATTTATAATTTATTTAAAATAACTACTTATTTTGGCAATATTTTCACGTCTTCTTTTAAAACCCAAAGAATATGTTCAACTTCTGCTTCCTATTTTTAAAAATTTGCGTAATGTGTTTTGTAAGCGAGTACTTCAATTTGGCAATCTAAAAAGTATGTAAGTCATTATATGGCAAGTAGGTCAGATGGTAATGTCTAATTTTTTGCTGGGTTAATATAGAAAAGCCCTAACCCATTTATTTTTTATTGAGATTTTATTAATTTTTCGATGCATTAAAATGTTCTTTTCTGGAAATATACAACAAACTCGATTTTAAAATATAGTGAGTTAAGGCCTTTCTATATTAAGGTAAGTATATGTATGGATATGTAACAGCTTTTTGCAGTCATAATTTCTTAGTCGAACAGTTTGATGCTAATTAAACATATTACACTGTACCCTTGGGGAAACATGTCTATATGTGCTCTGCGCACTCCAATTATTATTATAATATTTGTTTTAAATAAATGTTTAACACATGTGTAACTAAATATATAAATTTTTTTTAATCATTAAAATGAACATTCCAAATTCACTTTTTGTTTTTATTCTACAGAATAATCTCCATTGCCAGCAGAAATATATTAAGTGTCCATTACAAACAAAATACTTTTCATCTCTGGCTTTCACTAACCAAATATATATATATATATATATATATATATATATATATATACTATATATAAACAAATAAATTCTGATATCCCTTAATACTTTAAACAATCCGGGTTTTACAGTTTGTGTGTTAGCAATCATGGCGAATGCTTCTTTTCTGCCCGCATAAGCTTAAATAAAACGTTATTACCAGGCAAAAACAAAGTCAAGTAGATTTACTGACCGCTTTGAAGGACAACATCATAGTTTTAGCTGGTTTGTATTAAAATCTAAAAGGAAGGAGAAGAAAAAAGCAAATACTTAAAACCTCTGGATGTCTAAAGGCAATATAAGACTTGCACATAAAACGAAAATAATTTTTGTGCACTTTAGTTTTTATTTTGACTGACAGTCCGTCATTTGAAAGCGAAAATAGTTTTAAACTAATCAAAAAAAAGTAGATAAACCGACAATTTGACTGACTGGCAGACAGGCCGACAGACAAACAAATAGACATTGAGTAACCAAAAAATTAAATTAAAAATAAAACCAAAACCCAACATTCACTGGCAGCTTTAGAAAAAAAAAATAATTACTAATAAAATACACACGCAAGCACAAATTCAGCAACACATTCTAAACTGACGAAAAAAATATACCAGGATTATTAAATCGCCAAAAAAAAAGATAAAATCAAAAGATTTTTCTGACTTGCGAGGCAACGAGTTTTGCGATAGGGACAACATTCACAACATTGACAGATGTGCAATTGCTTTACGTGAGTACCTGCCGCTACGGCCTTATCTCACGTGTGCCAAAGCACCGGATGTGGGTTAGACGCCAGACCAACGCCCCCATGCACCCATTTAGAATGAACCTATGGCCCACTCCATAAAGCACATAGGTTGCAATCTTGGAATATAGTTATAACTGTTCTATATTCAAGTACCTTGCTGAGGTACTTTGAGCTACCTAAACTCTGCTGCTATGTCCGTGCCCATAACAGCTCTGTTGAATGGCAACAGCACCTAGAACAGTGTCTGGCTGACCGCGTCAGACCAACCACTAGCATTGATTTAACACTTGGAAGCCAAGACTATTCTCCCAGCGATTTTGGTAGCAACCACAACCACCACGATAATTCTCCGGCTTCCACGCTTAGGTGTTGTGTATACACCTAAGCGAGGTCCCCAAGAAAATTCCTCAACCACTGCCGGCACAGCTAACCCCTCATCCATAAAGAACGCATGCCTGTGTCGCCAAATAACCAGTGCCTACTCCACACCTACCAAAATCGTCCCTTTAACCCCGTGGGGTATACCCCATTGCGGTAGGACGAACTCGGCATTTTAGCAAAGGAAACTGACGACCGCTACATGCACTCAGAACTTCAGAGCAGCGAGGACCACTTACGCGAGAAGAATGCAAGCACGCCACCTAAGTTTCTGTACCTACTACGGCAAGACACTAAAAAGTGAAAGAGTCCTGGGGCCGTATCCAGGACGAAAGCCATTTTGGACCAGAAATTTCCGGCAACCGCAATGCATTTATCTCTAAGCATCCCAGCTGTCGGGCAACCGGCACCCGTGGTACCAGAAGTAGCCTCTGGTTAGACCTCGAAGTTCCACCACAAGGGCTTCACCTCTACCGTCTTTCGAACTCAGGGGCAGTTCTAGGTGACGCTGCACCTAGCTGACAACAACGTGCGTACAATATTTGTTTTCCTTTTATAAATATGTGCACATCCGTTACTCTATTTATGTTCAGAGATTGGGTAGTAACACATAAGTTTTACGGGTAATGAGCCAAAGGTCCGTCAGCGGAAAAAGCTACATTACCCTAGCTGGGGCCCCGGGATCGCCACACCCGTAGTCAAAAATAGACTCCCCTGGGGGGTCACAACATTGACAGTTGACAGCGGCCATATTGTTGATTATTAATCTGTCCAATTGGCTATCGTTTATTTAGTCTATATATGTAGATAAAGCAACTCGAGCAAATGATAAAAGTCCATTATCAAAATGGGCGTTCTGTGCCCACTACTAATTATACTACATACATATATAGTATATATGTACTATACTTTTCCCAAAATAAATATGTTTTTTATAATCTTATTTGGATTTATAATAAGATTCCTTTATAGAAAACTTCTAGTCCAAAGAAATCTCTTTTTGTGTAGAGTTAATAATAGTTCAATTAGATGCACTTAGACCACTGCACAAGACCACTTACAAGAACTGTTAAGACATGAGGGATTTTTCAAATGCTTTACTACAGCAAAATAATCTAAAACAAACGCTTCCGCACACTATTTACAAGAAATTTGTTTCAGTTATTGCAGGTATAGGTGTAAACAAGAAAATACTGCGTGACGGAAGAATTTCTGATACTTGCATGGGCGCGTATACAAACGTCATGAATGTACATATGCACACGCGTTGTGTGTATGCTTTTTAGGGTTCCCCGTACACACAAGGTGAAAAGGTAACATATTGTTTTCGCTACGCTGTCGGTCTGTCCGTCACACGCTATTTTCTCAGGAACCGTCAGAGTTACGGACCTGAAATTTGGACAGATTATGTAGAACCTTGGCCGCTACAACAACAAATACAAAGACTTAAAAATCAAAGGGTGTTCCAAAACGAGCAACGAAATATGTTAAAGTCCCATGGTCCATCAGTTAATGCAATTTTGAATATGTGATTTTGACAACTTACTGTACCTTGTAAACCGCAAGAGGCAAACTCTTGAAATTTTCAAAAACGGTAAAATTTAAAATATCGCAAAATTATAAAATCGCCAAACCAAAAAAAAAAATATCTATAACGAAAAAAAAGCACCAAATTAAAAAAAATTCAAACACTGAAATAAATCGACAAAACAGAAAAAATCGACAAAATGAAAAAATCACCACAATGAAAAATAAAAACCAAAAAAATGAAAAAAATCTTCAAAAACCTAAAAAAAATCGCCAAAATGAAAAAATCGGCAAAATGAAAAAAAATCGCCCAAATGAAAAAACGCCGAAAACCGAAAAAATCGACATAAGGAGGAAAAAAGTGCGAAAATTAAAAAAAAGCGTCAAAAACCGAAAAAACGCTCAAAACCGAAAAAACCCAAAAACGAAAAAAAAAACAAAACTATTTATTATATAGGCTAAAGTTCGTATTGAATTACATATCTAGTGTCCGTACAGAACCCTTCGTGCGCGGGTCAAAGTCGCAATTCACTGAATTTATTTATTTTTCTGCGCACATACAAACACACACATGCAAAGACATTATTTGTGTGCACTTGCTTTAAAAAACCACCCTTAAACATATAATAGCTTACACACACTCAAACGTACAATATGCAAAATAACAGACATGCGCGCATCTACACTACTTCTTTTGAGTATTTGTTACGAACAAGAAGTCTTCGCGACATCGCTTGTAAACACTCAAACACTCATATACACGATCATCAATACATCCATAGTGCTTCGCTTATGAAACGACATCATTTATTATTGGTTTAGTATAATACATGCTACGACAATACATTTAAATAAATTCAGCAAAGTGCGACTCTGACTCGCGCACGAAGGTTCCGTACGAACACTAGATATGTAATTTAATACAAACTTCATCCTATATAATATATAGTTTTGGCATTTTTTTTTTTCGTTTTTAGGGTCTTTTCCGTTTTTTGTTTTGGCGTTTTTGCGTTTTTGCGGTTTTGGCGATTTTTTTAAGTTTTGGCTCTTTTTTTAGTTTTGACACTTTATTTTCTTGTTTTGGAGATTTTTTTCTGTTTTTGGCGTTTTTTTCATTTTAACGATTTTTTTAATTTTTGCGATTTTTTTTTATTCAAAAAAATTTTTTAGTTTTGGCGACATTTTCGCGTTTTGGCGATTTTTTTCGATTTTGGCGTTTTTTTTTCATTTTGGCGATTTTTTCGTATTTGGCGATTTATTTTAGTGTTAGATTTTTTTTCGCTTTGGCGATTTTTTTTAATTTTTGGCGATTTTTTTTTTTGGGTTGCCGATTTTATAATTTTCGGTTTTTTTAGTTTTACCGTTTTTGAAAATTTCAAGTGTTTGCCTCTTACGGTTTCCAAGATATAGCAAATTGTCAAAATTACATAGTCAAAATTGCATTAGGTGATGGACCACCCTTTAATTTAAATTTTTTTAAATTTTAGTATTAATTGTTGTAGTCTGTATAAAAATACACTAATTATACAAATTTCAAGTTTCAATATACATACATATGTTCATACAATTGTATGTATATTACATGGGATTTTAACATTTTTCGTTGCTCGTTTTGGAACACCCTTTAATTTTTAATTCTCATGTATTTGTTGTTGTAGCGGCCAAGGTTCTACATACTCTGCTCAAATTTCAGGTCCGTAGCTCTTACGGTTCCTGAGAAAATACCATGTGATGGACAGACGGACAGCGTGGCGAAAACAATAGGGTTCCTTTTCACCTTTTGTGTACGGAACCCTAAAAACATGACGTATTTACATTTCAAGACTGTTTACGCAGCCCTCTATTGCAAAATAAATAACTCATATGACGCGTAAGCATATACTATAAATGAAATAACACTTTTTTGCCGTTTGCATTTTAGTATTTTATTCAATTACGAATTCCAATCACAATTTACAGTAAATTTTAAAACATAAATATCTGCTATATTTTTCCATTTCTTTTTTTTTTATTATTCGCTATTATTATTTATGGCTGTTTTCGTATGCATTCAACTGAAAACAGGGGCGATACAGTTCAACAGACACACTATAAAAGATCCAATGCATATTTTACATACATTTTAATTTCATTGCAATGAAATTCTTTTAAGCTTAATCCCACCGATAAATTCTGATTTACACCAACCGTCGTATTCGCATAATACGTTGGCCAACTCCTGTAGGTTGCTACAACAGTCTAATATTTTATTCATACCATTGCCGCTGTCACTTTTTTTGTCTTGTATGGTGTATTTTGAAAATTGATTTTATTGCTGTGTGCATTTTTGTGCATTAAATTTTGTTTATATAAAGTTGTCTCTCTTCTTCGCGTATAGTAGAATGTGATAAACGAAAAACAGAACATACAAAATACATTAGAAAGAAAATAGTATTAGTAGAAAAATAAAAAGGAAATTTACATTTAAAACAAATCATCTGGTGATTGCGTACACGTAGTCAGTTTGCATGCACGAGCGTAAAGGACAACAATTGTTTGATAGGGAAGATAAATGAATTTGTACCTGAGGCGCAAAGGGAAAGACGTGTCTTATTAAAAACAATATTTTTTATATAAATTTTTTTCTTGTACCTATTAGAATTGACTTCATCACAAAAGACGCAAGTAAGCTATGGTGTTATATAGGTGTTAGCCAATTCAATTCAATTCAATTCAACCTAGAATTGAGTTCGTTTTCGGTCAACGAAAATGATGATAAGTTCAGTTCAATATAAAATATTTTAAAAATTTGTAAATAGTTAAAAAAGTAAAGAAACAATCAATGTTAGCGGGAAAAAAACTGGAAGAACCTGGTTTATTAAAATAATACATACTGTAAACACTATACATACATACTACACATAATATCACAGTTTACATTTTGTCAAAGAAAATTGTGATAAGAATACTCGTATGTAAATATTTAAAAAAATAATCAAGCAATATTCTCGAAAAAACTGGATTAACCTATGTGGTATAGTAAAAAAGTATATACATACTGTACAGTAAATAATACAGTATACATTCAGTCAAAGAAAATTGTGATAAAATCACTTCATTACAAGGCGCTTTAATAATTTGTAAATGGTTAAAAAAAATAAGAGGTAATGTTCCTAAAAAAAGTGGACGATATAATATGGTTTATTACAATAGCCCATACTGTATAACACTGTACTCATAGTAACGCACCCTATTCCGCGCTAAACGAGCATTGGGAAAATCAGTTAACGTCACCTCTACGTGAGAAGGCCAGGCCTCTAGTTCGCTCGTGCAGAAGGTATAATGGGTAATCATTAGGGGATATGCAAATACGCAACTGCATGTTTTTTGTTGTATGATGTACTAATGCGAAGATGAGATACTTATGTCTTTCAGAACTTTTAATGACTTTTGACTTGGTGCATATTTTTGCATTTTTTACCCAGCATTTTTTGTCAGTCTTATACGCATATTTTTTAGCAGCACATTTTGAATTTTGGCAGCACATTTGACGCTTTTAGAGCATATTTTGATACTTTATAGATTTTTTATGTAAATACAAGCCAATGCTGTCAAAATTTTAATTTTTATTTTTATTTTTCGCCATCTAAAGCTCATTTCCAATGTTTGACCTATCTATGTATGTAGTGCAATTAGGCCATAATAACGTTAGCTTCAATAAAAATTTGGGTTTAATATTTTAAACGGACTCTGCTCTGATTACATCCGTAGACGTGGAACAAACATTGTCAATGTATAAACGTTCTTTATTTTGATGTGCCAGACAACCAACGATTTTTGTTTCCTTTTTTTATTTTATTAAAGCTATACTACTTATGGCGCGATACAGGCGTTAGGACTTGATTTTCGTAACGAAAAAATCGAACCATTAATAGTGCTACAGTTAAAAATTTATTTTTAGGGTTCCGTACACCAAAGGTGCCCTATTGTTTTCGCTACGCTGTCCATCACACGGTATTTTCTCAGGAACCGTAAGAGCTACGAACCTGCAATTTGGACACAGTATGTAGAACCTTGGCCGCTACAACAACAAATACATGAGAATTAAAAATTAAAGGGTGTTCCAAAACGAGCAATGAAAAATGTTAAAATCCCATGCAATATACATACAATTCTATGAACATATGTATATTGAAACTTGAAATTTGTAAATATAGTGTATTTTTATACAGACTACAACAATTAACACTAAAATTTAAAAAAAAATTAAAATTAAAGGGTGCTCCATCAGTTAATGCAATTTTGACTATGTAATTTTGACAATTTGCTATATCTTGGAAACCGTATGAGGCAAACACTTGAAATTTTCAAAAACGGTAAACTAAAAAAACCCAAAATTATAAAATCGCCAAACAAAAAAAAAAATCGCCAAAAATTAAAAAAAAATCGCCAAAAAGAAAAAAATCGCCAAAATTAAAAAAAAATTTCTAACACTAAAATAAATCGCCAAATTCGAAAACATCGCCAAAATGAAAAAAACGCCAAAAATCGAAAAAAATTGCCAAAACGCGAAAATGTCGCCAAAACTAAAAAAAAAATTTAAATAAAAAACGCCAAAAATAAAATCGCCAAAATGAAAAAACGCCAAAAACCGAAAAAAAATCGGCAAAACAAGAAAATAAAGTGTCAAAACTAAAAAAAGAGCCAAAACTTAAAAAAATCGCCAAAACCGAAAAAACGCAAAAACCGCCAAAACAAAAAAACCGAAAAGACCCCAAAAACGAAAAAAAATTCTAAAACTATATATTATATAGAATGAAGTTTGTATTAAGTTACATATCTAGTGTTCGTACGGAACCCTTCGTGCGCGAGTCAGAGTCGCACTTTACTGAATTTTTGTGTTGATTACTTTGTAGATAAAAGCAGAGTACGAAAATAAACGAAACAAATTGTTTGATTTTGTTTTGTTTCGTTCTTTGAAGTAGTGATGCACGAATATTCGTATTCGTATTCGAATTGCCAAATTATCGGTCATTTTTAATGCGAATACGAATCATTCGTATTCGTAAAATTCAGGCGAATACGAATGTTTTTCCAAAAAAATTAAATAAATAAATGCATAAATCTTAAACTAAATTTAAATAAATGGATAAAAATATTAGTTTGTACGAATCCATTAAATTTTTTATGGAAATTTGTGCTTTGCATCACTTTCAAATATTATTTACTGACAATGATTAAAATTTTGGTTAGTTTTTATTAACTTTAAAGTACGCCAACAGGAGTATGAAGTTCTTTTTCATAACAATTTTTTAATATTTCATATTGCAGGCGTAAATAGAGCCCTAATTTAATTTAATTTAATTTAAATCTCACATGAAATATTCGTATTCGTATTCGCATTCGTATTCGCGAATATTGACATTCGTTACATCACTACTTTAAAGTGAGTGAAACAAAATCAAAAGAAATAAAAATGAGAACAATTGCTCAAACAAAAAGAGTTCACAAACTATACATCAGTCGCCAGCAGTTAGAAAAGAAAATAATGGGAAATAAATGAAAACGTTTTGAAATATTTGCGGCGAATTTAACATCTATTTGATGATATAATTTTATTTCATTGTTATTTAACTCATTAAGTTTGTTTTATATAGCTCAGCAGCATAGCTATAACCGGGTGTCCTAACGCACCTCTCTTTTTTTGTCTTATTTCATATGCAAATGTTGTTAATTTGTTCAAATAAATATATATTTTCATTTATAAATAAACCCATTTAAGTTATTTTTTATCCAAGTTTTAGTGCATATCGAATGCGCCTTAGGAACATTCTTTATAGTATATTTCTGGTTTCCCTGGTAATCATCAATCTACAGCGCTCGCGACCCTAAACTAACACCCATTTTTACTAAGCAATTTTCTTATTTGCACGTATTTTTGAACGACATATCCACCCATGTTGATTTGGGTAGACAGACTGAATAAATGTCAACCAATTCGACAGATTAATAGCTACAATAATATGGCCTCGGAAGTCCCTATTACTTGCTGTTTAAATTTTCTTCAAATAACTGTTTCAAAAATCATTTAAATAAAACTAATTTTTTTGATAAACTCATGTCTCTTTGAAAAATAAAATAAAATTTAAAAGCTTCAGCTGCAAAAAGTCTTTTTTTTAACTTAGACCTAAAGTTGTTTGAACTATTTTGAATTTTAAGAAATTTCACTCTTAGGTTTTTGTTAAATAAAAAAATTAAAAAAAAAAACAAATCGTAGGTAGTAATAATTTTCCGCCTTGGTTTCTTTCAACTTAACTTTCAAAGCAATTTGCAACTGATTTTTTTTTTGGACAGCAAATAAAAGACTTCTTTTTATTTAATTCTTTTTTTGTTTTATTCAAGTACTCCAACAAATATGTCTATTAGACACGGAAGGACGGAGTATGGTTCACTTTTGTTAAGAATAATTCCAATAAAACCACAAAAAAAAAACAAAACAAAACCATGACTGACTGACTGGCTGGCTGACTGATAATCAGAGTTAAAGTTCTACTTCTCCACTTTTATACGAGAGTAAAAAAAAACAATAAGAGCAAAAGGCCGTTGAAGTTGAAATTCAAAGACATTGCACACACAAGTCTGGAGGAACTAATAAAAATGTTGTTGCACAACAATATTATCTGCTTGCAACCCACAAAATAAAATAAAATAAAAATCAGATCAAGTAAGTAAGAAAAGAAACACATTAAGTTTAACAATAGATTTTCAACAAAAACGCGCGAATCACAATGAATAGACAGAATCAGCAGAGTTGAAATGAATGGAGGCTTGAAAGTTTGGTTGGTTGTTTGGATGAGTGACTGTTGCTAAGGTACCACAAAATATACAAGTGGCAAGCGGCAATAAATATGTTAAACTTGCCAAGAATGAGAAGAAAAAACCGGCACAGTGGTAATAAAACAGGACATTTTATGCCAATGACCTTGCTTTTTTAATATTTTTTTATTTAAATAGTTTCATCTGCTTTATATTTTATTTATGTGTCACAATTGCCATTGCCTGTACCACTGTACAGTACTGTTTGCTGCAGTCCAAATAACAAACAAAAGGTTCTTACAAATACTAAGCTGAACAGTAAAGTAACTAAGTTGTATGAGGGAAAGAAAATCAAGACAAAGCCTCTCACAAAACGAAGCCAACATTCAGCATCCAAAAACTAAACAGGTTAAATAGCAATAAAAGTGTCGTAGGTAAAGGTATTGTAAGTTTAAAGGAATGAAAGCAATCAGTAGGACTGCACAAGAAACAGTAAAAGAGGTATGCAACACCAGCACCAACAACAGGAAAGACAACAACACCAACTACAATATTTATACTTGATATAAAAAAGCCCTATAGCGCTCATAAAAAAAGCTTAAAATAACAACAGCAGCAAAGACTTGATGATAGGCTTAGTTATGAAGACAGCACAGGGTAAGAGGAGGGCAGTAAAGAACATCACTTCCTACCTCTCTCTATATATATATTTTCGCTTTCCACCATCAACAAACACGGCGGGTAGAAACCAGCAACCTGACAACAACATATGCTTCAAGTTTCACAATAGCCCATAGGTAGCAAAAGTCAGATAAAAAATATTTACTCACACGGCCGACCAACAAGGAACACATCATCTCACATACATATGTACGTATTCGTAACATGTGTATGAGTTTTTTTTTTTTTTTTTTTGCATTGTTTAAAAGTTATGGGCAGCTTTTATAAAGAATTCAAGGGAAAAACAGCTGAGCATGAAAAGTATGAAGGGACACTGCGAAAAAAGCAAGCGAGCAATATTAAAAAACTCTTATACAGAAGGTAAGAGCTATATACTCGTATAAGAAACTCTTATATCAAATGCTAAAGAAAGTGGTTATCGGTATGAAAACTTAGGTACTGTATTTGTAAACGGAGGTTGTTGCACAATGTTATACGAAATAAAAATGACTGAGATTAAAAATTGTTTTATAACTATCTTACAAACTCTTATACTAACCAAAATATTGGGTAAAATCTTATTATACGAACAGCGAATAAATTATTCTGGTGCACGGGAGCTAATAACTGAAAAAAGTTTTATACAATTCCCCATAATGAAACTCTTATACCAAATGCTACCAAACACGTTAAGCGACATGCAAATTTAAAAAAAAATTTGATTTTAAACGGAAATTTATTCCATAAAGTAATGTTTTTAGGAAAAAAAAACTGCTACGAAAAACCTCTTTTAGTTATCACACAAGCTGTTATACAAAATCTTATACTACACAAAATATTAGCGAAAATGTTTTTATTATATTTTTACAGCGAACACTAGCTTATAACATTAAAAAACTCTTATACGACTCAAAATAATGGAACTCTTATACCAAATGCTACTGAAGACGTTAAGCGTTATGAAAATCCCAATATTTAATTTTAAACGGTAATTAATGTCAGAAACTAATTTTATGCAAAATAATAACTGGTATTGAAAATTGTCTTATAACTATCGCACAATCTGTCAAACAAACTCTTATACCCTACAAAATACTGAGGAAAATTTAATATGCACAACTAATATATATTATTTTTGTGCACTAACAGCATAAAAACTCTTATACAAGATCGTAATAAAAACTCTTATACAATATTTTATAAAAAAAAATAGTTTTTAAAAATTCTCTTATAAAAATAACTCTTATACCAAACTAACTCTTATACAAATTATTTTTATAAAATTCTCTTATACAAAAAAACTATAAAGTATTAAAAATGGAACATATTATTAAATGTATGACAAACATACATATGTATATTACCAAACTAATTTTTTTATAAAATTCGCTTACACGAATAACTCTTATACAAAACTAAATCTTATACAATATTAATAATTGAATGTACTATATATATATATATTTTTATAAAATTCTCTTATACAAAGAAGTTGTACACAAAACTTACTCTTATACAATAGATTGGAAAATACTTTAATGAAAATCTTTAATGTTATAAATTTATGAAATCTCAGCTTTTTTACTATTTCTTTGCATATAATTAACAAATCTTCCTCACCAACGATGATATTGGGTGTGTCATTTCTCTCAGTGTTGAGTCCTTCTATTTACAAGACGGAAAAAAATCATACAATATATGAAAGCAACATTGTCTTAGGCAAAAGGCAAGAGAGAGAGAAAAACATGCAATCGAAATAAAATTAATGTGTTTGATACAAACATAAAATTAAAGACAGTTTCACAATCACAAAATGCCAAATGAATTTGAGAGAAAAATAAAATATCAAGAGGTCTGTCCAGGGTTACCGTTGATCCGACTAAAGTTGCAATTTGACCCTTTTTTATAGGTGTGCGACTTTTGTGAGACTTTTTCTGATCGCCGACTTTTGCAACTTTTTTAATTTTGTTGGAACTTTTTACCCTTTTTTATAAAAATTCTCATAGAAAGCATTTAAATTGCAGTAAATTAGAAATTTCCTTATTATTTTTATCAAAAAAAAAAAAAAAAAATCTTCAAAATTTAAAAGCAATTCACAGATTATTGTTATTTAATGCAACTTTGTCACATGTACAATGTATTTAAGAAATTTTTCGCAAATTTTCAGTAGAAGTTTCAAAGAATAGTTTTAGGGAAAAAATTTTTAAATAAATAAAAATTGTGGCTTTTGAAGTGCTGTGTTATGAAATATGCATTGTTTCAACTTAATTTTTTTGTTGTGTTATGCTTTTTATTAATAAAAAAAAAGACGGTAAAAAAGATGTGCAACTTTTATTTTCTCAAACGAATTTTTTATGCGACTTTATTTTTATAAAACGACCTTTTGTGCGACTTTTCAAAAGTTCCTAACGGTAACCCTGGGTCTGTCTGTCTGTCTGTCTGTCTGTTGGGGTGGCACCATCAAGTAGAGAAACCTGCAGAAGTAAAATTGTATAATAATAAAAACTTTTCTACCTAAAATAAAAGGAAACCTTGGCTAAAATGTCTTTCTTTAATTTTTTTCTTTTTTTTTAGATTTTAGCTTTTTTTAAGAAGTAGTTAAGACCAGTGATGCCAACTTTTTTGGCTCTAAAAGCACATCAGAATTTAAAAAAAGCACTAAAAAGCGTAATTTTGAGATCTAAAAAGAGTAAAAAGCACTAACGTGAAAAACGAGTGCAATTTAACAATGTTTTCTAAGTTATTCTCTACTTCGGCAATATTATCATATATCTTTAATGAAATATATCAGACGAAAAAGGTATGATTTACACAGAAAAAATAAATACACCAAGTTTTTTATTAAAGTAATTTTGAAAATACACAAATTTCTTAAAAGCACTACTTAGTGCTTTTTATTAGTTTGGCACTAACGCTCAAAAATTGGCGTTTTTAGTCTTCAAAAAGCACTAAAAATATTGCCAAAAGCACCAAGTTGGCATCGCTGGTTAAGACCATCTCCAAAAGTATTGTTTTATTGTTTTATGGTGATTCTTTGTATTACGTTTGGGTTCGCTTGGGCTCTTCTTAGTCAGTCATTCAAACAGAAGAATGGAGTGAGTGCTGCTGCTGTTTTTTTTTTTTTTTTTTTTGTCTTTTTACATTGGTTTATTTCGAATGAAACGGGTGTTATCCGCAACTGACAGCAAACAATCAATTTTATAAGTTTATGATTTTTTAAAGATAATTGGAATGATGTTTAGTTTTCTGTTTGTTGGCTTTTAAGGTTCTGGCTGTTGTTGCCTTAGTAAGAGTTAGAAGAAGACTTGAAAAAATATGTCTGTTTCAAATGATTTTTTTATTTTTCTTCCATTTCATTGCGTTTGGTAGCGCGGCTTTTATATATTGTTTGCAATTCTCTAGCCGGCACAAAATGCAAAAGAAGAAAAAAAAATTCGTCAAATTTTTTTGTTTCGAGTTTGGTTTGTGTTTTTTTTTTTGGAGTCACTTTAGCTTCCAGTTATTAAGTTTCTTTGGCTTTAGCTTGCAGCAATAAACATTTTGTTTTGAAGTTCGGTCATAAAAAACAAATTTCATTTTAAGCCATAAAATTTTGGCCGCTCTTTAAAACTAGCGAAATGTGTATTTAAGCTAAAGGTTGAATTTTCTTTTTTTTTTCCTTTGAATGTCATAAAGTTGGAAAACATTTCCAGACATTATTTGCTGGTTTCCAAGTCATAAATTTTACTGTTAATTACGAAGAGGCGGCCTGTATTTTATTAAAGAAGCAAATTCATTTGGGACAGAAATGAAATGTTCTTATAGAACAAACAATTTTTTATATAGCTAAAATTTTCAAAATTTTTTCCCAACATATATTTGGAAAATAAGTGTAATTTTATGTGGAATGTGTATAAAATTAAAATTTCTTTTAAACTTTATTCTTTTAGAACACTCTTAGTATAAAAACTATTAAAACGAAAACATAAAATAGCCAAAAATTATATAACAAATATTATAACAAATAATTTAGTTGTGAATAAGAAAATCTTCTTTTTTATATAAAAACTCTTATACAGAAAACATGAAATGCCAAACTCTTCCAAGAAGACATTCTCAGAAATAAATTCGCCTATACAATACATTTCAAAATTATCTTACACAAATTTATTTTTAATACGATATTGCAAAAGTCTGAAAATTCTCTTATACAGAAAGCATGAATTGAATTTCCCTCAAGAGGACATTCTATAAAATAAATTTAAAAATTTTATAATAAACCAGTTTATTTTTAATACGATTTTGCAAAAATCTGAAAATTCTCTTATACAGAAAACCTGACTCAAACTCTCCCAAGAAAGAGACATTCTCGAAAAAAATCGTCTAAGAAATAAATTTAAAAATTATCTGAAACAAATTTATTTTTAATATGATTTTGCAAAAATTTATGAAAATAAAAATTCTCTTATAAAGAAAAACTCTCCCAAAAAGTTCACACTCAAAGAAAAAGACATTATCGTAAAGAATCGTGTAAAAAATAAATTTAAAAATTATCTGAAACAAATTTATTTTTAATATGATTTTGCAAAAATTTATGAAAATAAAAATTCTCTTATACAGAAAAACTCTCCCAAGAAGTTCATACTCAAAAAAAAAAAAATTTGTGCAATAAACTCTAAAATTATCTTAGACAAATTTATTCTTAATATGATTTTGCAAAAATCGATGAAATTGGAAATTCTCTTATACAGAAAACCTGACATACCAAACTCTCCAGGAAGACACTCTCAAGCAAAACAAGAATCATCTGTGCAATAAATTTAAAAATTATCTTACACTAAATTTATTTTTAAAACGATTCTGGAAAAATCGATGAAGTTGGAAATTCTCTTATAAACAAATCGTCTACAAAATAAATTTAAAAATTTTCTTATACAAATTTATTTTTAGCACAATTTTGAAAAAGTCTGGAAATACTCATATATCTGACTACAAACTCTCCTAAGAAGACATTTTCAAAAATAAAAAAAATAAAAAAATTAGTCGATACAATAAATTTATTTTGAAAACATTTTTGGCAAAAATCGCTGAAGCTGGAAATTGTCTGAAAACATGAAATACCAAATTCTCATAACTTCTAAAAAAAATTCGTCTATAAAAAAAAATTTATATTATCTTTCACAATTTTATTTCAATATGATTTTGTAAAAACTCACATTAATTCATTTTTAATATGAATTTTTGAACCATTGTAAAACTGACTTATTCTACAGAATTCTGCATAATTTTGTGTATATTATGTTTTATATAAGAAAACTTTTTGCTGAAGAATTTTTAAGAAAAATTTCTTTCCAAGACAATTTTTTATCGCAAAACAATACTTCTCCAAACAACAGCCTAAATTAAAAAAAAAACACAAAATCAAACAAAAATTTATTGTGACAATTGAAGAAATTAATAATAAATCGAATTTTTAATTGACACAATTACATTTTGAATTAAACTTTTAATCAATTCAATTTCTAAGCAAAAGTTTAACTGACTCAATTACATTTTCTATTAAGCTTTTAATCAATTAAATTTTTAATTTAAATAACTTTCAGGCAATTAAGACTTTCAAACAAAAGTTTAATTGACGCAATTAAATTTTTAAATAAAAGTTTAACTGACTCAATTAAATTTTTATTATAATTTGAAAAAAATTATTTTTTCGTATGTATTAAAAAATCGTTCTGTATGAGGGAATTTTCACTATCAAAATGCTTGTTCATGCTTGAAGCGTTTTACGAAAAAAAAAACTCTTATACAAATTAAAAAGTTTAGAAAATTAATTTAAGCATTTATTTTTATTAATTCCGTTCTACAGAATTTTATTTCTAAAATAAATTCTTCCCGGAAAATTTCTTGTTTTTGATTTTTTTGTTTTTGTGCAAAAAAAAAAATCTAGAAAAAATTACTTCGTCCAAACATGTTTCATAAGGAAGTTTTTCTTAAGTTTCTTACGGTTAAACTGTTGTAAGGAAATTTTAAGTAGCTTTTCTTCAAACAATATTTCATATTTCAATATTTTTAAAAGCAAATAAATAAAATGCTAAATAATTTTAAACTGCAACACAAATGAATTTCACTTGGATACTTGCATTATCTGATGCTTTTTTAAATTCGTTATCTTTCTTTAGTAAATTTTTCCTTAAAAAACGTTTTTTCTGGCTTTAAAAAAATTATGTAATAACACTTTTTTTTAATAATTTACACACCTGAGTTCAGAGCTCATAAAGAGTCAGTCATGCTTTGTTTGATTTTTATTTTATTTTTTTGAGGTTTTTCTTCATCATCTGTTTTTGTAACATTTGGCTTACCTGCGAAAGAAAACAGAAAACAATGAGATTATTTTACAATGATTATTAATTTTATTTATTTATTATTTTTTTCTTTTTTTTTTTTTGTAAATAGTATAAAAAAATATTAAAATATAAGTCAGTACTGGTGCTTGAGCCACTTATAAAAGATTTTTTGAAACTTAATTTCCTTCAAGAAAATTGCTCTGCAGAAAATTTATTTATTTTATCCAATTTTATTGTTAGAAAAGTATTTTTTTATAAATGAGTTAAATAATTAATTTTTTTTTTTTTTTTTTTTGTAAATGAGCTAAAAAGGATTTTTTATGAACGAGTTAAAATACAAATATAAATGTTTTTGTGAATTTAAATTTTTGTTTAAGGCTGGTTGGCTTGTTATGATTATGTATGTAATTCTCAATGACATTTGGAGAGTTTTTGGTATAAAAATAAGAAATTTTGAGACATTTTTAAATTTTTAATTGAACTATAGTGAATTTTTTAATCAGAAATAATTTTTAGTCAGGCTTAAGTTCAGTAATTTCAATTCTTTTTATTGAATGAAATATTTTTTTATTAATTAATGTGAGTTTCTAAAGTAGAGAATAAAAATTAAATTAGACTTTTAAGCTGGGGAAAATACCGATATTTTTCTGTGCAGCAACGCACTTCATCAGCACCCTAGTCTATCTACTTGGGTAGAGATTGTTATTAACATCAGCTATTTAACGTAAATTCTAATGAAACGGAATGTGAGAAATGATTGTTGTGTACAATTATTGATTTACCTTTGGTAAATATGTACATATGTAAGTATCACTATTTATTTCCCCTGTTTTTCCATTTTTTCATATTTCTATTTAGGTTAGCACGAAGTTATATTACTCTACCTACGTATGTTTAACTATTCTTGCTTAGGTTTTACGATAAGTAGATAGACTAGGGTGCTGATGAAGTGCGTTGCTGCACAGAAAAATATCGGTATTTTCCCCAGCTTAAAAGTCTAATTTAATTTTTCTTCTCTTCTTTAGAAACTCACATTAATTAATAAAATATTTCATTCAATAAAAAGAATTGAAATTACTAAACTTAAGCCTGACTAAAAATTATTTCAGACTAATAAGAAATTTTTTTAGCTTTTTTAAAATTTTTTTTTCTACTGATGAGTTTCGTCAGCTGAAACGAAATGCATATAAACGTTGCTTAACCAACAACAAACAAAAATCCTTAATTTTCTTAAAAGCTTTATTGTAGGGATTTTCAAAAGTCTAGAATTTTCTTTTTTAACCTGCAGTTAAAGTAATTTATTTGCTTTTATTACTGAAGTGCGAAAAAATTACAAACAACGTTAAGATAAATTAGTACCTATTTCCCGATGCATAGTGTTTTATTATTATTACTTCTTTTTTTTATATCAAATATTACCTTACACACTTTTCGAAAAAAAAAGAAAAATCCTATTTTCTTTAGCAGTTTTTCTTGATACCTAAAGTTGTTTGCTGTTTGCTGAAGTTGTGCGGCGCGCCGGCGAAAATGCAAACATGCCAACAGTAACTGAGTGGTTGTGTTTAGATGATTTGGCATTAATTTACATGGGATGCAACACCTTTGCAATGTTTGAGATACAAACAAAATAACTTGCATAATAGTTGTTTTCTAGCTGATAAACAAACAAGGCAGCAACAACAAAAAAAATAGACAGGCCAGGAATAGAAAAAAACGCCTTTAAACAAGTTTCTATTTAGTTGTTGTTCAAGCTACTTAAACTTTACTTGGAATAGGGAGAGAGAGAGAGCACTGAAAATAAAAATATTCAAAGAAGTTGTGGGGGCAGCAGCTGCACTAGACAGTAAGAAAATCATGGGTATGAAAAAAAAAATAAAATAAAATAAAAGCAAAACGTTCAACAACACCAACCAGCCTTCTTTCTACTGAAAATTGTCAACATTAATATTTTATTATAGTGATTTTTTTTTTCTTTTTTGCATTATTGCTCTAATAATTTTTCCTGCCTTACTGAAAGAAAATAAACTATGGCGGGACTGTGAAGGCTTTAATAAAAAACAAAAACAAGCAAAAATCAAAAAGAAAATTTGAAATGGCAGCTTTCTTGTTAGTAGCAAATCAAATGTTTAAGAAGTATCTTTTGTTTGTTTGAGAAGTGCAACAAAAGGAAACCGGAGGTAACTTAAGGACTTAAAAATAAGTTAAATAAGTCAATATGACACACAAAGTTTGTTTGTTTACTTGAATAGACATGCATATTACTGAAATGTTTGTGTTGACTATAACAACAACTAAGCAAAAGAGAGGAATGAAGAAATCGGAGTCATTTGAAAAAAATAAGCATTATGACAAAATATTAGTAATATTAAATAATATTTTTGGTGAAAGAAAATTCATTATAATGATCCATAGAGCTTGTTAAAAATACGGATCGAAGGACCATAGACAAGTATTCTCTCTGGCTATACTCTACCTCTCGCTCTATATATCGCTCTCTCTATTTCTCTAACTTTTTCTCTCTATCTCTCTCTATCTCCCTATATATCTCTACATCTCTCTTTATATCTTTATCTTTTTCTCTCTATATAGATCTACATCTCTCTCTATCCTTTTCTCTCTATATCTCTCTACATATATCTCACTCTTTGTAGCTATCACTCTCAATCCCTCTCACTCTCTGTCACTCTCTGCCACTCTCATTTTCTATCTCTCTCACACTCTATCTCTGTCTCTTTTGGCTGTATTTAGTAGTAACAGACAGATCTGTCAGATATGGCGATTCCTTCCCAAACGTGGCGATTTCCCATCTTGTTCGGCGTCTCAGTGTCATTTAGTGACATGACAACTTTTCTGGCGATCTAGATTGAATTTCAAAATTTTTTAATTCATGAGAATTACTTGTTGTTGAAAGAGTATTTAAAAAAAATATATAAAAAAGTAAAACAACTCGATTTTGATAATTTTTTTGTATAACAATCTAATTTTAAGAACAAAAATCTTGAATGGTGTTATTTTATTTGGTGTTATTTGTTCATTAATAATTATCACATGTAATTTGGCTTAAGAAGCAATACGAACCTTAGCCCGTTCAAATCACAAATATAGAAACAAATGGAGTTCGAATAATAATTAAATTAACTAAAAATCTTGAATTTATATTGTAGAAATTTTAAAATTTTAATATTGCAATTTGTTAAGTAAGATTGACGTTCTCAAATAATGGGTGTTTTTTATTGAGGTATAGAACTTTAAGTTGGCATCACTTTTTTAACTGGCGGCCATTTTGTCAGCTGTCAAGTGATTAATATTTAGTTTGGTTTGCCATTTCATCATGAACAGGTTGACAAAAGAACAACGCTTGCAAATCGTGCAAATTTATTTCGAAAATAATGGTTCAGTTCGCGAAGTTTACCGCAAGCTCCGTCCATTTTATGGTCGACATAATCGTCCATCAGAGCAATTAATTCGGTTAACCATGGATCGTTTTCGCACTACGTTTACTCTATGTGATAATACGCATCCGCAGAGACGTCGAACAGTGCGCACCGAAGAAACAATTGCCGCTGTAGAGCAAAGTGTTGAAGAGGACCCGAATGAATCGATTCGCCACCGTGCACAGCAATTGAAGCTTTGTCCATCAACTTTATGGAAGATTTTGCGCAAAGATCTTGGCTTGCGACCTTACAAGATCCAGCTTGTGCAAGAATTAAAGCCGCGAGACCATGCAATGCGTCGTGATTTTGGTGTATGGGCCGAAAATGAGATTGATCTCGATGCTGATTTTCATCGCAAAATTTTGTTCAGTGATGAGGCTCATTTGTGGTTGAATGGCTACGCCAACAAGCAAAATTGCCGCATTTGGAGTGAAGAGAATCCACATGAGACCGTTGAGACGCCATTACATCCACAAAAACTGACTGTTTGGTGTGCTCTATGGGCTGGTGGAGTCATTGGGCCATACTTCTTCCGAAATAATGCTGGAGAGTCAGTTACCGTTAATGGAGACCGGTATAGAGCCATGATAACCGACTATTTTGTTCCCGAATTGGATGGCATGAATGTGGATGAGTTGTGGTTCCAACAAGACGGCGCTACATGCCACACAGCGCACGTCACAATCGATTTATTGAAGGAAACATTCGATGAGCGTATAATTTCGCGGAATGGACCTGTCAATTGGCCACCAAGATCGTGTGATTTGACACCATTGGATTATTTTATTTGGGGATATGTGAAGTCGCTCGTCTGCGCCAACAAACCAGAAACGTTAGGGGACTTGGAAGCCAACATTCGTGGCGTTATTGCCAACATACGGACCCATATGCTCGAAAAAGTGGTTGAAAATTGGACCTGTAGAATTGGCTTTATTCGAGCCAGCCGCGGTGGCCACATGCCCGAAATCATATTTAAACATTAATGGCATAAAATTATCCTTCCAATAAAGCCAAATTGATGGACATTAAAACGATTTTCTTGTGTTTTATTTCAATTCGAAGTTCTATACCTCTAAAAAAAACACCTCTTATAAGCACAAATTCTTAATTTATAGCCTTAGTTTACACTATGCAAGTCTTATTGCTAAGCTGATTAGTTTGAGGGAGAGAGAGACTAGGAAAACGTCTCTCTCCTAACAAACTAATCAGCTTAGCAATGACACTTGCATAGTGTAAACTAGGACTAAAAATCAAGAAGGCATTGTTAAAATCAAGAACGTAATCTTATTTTTAAGATTATATTTTAAAATTTTTTAAATGAGATTTTATTCAATATTACAATCTTAAATGCGATCTTAAAAAAATTAAGATTTTATTCTTGAATCAAGAATTTTCGCATTTAACAGACTAATAAGATTGTAATGATTTGATTTCGCGAGTAAAATCTTGATTTTAGCACGTTTTTTCCCCTAGTGTGTTAATTAAAGTCATCAAATTGTTTTCAGTGTAGATGAGAAAAGTTTACAATTTATATATTATTATTATTTATATAATTTTTTAACGATTTAATTATTGCTTTTGGCGATTTCTGCAAAAAAAAATTAATTATTAATGCATAAAATTTTATATTAAAAAAGTATTATAAAAAAATAGTTTTATTATCAAATATATACAAGAAAAATTATATTAAATTAATTTTAAAGACTTTTTAGCAATTTTTTAAATCAATTTGGAGAAACAGTTGGGGAAAAATATGACAACCTTTGTAACAAAAGGCAGTTTAAAGTTTATGAATTATTTTCAGTTTTTATTTTTTTTTTCCTAAAATTTTTATATATTTTCTCTGCATCCATTTAATAATTTTAAACTAAAATATTAAACAGTTTTTTATTTTTATTGGTCAGTAACAGTAACAAAAGAGAAGTACATATGTACATGATTAAAAAAAAACAAACTTCAGTGGAAAAAAAACTTTTTTATGTTGATGACAAGTTCCCAACTCTGTTTCCGCCACTTATAAAAATCAGTAATTTGACGCACACACACACACACACAAAGACACGTCATATTACTCTCAGACAATCTTCTTAAGCAAACAAAATTGTTAGTTTTGTTTAGAAGAAAAAACCTTATTTTGAAAAACTACTGGAAAAGTTAAAAAAAAGAAGTAGCAGCATCCGTAAAGTTTTAATATGACATTTTCCTTATTGCGACGTATTTCTTAACCCATTAAGCGCCAAACTGAAACCAATTACGATAATTAAAAAAAATTAATTTTTAATTTCATTGTGCTGAAAGTTAACATAAAGTAATGGAAAAATTAAAAAAATAATAAGTGGGCGGAGTAAGAAGGGTGTACTCAATTGAGTACAGCGGCGGTTTACAGGTGGTATTTTTCAAAACATTATTTTTCAATACATAGTGTTTTCAAACATTTTTTGCACTGCCAGCGAACTTCTAACTTTTTATGGTAGTGCCCTATACCATCTTGTGGCAACCCTAGGACCAATGAAGACGAGAGTCGAGCTTTAGTTTGCGTATTTTGCCGTAAATAGTATCTTGCAATATAACGTCAGAATAAAAGCTGATCCATGTCATCATTATGAGTCATTACATATGACCGCCAAGCGTTTGCAATAGCCACATCTATTATGTAGGTGAACAAGACCCACCACCATTTCTTACCTCGAAAGGCAATTCTATACAGCGAAATTGACTGATCCAGCTCATCCACTCTAGACAATTATAAACTTCATTTAAAGAAATAATTGAAGTTTGCATATTTTGGGAGTCCCCTCTTTATTGTGAAAAACACACAAGTATGCTTTTGTATTTCTGGGGAGACAACAGTGTTGCCAGAATTCGCATGTAGATTCTGCCGCTGTACTCAATTGAGTACAGATATATCTAAACTACGATAACTTTATAAAAATGAGTGGGAGGCAATTTGTTTCTACTTATTTTATAAATAAAAATGCTTTAGTTTAGGAAATTAAGGTACAAAATAAATAAACAACACAGTAAAATTTATAAAAAGCGGAAAATACATACTTGCCACTTCACATCAATTTTGCACCAGACTAAGAGTAAATTTTTTAACAGTCTAAATATATATCGACAGGTTTTGTTCATTATTTCAATAGACTATGGTTCAGATTTAGCTAGAAACGCCAATTAATTACAACAACTTTCAAATATGCAAAAATTGTCACCTTTTTTTGGCTGTACTCAAGTGAGTACAGCGGCGGGTAATGGGTTAAGGAAATTTTTTAGACTGCAGTTTAAAATGTATGCTACTGCCGATAAATAAATAAATTATGGTGGGAAAAGCGGTAAGTCCGGCCGAGTGAGGGAGGTAATTAATAGGACAGCACAGGAGTTTTAATAATATGTACTTTGATCAAAGTTGTGGGGATTTTATTTGCTCGATCTATCTGTTTAGGTTCCAAATGCAATTATTTTGGGGTGACTGGAGAGGACTTGACAAGAACAAGTAAAAAATCTACATTATTTCCCTGATCAGGTCGGGGAAAAGGGTCCTCCAACAAATCTAAATACATATTAAAACGGTTCACATTTATGGGAATAAAACACTGGGAAATGTTTTCAATATTCTAACCTCGAGGTGGTCAACTTTGAGCAGATGGGGTTTCAACAGGGTGGCCACAAAAAAACTGCGACTTCTGCAAGTTCTGTTCCAAGTTTTTGTAACAAGATCCGTAGTTATAAGTGCATACTAAATGACTCTGTGTTTCAATTTGTCGAAGGCTTTCTCAAAATCAATAGTTCGACCAGTTCAGTGCCACCGGATTAGGGGATTGGTCCCCAAAATGGGGATTTCGCCTCTAATTTGGGGACAAAATTTCGTGGGAAGGGATTTGGGGACTTTTCATTTTGAGCTCTAACAATTTGCATATGTCAGGAAAATAATTAATCGTGGATGTTGACATAATATTTTAGTACTGGTAACATTTTAGTTTTTAAAAATCTCTTAGAGTAGTGTTGCAATCATACTTTATAATGAAGATGATATTACCATCATGGTAATACCGCGAACATACATATATATGTACATAGCTGCAGAACTAGCTCTTTGTCAATTAACATTGTTTATTTTGAAAAAGAAAAATGACTGTTAAAAGTTTTGATTGTGCAATTGTTCTACGCAAGGTTCTACCTTAGTTATTGTCACGCAAAAAAAAAACTATGTATGATGTGTGCTTCGCAGAAGATATGAAAAACTTTGAACTTTTTAAAAATTTGCAATTTAAGCACATTACAAAACATACATTGATTTGATTCGGTGTATGGAATTTTTAAATATGTTACAGATCCAAAAGTGGCATATAGCGTATATGTAAACCAATGGAATAAAATTGCTTATATCGACTGGCGGAAACAAACAAAACAAAGTTTTCCCAAAGACATATTTGGATTTTCGGCAATAGTATATCAGTACGAAAATAATGCCGGAAATTACTTCTTTCGTGAAATTGCAGCTGCTGTGTTCAACCTGTTGATAGTGCCAATAAGTAATGCGTTTGTGCAGAGAATATTTTCATGCATGAAGACTACCAAAACCAAATTAAGAAATAATCTGCAATATGATATGTTAGAATCTTTAATAAGAATAAAATCACTTTTAAATATTTATAAGATCTGCTGCAATAAATTTGAAATGATAAAAAATTTCAAATCGAAAAATATGTCCAAGCGAGTTGTAGAGGACGGAGACGAACTTGATGTCTATGAAGTTTTGGATTGGGTAATTATTTAGAATATTTCGATTGCAAGAATGTATGTATGTATGTAATATGTTCATAAATTCGTATTCACCCATATCGTGAATAAAATGTGAAATTTTTATTCCCATGAAGTTTTCATTCCCCATGAAGGGAAATTTGCAATCTTCAATTTCATGAGAACGTTTGTTCCCGCTATCAAGGCGTAGTGAATGTAAAAAAAACGGGAAGAAGTCTTGTAAAGCTTCAAAATTAATTGAAAATCAAACAAATTAATTTTAATAATAAGAGATACACATATTTTGGGCTTCAAATGAAATGTTATATAGTGTAAAGTTGTATTTTTAATTGTTTTAGGCGCCGTGCAAAAAATTTTTTTAGTGTACCACAGCCATAAAATTTACGGCATGTAAACGAAAGAGATTCATGTTCAATGAAAAAAGGTTTTCCAAGGTATTATTGTTATTAATCGTGGACATTATTTATTGATCTTGCCCTAAAAATTATTATTTATAAGTTTTAATATATAATTTCAAGTATAGTATTGAAATTACGCAGTATATTAATTCAGCTCGCCTGCAAAAATAATGTGAACAAAACGAGGGGAAAAGTGAAAAAATCCATGTGAAAAATCTTATTCACGATAAGGGGAATCAAGAAAGGGAACACATTTCAGGGGAAAAATTATTCACGATTGCAATTTGGGGAACAGGGAAAATATTTCGATGGAAAAACTGTTCACAATAGGGTTGAAGTAAACAATCTTCTTCAGATTGTTTACTTCAACTGACTCCAATCGAATCAAAACAATGGATGGAAAAGTAAATCCAAAATTTTAGTTTTATATTCTGATCTCAAAAACTAATACTCTTTTATGTACACTGAGGGAAAAATGACGTTGCAAAACCAACAACGTTTGTGGTCAATTTGGCACCCTACGTTGTCGATTTTTTTTAACCACACTGGTTTTCAATTCGTTAACGAGCGTGTACAAATTGACAACAGTATGTTATTAAATATTGGTATTTGACAACGCACGTTTTCAACTAGTTACCGATCGTGTTCAATTTGACAACACATTGTTGTCAAATTTTAAGTTTTGACAACGCGTGTGTCAATTTGTAAACAAATGTGTGCAAATTGACAACGCTTTGTTGTCAATTCTTACTTGTTTGTTGTCGGCAATGTTTTTCTTATTATTTGTTTGTTACCGAAGGTGAAAGGAAGCATGTTTTGGAAAACTAGTAAAGAATTAATAATAACATGCGAGAAAATAATTTGCTGGAGCTTTTAAAAGATAATGGTGAGTTCATGGTGGTCAGTGACACGTGCACTCCCATCTCCGATGCTGAAGACTCTGAGGATAATAAACTTTAGGAATTCTTAAAAACATAAATATGGAATCCGTTCTTGAATATTTAAAAGGTAAGTAAATCAAACCTTTTATTTGCAAAAATAATTATTTATGCCTATTTTTAATTTTAAGCATAACACAAAGAAAAGCTCTTTGCGTGGCAAAAAAACTGGGGTTCACTAAAACAGAACCAAACTTTTTTAATACTAGTTATTGAATTTGTAACTCTACCAATATATCCAATGATTAATGGAAAAATTTATTTTAGAGTTAAGTTAATTTAAATTGTTGTATGTCTGTATATAATTAAATTTTAATTATTTAATAAAACAAGTTTTAAAAAAGAAACCATGGATTTTACTATCTATTTTTATGTGAATAGATTGGGAAAGGAACGGAAATTTACTTCCAAATAGGCAACGAACGGTGTCAAATTGACAACAGCATGGTGTCACATTGACAACGGTATGGTGTCATATTGACAACCGGTATGGTGTCAATTTGACCACATTCGTGCTCGATTTGAAAACGATTGTGTTGTCAATATTTCGTTGTCAGATTGACAACGGCGTGTACAACTTGACCACAAACGTTGTTGATACACTTTTGACACCGAATGTGGTCATTTTGAGCACGTATGGTGTCATTTTTTCTCTGGGTGTACCTTCTAAAATTAAACATTAATAATAATTGATAGTATTAATTAATAATATTGTAATAAATAAACTTGAAAGTATTAATTGTTAAGTTTTTGCACCCATACATATGTAAATATATGCATGTACAATTGAATTTTATGTACGTTTTAAGTTAATAAAAACATTTAAAAAAAAATAAAAATAAAGAATTTGGTCAATCGTACTGAAAAAAGTACAATTTATCTTGTAAATTTGTGAAAATCTTATTTCGCATCCCTGCGCATAGGACTTAATAATCGTTTTTTATGAATGATATATTTTTGGGAACAAAAGTTAGGATTTTTCTGTTGAAATTGGGATTTTTTGGGGACATGACGTTTTAAATTGGGGACAAGAGTCAAAACTTTTCTGGCAGCACTGACGTCATTCTATAAATTGCTAGACGTTTACACGGAAACTATTTATGTATATGCTCCATGGAGGCCTTGTGAGGTCTCTATGCCTTTTGTGCTGGTAAAAATATTTTCCGGAACCCAGGGTACTGTAAACGAGTGTTATCATTATTTTTATTTACTCTTATATTACTAACTGTTGATTTAATCAGCTATTTTGGCTGTTGAGTTGTTGTATCAAGCGTCTAACTTTATATAAGAGAACATAAGACCATCCTCATTTTGCGGGTCACGTCTTACATATACATATGTGTATATAATATGAATGTTAATATAAGGAGTTGGAAATTGCAAAAAAAAAAATTATTTTATTTTTTTTTTGTTGATTCGTTTTTAATGTTTTGCATGTCATCATTTTTGGCACAAGTTTTTGACAGATACTTGAGTAATTTATGATTGTAATTCATTAAAACTGGTTGTTGTTGTTGCTATTTTTGTTGTTGTTGTTGCTGTTGTTTAACTAGAGGCAAAACAGCACACAACAACAAAACATACAATTGTCAAAACTAGAATCACAAGCGTAATCGCAGTAACAACAACAACAAAATTACACACACACATTTTATGCCAGGTACATTGAAATAAAGGTATTAAATCATTTTTGAAAACAATAATGTGATTTTCTACATGCAACGAAAATTTTGAGCAAAAAAAAAATTCACAAGAAATAACATTTAAATGCAAAAAATATCTAAGGTACGTTCACACTTGGCAAACATTTGCAAAAAAAAGTGTAACCAATAAATACTTGTGAGAAAAATTTTAATTCTGATTTAAGTTTATTAAGTTAAACAGTTGCTAATAATATTGTATTCTATGACATTATCTATTACTTATGTTTTAAACTATTTAACTTAACAAACACATATCTGAATCAAAACATTTTTCATTATTATGTAGCGGTTACGCTTTTTTGGGCAAATGTTTGCCAAGTGTGACCGTACCTTTAACCCTAGAATATCATACTTATTTTTATATCGCAAACGTCATACTTCGTCGAATCGACTACGACCTCTTTCAAGAGCCAATAAAAAACGTCTTGAGCAAAAATAAGTACGAAAATAGATTTATTATTGATATTTAGCTAGTTTTTAACTATCATATAAAGAAAATCATATATTTCTTTTAATCGTTTAACGTAAAATTAACATTTCACAGACTTCTATCAATTGGCATTTTTTCTTAAAACATAGCATTTATAGCATCAATTGTATGAAATATTACACATTTTTTCCCATTAAGTCTTGTAGTTTCTTATAATAAATTTATTAAACTAAAAAAGCAACATTAGTTTCGAGTAACTGATATTAGCGGCTAACGCTATACGAAAAACGAAACAAAAACAATCACAAAAAATATGTTTTAAATCGGAAATAAAAAAAAAATAAAATCGCGCGTCGTCATTTCGACGAAGTATGATAGTGCAGGGTTAATAATTCTTGCACAAAAACACTGAATTATTCACAATAAAAAATATGGTCCTTCGAACTTGGGGAACGAAAGTGTAAGAATTAGAAGATTGCAATCTGGTCTGGTCTTTAACCGACTTCAAAAAAAAGGAGGAGGTTAACATTCGTCTCTATTTTTTTTTTTTTTTTTTTTTTTGTGTAACTTCATAACTCGGTAAATTTTAAACCAATTGTAAAAATTCTTTTTTTGTCTCTTTCATTGAGAGGTATAGCTTTCCATTGGTCATATTGCAAAAAATTGGGCAGGGACACGCAAACGATTTTTTTACATTTGAATTTATGATATTCTACTCATTTCATTGTAAAAATGGGCGGGATTACGCCTATTAAAATTTATTTTAAAATTTATTTTAATAAACTTACCAAGCACCTTGACCTCTAAATCAGACACAATCCTCCATTTAAAAAATATGGGCGGAGCCACTCCCATTAAAATTTATTATTTTTTTAAGTGGTTCTATTTTATCGATTTTTTACAGGACTTAATACACACCCTGAGATCTGAAAAGCACACAATCTTGCATTTAAAAAAATGGGCGGAACATGTCCATTAAAATTTTATTTTATATCTCATATACTTCTTATCTCCTTCTAACAGATCTTTGCATTGAAGTCGGCTTTTTTTGTCAGAAAGAATTATGTTAAATATGTATGTATTAAGAAAAAAAAAATTAGCCAAAATTTAGTAAGTAAAAATATTTTCTAAAAGCCATCAAAATTAATAAATAGAAAAATAATATTTGTCAGTAGGTTCAGTATTGGCGGTTTAAGAACGTATTTTTAATCCTGTTAAAAAAATACACTTCAAAGAAGTCATGATAATCTCCGGGAGTAGTCCAAACTTGGATCATATCCAATGATTTTTACATACGATTGTCATTTCAAGAAGTTCTCTTTTTCGGTGTCTAAAAAAAATTCTTGAATAAATTTCCTTTTTGTAGTTCCATAAATAATATATTCATATAGAAAAATGTTAAAAAAAAGTTCCCAATTTTTAAAAAAATCTACGAAAAATAAAAAAGTTTCCAATTTTTAAAAAAAAAAGTTTAAAATTTTTTAAATTTATTTCTTTTTATACGAATTTAAATGAGAAACAGTGTTTTCATGTAAATTTAAGCAGATGTTTTTTTAATTTTAGATCAAAATTATGTAGGTTCATAAATTTCTTTAAAAAAAATGGATTTTTTTAAGTTATAGTGAGTATTTTCTTAAACTATGCATGACTACTAATTATCGGCAAATTAAAAATATCAATTTTTTGGAAGCAATGACAATGTAGTTCCCTTACAATGACTTCCAATTATTTTGGAATTGGGAAAAAGTGCACAGTGATGAAAATAAAAATGTTCGAAAATTGTTAAAATTTGGTTTACGGTTCATGAATACACAGAAGCTACGTGATGCATACACAGTAAACATTATTCTTGTAATAAAAAAAATTAGTGTTTTATTGGGAATTGTTACAATTTAAATTTAACATTTATTAACGCACTAATAATTCCAAATTATTATTTTACTTATTCAGTAACATATTTTTTTTAATTAAAAATTTATTATTGAGGGGTTTAGCTGGATCCTATGCGCGATTTTCACTGTTGCTTTACCCAAAAATTTTTTACAACAACTAGAGTTATTTAAAAACTTTTATTTAAACAAATGAGAGGCTCAACAAATAACAAATTTAATTAAAAATAAAAACAAAAATCAATTAAAAATGTGTTTAAATCAATTAAACATTTGTTTAAAAATTTAATTAATTACAAGGTTTAATTAACTCAATTATATTTTTTATTAATTTTTGGCTTTATTTTTAATTAAAGTTGTTTATTGCAGGAATATATTTTTCTGTGTGCTGCATAGGCCGAAAAGTTAAACATGGCTGATACCTTATACTGCTGCAATTCTATGGCTGCTTAAAGCTTTATAAAGATGAAAGTTATTACATATGTATGTCATAAACGTTGCTCCAGCTACAAGTGGTTTTGGTGAAACTTTTGGTTTTTGTCTAATCTTATGTAGTTTTAATTTTTATTTTTTTATATATAAAAGCCCCAATTTGTTAACCCATTTACTAATTAAAGAATCATTTACTTCACTGCTCTGCCGTAAACCACAAGACAGTAAAAAATATATATTTTTTTCCAACATGATTCAAAACATCAAAAGTCATCGTCTGTTTTTAAAGAAAAAAAAAAACAACAAACAAAAAAATCGTAATTTTGTAAAGAAAAACTGGTAGTATTTTTTTCTGTGCCATGGAGACTCGTAAAATCATGTATTTTCTGGTTTGACCATGTTTAGCAAGCTAGCTGCCTTTAATATAATGATTTAATGACTTTTTTGTAAATAAAAGAAAAGTAATAAATAAATTACTACGAGTAGTATGTTTAAATATTTAAAAAAAAAACAGAGAATACCCAATAAACACTCAAAAAATTTAAATTCAAGCACTTGAAATTTAACTGGAAACAAAGTTGTTTTCAAAAATTTTTTCAAGTAATATTCAAGTTTGAAAATATTTTGAAATAAAAGATCAAACAACATACATACAACATGTTCAAGCCTTGTCAAATAAGTAATTTATTTTTTAATAAAATTAAAATTTTAGTAAAAAATATCATATATAAATAAAAAAGTGATTTTTTTTTTAAAACAAAAGGTGATTAAAATCGCGAAAACAATAGTGAAGGTAGATATGAAGAAAAAACTTGTCGATTACATTTTTCTTTCTATTTTAAAAGCATCGTTTTTGAAGCTTGAAATATACTTGAATTCAATTATAATACAAGGTTGAATTACTGTATAATTCATGGCTTGAATTGAACTGTAATACAATTGAAATGTTCGAATTGACCCAGCAAAAAATTACACATTACCATCAGAACTACTTGCCATATAATGACTTACTTTTCTGATTGCCAATTTTCATTACTCGTTTACAAATCACATTACCTAAAATTTAAAAAAAATGACGTGCAAGTTGCTAAATGAAGAGAATGATTTTTTAGACGAAATAGATTATGTGAAATGTTGACAAATAAAAAAAATGTCAGTACTTCTCAAGAATCGATTATTTTAGTCTCACGCCTTGTTAAAATCATTAACTTGGTAATGCAGTAGGAAAGTGCTTCCACCAAAAATGCTTAATTCCAAACTCGATTACCTTTTTTGAAATTTTTTGCTGGAGAATTCAAGTTCCCATTTCACTGGAGAATGCTATTGAAATAAAGTGTAAATCAAGCATAATTCAACCCTTGACAACTGAATATGTGGCTTCAATAACAATTGTTTTACACTTGATTTCAAGCAAAATTGCTTATTGGGCCCAATAAGCATTCAAAAAATTAAAATTCAAGCACTTGAAATTGAACTGGAAACAAAGTTGAATTCAAGCATTTTCTTCAAGTAATTTTCAAGTTTGAAAATATTTTTAAATGAAAAATCCAACAACATACATATGTATATGCTCAAACCTTGTCAAATACGTAATTTATTTATTAAAAAAAACTGAAATTGTGGTGAATACATCAAAAACAAATAAATAAAAGTGAATTTGGAAAACAAAGGTGAGTAAACGTGAAAATAATAGCGAAGGCAGATGTGCAGAAAATAATTATTAGAAAACAAAGGAATTGCATTTTGCTTTCCATTTTAAAAGCCTTGTTTTTGCAGCTTGAAATATACTTGAATTCAATTGTAATACAAGGTTGAATTACAGTATAATTCAAGGGTTGAATCAAACTGTACTACAACTGAGTTGTTCGCATTGAGTTCAAGTTCCCTTTTCACTGGAGAATGCTATTGAATTAAAGTGTGAATCAAGCATAATTCAACCCTTGACAATTGATTGTGTGGCTTGAATAACACTTGTTTTACACTTGATTTCAAGCAAAATTGCTTATTGGGACATATGCATACATATTATTTGAAGTCACTTAAATTAGAAAGAGCAAGAACTGCCTTAATAATGAATCATTTTAAAAACATATTTATGTCAAAGGTATTAAGAAAGAGAAATATACAAAAAAGTCTGGAGTAGGCTACCTTCTTTAAAAAAAAAATTTACGGCCTGTCCCACGATGTCACCAGAAATCGTTCAATCGAATACTTGTATTGAAAACAACAACATATTTTCTAATGTTATTGTTTTTTGCAATACAAATTGTCGATCGAACGATTTCTAGTGACATCGTGGGACTGGCCGTTAGCCTAATCGTATAAATCGGCGAAAGTTCTAGCTTTGAGTTTTATGACATTTTAAAAGATTGCAGTTAATATTTTTTAATCAAAATATATTTTAATTGAAATTTATTTGCTGATGGTTTAGCACTGTCTATGTGAATTTCATTGGTGCTTTGCCAAATTATCAGCAGCCTTAATTAAAACTAATATTTTTGATTCCATCGGGAGACATGCAAAATAATCAGTCTGCATCGTTAAAATTTTTATTCTGTATGAATAAAATCTTAGTAGAAGGCCTGAACAGGTAATTTTTCTTGTGAGGTTTTCTTAGATCGCAGGTATATGCAACCAATGCCATCAGTAACATTCAGCCTGATTTATGAGCCAGAGAAATGGAAAACTGGACATTTCAGATGCCATAATGGCATCGATAGACCTTTCAGGTGAAAAAAGTAAATAACGCTCAAATAAGAGAATGAAATAAGGTCTTTGGGCCTCATTTGATAGCGCCAAAAATTTCGACTTTTTATATATGTAAATTTAGCGATATGAAACGCCTAATGAAACGCTCTATACAATCTGGGTAATAATCATGCAAAAGTGTTGCATGATTATTCATGCAAAGGCCTAAACCTGAAATCGCCCAAAAGAAAAAAGCGCTTAAATGAAAAATATCACCAAAAATAAAATAAATCGCGTATATGTAAAAAAAATAATCAGCAAAAACAAAAATAGGTAACACAAGCCAAAACAAAACGTCAAAACCAAATCAATCGCCAAAACGAAAAAATCACCAAAATTAAAAAAAAGCTGAAACTAAAAAAAAACCGAAAAATTCGACAAAATGAAAAAAAGCGTTAATAAAACTTAAAAAAAAGTTAAATCAGGTAAGATACGAGCACATATTCGATTATATAGGCTAAAGTACATATCTTGCCAAAACAGCCAAAAATTATCAACCGACATTATCTTGGAACTTAGTTTTTTGTACTAAAATCTTTTATTTGTAATATTAACCCCCAGTCTTTAACTTAAAAATTAAGTACGTAATTAGCTAATTTTTATTTAAAATTAAGTTGTAATTAAATACGATTTCATTTTTTCAGTGGTTATTTAAAGTTCTTATTAAATTACGTTGAAAGTACGGTAGCACTGCAAAATTTCCCAGTATTATTGAAGGCTTTTCAAACAGCAGCTGTTTAACGTAAGCAAAAAAGTTAGGTTATCAACATGTAGAAAATTAAATTAAATAAAAACTCATTTTATGAGACCAAAAGAACATCATAATACCTTTTTATATTACTTTATTCCATGATATGAAACTTTGTACTGTATATGTTATATATTTATGAAATTTAAACGAAATTCTTTTTAATACGACCGCATGATGCTCATGTGCATGTTTTCAGTAAACACACACACGCATAAAAACATATGGTACAATCATAAAACTTAAGTAGTGTTTAATTTCGCGAGGTTGGGCATTTAATTATTATTTAAATAAGCACTCAAAAACACAATTTCGTATTTAATTAGAACTTAAAAATAATTACGGTTTGATTACCAACTGAAAAAATGGGCATAAGTAATCGATTTTCGCCAAAGAAAAAAACGAGCTCAAAAAAATGTATCGGTTAAGCTTTTATGGCGGTTATGGCTCGATATGTAGTGTCCTTACGAAACCCTTCATGTACGAGTCAAAGTCGCACTTTGCTAAATTTATTTCATATTGCTCCCAGGCCAATTTCTAAAAAAAAACCCTATTCTTTTCAATTCACCAACATCTTTTGCAAACTCAAAAAATAATGATAATAACCCACCATCAAATGTTTCTATTTTATATTTGTTCACTTCCCTCATAGTCATTATAATAAATAAATATAAATAAAAATATATGTAGTAAATAACTCAATAGTAAATAGTACCAAAAAAAAACTACATTTCAAAAAAATTATTTTTTTTTTATTATTATGAGTATTAGCGAAATACAAGTATTGAAAAAAAAATATACTACACATATTTATTGCTTAACCAACGGCAATTTAATTGCTTTTTATGGACATGAATGATTAACTTTATAGATGAAAAATATATTTATTTAGTTTTACAAATTCTGCGCTGTATTATATGTTTATTATATGATTGCTAGTATTTTAAATAATTTATACAAAATAAGCAAAAATATACGCTTAAAACCTTGAGTGAGTTTGCAAGTGGAAAATAGCCAAAAAAAATTAAAAACATTTTTGTTTTGCATATTAACAGGAAATGTAATTTTTTATATTTCAATAAAGACTATGCCATGCAGTAGGTATGATAGTAAATTTGAAGTTTATATTCTACAAAATTGATCTGAATTTACACAATGAAATTATTTGCTTGAAATTGCAGAGAAGTTAATCACACAAAAAAAGCAATGTGAGTCCGATCACAGAGGAGATGTGTAAACATCTAGTAATGAAAAATTTTTTTAAGTTGGAAGTACTCATGCTTTTAATATCTTTTTTAAATTAATTGATTAATTATTTATTATTTATTATTGTTTTATTAAACTTATTTGGTTAGTAAATGGGCACACTGCAGTATATGTATATGTACTGCATTCAAAATTGCAGTGAGCAGTAAATTTACTGATTACTAAAAAAATTCAGTAAATTTTTACTGCTAATGAAATTTAATTTGCATTACCAGTAAAATCGTAGGGCCGTAATCATAATAAAATTGTAGCAAGTGGCAAAGTTTTTTCATTCAAATTTTGAAACTTTTGTATGCAAAACATTTAGCCACTTGGTAGAATTTCATTATGATTACTGATTACTGAAAATTCAATGCACTTCATCATATAACAAATCATTTAGGCAATTTATAAAAATTGTAGAAAAAAATTTTAGTAATCAGTAAAAATTTACTTGTTAAACATTTTTTATTGTTTTTACTGAAACTTTAGAGGTACTGCAGTGCTCATCTATGGTAAATGCCTTTACTTTTACTTTTTAATTTTTAATTCCTGCTCATTCATCGTTTAGTTGTTGCTGTTCTTGTTGTTGTGTACGCATTGCAATTAAAATAAATTCAGTAAAGTGCGACTTTGACTCGCGCACATTCGGTTTTGATAATTTTTTTTTGATTTAGCTGTCTTCTTTTTTAAGTTTTTTCAGTTTAAACGATTTTTTTTCAGTTTTATCGCTTTTTTCTCGTTTTGGCGTTTTTTTCTTTTTTTGGATTTTTTTAATTTTCAGAATTTTTTTCATTTTGGCGATATTTTTCTGTTTTTTTTTTTCGTTTTGGCGATTTTCTTCTGTTTTTGGGGTTTTTTCATTTAGGCCATTTTTTCATTTTGGCGATTTTTTCATATTGGCGATTTTTATGTTTAAGGATTTTTTTCATTTTGGCGATTTTTCCGGTTTTTCGCGATTTATTTTAGTCCTAGAGATTTTTTTTTAATTTGGTGCTTTTTTCGTTTTGGCGATTTTTTTTATAATTGGCGATTTTATATTTTTTTGATTTTTTAGTTTTACCGTTTTTGAAAATTTCAAGAGTTTTGCTCTTACGGTTTCCAAGATACAGCAAGTTGTGAAAATTACAAAGTCAAAATTGGATTAACTGATGGAACACCCATTGATTTAAATTTTTTAAATTTATGTAGTGTTAATTGTTGTAGTCTGTATAAAAATACACTAATGCCCATTTTTTCAGTTGGTAATCAAACCGTAATTATTTTTAAGTTCTAATTAAATACGAAATTGTGTTTTTGAGTGCTTATTTAAATAATAATTAAATGCCCAACCTCGCGAAATTAAACACTACTTAAGTTTTATGATTGTACCATATGTTTTTATGCGTGTGTGTGTTTACTGAAAACATGCACATGAGCATCATGCGGTCGTATTAAAAAGAATTTCGTTTAAATTTCATAAATATAAAACATATACAGTACAAAGTTTCATATCATGGAATAAAGTAATATAAAAAGGTATAATGATGTTCTTTTGGTCTCATAAAATGAGTTTTTATGCAATTTAATTTTCTACATGTTGATAACCTAACTCTTTTGCTTACGTTAAACAGCTGCGTTTGAAAAGCCTTCAATAATACTGGGAAATTTTGCAGTGCTACCGTACTTTCAACGTATTTTAATAAGAACTTTAAATAATCACTGAAAAAATGAAATCGTATTTAATTACAACTTAATTTTAAATAAAAATTAGATAATTACGTACTTAATTTTTAAGTTAAAAACTGGGGGTAACTTAAAAATTTCAAGTGTATATATGTACATACAATTGTATGTATATTACATGGGATTTTAACATTTTTCGTTGCTCATTTTGGAACACCCTTTAGTTTTTAACTCTCATGTATTTGTTGTTGTAGTGGCCAAATGTCTACACATTGTGTCCAAATTTCAAGTCCGTAGCTCTTACGGTTCATTTTCACCTTTGGTGTACGGAAATATACAGAAAACTAACCGGCGTCGGTTCCAAGCCGGTCGAATTGTTTCTCTGCTTGGTATTGCTTCTTTCAAACACTAATACACTCATACATAGCTCACACCGATTTGACAATGCAAAGAAATCTCAGCAAAGAAATCTCAGCAAAGAAATCAAAGTCAAAAGATTTTTACCCCCTAGCGTATAGATGTTTACACATAAAAAACGCTGGCAAAATGTTTTAGATTTTTTTTTCCAAGTCACTCTCTTCTATAGAGCTGGCGATAGGAAACAGAAACAGTTGCTTGCGTTGCGTTGCGTTGAAATTGCATGGAAAATTTCCAAATGCAAATTCTATAGAAAAATAAAAATGAAATAAATATAGTGGGACGACGAGCCCACTATAATACGATATTTAATACAAAATTTTATATACCCCGGCAATTTTGTCGACAGACCGGCAGAACATCTTTTTCTAAGATAACTTGAAACTTCTTCAGGTTTATTTAATTAATGTGAATTTATTTTTGAAACTACTCCTTCAATAAACTAATTTTCCGCAATTACAAAAAGCCGTAAACATTTTCAACAAATTTATTTATCGCCAGAAAAATAGCCATGTCGCCAAATCAAAAATTTAGACGCCAAAAAAGTGGCGAAATCGCCACGATTGCCGAGAAATCGCCATATCTGACGACCCTGGAAGATATGTGGAAGATGTTGAGGCTATGTTTCCACGACAAGCGCTTAGAACAAAAATTTAGTAAACAAGATAAGGAAGAGCATCTTGCGGTGTGTCGCGGTATTGACCGGCCGCTGGGCGATCGGCAGATATGTGAGTTGGATTGGTCTTTTCTATGATACATTATGTGGCAGCTGTCAAAGATGAGGATGAGCAAGGGACAGTTTTTCACCAGCTTTGCGAATGGCAAGAGTTGCACTTTACGCCATACAAATTTTTAAGCAAATACATACTACATAGAAGACCTATCGGTGCAACGGGGTGCATCTAGTACGATTTATTATTGCAGCTAAAGTTATATCTAGATCTTTTTGATAGGTTAACCCCATGTTTCTACAATACGGACGGTCAATTAGAATAGGAAATTTATATGAAAATCACAAATTTTTTTTTGAGTAATTTTCATAAAAAATTTCTAAACAAGTCGCCTATCTGACTTATGGAAACAGTGTGTAAGACACGGAAAAGTAGAGTGGTATGTATCTATCAAAAGGGAATCTCACGATTCACGTGGCAAGCAGCTACCTACGTAAAGCAACCAACCAAACAATATTTCAAATGATGTCTAATTAGTTAACACTTCATTAAAATAATTAAAATATCCTTTTTTAAATTAGGATACACGACTTATTTATAATTTGTTGAGTTTAAATTCCTCTTAAGCTAAGTTGTGAAGCTAAAGATTTAAAAAATTTTCTTAGAAAATTTGCTGAGGTAATTTTAGGCTATTTCGAATATTAAAAAAAATTATATTGAAAAAAAATTTTCCTTACATTTAACTGTTTCATTTTCTGCAAGATTAATTATTTCTCTAGAATAACAAAAATCCAGCACATTTTTTTTTTTTGTTTATTCTGCTCATCATACCGCACTAATACGGTGTGATCTATTTGAAAAGAGGAAAAATGAAATGAAAGATGGGAAAGAAAATTTTTATAAAAAAGAATATTTTCTTTGTTTTTCTTTTTTGCAGGCAAAAAAAAAATAAACAAACTCATACATAAACTTACAGATTTAACTGACAGCTGACATTTGACAGTTGACAGCTTAAATACGGTCAAATATGCATAAACACTTGTGTACACATACATACGAGTACGTTACAATAAGCAAATATGTACAAGTATTGAACTCTCTCTCCTCCGTCAGCTTCCTCCCCCCACCCACTAAAATACTGGCAAGTACTTGTGTTTAAACAATAATGGAAAATTGCTAGAGAAAATTACAAAACGAAATGCGATAGTACGGAAGACCCGTGGCAAAAGTTTTATACAAACACACAAACATACATACATAGGTATGTATTTAATGTATGTTAGTATGTGTGTGGTTGGTTGGTAAGCTAGCATGAGTTTGACAAGTGATTGCAAACATATTTGCTTGCCTTTCGCCTGTGGGCCATATTTAGCTGGCCCAAACAAATTTGTAGTCAACCAAACATTCAAACATACAATGATGCAATTTTAAATTATAATTTCTGTTCATTAAATATTGTTGTATGTTTATTTAAATTTTGTTTGTGGCGGTCTCTTTCTGTTTAAAAAAAAAAAAGTTTCTTTTTTAGGGCGTGACTTGTTAAAATTTTAATTATCAATTATATTGTCATGCTATAAATTAAGATATTACAAATTACTCGTAATTTATTTTTAAACATTAAAAAGATATACTTTGTAAAGGAATAGCTGGTTAGTGTTCGAATGCATCCAACAACAGCTGAACTTCAATATAATCAAATTTCAATATGATTTGGACATAACTGAAGCTGAACCAAGTGAGATTTTGAAAAACCTAAGGACACGCAAAAATATTAAGTCGGTTGCCTCCAGAGCCAAGGGAAGACTCAGATTTTATGGTACCCAAAACGGACTTTGCTAGAACTTTCAAAGTTTTTCTCTCAAACAGAAAGCAAGGGAAGAAGGGCGCAATAAAATATGATTATGACATCTGAGTCTACACTGACAGCTTAAGGCTCAGTTAGCCGACTGTAATGTTATGTAACTGCAACGTAAGAAACAGCGATCGATATTTTTGTATTAAAAGTATGTTACGTTACATTATATCTCTATAACCATTTTCATTACTTTTCACATAACAATATCGATCAGCTGTGTCCTACCATTACAGTCGGCTAACTGAGACTTTAAGAATGATCTGCGGTGTTGAGTCTAGAGTTTTCTTTAGTTATCTGGGCGTACAGCTATTGTACCGTCTTTCCGAAGGTGCAAGTTTATTTCAAGCTGAAGAGACGCGGGTAGATAATATACAGTGCGATATAACTGATCGTTTATTATACACTAAGCTATATACATTTCTGGCAAAACACACCAGACAATCTATCGAAGTAATCACAGATTGGTATAGGGGACCTCATGTAATACTTCAACACAGCGATCTGGATCTATAATTGGATTCAACACTTTTTTAAAGGTTACAACTCGAAGAAATACAGTGTCATCTATCAAAACGAAATCTCACGATTCTATTTGTACACAGAAAAAACTAAATTTCGTTTTCAGTAACCAAATTCATTGAATCAGTAAATATTTTGTGTGAATGCGGACCTACAAAGAAATTTATAGATTCTGATAACAATTTTGTAAAAATTTAACTGGAAAAAAAATTTTATTTTTAGTTAATTTATTATGGCATTAGAGAAAAAAGTTAACTGAAACTCAAAATATTTTCAGTAAAATTTATTAATAGAAACAGAAAAATATTTTTGCAGATTTGTTTTTTTTTGTATTATTCAGCAAATTTTTTTTATAATTTACAAACACATTCACTAAAATTTTTTGTATTATCAGAAAATAAATTAACTGAATCAATAACAATTTTTACCAATTTAAAAAAAAATAGTAAAAGTTTTATTTGAAAAAAAAAATAACTGAATCAAATAAAAGGTTCAACTATTTTTTTTTTACTTTCAAAAATTGGCTTGTTTTGATGGTTAAGCATTTCGTTCCCGCTTTTGGAACTAGTCAGCAGACTTCAACCCAAAAAATTTTTGAATTTAGCTAACAAACTCCGTATGTTTATAGTAAGACTCTTAATACTATATTGAGAATCACAATATACAAACATAATAAGTTTGAAAACCCCAAACAAAAATCTTTTAAAAAAAAACTAAAATGTTTTTTATATCTATAGAATAATTTGTAGAAAAAAATAAAAAAATCAGACAAATTGTTTTACAGTATATAAAAATAAATTTAACTGAAAATATAATAAAAATAAATCAAAAAATTTTTTTTACAAATTTTATTTTATATGGATAATTTTCATTCTATACAGTTTTTTTGCATAAAATAAAATTGAAACAAATAATTTACTGGAACAGTAAAAAATATTTACTCATACTATAAAATATTTCAAAACACACGTTTGTTTGAACATTTTTTGGGAATAATTTTTTCTGTGTAGGCAGCAATCAGCAACTTAAACTTGCCAATCAACTACATACAGAAAAATTTCATTTTAAAATCTACAAAAACCAGCTTAATTTAACATCTCAGCAAAAAAAAATGTCAAAAGAGGTAATCGAGTTTGGAATTAAGCATTTTTCGTGGAAGCTCTTCCCTACTGGATTACCAACTTAATGATTTTAACAAGGCGTGAGACTAAAATAATCGATTCTTGAGAAGTACTTACTTTTTTTATTTGACAACTTTTTCACGTAATCTATTTAATCTAAGAAAATCATTTTTCTCATTTAGCAACTTGTACATAATTTTTTTAAATGTTAGGTAATGTGATTTGTAAGCGAGTAAGGAAATTTGGCAATCAGAAAAGTAAGTCATTATATGGCAAGTAGTTCTAATGGTAATGTGTAATTTTTTGCTGGCATGTTCACCTTCGATTTATAAGTGTTTCAACATGATTTACAGTAATCTTGAAAGAAAATTTTTCCTTTTGAAATAACCTTATTTCATGTTGATGTAACTAGAATGTTAAATCAAAATGAGGAATTATATTTCAAGTCAATTTTTTGAAGTTATTTTTATTTCATTAATAATTTAATTTGCGTGATTGTGTGTATTGGCACAGGCATCAGGAAAATGTGTATGTGTATTGGCTTCTCAGGCCAAAATTTGACTTGAACTCATCGCGTGGGTAGTCCAAGAGCCACGACAATCGTAAATGTTCTTAAGATAAACACTAAACAAATACTTACCGTTATGAATAGAATTTTTTTTCAACATGATTTAAATTATCATTTAACACAAAATTTATTTGAAATTAAAGTCAGAGTTTAAAAAAACACAAGGAATGCAGCTACTTTGGAATGTCTGCATGGTTCGAACCTGCGACCCTCCGACTAAAAGACTAGTATACTGCCTTTTCTTTCGTTATTTACAAAACACGAACATCAAAAGAAACAACAACAAAACAAGAGCTAGTCAATTCAATGATTTCATGATTTAATGATTTCAAAACAAAATTTTTGCATGTTGATTTTGCATTTGCATTTTTTTTTTTTGCTGTGTGATAAAGCTTTTGCACACAAATCGCAGGTTCGGAATATGATTCTTCCAACATATAAAAAAGAAAACTGTACGTATTCACCATGAATCCGGGTTTGTCGTCGATATGGAAAATTTAACAACAACAAAAATCATTGACTTTGTTAGTGACAGTTAAGAGATAGTTTTAAGAGTTTATGAGTATATGTATATAGAAAACAAAGAAAATCTACCTAAGCTGGCGCTACAGTATTTTTGATATTAGCTGCATGGGCGCAATGTTTATTTAGACTATATTTATATATTTGTATATTTGTGATTTGAACGGGCTAAAGTTCGTATCGCTTTTTAAGCCAAATTACATGTGATAATTATTAATGAACAAATAACACCAAAGTAAGTTGTAAATATTCTGACAACACATAGGTGAACGGAACAGCCAGCCGTTTTCGAAGGCCACTAAACCTTCATCATCAGCGTTCTTTTGTGTTTGGTCCACTGTGTGTGGTGTCAGTTGATGTAGATTTCTGCTTTATATACTTAGCATTTTATTGCAAATGGAATATGTGAATGGTTTTGATTCATCGTGTTTCAATTTGCTGAAAGCTTTTTTGTATTGTAAGCTCAATTTTACCATCACTATATTTACAACAGTCTTACCATTGTCGTTTTGTTCTTTTTACTAATTATACACATGTTACTTAATTTGCTTATTTTTTGTTCTACTTAAGACAAACTTTTTTGGTTTGTTACTATTAAGTATATTTTTATTTAATTTTTGCCACAGGCCCATGTCTATTAATTTTTAGTTAATTTTAATTATTATTCGAACTCCATTTGTTTCTATATTTGTGATTTGAACGGGCTAATTGACTTAATCTTTATGACTTAATTACCAAAAATATATTTAACATCTTAATTGCCATTTAGGCACTATTTTTTTAATTAAAAAAAATAGCCAAAAACAATTTGGACTTTTACAGTTTGTTTTTCTTTATTTTTCAAAAATGTACAAAAAAAATCTGTTACATTCTTGACCTCCTCCATAATGTATGAAAAATTTTATTAACAATGGCGTTAAAATGCAGTTTTTTTTTCAATTCATAAATTATAAGTAATAAAAGAATAATTAATGTCACATTCAGTTCAACTTTATATGTTTTGCAGCAGAAAAATTTTTATTTGTGATTTCGGATTTTCCTTTAGTGTTTCTTATTTTTTTTTTTTTTTTTTTTTTTTTTTTTTTTTTTGTAAACCATATTACATTATTAACAAACAGTGGGGTCAATAAAACAAAAATAAAGTTTTACTTAAGTTCTCTAGAAGAAGGATAAAAAATCTAAAGATAACTTTACATGAAGCAACTAGAGAGGAAAGTTGGCTTGGTTGTCTACACCTATTTTTTTTTAACACCATTAGAAATTTATTTTATATTTATTTTTACAGATAAAAATAACGACTCAACTATTTCACTCTTCATGCCCACAGTGCAGCTCCAAAAGTCATAAATAAAGTGCATACACACACACAAACACACACCATCACCCCCTTCACAGCCGAACACATTTTTCATTCTCTCAAGTAATATTTACATTCAATTTCAGATTCATATGAATTTTCATTCTTTTTTTTTTTTTTTTTTTGCACAAAGAAAATATTTGCCAACAAGCCAAAATAATAAAAAAAAGTTAATAAATTTTAAATAAAAACGAAAATACTCGTACATAGCAATAGTCTTCTGGGGAGGGAAAAAAATGCATGTTGAACTTTTTAATTACTATTGTAAAAATTGTTATTGTACTAAAGACAACATACATACATTTTTATTAATGTGCTGCACGACTCTTGATGTTGCCTGCACCTCGGCTACTGCTACTGCTACTGCTGTTACCGCTAACACATTATATTAAACGTATTGTTTGCTGCATACGTGTATTACATATATAGTTATGGGAAAATTAAGAAAAATGTTCCCAAAGTTAATAATATACTGACTGTTGTTGCAACTTTTTCAAATGAAGTGTCAGATTAGGTAATATTTTAATTTATTTATGAATTATGTAATTGCAACAACAATAAAAAAGAAGTGGAGTTAAATGAGAAATAGACATGTTAAGAGAAAAAAAAATTATGCTTACTGTTCAATTCTAGGAATTCAGGAAAGGGAAGTTAATAATGATGCATTAGCATTTCATTAAATCAACTTGAGAGAAAAGACGATATAGACGAGACGATATGGATAAAACATTAGAAAGCAAGAACTTGTTGAAGAGTGGGGTTGTCTACATACTAAACATAGACGAGACTTGGACTAAACATAGGGCAGAGAGAGATTGGACATCCACCAGACGTGGAGTACGGGTAAAGTAGATTTACACTAGATATATATAGATATATACATCCATCGACTAAAAATGTGGGAAAATTGCAAAAATAGAATTTTAAAAAAGCGAACCTGTTCGCTTTAAGAAAGACGTAGAAATAATAGGTTTAAAACTAGCCTTCTTTATGAAATGCTAAAAACGGTGACGGTGTTGGTACATAGAAGATTTCTTGGGTCTGTAGATGATATCATGCTATCACTACGTCAAACAAAAAAAAGACTTAGACATCGATAAGACATAGACATGGATATGGACACAGACACAGAAACTGACGCAGATATAGACACGGACATAGACAATGACTTAGGCACAGGCATAGACATAAACATAGACATAGGTATAGATATAGACAAAGGCATAGACATAGACATGGCAAATTCCAGAAATGGCAAATTGAGCATATCGCAGTCATCTTTGAAGATTTCTCACCACCAGCTTCGAACAACAAAAACATAGACATGGATGGAATGCTGGATATCCAGCAAGAGTAGGTGGACACATTCCTGTATCTGGATTCAGTTACTTTTTGCGAACCAAAAATCGTACTATTGTCAATATATTTATTCGTTTGAGGTAGCGATAATGTGAATCTGGAATTTCTGGTTTTACGGTAGGGTACAACTGTGTATTTTCATCGTCATTTAGTTGTATATCATGTGGCATCGCTGCATACAAAATGTTAAAATAAGCGAAAAGCACGAAGAGAATCTTTAATGGATTTGAACTTGCTATTATATCTTTTTTACTTCAACCGACATCTAATATCGTTAAAATGTGTTACTGAATAGCATAAATTTTTTTTTTACATATAGTATAGCGATACGATTATCGTAATAAAAGTTACTGCATTCAGGTATTGAGTACCCTATGTTAATCTTTCGTAAACTAAGACACATACATGGCTACTTCAATTTCTACCTGACTCAGTTTCCAAGTGGACCCGATTGTTTCCGATTGTGTTTGCATCGCCTCCCACACACCGATTCTTCGTTTTCTCCGCACTTTGTTCAAAGTGCAGAAGATTCTAAAAAAGTGTTCTTTATTTGTCCTCGCTTTAGTTGAGAAAGGACAAAAATAAGGACATTATGTTCAGTCAATATAGTTCAATTATGCCCTAATTCAGAAAAAAGATTTAGGACGTTTTTGTTTGGAAATACTTTTGAGTTCTTTCATTTAATTCTCTAAATTATTTTCTTCAAAAATGGTTGTTGTCTTTGAGAATGAAATTTTTTTTGCTGATATTTATTTATTGTATCTTCAAAGAAGAACTAACAATAAGTATTCAAATCTTAAGTATAAATATAATTAATTAATTCATATTAAGCACAAAAATATGTTCAAGAAGTTTCATCTGGAATGTTGCGTATTAGAGCCGTAGTGTCCCTCTTTTTTAAGCGGATGTGTGCAGTAAAATTCAAGATGTTACGAGCAAGCTGATTAAGGTGAGACTCGAGTTTTGTTCAGTATTTGTCTGCGTATTTTTCAATTTCTTCAGCCACTTATGGCATATTTCTGATGTACCATGGAGCCTATGTTATTAGTCTTAAAATCTTGTTTTGCCTTCGTTTGCCATGTTTTTAAAACATAAAAATTAAATTAAAGTATTATACAATAGTATAAAAAATGTATGAAAAAATATTTGTTGGATATAATGTTTGAAACCAAATCATAAAGCAAATACACGAACCTTCTAGCATAGACAATAAATAATAATTCTTTTAAAGAATCACAACTGCGGCATCTTTCCATACATAGACAAGACGGTACAATCGTCTAACAGAATTAGGGCATTAATGTTGGCCTCATTTGACAAGTGGTAATATGCATGTGAGTTCATGAAGGTGGTTCTTTTCTAACTTCACCGACAAGAGAAAATTTGTACAAGAAATAAAAAAATTCTGTGGTTTTCTACCCTTTTCCCCTTCAGCGCTGGAAGAAATACTCTTGCGGTTTTCTGGCAGAGATCGTGGGTTTGATTTTCAAGGAAGTTGTAAGTTGTTAAAGTCGCGCACTTTTGTTTGTGAACCAGATTCTACACACAGAAAAATTTCAACTTAAAATCTATTTCAACGGGGTTATTCTAATCTTTTTCGTCAATGATTTTGCTTCATATGTGTTTCATGTTAATCTAACATGATTTATAGTAATTTTCAAAGATTTTTTTTTCCTTTTGAAATAACTTTATTTCACGTTGATTTAACATTTACGTATACTTTGAAATTCAAAATGAAGACTAATGTTAAATGAAATTTATTTCAAGTTGCAACAACATGAATTAAATTTAATGTAATAATTACATTTTATTAATTATTTAACTTACGTGTGGTTGAGATAGACATCATACTTCGACTTGAAAAGTTTGAGTTAAAAAAAATATAAAATACTTTGACTTGACTCCAGGCTTCGAACCTGCGATCCTCCGACTGCAAGACTAGTACACTGCCTACCAGCCAGCAGCAGTTTGTCAGCTGTTTACAAACATCAAAAAAAAAAAAAAAAAAAACAACAATACAAAAACAACTCACACAACTAAGCACAAAAGTGTATTGCAGCTACCCAGCGGGAACTAGAAGGAGTAGGGATGCCTTCTACATGGCCTCGGTACGCCTTCTTTTGGATGTAGAAGGCCTGCTCGCTCCATTCCATACTCATATCTTTTTTACACCCATTGTCATTGCGGAGCAGGCCTTCCGTTCTTGCTTCTTTCGTCAGAGATTCTGGAAGGCCTTCAAACTAATAGATTTTGTTTTGGATTTGGTAAAAAAAACAAAACAAAACATGTTACTCCTTCTCTTCTCCCTTCTCATAGAAGCGAGTGTGGAATGTGTATCTTATATTTTATGCGAAAGAGTCCTTTAATAAGGCCTGCACCAAGAAGGTGTTCTGAGTTTTGCCGCTGGGGTGTTTTGAATGAATTTGAATCAAACTTTTTGCATGGTGATTTTACATTGGTATATTTTTCTGTGTGTATCGATGATATTTTCCTCCAACTAAGAAAAACATAGACATAGATACAGACATATACAACATATGTATCTATAAGCATAAAAATTAAATAGTTATGAGCTAGACATGGACTGGTCATTTAAAAGGCATATCCTAGACATAGAGAGATCAAGAGAATAGACCATAAATTAGATATAGCCATGAAATTAACCAGGGCTACACTTTACATAGACTTTATACAAACTGGATTAAAATTTTTTCATATATTAACTAAAGTACTATGCAAACATAGTTGAATTTAAATTTTTCTATTAATTTTTTTTAGAAACCAAACGATTTAATTGATATAGTTAAATTTATTTATCTATTTTTTATTCAAACTCTGCTGCCATTATTATATCTTGTATAACTTTTATTTATGGCTTTTTTATTAATGTTGGAAAAAATTTATAGAAATTGGAATACATTTTAATTTATTATTTGTTGCAAATAAATTTAATAAACATTTTTATGACTTACGGAAATTGTTAATGAGCCATTTGTGCTTAAAATTTTAAATAAAATAAAAGCAGTATAGCTATATGACAAATACAGACCGAAAAAAAGAGGTGGCGAGTGAGTGATATACAAAAAAAACACATTTAAATGAAATATACGTAATTATTTTAAATTTTATAATTGAATAAATGACTTAATAGAAGAAAATAATGTGAAATTTATTTGTTTGATTTTTTTTTGCTAAAATCTAAATACAAATAACACAGCCGGCAATATTTAAATAAATATTTAAAGTACGTATTTAGGAAGGTGCAAAAGTATAAACTTTTCATATACTCGTATTAGAAGCATTGCAGTGGTCTTTAAAGGCGAAAAATATTAAAACACAAAATGCATAATACTTCAAATAAATACAATTAATAACAATAAACTGTTTATGTTTATACATGAAAATATGATAACTATCAAATGTTTGTTTACAGTAGATACTCGTATGTGATGTTAGCCGTTTTCGATTTAAAATCGATTGAAAAACGTAAAAACTTGTGATGCACACATTTATTTAAATTTCTGTCTGGTTGTTTAAATCGAAATCGATTGTATTTCCCATCTTGTTCTATGGCAATTTGAAAAGAAAAAAAAATATGTGATGGAAAGCTGAATCGCTTAAAAGGGTGTTACCGATTGAAGAATTGTGCAAAATTGTGTGCAATAGCGTGTGTTATAATGCAAATAAAATTCTTTAAGATGCACACAGAAAAAATAGCAATGTTAAATCAACATGGAAAAATTTTGATTTGAAATCATACTAAATTTACTAGAAATAATAATATATTGTTTAAGAGTGTTTGTGTTTATTTGCTTTATTCATAGCAACAATGGACTATATATAGCCGAGAAGTTTTGGAGTATCAGCGAAAACTTCCAGCTACTGGCTAGTAGGCAGTGTTCTAGTCTTGTAGTCAAAGAGTCGCAGGTTTGATTCCTGCCGTAGTCTCTGAGTGTTGCGGCAGACACGCCAATGTAGCTTCATAGTTTGTGTTTATTTTTTAACTAAAGCCTCAATTTCAAATAAATTTAATGTTCAATCATCATTTAAATCATGTTGAATTAAAGTTTAGTGTGTATCTATTGTGAATTATTAAGATTGTTGAGCGTTCACTTGAAATCATGGCCGGGGAAGCAACAACACACACAAATTTTATTGATGCTTATGCCAAGACACACAATCACGTAATTTAAATCTGTGGTTTTCATTAATAACATAATAATATCCAAAAATCAATTTTTTCAGTAGAGCTAAAAAAAATTATTTTTGGAGCTTATTTAAAAAAAAAAACTTAGAAGTAGTATTGTTATTTTGAAAAAAAATGATGTACTTGCGTCTATATTTTGCAAAAATTGCTTAGAACTTCTTAAATAGCATTTAAAATATATCAATTTGATATCATAAACTCGAAATGAGAAATATTGAACATACGTTGTTATTAATGAAAACCACAGAAATAATTAATAAAATAAAATGGCTATATTAAATTAAATCATGTTGTTTTAACTGGAAAAAAATTTGATTCAATCAACTAAATTCTTCGTATTATTTCAGTATCAAATTCACGTTGTTTGCATTTTGATGTACAGTACCGGAATATGTAATCAACAACCCAGTAAAAAAAAGCTTCCAAAGAAGTGTATAAAATTCTGATCTTGTGATCCTTAAGTAGAGCAAACTTGGATAATTTCTAATGATTTTACATTGCAAGGAGTTCTCTTTTATGATCCATATTCAGTGAATCCAAAGTCATGTTCATGATGTTGGCTAAACCTGATTTTTCGTTTATCATTTTTTTTCCCCCAAATTTCTTTTAAATCAAGATATTTTTTATAAATAAAAATCTAATATTAAACAACATTGATTTTATTTTCCTAAAAAAAAAACCAAGAATTACTTCAAATTTTTTTCCACTGGATGAAATAGCAAGCCCAAAAACGAACGTTTTTCTTTGAAGATTGCTGTAAATCATGTTGAATTAACATGAAACATATACACATAAAGCACAAACAAGGCCAAAAAAAATTTTAAATTAAACTAGTTTTAGTAGATTTTTATATTAACATTGTCTCTGTGACAGATTTATCTACATCTTAACATATTAAATCTAACATGGTTAGAATATTCTTCTTTGAATATTTTATTTTTATGTTCTTCATTAGCTTAACAGCTTAAGCCATTTTTTTAATTTACTTTTGCTTAGAATAATTTAACTTTTAAATTTTATATATATATATATATATATATATATATATATATATTAGTTCCCGTAGTTCCTATCAGGAGCATAGGGCCATATTGGACGAGGTCTTTCGCAGAGGTTAAAAGCTCTCTGTCTGCTACTTGGTGGTAGCAAGAAGCGATTCCTTTGTTCGAAATTCCCACTACTTCCTCACTACTTCCAGTCTTAGATCAAGTGTTCCCTGGTAATGTTATTCAGGCACCAGTCTGATGGCAGCCAAAGCGAGAAGGCGTACAGTATTCAGTATCCAGAGTGCATGCTAACACATATGCGTCTCTGGAAATTAGGTGAGACTCGAAAACTTTTAAAAGTTGATTATATCCAATATGAATCCGTTCGGCTGAAATTTGCCACTAACATGTATTGAAGACACTTTTCCGTTATTTTAAAAATAAAAGTCTTATCAATATAAAACTAGGTAATTCTCCCTATTTTTTTTTAACTTTTTCTGATACAATAACCTATTTAATTTCTTAACGTTGAGGTCGCCTTTGAACCGACTTCAAAAAAGGAGGACTTCAAAAAAGTGACAGTGCTACTTCAACCTCTCGGTACATTTTAGACCGATTGTAAAAATTCTATTTTTGTCTAAGAGGGTATAGCTTCCTATTGGTCCCATTGTAAAAAAGTGGGCAGGAACACACCCACACATTTTTTTATTTGATTTTATGATATTCTACTTCTTTGATTGCTGCTTTCTTCTTTTAATTACACAATTTTAAACTTGAAAAAATGGGCGGGGCTACGCCTATTAAAATTTATTATTGTATTTCATGTGGTTCTACTTAACCGATTTTTACACAACGTAAAACAAACCCTAAGCTTTGAAAAACACACAGTCTTGCATTTCATAAAATGGGAGCAGCCACGCCTATCAACGGATTTTCAAAAAAAAAAAAATTCTTTTAAAGACTACTTCCAGTATCAATAATTTTTTTTTGAAAAATGTTCTATCAGATCTTTGCATTGAAGTCAGTTTTTTTTGCAGAATTGATTTATATAAAACTATTTCTTTTAATTTTTTTATCGCTACTTTAGGAACATTTTTGTTTTATAACATTAGGTCTGTTCAATTATTTTTGAAGCAGAAACTAGCAACGAGAGAGTAAAGCAGAAATTTACAAAATTACACTCCTAAATATGAAAAAGTAAATGAACGTAAAAACTTGCAAGAAAATTTTATTCATATCAGAACCATAGATGGAAACCATGATACATACAATTGTACTTTTTCTGATGTATTTTGTTTGATAATATTTTGAATTGCAATTTTTTTTAAATGGACATTTAATATGAAATTCTTTACACAGTTTCATGTATTTTTACTATTTTTATGCATTTTTCATAATTTTTTTCATTTTATTCCATTAACAAAGACAAAATGCTACTTTCCATCTCTGATCATATATGAGAAACAAACAAAATTATTTGCATTAAAATTGAATTTATGTGGCTTAATGAAAGAAAAACAATAAATTAAGAAAATGCATATGCTTTCTTTTTGCATACGTATACATGTTTGTTTTTAACAAAGAAATATGCATTTTTCAGTTTTTCTTTTTCAGATATTTTTGAAATAATTAATTTGATAGCAAAATAAACAACAGTTGATGGGATAACTCTTGCAAGTAAAAATTTTACTAGTAATACTTTGTAGGAATTTTTTTGTCTGTTAATTTTTTTCTCCTTGCAAACTTTTTGAGTTAATGAACACTTTACAGTAAATGAACAAACCTATTATTTGAAAAATATGAAATCTATTTGAATTTCATTGATAAATAATTTTTTCATACAGGCATGTTCTGAAAATCAAATTTTTCAAATCACATGTGATTTTAAAAGTAATAATGTGATTTTCAGAACATGCCTGATAATTTTTCAAACAATTTAAAACAACAAAAAATTTTCATGACGAAGCGAAATATCGCAGCAATAATGTTTTTATACAAAAAAGAGACCTCAAGCTGAAAATTTAAATAGATTATTATAAAACTAGGTATTGAAAAATAAGCAAATTAAAACATTCTTTACAACATTTGCTGCAGCAGACCGCTATTCGACAATTTTCGTTTCGCCGTCGGCAAATATATTTTTGGCCACCGGCAGCCGGCTTTAGCGTTATTGGCTTGAATTATAACTCAAAAATGATACGTTTTTGTCGCTAGGTTTCTAGGTTTTCAGCTTGTGATTTTAAATTCAAATCGAACCGATTTGAATCGATTCATAAAATTATTCACTACAAAAATGCGATTTATTTAAAAATTAATTGCAAGATCTCTAGCGCGCTCTATAATTACTTCTTAATTTTTATTATTTTTTTTTTTTGCAAAAACTACTTAAAAATTTTCTTAATTTTGTTTTTGGAATATTTAGTCAAGAACTTACCTTTTTGTGTTTTTTTTTTTTTTTTGCAATAATTAAATGTTGTCTTGATTTTTTTTAACTCAATCAAATGCAGCTGGTACTTTTTTTATATTTTTTTTTGTTGGTTGGTTCGTCGTTGGCTGATAATTTATGTCGGGGTTTAATGTTGCTGTTTATGAGTTAGCAGGCAGATAATTGGTTATAACCATATATTGGTATTAATGATTACGTTAGTTATTTTTATAATTTATAGCTCTTTAAACACACATACATATATATTTTCCTTGTTTTTTGTTTAATTTGTTAGGACTTTTAATAGATTTTACACAAAGAAATTTTTTTAGCCATTTATTTAATTAATTAATTTATATACACTTTAGATATTTGGGGTTGTAGTTTATGTTTATTAATTAATTAATTAATTATTAATAATAAATGAATTTCACTGTTGTTACTATATTATTTCTTATTTTTTCTTCTACTTCTTAGTAATATTCTAAATATTTATTGAGTTCACTTAAATTTTAATACGTTTTCACAGATATTTTGAGGATTTTCTTCATTTAATTAATATACACACTTTTGTTTTACATACAAATTTTCTTTTTGTTGTTTAGCATTTTGTTTTATTTAATAAGTTAGACTTTTTTACAAATAACGCGCTTTTTTGTTTTCTGTCCAAATTTGAAAATTTTCATAAAATTTTTACATGGTCACAGTTTGCGATTTTATTTTTCTGTTTTTTTTTTTATTTAATGAATTTTGTTACGCGCTGCTTTTTACAGATTTTTATGCAAATTTAAATTTACAGATGATTGATGGCATCAATTTAGTTAAACAAATACGAGACACAGTCCCGATTTACTGGAAAGATAAAAAAAGTATATTAAAAATTATTTTCATTTATAAAATTTATTATGTTTTTTATTTATTTTCAAGGTTATAAATATAATATAAGAAGATTTAGAAAAAAAAAACATTATTTTCTGAGCACAAGAGCCAGACCCTGCATGCATTAAAGGAAAGCAGACCTAAGACCTTAGATAAGTAACACTCGGGCAATTAATGCCTACAACTATTACTCGGTGTTACTTTGTTTAGGAAAGGGATAGTGATATAGAAGACAGGTGGTGAGGACAGCTTCATTCTGTTACAACTCTGCTATTTGCACGTTTTTTTTTTAAATAATGCAGTGCTGCAGCGCCTCTGGTGTCAATGAAGCGCATTATATGTTCAAAGCTGTGTTTAACAGCCATTTTATTGCTTATTTTACTTCGCCAATGATTTTGCTAAACAATACCGACGAAGGATGGGGCTCTGATGTTACATTAGGATTAATATCCGCTGAAGGCTGACCAGTGACTATGACTTCATCACTTGAACTTTCCTACAACAACTGATACAAAGGCACACTAATGCACATTCGAAAAATGCGTGGTGTTATTTTAATGACTGTCGTATACCGGGCTCGAACTCCATTAAGAATGGAACACACAACTCACCCAGCTAGATATTACAGTTTAAGCACTATAATATGCAATAAAATTTTGTTGGATTAGCTCTTTTTTAAATTGAGTAAGATTGAAAAATGTTTTTCAATTAGCAAAGACCGTGAAAGTTGTAAGACAGAATAAGTTTTAAGCCATTTTGCAAACACCGTTTCAGTCTAAAAGTTCCATTTTTTATTATAAATTGCAAGTTGTGCTTTAAAATATTTTTTAAAGATTATGTTAAATAGCTGATGTTAACAAGCCATCTCTGCTTAAGTAGATAGGCGGCACAGAAAAATGCCGGCATTTCTCTCTAAAGCTAAATTATAGTTTAAGGCACATTTACGAGGTAATAACGATGACACAGCTGAGCTATTTATTTGTTTTTTTTTTTTTTTTTAATTTAAAGTTAGACGTGAATTTTTTACGAAAAGGAAATTTAAAAAAAATTTTTTAAAAAATTTTTTAAAAAATTTCAACATGAATAATATTTTATTTAAAAAAATATTTGCAAGCATATTAAAAAAAATACGAAAAATACAATAAAAATCTTTTTAAAAATTGTGCAAAGTTCTCAATTGTGAATAACTTTTATTTTCTTATACAAATTCTGATTTATACATTTTGGTTTAACTAAAAAGTAATGTTGTTTTTTGCATGAAATCATTTGAAAATTTTTTGGATCAAAATTTAATTTTTTGTGTTTTTTTAAAGTTCTTAAGAAAGTTAAAAAGCACTTCAACTTAATAGATTACTTTTTTTATAAGAAAAAACTGTTAAATTTCAGAAAGCAAATAATCACATAAAATTTAATTTAAATTTAAACTAAATTTAAAAGTTTAACACAAGTTAAAAACTCACGAAAAGAACACAAGTTTTGCACACAAAAAAAAAACAATTTCACTTAAAATTTATTCTTGTTTTAACCCGACTGCGCAACGCAAAGAAGGGCACTGTGTTTATCAGACTATGTACGTATTAGTGATGTAACGAATGTCAATTTTTGATATTCGCGAATATATTAAAAGATTGTTATGAAGAACGACTTCACGCTCTTGTGTGTAGTCCTTTAAAGTTAATAAAAAGTATCCAAAATTTTAATGATCGTCATTAAATAATATTTGAAAATGATACAAAGCACAAATTTCTATAAAAAATTAATTTATTTGTACAAACTAAAATTTTTAGTCATTTATTTAAATTTCGTTTAGGATTTATGCATTTATTTATTTAATTTCTTTGGAAAAATATTCGTATTCGTATTAGCCTGAAAATGGCCGAATATTCGACAATTCGAATACGAATACGAATATTCGTGCATCACTAGTATGTATGTACATATGTGACAGCGCACAAAGAAAGGGACATAAGGGTAAAAAAATATATTTTCACTTTTTTTTATTTTTTTATTTTATTTTTTTTTTTTTTTGATGTAGACAATATCTGAGCATCGAATGAGACCGATCCCATGGCCCAAAAGTGTTTCCTCCCGTACACGTATTTAAATCTTTAAAATGGCTCTCCTGAACAAAACCGGTTTTTACCCTTAGGTCCCTTTCTATTTTGCGCGTCACATATGTATGCATGTATGCATGTGTGTTCCTTTGCGGCTCTATATAGACCGAACGCGTGCACCGATTTTGATGATTCTTTCCATCAATCCAATTTGTCTTAATCCTGGACATGGTACTGAAAATATGGCAGTAATAAAAATTCAATATGGCGGCCATTTTGTAAATACGAAAAAAGTAAAAAGTTGGCGAAATATATCAAAATTGATATCATTCGACAGGTATTTGAAAATCATCTTTGGTTTTGGTTTTTCTTATGATTTTTCATTTCAGCTGACCATTTAGGATATTTAGCGTTTCAAAGTTGGTCGCCGTCGGGATTTTTTTTATTTTTTTAATTACTACTTGTTTCTTATTGATAATATACTATAATAATTATAGTAATAATTTTTTAAATTTATCCCAATATTTTATCTTTATTTAAAGCGTGCCGAAATGTATAAATAAATAAAATGTCTTTAATTGATACATATTAAATTTAATTGAACTAGAATGAATTTTAATCAGGAATAATAATTTCTCAATAGGGTTTAAGTTCAGTATTTTTCAATTTTTATAGAATGAGATATTTTTTTTTTTATTCAGGGCTATCGTGAATAAAATTCCACGTGAAATTTTTCCGTGGAATTATTTCCAACTAATAGCAAGTAATAGGGAAAATAAAAAATTCTAATTGAAAAAGAAAAAAAATTTCACGTGGAATGTTTGTTATTCATGATTAATTAATATGATTTTCCAAAGAAGGGCAAAAAGAGTTCAACTAGAATTTTTTCAGCTGCATTTTATTTTAATTTTTAAAATTTTTAAAAATTTAATAGGAAATAATAATATTTAATAGAAATAAGAACTGTAAAGAAATAAGAGAAAAAGAAGAATACGACTATTTGCAACAAAAATCTATTGGAAATTTTAAAATGTGTAATTTTGCGAGACTCAAAAAAAATTGCTTTCACCAAAAAAAAAAAAAAAAATACCAGCAGAATTTTTAACATATTTGTGAAAATATTACCAGCTATCGCTAAATTTTTCCAGCCTGCTTATTTTTACTTCTGATTTGCATATAAAAAATATATATGGGAATCGTTTCAACTCGCAGGCCATCAGTGAAATTTCTTGCTAAGCTGCAAATTTTTGGTGGAATTGCACTTTTCAAGTCCATAAAAATCAGTGAATATCTAAAATCGAATCAGCCAAGATTTTTGAAATTATTAGAAGAAAAAAAAAAGATTTTTTCGAAATTTCACGTCAAAGATATGTCTCTAACGAATCTCTCGATTTTAGTCCAATTGTCTGCAAACGACGTGTCTTTTTGAGGTTGAAAGCAGAATTGCCAAAAGTCACCAAAAACCAATTGAATGTATATTCTTAATATATATCCGATAATAAATTTGTTTTTATATAACATTTCTTCTCACATAAATTTTTATAAAATAATAGCATAAGGAATTTAGCAGAAAATCGCCCAAAATTATTTCATGTAAATTTGGCTTATACAAATTCAAAACCCATAATTAATAACTATAATTAACATAAGAACATTCATGAAAATCAAATTGTTTTAATTCTTTGCAGACAAGTTTTGGTATGATTTATTTTTGAAACTACTCCTTCAACAAACTAATGGGATTTTCTTTTCTGGAAAAAAATGTTGCACTTATTACACTTTTCAACGAAAATTCGCAATAAAATGATTTTCTGAAATACACATTTTATTAGATATTATTTTATCATACTTTGCAAACTTGAATTTTTTCTTTAAACGAAAGCTAAATTGTATTTTTTTTAAGTTAAAAAATGTTACACCTTTTCCAGAAAAGAAAACGCCATAATTTTCCTGAATTACAAAAATTGTAAAGTACAATTTCGTTACAAAATAGCCATAAAAATCTCTAATAATTTAATATTTATTATTTTTTCGCCAGAAAGATCGCTATGCTATATCGATATCGCTACATCTGACAATGGTGGTTAAGAGCCGATTTTGAACTTGATCGACTTGATAGTTTAAAACTTGTTTAAAAAACAGTTTTGTAAAAATTTTATATTCGAAAATCCATATCTACTGTCTTATGACATCTGAGTGAACTCAAAGAGTTTTGGGTTGCGGCAAATTCGCTTCCCATCCGTTGACCCGTTTTTAAGTTATGAGATGTTTACATACATACACACACATCCATATGGTCATTATCGCGATAATAGTCAAATAATAATAGCCTCAGAGCCTCAAAACTTCAAAATATATGTATGACGAGAATTCGCTTTTTTATAGATGGAACTCAAAAATTTATCTTAATATTTAGTTGCACAAAGAAGTCGAGCCGGACTAAAACTATTCGCTTAACGAATTAATTTTAAACAAAAATATAAGCCACTGAAAATCGCTCAAAGCTATAGCACAATATTTTCAATTGGCAACACTTGCTCCTTTGGATTACACAAAACCCTAAGCATGGCATACAAACAAAAACCAAAGAAAAATTCTCGTATTATATTTCTATTTATTTCTAAGTTAAATAAGTTAGGTTTTCTATTTTTGCCAAACGTTGGATAACAATTAATTTCGCCTCAGTCGATGAACAAGGCGGCACAAAGAATGCGTGTCCAGCTACCGATTGTCCATGTTCAAAAGAAATACATATCGCACTTAATCGAAATTTTTAAATTTTCACTAGAAACGAAAAAATATGTAGTTACGTTTTAAGAGATTTTGAAAGTCCAAATGCATCCATCATAGTAAGCAAATTTAATTTGAAAATATGTTTACATTGTTTTTACTTTAATATCTTGCAATTATTTGGGACGCATATCTATGTTTTGAAAAGAGTCACAACTCAAAAAAGAATTTGAGCAAGTTTTTCATAAAAACAGTCACATTTCGAATTAAAATCATAAAGTAAACAAATTTTATCAAAAAAAAAAAAAAAAAAAAAAAAAAGAGTAATCGGAATACATTGAAACTTTTACAGTAGATAGATATAATAATGTTGTTAGCTGATTTCTTGCAAAAAGTGAAATTTTAAAAATTTTGAGTTAATACCTTCTAGTTGATTAAATGCGCGATATATATATTTGTGAAGTTCAATCGAGTTAATTGATTTTAATAAAACATAAATGAAAAATACTGAACTACAATATGATTAAGAAACTATTCTTTGAATTGAAATTCATTACACTTCGATTAAAAATAAAAACTAACCGCCTGGCCCAAGATGTTCTCGACAAGAAATTTTAGAGCGACAACTTATATTGAACACAATATCGTCATGTGAGAACTTAAGTGTCCAATACTCCACTATAAAATATTGGATATTGGATATTGGACACTTAAGTTCTCACATGACGATATGTAATAAAATAATAAATTTTGTTTTTGTTTTCGATCGAATATCAAATTTAATAAAAATTTTTTAGCAAGAATTAATAAAATAAAAATGTTATTAAGAGATTGAAATTTAAAAATTCAGCGAAACTTAAAAAAAATTGCATATTCAAGAAGTTATGCCCTACAAAATAAAAAATATTCGCCGGTTTTTCGCAGAAAATAAAATAATACGTCATTTAATAAATACTCTTACTTATTTCATAATTTAATTTTTATTTACAATTTGCTTATCTAAAATTTAAAAATTAATTGCATATTTTATTTAAATATAATTCAACTATTACAGAAAATTGTTTAAGTATTTACAAGCAAAATGTTCAAGCCTTCAATAAATAGGCTGCACTTTACCGGTTATAACTCTATTTGCAGCGATTCTATTTATTTAAAAATTTACAGTAGGTAAAGTTTTCAACTACAAGTTTTTAGTTAAATTACAATATGTGTCAATATTTTAACGTTAAAAATTTGCAAGTTTTTTATTAGATAGAAAGAAATTTACACGCACTACACACACACGAGTTTTTTTTTTTTTTTTAATAAGAAAATGTTTGTATTTAATAAAAAGAAGAGTGTTATCCTGCTTTCTTATGGCACGACCGCACGCTTCACAGACTACGAAGCTAATGGCTGCATAAGTCACGTCAAGCTAACAACGAAGGCTCGGTGCACACTAACTGGATATTTAGCAGGCAATTGCAAGGAACAGCAACAGCAACAGCAGCAGTAGCAGCAACATCATCATTATCACATCGTCATTGCTAATGCAGCCAACATTGACAAATAACAGCTGTGTGTAAGAAAATCAGGCTCAACTTTGTACTACAACTACTGTTGCTGTGCAAGGCTCTCTGCTCAACTACATAAATAAAGTACGTACGTAACTACACGTAAATAACAGCAAATCCTGGTAAACGTACCAACAGCTTGTTGAACTGTGTTACTTAACATTTTCAGTGAAAATATACAACATAAAAATTCAAAGATTACTTTGTACCAGTTTAACAGCGGCATGCAAGTAGCAGAATAAAATCCTCCCTACCAACAGCAACAATCCCTTTCATTTTTTTTTTTTTTTTATTATTATTTAAGAAAATTTCAAGAGACAGAGACGACTGTATCTACTTTTCCATAACATTTTGCTACTATTTAAATTAACAGTTCTACTACCATTTTAGCAGCACCGACAACTGTTAAGTTCAAACAGCTGTCATATTTTGAAGGTTACATAAAAGTAAAAAAGCATAAAAAAAACACATCAATAATAAAGAAAAAAGCAGCCGAAGATGATGGCAATGCGCATGAACCGCAATTACCGGCAACATGTGTGTGTGGCTGGCAGGCAGGCAACAAGCACTTAACTACTCAAGTAATGCCATTCAAAAGTGCATGAGAGAGCAAAAGAGTAGTGAAATCCCTAAACAGCTGTTAAACACATACATACCTTGCTGTAAAAATTGTAAAAGACAACATATTTTAGGGACACAAAACGCAAGTGTGTATGCATATGTATGTATGTAAGTATGTATGTATGCATTATACGCCACACGACAAAACAGCTGTAGTTATGCAGTTGCTACAACTATTGTGGTATGAGTTTGAAGTTGGCTAAGAGCTTTTTTATGCAGCCAAACAACCAACCAATCAACCAACCCTCATGCATTTACTGTTTAGGTGAAAGTGAATGAATGCGAGTGTTTTTATTTTTTTTTTTTTTTTGTATATCAAACAGCTGTTTTTTGCAATTTTGTTGCCAAGACGCTGACTCTCTTGGAATAATTTTAAATTGAAATGTGTATGTATCTACTGGTATGGAGCTCATTTTTATAGGTATGTATGCATGAATATTTCTTTGTGTGCAGCTGTGTTTTAAACTAACCAGCTGATTTTAAGGGAAAAAGCCGGTCTAGTATAGAAATCCAGGCAGACGTTGGAAAAACTCATTATCCTGCTGTACGGGTAAAAAAAATAAAAAATAAATAGAAAAAAGCTATTAAATTAATGAAATCATTATATGTAAAGCACGATTTGAAAAACAAAACTTTGTAACAAAAAAAAAATATTAATATCGTCGGTTGAAATAAGAAACCCCTTTATTCATTTTTCTAAATTGAGTTTTTTATTGATTTTTTTTTTTTAATTTTATTCCAAAAGTAATTTTTTATCGAAAAATCAATACATGGCATTAACATTTTAAAATTATTTAGGGCTCATGGCTAACGCAGCTGTTCTTCAAGAATGGCATTGGACCAATTTTTCGAGCATTACTGGTCGTATAACACGAATAACACAAACAAAGTTGTCCTCCAAGTGACTATTTTTGATGCTTTATTAACATAAGCCAATGACTTCACGTAGCCCCCACAGGAAATAACGCAGGTGTCTAATTATACGACCATGGAGGCCAATTGACAAGCAAATTTCCTGAAATCAACTTATCGCCAAATTTTAATTTCAACGATATCCATATTTTCAACAAAAATCATTAATCATGGTATTATAAGGATTTGCATTGACCGTAACGCAAGCATCGGCTTAATTTTTGAAGAAATGGGATCCAATCCAATCCCTGAAGCAATAAGGGTGTCGTTGTTTGAAGTAGTTGGCACGTTGACTAAAAAACCGAAGGTCCTTGGTTCGAGCCCCGTCACCGACAAAGTCCTTAAATAATAGCATTTGTCTGATATGCATTAGTGGCCATTTGTGTCAGTTGTTATGCGTAGTAAGCTTATTTGACACCAGAGGCGCTGCAACAATGCCTTATTAAAGCAATAAAAACGTGCAAAAAAGCAGAGTTGTAAAAGAATAAAACTTTCCTCTATCTATTCCTTCATCACCAGTCTTCTCTATCATTATCCATTTCCCTTTCCCAAAGAAGATAACAGCTAGTAATAGTAGTATAGATTCATTACCTGAGTGTTATTTCTCTTTAAAAAATAAATTTTTTTAATCGACCTCGTCACTGAACAAATTTTGCGATAAAAAGTCATGTATAAGTTTTGCATGACGATGATGACTGATAGTCAAAGCAAATCTCGATAATTTGGTTGCGTTGCTCAAGCGTCACAGTGAGTGCAGTGTGACAAATTTTGCGTTAATACAATAAAAATGAAAAATTTTATGATCTTCCTGATCGAAAGGCAGGCCTTCAGTTTTGGAGAAAAGGTATTGGAGCACTTCGTTATATTAATGACGCAGGAGACAAGCCGAAATCACTACAGACTATAGAAAAATTCTTGTTCACAACTTATATGTTAATTTTATTGGGTTAAATCCCAATCAATAAAAGTTATTAGGCTTTCGAATTCACTGCTTTGAAGAGTTGTCGAGGCTGCTCAAATAAGGAATAGATACTTGTTCACTAGATACTATTTCAATAGTTTGTTCTTAAATCTAGAGCCAAAAAAGTATACGAAGTTTAAATACGCCACCCCTGATAAGGCCTATTATGTTTTACTAACATCTATTCAACCGATTTTTACGAAACTTTTCACACGAATTGGGAGATTGTAGTGACATTATCTGGCTTTTGAAAAATTAGACGGATTTGATATTATATTTCATAATAACTTCTACTTAAAATAATATAGGTTTAGCTCTTCTTCAAGACTTCGTCTCCAGCTACCTCGTGGTCTGCCTCTTCTCGTTCCCTGAGGATTCCAATTGAAGGCTTATCTACAATACACCAGAACGATAGTTAGAACATTTTGCATATCTTTGAAATTAAATAAGTTTGCATTCAGAAAAGTGGGCGAAAATTCAACACATTTCAAATTACTTTTATTCCACCATTTTCTTCGCAAGTTTGTGCATCTCACATATTATATTTATGATTAGCAGGGACAAGGACTTCATGCATTCAAAAAAGGTATTTTAGGCGCCTAAATATGAGACAAAAATATGCTTTTATGACCAAATTATGCAAAAATATGCATTTCTGACCAAAATATGCATAAATATGCCCTAACAAATCGATGCCATTTTTACGAAAATTCATTGTTTCGTAAAGGTATTTTTTTCTTGCCATTATCAGGGTTAAAGAAAAAAAACATGCATTTGCATGAAACCCGTGTATTATCAGTGTAGTCATAATTTTTAGCTGGATTTTATTTAGCAAGTTCAGAAAAACTTAAATTTTTCAAAAAAAAAAAAAAAAAAAAAAAAAAGCTTAATGTAAAAACATTTTTTCTAAATACATAAAATAAAAACTTTCCAAAAAAATAAGCTTAACGGACTTCAAAAATAGTTACGAAAAACTTAAAATTAATTTAAAAAATTCTTGATTTCAGTTTATTTACGGTACAACACTGCTGTTCAAATAGCGGGATTGAGCTTCCATTTTTGCACCCAAAATACTTATGTACTTAGTGTATGCAAGTATATACCTATGTAAAGGGTGTTTTTTATTGAGGTATAGAACTTTAAGTTGGCATCACTTTTTTAACTGGCGGCCATTTTGTCAGCTGTCAAGTGATTAATATTTAGTTTGGTTTGCCATTTCATCATGAACATGTAGACAAAAGAACAACGCTTGCAAATCGTGCAAATTTATTTCGAAAATAATGGTTCAGTTCGCGAAGTTTATCGCAAGCTCCGTCCATTTTATGGTCGACATAATCGTCCATCAGAGCAATTAATTCGGTTAACCATGGATCGTTTTCGCACTACGTTTACTCTATGTGATAATACGCATCCGCAGAGACGTCGAACAGTGCGCACCGAAGAAACAATTGCCGCTGTAGAGCAAAGTGTTGAAGAGGACCCGAACGAATCGATTCGCCACCGTGCACAGCAATTGGAGCCGACTGACCGACTATTTTGTTCCCGAATTGGATGGCATGAATGTGGATGAGTTGTGGTTCCAACAAGACGGCGCTACATGCCACACAGCGCACGTCACAATCGATTTATTGAAGGAAACATTCGATGAGCGCATAATTTCGCGGAATGGACCTGTCAATTGGCCACCAAGATCGTGTGATTTGACACCATTGGATTATTTTTTTTGGGGATATGTGAAGTCGCTCGTCTACGCCAACAAACCAGAAACGTTAGGGGACTTGGAAGCCAACATTCGTGGCGTTATTGCCAACATACGGCCCCATATGCTCGAAAAAGTGGTTGAAAATTGGACCTGTAGAATTGGCTTTATTCGAGCCAGCCGCGGCGGCCACATGCCCGAAATCATATTTAAACATTAATGGCATAAAATTATCCTTCCAATAAAGCCAAATTGATGGACATTAAAACGATTTTCTTGTGTTTTATTTCAATTTGAAGTTTTATACCTCTAAAAAAACACCCGATACTTATGGTATAGCACCATTATCCATCCATTCCAATTGTTTTTAATCAAAAAACTTTGAGAACAGTACAAATTAAAAAAAGAAAATGAAAAACTTACAAATCAATGAAAGTTTGGCATAGAAATTTCTGCTCTTGCTACAGGAATAATTTTATATTAAACCATCTCCTTCCTGCCACAATTCTCTTCAAAAACTATTTTCTCTTTTGGCTGTTTCGCTGCTTTTGCAAATATTGTTTGTTTGTTTGTTTTTCTTTTTAACGTGAATTTTATATTTTTGTGTGTAGGCAGGCAGCTAGCAAAAAGTTTTCGTTAGAAGCAGGCATTTGTAGGCTTTAGTGCAGCAGTAAGTTAAAGGGGGGTATTACTTTGGCTTCTTTTTTTTTTTTTTTTTGACTCATTACATTGTATTCATATCGAATACAAAATACTTACACACAACCAACAACAGCACGAGCACCAGCATGTGAATTTGTCTGTGTTTTGAATGTATTTATGTAAGTATAATATGGTTTAGTAGGTTTTCAATGGTTAGACCCTTGCAATTCTATTGCTTTTTTTTTCTTTTTAGTTCTTTTTACTCTTTCCACTGATGCCCTTTCCAAAGTCCTTTAGCTTTTACTTATTTGTCGTTATCATGCTTTGTCTCCTGCTACAGGAATTTATGTGGAAAAGGATTCGAAACTGGGAGCTTTTTTCTTGCAGATTTATAAATTTTTGGTGTTTTTTTTTTATATGGAATTTCATTTATAATGTTTTTCTTTTGGTATTTGTTTAATATTTTTTTTAATTTTTTTTTCCTTTTTTTGGCTACTGCAAATCCTCAAACATAAAGATAAACTAAGCTAGAGTGTGTGTATATTTTGGCACTTTTTATAAAGTGTTTTTGTCGTAATCACTGGAAATTGCAAACTTAAATTAGAAAAATAAAATATATAAATAGTGCCCTGAGGCCTGACAGATGTGGTGCGAGGAGAAGCTGATGGCTGTTTGGCTTCAGCAGCATAAAAAAAAGTATAAAAAAATGTTTGGTAGTGTAAAGAAGATTTAAAGTCTGTAGTAGTGCAATATTATATTTATATTAAACAGTTGAATAAATTAAACATTGAAAAGTACATAGTAGGAGTGTAAAATAAATACAAGAGAAAAAATAGGCAGACAGACGGTTTTAAAAAAAGAAATATTAATATGTTTTATTAAATTCTTGACCACATTGATGGGCTGTATAGGCAGAATGAATTATATGGTCCCATATTTCTTATAATAACTTACTTTTATTAACATTATACATTCACTTTGAGTGTAGTATATAGAGATTTCGTTTTCAACTGTCTCTAGCCGACAGCCGGCTAATTTAAATTAATTCAAGAAATTAAGAGCATAGCAAAAAAAAGGAATCTTGTTTAAGTAATTAGATTTCCATGACTTTCAAACAATATGGACATATTTTGCATGTTTTCGACTTCTTTATACTATTTAAATTGTCTTGCACTGCACTCTCTTTGCATGATAAATGTATGAAGTAATTCTCATTTGTTTCATGCTAAAATGTATATATCGTCACCTAAAATCCAAAAGGCCGTAAGTACACTCTTTACTATTTTACAGGATAAGCAAAAAACTTCATAAATTTAATACTATTTATATGTTAGGTGCCAAATTGAACAATGAATAAAATCGGTATTTTTGAACATATTTGAGTAAAATTTTAGGAAAATATGTATTTTGGTTAATCACATCATAATCAATCAAAAAGTCTATTTTGAATTTTTTGGTTGTTACGGTCTTTTGGATTTTAGGTGACGATATGTGCATGTGTACGTGTGTACGAGAGCGACGGTAGATGGCGGCACTAGTTCGCTAAAATTACTTTAATGAAAATTGACAACCTTATAGAACAAATTGTTTTTAAGTTTCAAGTTTCATGTTATTTATTATAAATTTTTTGGAGCCATCAAAAATAAGCGATATCAGTGAATTTGTTGTAGACATGGAAAAAATGTGAAACTGTTATGTAATTCAATACTTTCCTTTGGAAGGTCTCACTCATTAAAACCAGTATTACAGCCGTAGTGGTCGACCAATTGGGGTTTCCACGCCAGAGGCAAGTAATGCCCTAATTCAGAAAGAACATTTGGGACGTTTTTGTTTGAAACTATTTTTTAGTGTTCTAGAATTCTCTAATCATTTTCTTCAAAAATGGTTGTTGTCTTTGATAATGAAAAATAAACAAATTTTATTGTCATGGAAAAAACAGCGTAAGGCATTTATACAAACCTTCTAGCAGGGACAATAAATAAGAATTCTCTTAAAAAATCCCAACTGCGACTTCATTCCTCCGTCCATAGACAAGACGACACAATTTTTCAATAGAATTAGGACATTAGAAAATTCTCAAAATGTTAATGGAAGATCGTCGGTTGAATGTGTTATCAATGTGTGTGAATGTGTTAAAAGTGTTATTGCATCGCATATTGAAAGAAAATTTGAAAATGAGAAAATTGTGCGCCAAATGGGTGCACGGCGTTTGCTCACAATAGAACAAAATCGTCGCCTCGAAGATGTTTCATTAGGGGCTGACTTCCAAAATGTGTCAATACAAAGTTTGTACACAGTTCTGTATACATTGTACATACAAGGTTGCTAAACATTGCAACAACTTTTAGGCCGATGCACTGATTCCCATTTTGCAACGTTTCTAACACTTGCCGATTACATTTTGTCCAGATTTTTTGCCACGAATACAAAGCAACTGACATTTTGGATGTGAGCCAGAATGTTTGGCACTGTTTCACCACAATAAAGCCGAGTTTCGGCTTAGATTCGTAACCACCATTTAACATCTGAAGCAAAGGATCTGTCAAAGCAGTGAAGTGCAATGAATCCATCCGTAAATCTTTATCAAGGACTTTCGTACTTTGACGACTGTCCCACGAACTTTTTCTGTCAAAATCGTGGAACAGTCCATTGTTAAAGCTATATTTGCCGAATTGGCTGTCATTTAATAAGTCTGATTTTTCAAATATTCATGGACAAATATAATGTTCGTTCGATAAGACGTGCAAATGAAAGAATTGTTTTATCAAAATGGGTGTTCTGCTCGGGCAACTTTCCCCGCGCTTTACTAAATTTACGGTAGTAAGCGTTGCAGTTCGGTCGATGATTATCAACTTATTTTCGGTAGAATTGGAAGATATAAGTTTGGTTTCAGCAGGAGGGTGCTACGTGCCATACAGCTCATGCCGCATTGGAAAATCTGCACGAGTGGTTTGAGGCCCTGGCCATCTCCCGTGGCGGTGATGTGTACTGGACATTTCGGATATGCTCTGCCCAGCGGAAGACATTTCCACGATTTTAAACTCCATACTCAATGACATCGTTAGTCCTATCAAGCGACTCAACAAAAGCTCAATGATATCTAACACACACTTTTTTTATTTAAATTTAGGAAACGCTTAATGCAATAGCCTTTACATTGAAATCTTATTTTAGAAGCCTGTAAGCAGGCTGGCGTTGACTGAAGTAGTTAGCACATATCTGACTGTATCCGACAGTCATTAAAATAACAATACCACGCATTTTTCTGGTGTGCATCAGTCGTTGTACGAAACTTCAAGTGATGAAGGCATAGTCACTGGTCACTGAACTATACCGACTTCAGCAGATGCTAATCCTAATGTAACATCAGAGCGTCCTCCTTCGTCGGTATTGTGTAGCAAAATCATCGGCGAAGTAAAATAACCAATGAAATGGCTACTAAGCACAGCTTCAAAATTTAATACGCCTCCTTTAACACCAGAAGGCGCTGCAACACTGCATTATTTTAAAAAAAAGCGAGCAAAAAGCAGAGTTGTAAAAAAATTAAGCTTTCTTCTATCTCTTCCTTCGCTACCTGTCTTCTATCACTATCCCTTTCCTAAAAAAGGTAACACCTAGTAATAGAGGTAGGCATTAATTGTCTGAGTGCTACTTCTCTTTAAAAAAAAATATCAGACTTAAACATTTTGGCTCCATGAAAAATCGCCCAAAACTAAATCGCCCAAAAATGAAAATGAAAAATCACCCAAAAAAATGAAAAATCGCCCAAAATTTTCAATATGAAAAATCACCCAAAAAAAAATTAAAAATCGCCCAAAAAAATGAAATATCGCCCAAAATTAAAAAACACCAGAAAAAAATTAAGATTATAGTAATTTCATTTTTATATTAAAATGAAAAAAGAAAAGTTATAGAGAACCGTAAAAAATGTTCGTTCGTTTTCCTGCTAAGAACGTTTTTTTGCACTGCCGGCCATCGGCCGGGCTCATAGATTTTCTCCACCATGGTGTTTCCCGACAGGACGTTGCCTAATAAATATTTTCTGCCTTGCAAAGTTTTCCTGCTTAAGAACGTTTTCTTGCACTGCCGGCCTTCGGCCGGGCTTAAGGATTTTCTCCACCATGGTATTTCCCCGCACGACGCTGATTAATAAAGATTTTCTGCTTTGCCAAGTTTTTTTGTTTAATAACATTTTCCTGCACTGCCGGCCTTAAGAATTTTTCACCACCATGGTATTTGGGTGTATTTTTCCCTTTAATTTTTAAATGTTTGAACAATTTTGGGCGATTTTTCATATGAAAAATTACTTAAAATTTGTATGAAAATATTTTTGGGCGATTTTTCATTTTTTTTTTGGCGCTTTGGTTTTGGGTGATTTTTCATGGAAAAATTTTTCATATGAAAAATCGCCAAAAATTTCAAGATGAAAAATCACCCAAAAAAATGAAAAATTACCCAAAATTTTTGGGCGTTTTTTCATATGAAAAATCACCCAAATTTTGTATGGAAAAATTTTGGGCGATTTTTAATTTTTATTTTTGGGCGATTTGGTTTTGGGCGATTTTTCATGGAGCCAAACATTTTTATAAACAAATTATATTTTCGGTAAAGTAAAAAATAAAAACATGTTGATTATTGAGTTCTTGTTTTAATTATGATATTAGTTGAACTTCTCATTTGTTTAAATGTAAGTTTAAGAAATTTTTGGGTAAAGATTCGTTGATGATCTGCCTTAGCAACAGTGAAATGCGCATAGTATCCGGTTAACTCCCCAATAATCAATTTCATTCTTATTTTTAATAAAATACGTTAAGGGTCATGACTCACTGTCCTACACAATCGCACGATTTGCTTAAAATAAAACTCTGGTATGATGAAATCTGTGAAAATTTTCACAAGACAATAACAATTCATCAGACTTTTTAATAAGTCGCGCAATTATGTAGAATAGTGAATCATGGCCTTTACAAATGTTATATTGAATTACATTTTCTGATAAATAAACTTTAAGGCACTTTAAGACTTTTGATAAAATGCAACCCTGATCTAATAGAGATAATGAAAATTTCCAAAAGACAGTAACCACTCATTAGAACAGCGTTGCATTTTCTCAAAAGTCCAACGTTATGCAGGATGGTGAAGTTGTTTTACAACGCGATAATAAGTAAACTTTGGTATGGGTTGCGGTTCAGACGAATTTCGAAAATTTTGCCGAACTTCGGTTTCAGAATAAGTTTAAAAATGGGACTTCAGTACGACAGAAGCTCGGTGTCTTGGAAACCGAGCAACTTTATATTATATTAATACCATTACTTTGAATCAATAATTACAATAATATAAAATTAAAACCTACCCTCGTATAAATTTAAACTTTAGTTTTATTCTACTTCTTTGTTTATTTGGCTTCTATTTTTATACACTCCAAGGCATATTATTCATAATTTCTCTTATTTCTTTAAAAAAAAAAAAGATCCGTTTATTTTATCACACGTTTCACCGACTTCATCTTCTTCTGCTGTCATGTTCTAGGCCACTTCACAGGTATTTAGCCGAAGAGAAACAAAATACCGAATTAAATATAAATAGATGACTAAAAGAAACATACGAAAAAATTATTGCCATGCACTTCAACTAAATAAAAAAATTCAAATAGGAATGGCCAAGAATATAACACAGATGCCTCTACGTCAATTACCGGAACGGCATGTCAAGAAAGAACATTGACAAAGAAAATTGAAGAGAAGAAAAAATAGCCCAAACAAATCGAAATAATGTCAATACTGCTGTTACCTTTACGGTGTGTGCTTCACACATTGCAACAAACAAACATGCAAATGTTTGTAGTGTGCAGTAAAAGGAGAACAATGATATGCATGTATGTATGTATGCAATGCAAAATACAAAGTAATAAGTATTGATTACTTGGCATAGAAGAATGTTTATAATTTACAGTTACGGAAAGGCATGAAGTACATAAATTGTTGCAATCAATCATTTGAATGCCCAATGACAAAGAGATGTTAACGAATCATCAAGTAGCAAAACTGTTATGGAATGGGTTATGGAATGTTATTAAAACGACATGGAATGTGCAGTATCATATTCATTCGTTCAATTAAATAATTCACTAAACTTAAAAATAAATAAAAAATAAGTTGAACATGTACAAGTTTTTTTCTAAATTCTTTCTTAAAACGTAATTTAATGTTTATACCAAATGAGAGACATTTGTTTAAGTAAACTTTTTTATTTAAAAATAAAAACAAAACATAATCAAGCCATTTTAAGTCTTTCAACTTTAAATTGACTTCTAATGATTTGGTTTTTTTTTTGAAGTTCTGCCAATTTATTACCTGTAAAGCCTTTGGTCTACACAACTGCCCAAATACAGGCCTGTCTACAAGTCTAGTCAAATGTTTTTTTTTTTTTTTTTAACAAAAAGTTGATGCAACACTTGCGTGTCAGGTTTATCACAAAACTACATTTGGTTGACAATGAAAAATATCAACATATTTTCTTATATACATACATACATAAGTACATAATATTATGTATGTATGTATAAACACAGACTTATAAAAATTAAATTGAAAATAGAGGACATATGAATAAAAAGGATTTCGAAATTAAAGGGAAGCATTCCTAAGTCCAAATTTTAGTAGGTTTTTAGGGTTCCGTAAAAAGGAACCCTATTATTTTCGCTACGATGTCCGTCTGGCTGTCACAGGCTATTTAAGAGGGAACGAGCCATAAGAGCTACGGCCCTGAAATTTTAACAGAATAAAAATATAAAATATATGCAATTTAAAAATTAAAGAACGTTCTTAACTGAGCAACGAATAATGTTGAAATCCTAAAGTATACATACATACAAACACTTGAAATTTTCAAATTTAATGTATTTTTATGCAGACTACACCAATTAACAGCAAAATTAAGAACTCGAAATTAAAGGATATTCTGTTAGTTAGTATAATTTTGACTATGTAATATTGACAACTTGCTGTATCTTGGAAAACCTTAAGAGATAAACTCTTTAAAAAAATCACAAGAATGAAACAAACTCTTGAAAAAAATCACAAGAATGAAATGAAAAATATCATCAAAAATAAAATAAATCGATAATAATATAACTTCGTGCTAACCCAAATAGAAAAATGAAAAAAAATGGAAAAACAGGGGAAATGAATAGTGATACTTACATATGTATTTACCAAAGGTAAATCAATAATTGTACACAACAATCATTTCTCATATTCCGTTTCATTAGAATTTACGTTAAATAGTTGATGTTAATAACAATCTCTACCCAAGTAGATAGACTACAGAAAAATATCGGTATTTCCCCCAGCTAAAAAGTCTAGTTTAATTTTTCTTCTCTTCTTTAGAAACTCACATTACTTAATAAAAATATTTCATTCACTAAGAATTGAAATTACTGAACTTAAGCCCGAATAAGAAATTATTTATGATTAAAAATTCACTACAGTTCAACTAAATCTAAAAATGTTTCATTTAAATCGATAAAATTAAAAAAAAAAATCATCATCATCGCCAAGAAAATATCGCCAAAAGCCGAAAAAATCGCAAAAACGGAAAAAGTTGTCAAAAATAAAAATATACATTCTAATAAGACAAAAAATATCGCAAAAACGAAAAAACGCTAAAAGTAATATATTCCAAAATTAAAAAAATCGCCATAACGAAAAAAAAACTATAAAATACAAAAACGCTTATATGTAAAATTTCGGCAAAAAAAAAAATAAATCACTCAAATGCAAAAAAAAAATCACCAGAAGTAAAAAAAAATCGCCAAAAAGAAACTAGAAAAATCGCCAAAACGAAAAAAACGCCCAAAACTAAAAATTTCAATATTAAAAATATCGCCGTAACGAAAAAAAATTTAAAAATTAAAAAAAGCTTAAATCCACTATAACAAAGAAAAATAAAATAAGTCTGTCAAATGCAAAAAAATCATCAGAAGTAAGAAATCGGAAAAAAAACTATAAAATCGCCAAAACTGATATAAACGCCAAAACGAAAAAAAACGTCAATATTAAAAAAAATTTATTAAACTAAAAATATGCATTATAATACGACAAAAAAAAATCAAAAACAAAGAAACGCCAAAGGTTAAAAATTCCAAAATTAAGAAAATCGCCATAACAAAAAAAAAATCGCCATAATGAGAAAAACGCTTACATCTAAAATATCGGCAAAAAATAAAATAAATCATTCAAATGCAAAAAAAAATTCATAGAAGTAAAATAACGCCAAAAAAATCTACAAAAATGACCAAAACCGAAAGAATCGACAAAACGGGAAAAAACGCAAAAAATTAAAAAATCGCTAAAACTAAAAATATGCATTCTAATTAGACAAAAAAAAACTCAAAAACGAAGAAACGCCAAGACTAAGAAGTCCCAAAATTAAAAAAATCGGCATAATGAAAAAAAAATCGCCAAAATGAGAAAAACGCTTATATCTTAAATATTGGCAAAAAAAATGAAATGAATTACTCAAATGCAGAACAAAATCACCAGAAGTAAAAAAATCGCAAAAAAAAACTAGAAAAATCGCCAAAACCGAAAGAATCGCCAAAACGGAAATAATCGCCAAAACTAAAAAAAGCTAAAACTAAAACTATGAACTCTAATAAGACAAAAAAACGCAAAAACAAAAAAACGCCAAAACTAAGAAGTCCCAATATTAAAAAAAGTCGCCATAACGAAAAAAATCGCCAAAAAGGAAATAAATGATCATATGTAAAATATCATCAAAAATTAAGTAATTCGCTAAAATGCAACAAAGCCAAAAAAAAAAACAAAACAAAAATTGCCAAAAACCGAAAGAATCGCCAAAATGAAAAATAAAAATATGTACCAAAACTAAACATTTGCTAAAACTAAAAAAATGTATTCTAAAATTAAAAAAAATCGCCAAAAATCGAAAAAATCACCGAAACGCCAAAACTAAAAAAAACGTCAATACTAAAAAAATCGTAAAAAACAGAAAAACTTTTTGGGGAGAAAACTAGAAAAAATTAATCTCGCTCTCCCACCCTCTTTCTTTCTATTTGGAATATGAATTGTTTTTCATAATTGCTAGACCTGTAGAATATTTTCTATGTACATCAAATTTAGAAGCAAACCCCAAAAGTAGCTTAAACCGAATCGCATAGAACCAACAGATTTATCCAAATCATATTTCTCATCATTATTGCCTTCGTTGTGTGCATTTGAGCAATCGCTTTTTTTTTTCTTTTTATTTTCATTCACCCAAAGGCATTAGTAAACCGACTGGTTTTCTGTTACAACTTTAACATTTCTAAATAAGATGAAACAAACAAGCAAACAAAAAAATTGAATTTCATGTTAAAAGCAGCAGCAGCGTTCGTTGTAACATTTCAAAGCCTGGGCGAAATCATATACATACATACATATATATGTATGTACCTAGTATATATTTCTGTACATATGTATATACATACACAATTGTCGTCATCAGCTGCATCAGCATCCTCTACTTGGAATGCTTTTTAGCTTAAGTAACAGAGCTTATTGTAGCAGAGCCGCCTCATCACCGTCAATGTAAAACGTCGTCATGTAACAACACGTTTTTTAAGTTGTTTATTTTTTTCTTTCGTCTGTGCACATTTTTATATAAACAGGGCCATTAAACCGCCAGAGCCAAAAGGCAAAAAGGAAGTTTTCTGTGCACTTTGCAATTTTTATTTTAGATTTTGAGCTTCACACAAAATGTCTGTTCAATCTCCCCTTTATACCTCGCTGTAGTTTTTTTTTTTTTTTTTTTTTTTTTTTTTTTTTTTTTTTTTTTTTTTTTTTTTTTTTTTTTTGGTACACTTACTTTAGCTGCCACCAGCCAGTTCTGCTGTGCAGCTCAGCTCACCAGCAGTTTCAAATACATACTCGTACTAGAAGGAGGCAAAGTGCAATAAAGTTAATTTTGCAGAAATTGTTGTAAGCATCAGTACACATCGCGACAACAGGATACTGATAACGACGATGACAGAAAATTGTTATAAAAGGAAGAGTTGAATGTCTTCTACACAGACTTCCCTTAAACTGCTTACTTTTGACTTGTTCTCATCTTGCCAGTTTTCCTGGCTGGTCTAATTCTGTACCCTCCTGCTTCCTTCCACTTGTCATTTTTATACATACATATGTAAGTATAAAAATTGATTTTCTTAAAAAGTAAATAAAGCTGTTGTTACATTATAAATTACTAGTTTGTGCAGCTCATTTACTCTTTTTTAAACAGCTGGGAAGGAGGAGCTTTTTTTAGTTGCTGCTTGGTTGTAGGCATTGAGTTGTTATTGCTGTTTTTGTTGTTGTTGTTGTTGTTGTTGTTGCTTGTTGTTGATAAAGGTAAATTCCTGCCCTTCCCTGTCTTCAACACTTCTGGCAATTATAATTTGAAAGTGTGAAATGTTTAAGGTAATCTGTGTGTTTGAGAAAATTGTAAAGCATGGATCTGGCTGACATTCTTCAATTGCATTCGTTATTAAATGGATTTAAAAAGTGTAGTGGAAAAGAAAACTATAAATAGATAAGCTTATATAATTTATGATGGAGGTTTATTTTTATTCTATAGCAAAAATACAAGCAAATGTTGATTATTTATGTTGTTATATCCAAGGCAAGGCATATTCATATACATATGTATATAAGGTAGAATCGCCACAATTGGTTTTTCAATTCACACTTGAGGGATATTCAAATTAGAAACGGCGAAAATACTCAACTGGGCAATTGAGACCACCTAATACGAATGCGCCTTGTCTATATATAAGGCATATACAAACAGACCAAAGAATAACAAAAATATCGTTTTAAGTACTCTTTGGATAAAACCATGCTTATACTCAAACACACGCATTAATTTTAGACCGAATAGGTCTAACTATAAACAACCAATAACTATGTTCATACAAATATTTTTAAATTTAGCAGCACGAACGACTTTAACCAAAAGTTATAAGCTGGATGAGTTACAATAATAAGCACAGTATGAGTATAAAAATACTCTCGAGTATTATTAGGCTACACATGCGTATATACTTTTTTATTTATACACACATACACACATAAAGCATTATTTTAAACAGCAAAAACACATTTTGCATTTCATTTTATAAACACAAATGTATGCAGGCGAATGATTAATAAATATCCCGACTATCATGCGTATATTTTTTTTAATATTTATACTATGGGTATAAGCATACTCCGACTATAAATATGATAGGCAGACAGTCAATTTTTGTATAGTATTTTAGTTTTCCACGTAAACGAAGTAGAGATGCTATTGCATGTTGGAAGCGGCTATAGATAGTTGCTTGAAAAAATTTGAGCGTACGAATTGTTTGCGATTATAGGCCGTTACTTAAATTAAGACTATTCATTATTTACTTAAGTATGGCAGTTTTATATACATGCTGCGCGTCTCTGGAATACTCTTCCACATACACAACAACTTAATAGCAAAGCAACTAGCTTTAAGCAATTTTTATTTAATTACTTCTCAAACTAGAAATTCATAAATATTGTTCCTATAATCTATACATTTAATTATTTAATTTTAGTTAATTTTGTAAATTTTTATCTTAATGTCTGTCTATATGTTTGCTGCCGTAATTTAGTTATGGATAATACTTTTCTGTACTTCAAATATAAGATTAATTCTTGTTGTATAGGACTTGAACATACAAATAAATAAATAAATAAATATATTTTTTGAGTACATACTTATTGTCATCCTCTGGTGCAGGTTGGACCAATTCATGTGTGTGAAGATAAATTCATCGAGTTAAATTCATTTTTCAAAAATATCGCATGCGTTTTTTTTTTTTGGAACGAGTTTTGTACTGAAATTAAGGGGTTTCTTCATAAAAACGTTCACATTTAAGCAAACCATTCTTCCTCAGCGAATCAAAACTAGTGGAAAATGAAGACAACAAATCATACCAAAAGACTGCATTTACAGTATATCTGAATTGTATTTGTGAAATTTTTTAGAAAACTTTTAAAAATATGTCTTAGTAAAATACTCTTATTTTTCGAGTTCTATAAGGGAAATGACCACTGTGGCCAAACCCTTCTTCCTCAGCGAATCAAACCTAGTGGAAAATGAAGACAACAATTCATACTAAAAACTGCATTTACAGTATATCTGAATTGTATTTTTGAAATTTTTTAGAAAACTTTTAAAAATATGACTTAGTAAAATACTCTTATTTTTCGAGTTCTATGGGGGAAATGACCACTATGGCCGAACCCTGTAAATGCAGTTTTTTAGTATGATTTGTTGTTTTCATTTTCCACTGGGTTTGATTCGCTAAGGAAGAAGGGTTTGGCTATAATGAACGTTTTTATGAAGAAACCCCTTAATTTCAGTACAAAACTCGTTCCAAAAAAAAATATCGCATGCGATATTTTTCAAAAATGAATTTAACTCGATGAATTTATCTTCATACACATGCCCAATTCGCATTGTATCAAAAGTTTTGTTATAGTAATTTCAAATATTTATTAAATTTTTATCTTTAAACAAATTATATACTAACAATTTATTTTTTAAACTTTAACTAATTGAAGCAAACAAGAATTTAATTGTTGCATTATCAGTGGAATAACAGTGGATGAGGCAAACTATCAGTTCTAAGCTATGAAAAGTAAGAAAACAAAACTATTAAAATATTGCTTCTCTAAGAAGTGCAACATAATAAAACATTTGTTCTGTGATACACAGAAACAAGTTACGAAGGATTTTTTTCTATTATGTGTTTTGTTTGAAGAATGTTCTATGACCCTTATTCCAGTAGTCAACATCGACGTCACGTCAATACAATACCAAAAAAAAATGGGGCTTGTCTACCCGCTCTCGAGATTAATTTAATGTTATTGACAGTCTATTTCTGTTCTCTTAGGCCTAGACAATAACATGAGCCTGTCAATAGCAGTCAGTTGGTTTCGATATTGAACAGATAAGCCGCAATTTTTAGGTATTCTATTGAAGTGACGTCGATGTTGACATCTAGAATAAGGGTCTATGCATATATTATTTTAATAAAGAAATGCTTTTTCTTTTTATTAAATTTTTACGTACTTTGCTATGTGGATTTACGAAATAAGTGGTAGTTCTAGTAAAAAAATATTATTCAATTGTTTGAATTTATAATTGAATACATATTCCTTTTTTTTCTTTGGTTACTTGTATTACAACACTAGTAAGTTTTGAGTATTATATTAAAATGACGATTTACAGAATTTTGTATCGAAATTCCGCTCTTCTTGCGATATCCCGTATGATGTCTTTTTAATGAAGAGTGAGGTCATGATAAACCAGATTTCCCTGAGAAATGCTGATGTGTTTTTTATATATAAAATTTTCTTATTTAATTCAAAAATAATAAAAAAAATCAATTATTTAGAATTATATAGCACCTAAACTTTAGAATCCAAAGCCATTCGAAAGAGTTGGAAAATTCACTATTTCTATTCTATGTATGTAATCTACATATGTTTGCACATAAAAACTTAAATAGATTTTGAATTTTTGTCAAGCAATCTATAAGCAAAATTATAAAAATAACCTGACCAAAAATAAACTAATTTAAATACCTTATCAACCTCAAAATTGCAATGTTAATTAGGCATAAATAAAATTGCAAAGGCAGTCGTAGCAAAATCACAACTTGCTGCAACATTGTGGCACTAAGAAATGCAATGATTTTCTTTTTTTTTACTTTTTGTACATCAACAGCTGCTGCTGCAAGACATTGTATAAGAACTCATTCTAAAAAAGCACTTGGAAACAAAACAGACACGAATATGAACAGTGAAACAGGGCACAAATGTAAATAATAAAAAAAATAATGTAAATGGACAGTAGCAAAAATATTACGATAAGCAATGGGAGAAGTACCATAAATAAAAATAGAACAAGTCACAAATATAAATAAAAATATTTGAAAGCAATGAGATGCCACAGAAACAATATTTGCAAATCTGGCTTTCTTAGTAAACACAGATAAGGTCACACCACACTGGGCTTTATTTCTTATGGAGAGTATCGTAGACTTGGGTAGAACTCGTTCACTAGTTCATTTTTGCCACAAACATTTTTGATCAAACCCATGTAATTTAAATGGGTTTGATCATTGGTTTGTGGCAAAAATTAACGAGTTCGACCCAAGTCTAGAGTATCGCATATGACGCGACTGCACTACGTAACGTGTTGTTGCGACTCTCCTTCTTCGCAACTCGAATTGGAAGTGCCGCACCGCTGCAAGTGCAGCCCGACATAAGGAAAATGTTGCATAAGTGGTTCCGATGCAGTTTCATGTGCGGTCTTTAGGCCGAGGCACATATAATCCTTCATATGTAATACCTCGCCTTTTTCAAAAGAACTCTGAAACATTCAGTACGTCTCGGTCAACACATAGTGCTAAAAAAATCGCCTAATTGAAAAACGCCAAAAACCGAAAAAAATCGCCAAAACGCGAAAAAGGCGCCAAAACTAAAAAATTCGCTCAAATGAAAAAAAAATCGTCAAAATGAAAAAAATCGCCAAAATGAAAAAAAATCCCCAAATTGAAAAAACACCAAAAACCGAAAAAAAATCCCCAAAACGCGAAAGAGGCGCCAAAGCTAAAAAAAAATCGCCAAAATGAAAAAAGTCGCCAAAATGCCAAAAAATCGCCAAAATGAAAAAACGCCAAAAACCGAAGAAATCGACATAACGGGGGGAAAAGTTCGAATATTAGAAAAAGCGTCAAAAACCGAAAAAAACGCCAAAACTAAAAAACGCTCAAAAACCGAAAAAACGCCAAAAGACGAAAAAAAAGCCAAAACTATTTATTATATAGGCTAAAGTTCGTATTGAATTACATATCTAGTGTCCGTACGGAAACCTTCGTGCGCAGGTCAAAGTCGCATTTCACTGAGTTTTACATTTATGTACATACATATTTCTTAAATTCTGCCTAAACGTCTGGTAACACCGTAATCAAAATATTACTGTTGTTGTTGTTGTATACAACTGCTAATCTACGGTATAGATTTTCTATTAAAGTGCATAATTGCAACTGTTTTCTTTTAAATCCACTTCTAAACATACAAACATAAATTAATTTAAAAAAACGTATAGAGCAACAAGGAAAAACTATACTGTTAATAGCAGAGGTATGCTTGCGCCTCGGTTTTTGTGGTTATTTTAATTGCTAACGTTGTTGTAATATAGCACTTTTTTGCTTTAATGCATTATTCTTGTTGTTGTTGGTTTTTTTATAAGAGCATTGGATTTATTAGCTAAACATTCAACGGCTTGCAAGATCTTTTTTATTATTAATTTTTTTTAATTTTAATTTTGCAATTTTTTTAAATAATACATTCGTTCATACATATATAGTATGTATTTATATATGTATGTGCTTGAACAGGTGTTTACACATATTTACATACATACATACATATATACATACCCAGCGGTAAGAAGTAGTTAACAGGCCTGTTAAACAGACACAAGCACTGCTGGTCACATTACATACTCGTTTACTTTTTGCACACGATTTCATTGCAGGCCTGAATTAAGGCCTTTGTGTATTGAAGTCGTTATTTAGTAAGTGTGCCAAGAAAAAGTCAGATAGAAAAGACGTAAACCCTGATTCCTGACGGTCGACTTGAATAGAAAGTTTATAAGAAAAGCAAATTTTTTTTTATGATTTTTATCAAAAAATTTCATACAATTAGATTGCCGCTTTTTTTTACTTTTCTTATTTTTGAATTTCATTTAACATAAGCTAATCGGGTATGTTCTGTATTCCACGCAATGATATATAGAGTGGCAACGATTGCTATTTCCGATTTTTTTCGTTTTGTGTCATTTTCATATAAAAACATAATGGAAACGGCATTGCACACATTTTGAAAATGACACCACAAAACAAAAGCTGTTTAGTGAAGCAGCTCCAACCAAAATAAAAAGTAGCCTATTTGATAGATAATTGAAAAATAAAAAAAATATTGAATAAAAATATTGGTGACAACGGATATTTTCCGAGTTATGGTGCTCTGAACTTTCCATAAGAAACAGACAAAAATCACAAAAAAAAATTTAATATTCGTAGCATAACTGAAAAAGTAAGGAAAAAGGATGTTCTTCACAATGGTGTTTCCCGACACAGCGCAGCATAATAAAGATTTTCTACACAGCTCTTAATTAGTTCTTATATTGGACCATTCACATTCAGAAATGCAAAGAGAAATCGCTATCTTCTTTAAAGGCCCATAACTGGAGAAATAAGGGTCGGAGCAAATTTTTCTACTTACTTTTTTTCTTATTTTTTTAAATTTGCTATCAGATAAGCTATGTATTTAAATTTTATTTTTTTTAGATTTTTCGCAGTTTTCTTTGTAAAGTTCAGCGCCCCATAACTCGGAAAATATGCGTCGTCGCCAATTTTCTTTTAATATATTTCTTATTTTTAAATTTTCTATCGTATAGGCTACTTTTTATTTTGTTTGGATCGGCTTCACTAAAATGCATTTAAGCCAAATATTCGAATAAATTTCTTTTCTTTCTAATATTTGAACAAAATATCTAAATTAGTTTAGTGAAGCAGCTACAAAGGAAATAAAAATTAGCCTATGTTAAAGAAAATTGAAGAATAAGAAATAAATGGTACAAAAAAAAATTGGTGGTGACGCATATTTTCCGAGTTTTGGGCCTCTGAAGTTTTCATAGAAAATTGTAAATTGTGATAGAAAATTAAAATTGGGCGGGCTTAAGGATTTTCTCCACAGCTCTTAATTGATTCAAATATTGACACAACATATAATATTGAACCGTCACATTCAGAAATGCAAAGGGAAATCACAATGTTTAATGAAAACTTTAAAGGTAATAAGGTGCAAGGCCTATTTAGTTAATGCCTAGTAAATTTTACACAGGTTAATTGTGCATTGATGTATGAATGTATACAAATGTATATGATTTACATTCATACATACACACGTATGTATGTATGTAGTAGGTATACACATGCCTAAAACTTTGCATTTGCATGTAAATATGCATTGCACAACATCTACTTACATATGTACATAAATATTTAAGTAATTGTTTAGTTTATATACAATAAAATACAATAATGAAGAAAACTTACGAAATTTTTATTAATTTCCAGGATAGTTTTTGAACTTTAATTCGCTTTAGTGTTGTCCAATTTATTATATTTATTTTTATTTTGTAGGTAAGTATGTACATATTTAATAATTCTCTTTATGAACCTCACTCGTTTTAATAAAAATCACTTAACTAGTTGTTGATGCACTGTTAAATACACAAACATGCCCCAACATACCCATAATTCATTTTACAGACTGGAGTTTTTATTCCACTGATATTGTTGTTGTTGTTTTTTTTTTTTAATATCACTCACAAAAAAGTAAAACAACAAGAACACTTGCCTTGGTCATGCTTCTTTATGTTTTCAGTTTGTTCTCTTTAAAATCTGGTTTATTCCCTTGCCATTCTCTTATCAACAGACATTTATGTACATGTATGTATGTATGTATGTAAAAGAACTGCTATGTTTCACTGTAAAGTGCATATCTTTTTAGGCAAAAACAATTACAAATTTAAGCAAACTTTTGTGGCTTTTTTATTATATTTACTTATATGGATGTATGAATGTGTATGCATACATATTCTATATAAAAAGTATATATTATATACATATGTATATTGTAAATTATTTAATTATCTTTACAAACTCTATCGCAAAGTAATATTACAAATTTTCTATTATTTATGCAGCTAATTCACTTTTACATTTGTAAAAACAGCAGTAAAAACACACTTTTTGCAGTTTCTTGTATTTTTTACACACACATTAATTATGAGCAAACATTCACACGCACTATATCGAAAATAAGAACCGCACGCGTCGACTTCTGAGCGAAAACTGGTGTACTAGTTGGTTGGGGCTGACAACAAAAAAAAATTGTTGTCGAGTGCAGGCAAATACAGCCTTACAAACACACAAAAAAACTGCACATACCAACTAAGTACATACACTAGCAAAAACAAAACAAAAAACAAAACCAAAAACTCAGAGCAAAAACCGGCTTATTTTATTTTCTTTTCTTTTATTTTCTTTACTACCATCATCGTTAGAGTGACCATAAATTAAAAAAAACCCATATGTTACGTAGTGTTGGAGCATTTTGAAGAGGATATCTAATGTATATTTACAGTAGGGGTTAGGTTATCACGAATTTTATTTTCACTGATTTATTACACAATCTCAAGGAAATCAAATCTTTATTTTACTTTGACACATGAAAGTACTTTCTTGAAATTTCTGCGAGTAACATGATAAGGTAATGAAATTTTCATTACCGTTGAAGGTAAAAATGCTATCGTGAATCTCCCGTGAAATTGTTTTCCTCGCTATCAGTACCAGTGAATGTAAATAAGAAAAAAAGATATGTGAAGATTAAAAAATTAATTGAAAATCAAACAATTTTAAGTTTAATAATAAAAAATTCACAAGTTTTACGTTAAATATGAAATTTGTTTACCTTTAAGGTTGTGTTTTTCAATATTCCAGGTGAAGTGGAAAAAATTCTTTAGCATAATAATTTACTGTGTGTGAAACCAAGAGATCCATACTCCATGAAAAAAGGTGTTGCAGGAATTATTGTTAAGACAAATACAGGGTGGCCCAGAATGATCAAAGGGGTTTGAAATCTTTATAACATTGTTGTTGTCATCTTTTTATTATTTTTCTTTTCAGCATTTTTTAAAGAAGGCTTGGGAAGTTTTAGATGGAACTCTGCACAGTTCAGGGCTGCCAGATAAAATTATCAAAAAATCATCAAAATCCCGATAAACTATAAAATAATCGTCATTTTGTACTCGAAAAATCGTCAGAAAAATCGGACAAATCAAAATGAGTTTTTTTCGACGTGTATACATACGTTTTATTTTAACCCCTTATAACTTTGTTCCCATCAGTGGTAAAACTATGAAAAATATTGCCAAGTTATGTCCAAGTTTTAATCTCAGTACTTTTGATGCCAAAAATTTTTGATAGGATCTTGGCTTTTTTCACATTTATGTTTTTGAGAATACCAATTTACCAGATACCAATATAAAATAAAGAGTGGGCAAAATTACATCCAAATCTTTTGTTAAGTAAGTAATGCATGAATTTGTAATAGTCGATTTTTTATAAAAAAAACTGCCTTTTAAAAAATTGTCAATTTTGAGGAAAAAATCGTCAAATCGTCATTTTGCTATTTTCGGCACCAAAAATCGTCAAAATGACGATAAATCGTCAAATCTGGCAGCCGTGTCCGGAGCCCATTTCCTGCAGGTTTGCCAATTAACGAACCCATTTAATTGTAAACGGGCTTAGTCACTCATAATGAAATTATGAAAAAACACGATTTTCTTCTGCTTTTTTACGAAAATAAATCGTATAATCAAGTCGTTGCTGGTAATCTGTCGGTTGTAATTGTTGGAAAAATTCTCCAAGTCTTCTTTACAAAATACTGAAAATAAAAACAAATTATAATAACAAAATTATAAGGAATCCAAACCCAAGCACGCGTTTATTAGAATATAACATTTAACATACCACATATGCTACAAATGCCATTTTCTAAGAAATTGTATTATGTATTTTTTTTAATTATTTCTTACCCTTCGCCAGCGCTTTAAATCCAAATGTTATAAACTGGTCACCCTTTCCATCGTCATCAACGTAAAAAATAAAATATTTTTATGTGTGTGTTCGTGTACTTGTACTTTTTTAAGTGAGTGTAATATTTAAGTACCCAGCGGTAAAACTCAGAAGACCTTCTTGGTGCAGGCCTTATTAAAGGACTCTTTTGCATAAAATATAAGATACACATTCCACACTCGCTTCTATGAGAAGGGAGAAAAGAAGGAGTAACATGTTTTGATTTGTTTTTTTTACCAAAGCAAAAACAAAAACTATTAGTTTGAAGGCCTTCCAGGATCTCTGCCGAAAGAAGCAAGAATGGAAGGGCTGCTCCGCAATGACAACGCGTGTAAAAAAGATATGAGTATGGAATGGAGCGGGCAGGCCTTCCACATCCAAAAGAAAGCGTACAGGGGCCTTCTAGAAGGCATCCCTACTCCTTCTAGTTCCCGCTGGGTATGTTTTTGTTTGAATTTTCGGTTTGGCTGTTGTTTTGTGCTGCTACCGTTGTCGTTGCTACGTTCAATTTGTTTCAAGTTGCACGTTTTGACGTAACCACTGTGCTTTTAGTTGTTGGGATTGTTGTTGTTATTTAAAAACGTGTGTGTACATATGTACGTCTCTTTAAGTCGAAGTATGTAATTGCAACTTTAAGGCGTTGACACTGAACAAATGTTTGGTCGTTGCGACAATTTTGTATGTATGCAGAAGTACATATTATGAAAGGCATAGATTTAATATCCCTGTCGGGATTTGAGCTAACTTAAAAGTAACTAATGGTTAATCAGAGACGAGTGACAACTGACTCAAAAGCTAACTCATTTTACATGTTAAACGCTATTCAGTTTTTCAACGTAATGTCCTCAGAACGAGTCAGTACTCACTAATGCTGCATAAGTTTCAAATAACCACAAGTTAGCTCATTTAGAGTGAGTTTTTGGCTGATAAAATGCAAGTGTACTATTATTTAGCTGCGACTTAGTTTGTGGCGCTTCAAAAAAGAAGAAAAAATGGCTTTCTTTAGTTAAACATTATTTTTAACTTACTAATGATTAACATTTTTAGTCAACTTAAATTTGAAACAATTTTAAATTTTTTTAGAGACGAGAATTGGTATCGAACTGTGATCACTTTGTTTGTCAGCCATCATACTTAACACTTTGCTATTGCGCCATATAAAATAAAGACGACACAGAGTTAACATAAAAATGAATTTTATGCTGACATCTTCTCGATAAACTATGACTCATCTCTGCATCAGCTTCGAGTTAGCTAAAAGTTAGTTCAAAACTTATCGAGGAGATGTTAGTTGTACAAAAGCAATACTTATCGGGAAGAAGACGGTTGTGCAAAAAACAACTTACTTACATCTGTACCATTTACGAGTTAGTTCAGAAGCTAGTTGCAAATGAGTTAGCAAAGAATCACCTATATTTTGAGCTAGATAATAAAAATCCGACAGGGATTGCACCAGTACTCACATACTATGTAAGTACACATGATTAGTTTGGCAATATGCATTGCCTGTAAATGCATACGAAACTTCAAGCCATACATATGTATATAGTACATATATGTGCATATACCTACACATGTATGTATGTTTACATCTGAAAGTGTGTTCCAGAATCCATTGAAGTTCCGAAACAACTTCTTATGATGCCTTTTTTGAGGCACAATTCCTTGCATGTTCTGTGACCTAAATAGGTACCTTCAAAAGTCAATTTTACAGTGTAAAATATACTAAGTGCATTAGCACGTTTCAATAAATAGAAGTACATACCAATGCTCTGGAACACCTACAAAACATAAGATTTAATCGAACTATAGTCGTAAGCTGTCGTTGTCGCGTATATTCTGCTTATTCAAATTGAAATTATTGCTGCTGTTTACGGAAGGGTGCAATATAATCAGACATGGGTAAATGAAATGCATTAAATTCTTGCACATATATGTATGTGTGTAGGTGTATGTATGTAAGTATATATGTACATACATACATACATATCTACTATAAATTTGAGTTTAGTTTAACTAAACCAGCGTTTAAACTTTGACTGATTTATTGGCTTTTAGCAATTAGTTAAACTAAGTTTAACATACGTTAGATTTAACCAAGAAACAAATTTAAACGGGGTTTAACCGCCCATGCTGGTTTTCAGTGATGGATTAACAGTTGCCAATTTAGCTAGAAATGCCACACTTTATTTTTAATATAGATGTGGCATTCTTGAAAATATTTTGCGTAAATAGGGAAACACTTAAAAAGATGTGACAATTCTTTAAATTTATTTAAAAAAAAAAAAAACTTCAAAAACTGAGTTCTTAAAAAAATAAATAAATAATATGAACTTAAAAAATATTGACGCTCCAAAAATAAAACCAAAAAAGACCATACAATTTTAAATTGAACGAAATAGACCTTCTTTCTAATTAATTCTAAAATCATCCTACACAGTCCTCTTTGTTGAATGAAATCTTTGCAAGAACTCCAATTCATTATACACATAAAAATGATTTTGAACTGTTTTTATCTCTCTTATTTTTTTCACAATTGTACTATCCAAGTTATTCTAGTTTCATAATCAGTAGAATCTTCTTCGCCATAACGAGCATCAATTTTATTTATGTATGAATATATTGATTTGTTTAACTTTTTAATTAAACAATATATGTTTCATATACATATTTATCATTTGACAGTTCTTACTATAATTTAACTGAGCAATGTTGCTCGGTTAAACCTAGATTATTAACTAGATAATCTCTATTTGAAAAACAAAATTTTAAGTTTAAACTTCAATTAACTGACAAGTAGAGTTTATCTTTATGTTAAAAACTTAATCAAGCATATATATACATATATTCACATGCATACGTGTGTATTTTCATGCCTATTTTTAAAAATAACTGCATAAAAATGCAACAGCGTCAGTTTTTCCATTCCTGGTATTCTTATGCTGAGTACACATTTGGCATTTCTTGTGTTGCCATATTTAAAATGTGCACAACACCGATCACATTATGTTTTTTATATGGAAAATAATGCAACACAAAGAAAAATATATGAAATGATGTCACAAAGTACCATAGTGTGTACTCGACATTACATTTATACATGCGTACCCTGTCGGAAATTACGTGAACTTTAAACTAAGCTAACTATTTCGCAACTAGTACTGACTCAAATGACTATTTTAACATTTCGATGTCCTAGGCGGTAGTCAATTGTCTCACTTAGCATTACTTTCAGCTAACTTAAAGTTGATTTTTTTTAAATAACCTGGTAGTCAGTAAATTAAAACAATTTTTCTGTGTAATCAACGCGCTACCACTCAGATAAGGTACCATCTATAATCATGAATCAAATAATAAAATATTACGCATTGCGCATGTTTGTTAACCTAAGTGTGCTGGTATTTGGCTGGTGTGACGTCAAAATGACGTAGAAATTGAAATGTAAACAAAATTGCCCTACAGCAAATACACGTGTTTGTGTGATTGTGTTTATGTTTATCGGCTAATGTGACGTGCATGCGCAGAAAAATAATTTTTTTCAAAAGCTGAATGCGTAATCTTGTATTCTTTGATTCATGATCTATAATAACAACAGCAAAATGTTAATATAAAACTGAAATGTGTTTCAAAGTAGCTGAGAATAAATTTGTTGCCTCTCTTCAAATTCGATTACATACTCAACTTAAGAATTAATTTTGGGTTTGTTCTGGATGACATTGCAGTTAGCTTTTAGTCAGTCTAAGAAAAGTTAACCATAAATTAACTATTTTTGTAGTCATCCACACATTCTCCGACAGGGTACATACTTGTGTATGGTTTTGCTCCCATAATGTGAAGCAGGGATGGGACTGAGAATTTAATTTAATTTTTTTATAATAGGACCAGCACTCAGGGGATAACCCCTAGTCATGCAATGCATTGTGATAGAACTAGGAAAATGGGTTATAAGGAGGAGTATAGAGGGAGAAGTGTCTGTGGACATTCGATTTAAACTTTCCCAAGTTGAAAGTGACAGGAAAGACTTTTTTGACCAAATTGTACTAAAATATGATTTTTTTACATATTTTTATTAAAATAATCGTCTATGTTCGGGCTACGGAATCGTTTTCCAAATTTGGTCGTAAGTTCGGATGTTAAAGCATGTGTATACACCTGTTTAAGCTTAAATTTAGAACTTACAAATTAATAGCATGTGCTTTAACATCTGAATTTAGGAGAAAAATAGTTTGGAAATGAGTCGTAAAGCAGCTCTGGGCGAGTCAACATCACGCGTCGTTGGCAATTATTTCTTAAATGCAACCAGGCCACTGTTGTTTATTGGCCTTCGAGAGTTTTGCGTCTCACTCGCACTGGTTGACTGATATAATAATAATCATATAATAAAATATAATAATCTTGCGGTTCTTTTGTGGAATTTCTTTAACAACCACGTTGCTACTTCCTATGTACTGTTAATAACATCATGGACATATGGTCTTAGTCACCCGTCCTTTTTTGTGCAACCATATTCTGCAAATTTACTTTTAGAATATGTTTTATAAATAAATAAATAAAATAATTTGGAAATGGACGAGTTCACATATCTGGATTTTTCGATGCGTTTTACTTTCACAAACTGTTTTCAAGTGAGAAAAAATGGATTTCATTTTTCAAAAGTGAAAGTTAACATATGGAATTGTTTGAAAATAAATGGGGAATGAAACTGGGGAGATTCCTTAAGTGTACTAAATTAACCAATGGTGTACTATTGAACTTTTCGAGTTTGAATAGTAGCAACTTTGCCAACCCTGATGTGAACTTTACGCACGAGTTGTAGTTGTTGTTGCTTTTGTTTTGTTTGCCAAAGCATCCATCACATTTATAAAATATTGTCATTCTCTGTTCATTTATAGATACATACATATCTACATTTGTATGTATGTATATATACATACATATATGAATGTGCATATTAAATCATTTTGGATGTTATGTTCCTTGTGTTTGCGGCTTTGTTGTTTGCAAATTATTTGTTGGTGTCTATTAGCTATATACATATGTACATACATACATACATACATATATTACATATGTACATATCTACCCTGCAGAAAGTGCGAATAGTAAAATTGTAGTGATTTACTTGTGACATTGTCAATAGTACTACTGACCAGTTCTACCCCAGCCAATGGTTGTAATTGTCTATTGACATGTAACATTAGCTTGTTATTGAAAATCCACCACTAGACTGTATCAGTACTGACTAAGTAGTTCTTTTGGGACCACATGGAGACACATGGGACACATGGTGACATTGTCAATAATGCTACTGATTAGGTGTACCCCAGCCAATGTAATCGCCTATTGACATATAACATAGGGTTGTCAATGAAAATCTACCATTAGACTTTAGCACTATTCTTTTACGACCATATGGAGATATTTGAACTAAAAATTCACTAGTAGATTTTAGTGAGCCTCGTCTACATATGTGACAGCGCATAGAGAAAGGGTCCTAAGGGTAAAAAAAGCCAATTTTGACTTTTTTTTTGATTTGGACAACATCTGAGCATCGAATGAGACCGATCCCATGCCCCAAAAGTGTTCTCTCCTAGAGATATGCGCGTTTTATTCAGTGATGGTACACCAAAGATACACATATTTAAATCTTTAAAATGGCTCTCCTGAACAAAACAGGTTTTTACCCCTAGGTCCCTTTCTATTTTGCGCGTCACATATGTATGTTTATTTAATATTATTGCACAGCGTAATAAAAAAGAAAAACAAACTATTGACGTTCATTGACAATATCACTAGAAATACACTACAAATGTTTTCTCTAACGTATATTTACTTGCGCATAAAAGAAAAGTTGTCGACATTTTAACTAGTGCAATTGTCGCTGTAGAAATAGTATTGACATAGAGATATATGGTTCTAGGCTGACTAGAGGGTACCTATATGTACATATCTATATACAGTCATGTGCATACTACACATGTAACTACATGTGTAGACAATGTTAGTTTTGTTTTTGTTCATTCCTAAATTTCATTTGTCATTTGATTGTTTTTTTTGTTACCGGGCGCTCTTCTGGGTCGATAAAAGTTCGATTCCGTTTCGTCAATGTTATGTTTTTATTGTTTTGGAAGGGACTTTTAAATGTTTGCTTTTGATTCCTATTGTTAACTCTGATGTACATGTGTTTTATTGCATTTGCTGTTTTCTTCAGAAGGGCTTTCCGTGTTTTGCGTTTCAACTTACACCCAGTTCAGGATTTTTAATCCCCAAAAACTTCCACTAGGTTTGTCTAAAGTTGCCCAGCAAAAAATTTCAAAAAAGCTAATCGAGTTTGGAATTAAGCATTTTTGGTGGATGCTGTTCCTTACTGGATTTTTAACTTAATGATTTTAACATGGCGTGAGACTAAAATAATCGATTCTTGAGAAGTACTTACATACCTTTTTTATTTGGAAACTTGTTCACGTAATCTATTTAATCTAAAAAAATCATTCTCTTCATTTAGCAACTTGTACATAATTTTTTTCCATTTTAGGTAATGAGATTTGTAAGCGAGTAATGAAATTTGGCAATCAGAAAAGTAAGTCATTATATGGCAAGTAGTTCTGATGGTAATGTATAATTTTAATGGGTGTATGCAAGGCACATTAATCAGTTACCCTCATTAATACAACAAATATTACAACAGCAATAACCACATGTAATTACTTTGTAGGAATAAATTAACATCTTAAGGTACGATCACACTTGTCAAACATTTGCCCCAGGAATTAATTGGTAGTGAATAATAAATTCACTTGAGTAAACAATAGTTTCTATTGTAGGCATACGTATCTTTAATAGATAATATGGTTTATAAATTTCTTTTGAGGCAGGCCCAGGAAGGACTATGGGAGCCATTAAAGCCACTAGCAAGCTGTCGATTGGGGTGTTCGCGTCCACCTTTCCACGCCTAGATACCTATACTGATCCTGTTACATAATAATATTATAGACTCCCTATTTAGTATTTAAATTGTATATAAAAAAAAACAAGAAGAGTTCAAAAAGAGCTAGTTTATCGGGTTCTAATCAACAGGTGTGTAAATTGCTTGTATTCATGGTGACGAAATTAAAGACAACTGCCTCATAACCCTCCCTACCAATGGTTTTAGCAGCCAAAAAATATATGTATTACCGTAGCTTTACTTTTCAAAACAGTGAAGCATCGTCAGAGTATATGTTTCTTAAAGGAAATGACAAACAATATACAAAACTGAAAACTGATTACGAGTTTGAGCATAACCCGAATAAAAGCATGTTTTTAGGCTTACACCTACACAATCCAAATTTGACGTTTGGCTTGGTATAATGACATTAGTATTTTGCTTTTTCACTGCTAGATCTGGCATTTTCATTAGTTAAAAAAAATATACTTTTACAAAATTCTGCTAAATGCTTTTCTGGCAGAATTTATTTAAAATAAAAAATTTAAATTTGTTTACAAAATTTTTCAGTATAAAGAATGATTCTTCCCATGCATGTGCATTAGAGCGAGTGACTCACTCACCTCTCTCTGATAAAAAATCGGTCGTTTTAATGAGGATTCTCAAAATATATGAGAGGTCTAACGTGTCTAAAATAGATAAATTTTTGTAGTTTTTTGCATATTTTCGAATTTTTTTTAACAAGACAACGTATTAAAAAAATTACATTATCTGAAAGACTTTTTCAAGCCGCGTATATGTATATCGTGAATTTTAATACATTGTCTTGTTAAAAAAATGCGAAATTGTGCAAAAAACTACAAAAATATATCTTTTTTTAGGAATAATCGTGGAGGTCAACTCAACCGTAGTGCAATGGCACTATGGGGGAACCGCTTTCATGTATATATTTATATATACATACATACATATGTGTATATATATATGTATATATACATATCGTTTCTTTAATATAGAAAGGCCCTTACTGATTATTTCTTTGATATTGAGATTTTTGCATTTTTTGATACATTTTAGATGTTCTTCTATCCAAATATTTAAAATACTCGATATCCTAAAAATAATGAGTTTGGGCCTTTCTATATTAAGGTAACGGTAAAGGCCCTAACTCATTATATTTTTGATATCGAGATTTTTGCATTTTTTAATGCATTAGATGTTTCTCGAATCGAAATAAACAAAAATCTCGATGTCAATAAAATAATGAGTTAGGGCCTTTCTATATTAAGGTAACGATATATGTACATGTATAATATATATATATGTATATGTTCCTTTAACTCCCTTAAAGAGAGGGGTAACAAAATCACGATTTTCATCTCCATATAAGGTGAGTTGGTCCTTATATATCGGCCTTGGTTTGCCCACAATTGCTAAAAGGAAGGTAAATTTCGAATTTTGATTGCTGGAAAGAGCTAAATCTAGATATTAATTTGCCAAAAATGGCAACACTGTGCAGTAGATATTTTTGCAGGAAATGTTTGTCTTTTCTTTTTCTGCATTTTCTCTCTATTTCTTCTCATTCTATCGTCCGAGTTTGTTGTTGTTTGAAATATGAAATTTAAATAAAGGCAAACATTTTCTGAGTTTGAGTTGCACTGGTATTTATGTGTTTCAAATTAATAAATGACGTATTTGTTGTAGTAAAAGGTTTGATGGGAAGTTGTTGCAACCCTATAGTCAACCTGGAACCATATGTCTCTATGTCAATACTCTTTCTCCAGCGACAATTGCACTAGTTAAAATGTCGACAACTTTCCTTTTATGCGCGAGTAGAGATGCGTTAGAGACGACAGTTCTAGTGTATTTCTGGTGATATTGTCAATGAACGCGTCAATAGTTTGTTTTTCTTTTTTATTATGTTGTGCTATTGCATATATGAAATAAATATATGTAGACGAATCTTCGATTGAAATATCTCCTTATGGTCGTAAAAGAACTACCTTCTCAATAGTGCTAAAGTCTACTGATAGATTTTGAAGGGCAACCCTATGTTATTTGTCAATAGGCATTTGCATTGGCTGGGGTACACCTAGTCAGTAGCACTATTGACAATGTCACTAGAAAATCACTATAAGTTTACTATTGACAACGAGAGAGGATATATCGATATTGTAGACTACAGCCCCTAAAAATTTTTAGTGAATCTTTGGTGCCAATGTCTCCATGTGGTCCTGAAAGAACTACTAAGTCAGTAGTGCTATAGTCTAGTGGTAGATTTTCAATGACAAGCTAATGTTAAATGTCATTAGATGATACCATTGGCTGGGGTACACCTGGTCAGTAGTGCTACTGACAACGTCACTAGTAAATCACCACGATTTCACTATTCGCACTTTCTGCAGGGAACTTTCAAGTGATATTTGTATGAATTTATGTACAAATTGTGTGTTAGGTACTAAAACATAGTAAAATAAATGGTTCCGTAGGAAATTTCTTGACAAAGTTGTATTAAAATTAGAAGAAAATCTACATATTTACATCAAACATAATAACCGCTAAAATAGCTGAAGCGACACATTTTTTGGACTTCGTTTTTTTGACGAAAATCTACTATTTACTATCGCAAATAATCAAGTTTGGTCAAAAATTGAAGTTCGAAAATTATGTCGCTATTTTGGCAGTTATGTCGCGATATGTAATAAAAAGTCTATTTTCATTTTTCTTCTCTTCTTTAGAAACTCAAGTTAATTAATAAAAATATTTTTCATTCAATAAGAATTGAAATTACTGAACTTAAGGCCGAATAAGAAATTATTTCTGATTAAAATTCACTACAGTTCACTTAAATCTAAAAAATATCTGATATGTACTTTGTTTAAAAAACTATCATTATAGGAGGTACCTGCGGTTCATTTACACAAAACAAGTTTAAAGTTTACAATTTGCACACAAAACTTAATGCACAAAGAAAACTTTATTTTTCGATTTGTCTGAAAATTTTACACAATAGGTAGGTACATATGTATGTATGTACCTAAAGCTTAAATTAGACGTGACATAGCCATAACGCCATAACCATAACCAAACCAAAATTCAATTGGTTTCTATGGTGAGTTATGGCGTTATGGCGAGTCACGTATAATCGAATACAGTGTTGCCCATTAGTTTGGTTCGAACGGCTGCTTTCTATGGCTATGGTTATGTCACGTCTGATTGAGCCTTTAAGTATGAATAATGATATTTGTTTAATAAAATCGGTTAACGCAACTGAGGAGGAAAAAATTTCTCAAATCAAAATTTTTGCATAGAAAAATTTGTTTTTTTTTAATTCAAAAATTTTTAGTGCAAAAAAATACATCACTGTTTATTTATAAACATTTATCTTTTCTTTTCCAATTTCATTAATTTCATGTGTAAAATAAAAAAAAAACTTCAAGAGACATTGAAAGAGATTGTAAGAAGTATTGAAAGAGATCATAAAAAATAAATTTACTCTTTCATAATTATGAAAATCGCTAGAGATGGGATCGTGAATGCATTAAAATTATGGAATCAATTTATTGAAACTTTAAGAATAGATTTTGTACTGACTTTTTAAGCAGTTGCACAAAATATCCTTTGCACAAAATTTTAGATATATCACAGTCCTCTTAAGATAATATATGAGAACTATGGAGCATTTTTGGAAATTTTATGGTGCCATATCTTTTCCGATTTTTATTCTGGTTTTCTCTAGTGAAGGGTAGGATATACATACATAAATGTTTTCATTGTAAAAAGAAAATAAGCAATTACATACGAACAATATTAGAATTAATGCTTTGACTTAATAAGCTTCACGCCGATCACGTGAGTGGCGTCCATCTCTGGTTGTCATACAGACAACAGCAAGTGCAATAAACTTAAAGTTTATTTTTGTAATTTTTACAACTATTCCAATACTATAACAATATCCAAAAAAAATTTACTAAATGGATAAAATATTATAGAAATTTTGCAAAAAAAAAAATTAATGTTATTTATATCTCACTCTCTATTTTATGTGTTCTCACTCTTTTTCGAAAAATACGATAAAATTTATTGAAAAAAAAAGACAAAACAAAAAGAAATGTCATCATCATGTTGTATCTCCCCATGTGTTTCTTTATAGTAATTTCTATTTTCCTTTTTTCTTTGTTTTTGGCAATTTCTACAATTCGTACTGTTTGTTGTTCATTATATGTCGCAACCAAATAATCGTTCTAGTCTCTCATCGTGCGGTCATTGATAAAGTTCTATAGAGATATATTTAGCGATTCTTAAACGCTGCGCGTTTTCCCACTCGTCTATTTTTGAACGTTTTGAAATTAATTTTTCCATCTACTTTCCCGCTTCTAGCGGCCATGTCCGCTAACTTAAGGAAAATATAATAAAGTCGGGCCATAAAATTCTAAATAAAAAGAAATATGCTTTAAGTTGAAGAAGAACTATGAAAGTGCATATGTTTTGTTTCACGAATTTAAACATGTCGCGATAAACAAATTTCGGTGACTCTATTAAAACAAACAACACTTGACAAAGATGTGCGGCATTAAAGGAAAATAGTATTAAATTAAAATTAAAATTTTTTCGGTACAAATAAGCAAAATTTGTAAAAAAAAAAAATATACACGTGCCAAGCAAACCCTCCAAAATTTAAAATAACCTCGCCAAAAAAATATGTGTATATGCATTGATCTAAAAAATTATTTCATTAACTAAAAAAAATTTAGTGATTTTCGTTACTACTTCGGCGTTTGCAGTGAACGCTGCTAGTGGTGATCATTATCATTAAGGAATTGAAACAAGAAAAACATTTTTTTTTTCATATAAAACACGATGCAAATTTCAAAAAATTTGCTAAGAGTAATTTTCATGCTGTCAACAATTGTAGCAGTTACAGGTGAATGATTTTTTTTTGTTATATTATATATTTTATTGTTGTTCATTAGTGAATAAAAATTAGAGATGGTTACATGAGTAAATTTTTCTAACCATTAAACAAAGGTTTACTTTCTTGTGAATCACTGCTGGCCAGTATTATTGTGGGATCAGAGGACAGTGAATTAGAAGGATAGTCTGGGAGTGATAAGATTTCCTCTTCTATGGGTTTTCCCGGCAAAACTTCAGAAGCCCAGAACTCTAAAAATATAAGTTTCCGAGCAATTGTGTAGATAGGGTCTAGGGCTTAGAAAATTTACATTGAACATTTTGTAAAAGCGTTACTAAAAGAATGTTTTTTGGGTGGTGTGGGGGGGGGAGGGGGGTATAAAAACTCCCAGTAAAGCGTTATGTAATATGTAAATAGCCGTTTTTTAAGGAATTCAATTTTCTATCACTTAAAATAATTTTTATTTTATTTGGAGGATTTTCTATAAACTAGACTAAAGCAATGCCATTTATTGCCTCTGTAGCGTTTCCCGAAACGGCGTCGTTTGCTGAAGATTCTTTGCATATAAATTAAAAAAATTTTAAAATTTTAGCACTTCTCGAATGATATTTTCAAAAGCTTGTAAGTAATACCAATTTTAATCTCATACTTTCAGAAATTAAGTGCACAATCGGAATTTTTTATTTCATTTTGACGAACTTCGATAAATTAGATTTAAGCTAAAAAATATCGTTAGCTAAAATAAAAAATGGCGTAACAAAAAAAATAAAATAAAAGTCGAGTTTTTACTTGATTAGTATAAATGACATTAAACTACATGTTTTGACATAGTTTTACACTTCTTTAAAAAAAAATTTCGCGTTTATTAACAAAAAACAAACGGATGTAAGTACAAGTGTTTTGGTCTTTTTTTTCTCCTGTAAAATTATATTTTTGTTAGTTACGCCTTTTTACATTTTAGCTAACTAACGATATAACAATATAATAAAACTAGGTAACTCAGCACCTATTCTACCACTATTTTGAATTATTTTTCACCGCGCTCTTAAATGAATCCATACAAAATTTGAAAATTCTTGCTATTATAAATTTTAAGACATAAGATTATTATTAATTACTATGGGGGAGACCTTCTCCCGCGGTCCTATTCTTTCGATATATTGAATTACTTTGCACCTCGCTCTCAAAAGAGTCCATACCAAATTTTAATACTCTCACTCCTATAGTTTTCCAGATATAGGTTATTTCATTGTTGTGGGCATGTCACAGCGCACTAAGGGGTATGAAAAATAAACTGCGACCTAATCTCAGACCTAACGAATATACATAAAAAATTTCATAAAAGTCGTTCAAGCCGTTTCTGAGGAGTTCAATTACAAACATCATGACACGAGAATTTTATATATATACATATCGTCGGTTGGTTATTGGTTTGCGCCACAGTATATTCAAAATACATTATGTCTGCAGCAAACCAATAACCAACCCACGATAGATAGAAGATAGAAGACATTCAAAATAGAGAATAATATGACCATTAATTTTGTAATATCAACATAAAAACGTATTTTTTTGAGTTATTATTCTCTTACAGCAAAGGCTCAATAAGTAAAAATATTCTGTGCTTATGTACTTCCAGGTGTGAGAAATTGCCGCACCCGATATCGAACTATATTACAAAATATTCCAATACCCTTCACATTAAAATATTTTACAATTTCTTAATTAGGATCCAGGACTGTCAAATACGCATTTGTTATACCTACATATTTCCCCTGCGGGATAAAACACATTTTAAATGGCGATTTGAAGTAAAGTGGCTGTTTTAAAATAAAACCTTTTTTGAAAGTGAATGAAGTTATAAATCATTTCACACTATTGGAAATTAAATCAAATTTTAAATAATCCATGCCGATAATTTTTAAGTCGCATAATCGAAAAATAGTACACTATGCAATAGAGTTGAGTCCAACAGTTCTTTTTGAACTAGTTCGTTCAGTTGGACACAAGTCCGGTGAAAAACATCAATGTAAATTAAATGCGTTTGAGCTGCCTAATGTCCAACAGAACGAACTAGTTCAAAAAGAGCTGTTGGACACTAGACTTGTGTCGAACTCGTTTAATAGTTCATTTTGGCCACAAACCTATGATCAAACCCATGTAATTTAAATGAGTTTGATCACTGGTTTGTGGCAAAAATTATCTAGTGAAGTCTAAACTCTGTGCAATAGACTTCAATCGAACTCGTTCAATAATTTTAGACACAAACCTATGATCAAACCAAACAAATGGGGTTTAGACTTGTATCGAACTCATTCAGTAGATCGTTTTGGAAACGAACTTATAATCAAACCCATGTAATTTAAATGGGTTCTATTATATGTTTGTGTCTAAAGCGAACTACTGAAATTGTTCGATACAATCTAGTGAGGATCACCCTCAGACCGTGAGAGCTTATACCATCTCTAATAGAAATAAATAAGTTTAGAACAATGAGATTCTGCGGAAAGTCAAGCTGACAGTAAACAATAAAGGAATATTTTAACACAAAACAAATTTGAATGAATGTCAACTGTAAATAAAAGACATGAAAATTATTAATACGAAATAGGTATACCTATTGAAGAAGTGAAAAACATTGGGAAAAATAGAGAAATTTTTTGAATGACTTTAAAATTTGACAAAATCTAAGGATCGTATGCAAAAAAAAAATTGTTAAACTTAAAGTTGGTTTAACAAACAAATTTTGTATGGCAAAAGCGGTTTTAACACATGCTTTAACTTTAACAAACGGTTTTGCATAAGGGGGTAAAACTTTAACACATCATTAAACAAAAAAAAATTTTTTTAATAATAATTCCGACTTCGAGCGGAATTGTAGGTGGCACCCATAACAAGGAAAATTAAATTAAAAATTAAATTAAAGTTAATGCCCAATTTGTAACTAAACAAGAGTCTGAGATATCGCTCATTTAGTGGAACAAAGTCATAACTAAAAAAATAACAGATTTTACATAAAAAAATTCTTTAAAGTTTTCAGGTTACACAATTACGTTTTGAGTAACTTGGAAAAAGAAAATTTTATAATTTATTTGTCACAGTTGAATACACAAAATATTTGTAGGGAATTTTTACATAATGTGAATATTGATATGAGAATTAATTCTACATTATTAACTAGAAACTTACTTTTATTGAGTTATGACGTTGTTGAAGTAAGTATAAAATTATAATTAGACTTGGGTCGAACTCGTTCACTAGTTAATTTTTGCCACAAACCACTGATCAAACCCATTTAAATTACATGGGTTTGATCAGTGGTTTGTGGCAAAAATTAACTAGTGAACGAGTTCGACCCAAGTCTATTCAATAGTTAAATTTTGGCACAAACCAATGATCAAACCCATGTAATTTAAATAGGCTTGATCACTAGTTTGTGGCAAAAATTAAGTAGTGAACGAGTTCGACCCAAGTCTAATATTAGCTCAGTTTTCTTAATGTCCCGCTATTATTTAACTTTTAGACTTGTATCGAACACTTTCAGTAGCTTGTTTTAGATAAAAAGTTTTAATCAAACCCATTCGGCTTGTATCGAACTCTTTCAGTAGCTCACTTTAGACACACACGTATAATCAAACCAATTGAAATTATATCAGACTTGGGTCGAACTCGTTCACTAGTTCATTTAAATTACATGGGTTTGATCATTGGTTTGTGGCAAAAATGAACTAGTGAACGAGTTCGAGCCAAGTCTAAATTATATGGGTTCGATTAAACGAGCTACTGAAGGAGTTAAATTTTTTTTCTTATATCAAATTGGAAATTATCATGATTTGCACTTATGTACATATGTAGAATGTATTGTCTATTTTTTTTATTCCAGATTGTTGTTCTAGCCGAATATTATTCTTAAAAGAGCAAACATTTAACATCATACAACAACGCAAAATGCAACAGTACGAACAATATCTGGGCCACGAACCGGCAAATGAGAAGTATGAACAACATGTGTTTGGCGGCAATTTGATTAACGAACAAATCAACAACAATAAACATCATACCAACATCAATAAAGATGATGAAACCGTCTCGGAAGATCAAACGGCCGAAGCGTCCGGCAAGGATAGACCACCGCCGTCATCTCCGCCACCCCCACAAGAAGGAGGCGGCTCTAATTTTGGCCAACAATTGAGCGAAATGATTCTAAAGGACGCAACCGCACATGGTAAAAAACATAAGAAACCAGGAAATAATTCTGGCTATCAATTGATTGATATCTATCAGAGTATAATGGACAATGTACTGTCGTTTGCCTGTACGGGGCAATTTCTAACGGACTTTTGCTTAAATGGTGGACGTTGCTTTCGGGTGCCCATGGGCAACCAGAGTCTCTTTTCGTGTGAATGTGCCGATGGTTATGTGGGTGAGCGCTGCGAATCGAAAAGTGTTAATGGTGAGTTTGTATATAAAATAATTTTTCCCCTAGATTTCTTGGAATAATTTTTATAAATTTTTTTTTAGGAGTTTTTGTACCCTCTGCCGCATTGGAGAACCGAAAACCGAAAATTTTAACCGCCCGCATTGTATTTTCCTTTCCCATGCTAATTTTCTTGACGGTTATTTATTTATTCTTTGGCATGGTCATTGTTTTCAAATGCCAGCCTCCGTTTCGCGCGAAATATACGCCTCAGAGTTCCAGAGCAGCCGGTTTGCTCTTAACCTGACTTTATCGCTAACGAAATATTTTTGAAAGGACTCGGGTAACAAGAGACAAGTGCAATTTTTTTTTCTTCTTATTCTAATTTCTTAAAAAATATTTACGGTTATTTCTTTGTGGAAAATTAGCTTTTCCAATACCAAAAATCAACGCTGCAGTTAATATTAATTTTTCTAAGACTTTAATTTAACTTTATTTCAAATCCTTACTTATTTAATTTATAAAAATTATTCTATTTAATTTAATTTCATATACATATTTTACTGCGCGCAGTACTTTGGCTTATTTTTGGCTTTACAATTATAATTTATTTCATATTTCATTGAATTCTTAATAACTTTATTCGTGTTTAAGTAGTTAGCCATGGAAAGTAGTTAAATTTAGTTTTGCGTGTTTTAGTGTTCTTTTCTTATTATTAATTATTAAGTAAAGGCGCGCTTTTGCTTCAACTTTATTAGTTTGTTTATAAAAATTATTCATTCAAATATTCTCATTCGTACGTAGCTGCGTATAGTTTGTAATTATTTTCACTACAAAAAAAAATTCTGAGGCGCTTTCAGTTATTTAATTAGTTTTCATTTTTCTATTATTTTGTAACTTCGCAACTTTTTGGTTGCACTTTTCATTATCCTGTAGCATTGATTTATTTATTTCCATTTATAATTTTCTTCTTCTTTGTAATAAGTTTGTAAAATATTTTTTTATAATAAAAATAAAATGACGTAATAATTATTTGATACATGAAGTGTTTCTACTTGAAAATATTGAAATATGTTTGACTCGAAGGACCATGGTTATGTTTGGAGCACACATGCAACTTCTTTGATAGTTAAGTATAGACTTGTGTCCAACAGTTCTTTTTGAACTAGTTCGTTCAGTTGGACACAAGTCATGTCAAAAACATCAAGGTAAATTAAATGGGTTTGAAATAACTTTTGATTCAAACGCTCTTAAACTAGTTCAAAAAGAATTGTTGGACACAAGTCTAGTTAAATATCACATCTGGATTAGACTTGTATCGAACTCTTTCGATAGCGCGTGTTGACATTTAATCAAACCCATTAGAGCTATGTCCACGTGTTTGAACTCGTTCCTTTTGGACGCAAACCCATGATCAAACCCATGTAACTGAAATTTGGCTGATAATAGTTTCAGTTTTAGTCCAAAATGACTAAACGAATTAGAACAAGCTGGACTCAGCTGTAATACCCCTTTATGTAATTTAGAACTCGTTCACTAGTTCATTTTCGACTAGACTTGCGTCAAACTCGTTCACTAGTTAATTTTTGCCACAAACCGAATCATCAAACCCATGTAATTAAAATGGGTTTGATCATCGGTTTGTGTCTAAAATGAACAAGCGAACGAGTTTGATCGAAGTCTATTGTATAGACTTGGATCGAACTCGTTCACTAGTTCATTATTGCCACAAACAACTGATCAAACCCATTTAAATTACATGGGTTTGATCAGTGGTTTGTGGCAAAAATGAACTAGTGAACGAGTTCGACCCAAGTCTACTATTGTATATAGTTGTGTCCAACAGCTCTTTTTGAACTAGCTCGTTCTGTTTAACAGAAGTCAGCTCAAAAACGTAAATTTTATTATTTTCTCAGTTACACTGAAAAACTTACCATCAGTTTTTCTATTCAATGAAAGATGTTGTTGTTTGGCATTGTATTTTAATTTGGTAAAAAAATATTTTATGGAAAAAATTATAAAATATAAAAAATAATAATCTTATTAGTGGGATATATTTGCATAGAATATTATTGGAAAATATTTGCTCATGGGTCTGGCCAATTTGGCACTCATAACCCCATATAAATACATATGTACATACATACATATACACACTTACATATCTTCACCTTAATATAGAAAGTCCCTAACTCATTATTTTTTGAAAAAGAGGTTTTTGCATTTTTCGCTACAGTATACATTCTTCTATCGAAATAAAAAAGCCCAATTTAAAAAAATTCGAGTTAAGGCTTTTCTATATTAAAGCAACGATGTGTATGTAGGTATGTACATATGATTTATCGCTCAAATTAAAATTAATTTAAGCTTAAATAATACCTATACAAAACACCCTTCGCTTTGACTATTGAAATAAACAACTTTTGCAGACATTGCCGCCAGCACGTGCGAAGAAATTTGCATGTGATTTCTTCGCACTGATTTTATTCTAACATCGAACTTGGGGAATACCTTCTTTTGGGCCACAACAAGCCTGCTTTCAGGCTGAACACAAATTGCAGACAGCATGACGCACATTGTGATGGTTATAAGCAAAAAAAAAAAAAAAAAAAAATAACATAAAGAGAACAATAAAAGAGAGAAATTGTCATCATACTGAAGGGCGAGAGAAAGTTTACTTATCACAGAAGTGTTAATTTCTTTCACTGTAAGGCATCATAGGTGGAGAAAGTTTGTATGCATGGTTGTGTGTGAAAAACATGTGGTCATTGTCACAAGAGTGTGTGTGCGTGTGTGTGTGTTTGTATTTGCAGGTGCGGGTGGTGATAATAAAACCAATGCAATGTTTATGCAAAGAAAAACCAGCTGTAAAAGCTGAGAGCACTTAAGTGAAGAGAGCCAAGAGATGATATAGTCCAATTTAAACTTTTTTTTGAATTGTGTGTGGGTTGTTTTAATAGGCCACTAGCAAGGGTGGTTGAGGGGAAGGGGAGGGGGGTATTCACACATGTATGTACATCTATATGTAATTGTAAAAGTGTCGAATTTCGCTTTCGTATTGTTATTGCTGGAAGTTAACCGTTTTTGCCGGCTACACATGATGTTTTTGTTTTTGTCTCTGTTGCTGTTGTTGCAATTGTTGTTGCTGATGATGACGATGATTATGGTGCTGGTTTGTGATAATGATTGCAATCATTAAACATGGAATATTGAATGAATGGCTGTAGGACAGGCAATGGAAAATTGTTACCAAGTGGCAAAACAGCTGTGATAACAGTTTATATGCACATACACTCATGCATTCGTATTTCTGTGTTATTGTTATGAGAAATCAAGAGTGTATAATACATAGGTAATAGAAAAATAACCGAAAAAGACTAAGAGAGTTAGTGTGAGTTTTATTATTAGACAGTTATACTATAGCGGAAGGTAAGTGAGTGAGTGAGTGAGTGAGTGAAGGTTGATACTCTACTATGCACGTGATTTTTGGCATTTGTGTGATTTTGTTGAGTTTTTGTTTATTTGCACAACAAAAAATGGGTTGGGTATAGATAGGTCTTTTAAGTGGCACGATAATAAACTGAAGCTGTGAAAAAAAGTGAAAATATTTACATAAATATTTATAGGTACATAAACCATGGATTTAAGTTGTTAAATTTCAATTTATCACCCTTTTAAGAAAATTTGCACAAATTATTTTAATATAAAAACATGTGTATGATTTTGATTTTTAATAGAGGTACCTACAATAATAACTAAAAATGGTATAAGTACATATTATGTACATACTTATGTAGTTACTTGAGAGATTTAGACAAATTAAAGAAAAGTACAAATTCGAACATTCAAAAGGATAATTTGGAAAGGTAAAATATACAGCATACGTGCATAATAAATATATATACATACATATCGATGGCTTAATATGAAAAGGGCCTAACTCATTTTTTTCGAAATCGCGTTTTTAGTGTTTTCAAGGACTTATGGCAACTTAAAAAAGTATTTCTCCATGTAAATGCTTTATTTTTTCTTCAGTTTCTTGCTTCTCCTGTAAAATATCGAAAATTCGAGTTAGGCCTTTTTTATATTAAGCCATCGATATGTATGTATGTATGTATGTATTTCCTACGCGTTGTTAGTAAAAAAACATTATTAAAAATATTTTTTTTGCCTTTTTAAAACAAGTTACCTGTTAAAAATGCACGTACGTACTTTGGCTAATTTTTTCTTACAATTTAACAAAAAAAAAAATATTTATTAAGTTTTTAGAAAATATTTTCAAAATTAACTTTTTTTTCTACAAAAATACTTTTTTAAATATGTATGTACAATAAAGTACTTTTTCTGAAAGGCCGATTTTTAAAGCAGTAATTTTTTTTCAGAAGTACTTTTTATGCAAAGTACTTTTTTTTTTGAAGCGCTTTTGAGAAAAAGTACCTACTTTTATAAAAATCTACTGCATTGCATAAGGGCTTCTCAAAAAATTATTTTTCGCAATTTCAATTTCAATTTGCAAAGCGGTACTTTTTTCAAGTCAAATTTAAATTTAAAAATTTAATTTAAAAAATACATATACCTATCAAATTTATAAAAAGTAATTTTTGAATAGTATTTAAAAAAAGCCCATTTCGATAAAAAGCTTTTAAAATAAGTACGAAGTTTCCTGAAAAAAAGTTTTTTCAATAGTATATCAAGAAACCGATTTTGCATAAAATTTGTTTTCCCAAAAAAAAATTTCAAAAATATTTTTTTGAAAAAATTGGAACTTACCAAAAAATTTTAATCAAGAAGTTTTTTTTTACATGAAAACAGGGAAACAAAGTTTTTAAAACTTTACAAAATTTTGTTTCTGATTTTCATACAAATTCTAAATATTATGAAAGGCGCAAGCAAGGACTGTATTTATTTCCCTTTCTTCGGTGATGAACTTTTGTCAAAAACAAGAATAACATTTTTAAAATTTTTATATTATGTTTTCATGTCAAAATCACTTAGGTCCTTAATTAAATTTTTAAAACAAAGGCAAATAAAATTTTTAGAAAATAAATTTTTTAAGTTTCTTTAACAAAAATACTTTTTTGTAAAGTATCTTTTAAAAATACATAGTACTTTTTTAAATATTATTTCTTCAAAAATGAGTTACAAAAATAAAAAAAAAATAAATAACGCTTTATTTATTTTAAAGACTTTTTTGAAAACGCACCACTTCCCTTTCTATTTCCCAAATGCAATATGCTGAAGTTTTATTCTGAACTAATTTATTGAACTGAAAATTATATTTTATTTATGGTAAAATGTAGCTTTTCTTAAAAGTAATACATATAACTATCTATTTACTATAAAAATCTTTTAGATTTTTGTAAAAGCTTTTGTATATTCCATACAAACACCTTTTAAAAATTTGTTATAGTTTTCATTCAAATAATAAAAAAACAATAATTAAATATTCCAGAAAAGACTCCTTTTAAAATTTTACTAAAATTATTTTAGGACTATTTGTTCTACGTTTTCAAGTCCAACAGAAGGGGAAAGCTTATACAGGAAGTGGTGCATAAAAATGCTAAATTGGTTTCAAATATGTGAATGGAATAGTACACACACTTAAAAAACTTTTAAAACTCTACACTGGTTTTATTGCTGCTGGCAGTGCTGTTAGATATTGAAATTACAGGCTATTGCCAACAATAGTCGAATTAATAAAATGGTTGAGACAGCTGATGATTTACTTCAGTAAGGACAACAACCATAATTAGCTTGGTTAAGTGTGGCAACAAATTCATGGAAATGCACAGTTGACATGTAGAGCTCGCCACATGTATTATTTTAAAAAATAATTCATAGCAAAGGAGGAAAGTATATATGGATGTATGTAATAAAGGGTTGCATTTGTATACTCGTTTGTATAGCCAAAACAAATATACCATGGTATGTATCATATAATTGTAGTGTGAGCGACAGCACTAGTATAAGAGTTATTGTGTGTGTGTCAAGAATGATAAACTACAAGATTACGCCGGTGCAAAAAAATAGTAGACGTGTGACGTCACGCACACTGCGTTTCTACTGGCTGATAATTTGGTTTTTTTTTTTTTTATAAAACTCTTTAAATCTATTTTGACTGCAGGATTGCCAACCGCTATACAAGCACAGTTGCCAGAATTGCAGATTTATCTGGATTTTGCAGATTTTTACCCTCCAAAAACACGAAATGCAGATTTGAAGATTTTTGGCTTAAAAACGCAGATTTTTCAACTCCAATTATAATGAATTTATTCTGATTACGATTTTGCAGCCCTAAATTTATTCAAAATGTAATGTCTTTACCACATTCCTTTGCAAATGTCGAAAGAATTTTCAGTTAAGTGAACTTGAATAAAACAAAGCTTCAAAGTCCTTTGGATATTTATGCAACAAATTAAATGACTTTTTGTGTAATTTTTTATATATCCGATTTCTTTTCTCATTCATTTTATATTATTTGCGCATATATGTATCTATAAAGAATTGTTATTTGTTTGTTGGTTACAAGCATTTCGTTTCTCCTGAAGAAAGATGGGTTTTCACACGCAAAGTTTACTTTGCAAAGTCTTGAGTTTGTTGGACAGAAAAAAGACGTATTATTCTATAATCTTTTTTCTTCAACAAACTCAAGACTTTGCAAAGTAAACTTTGCGTGTGAAAAGCCAAACTCATTAGTAGACTTCAACCAATGTGGCAATTAATTGTAAAAAGGTAACTTGTAAAGATTTTTGCTTGAAGCTTTTAAGCTTATTCTGCCATATTCATAAAAAATAGTTTTGGTTTACAAAAGGTTTACAAGATAAACTTTGCATGGAAATTTGTTTGTTAAACGTTTTGTAACCCAAAATAATTTTTATGAATATTACATATTATGGTTGTGTACGTAATTTTTAATAACATATTGATAGTCGTTCTATAAACGTTTGAAGTTTTTTACCTTATTTCAAACATTTTTTGGTTGAAGTCTGCTGATGAGTTTCTTAAGCAGAAACGAAATGCAAATTTTTCATACATTAAAGCTTTATATTCATAAAAAAATAAAATGTGCTTGAAAGTTATTTTAAGAACATTTTTCCTAAAAACTTTAAATAAAATACATTTTAGGCCGGTTTTAAATTTTATAAATATGGGTTAATGAAAATATATTTATATTACAAATGTACATCCATATTTATATAGATTTTTTTAAATAAAATATAAGAAAGTTGTTTTAAAAATTTCTTTGAAGATTTTTTGAAGATTTTAAAAATAAAATGCAGATTTTGAAGATTTATTCGTTAAAAATTGTTAAATTTTGCAGATTTTATGCTTAGAAATTCTGGCAAACACTGTATACAAGTACTGGTTTTGCTAAGTTCGGTGAAGAAAAGTGGACATATAATAATCCCACTTTTTTACTTTTTCAGTTACTTACCAACAAGAATAAAATATTGTTTTTGTTGTAGGTATTTAGCATTTTTTTAATATTTTATTAATATTAACCGATATACAAATACCTGATTTACATTAAGCATTTTTTCGTGAAATTTCATGTATTTTGTTGCACGCAACTTTTTCTATTTGCTAAAAGCAGCGCTATAAAAGTGAATGTTATATAGAAAACGACGTATAATGAATCTCTGATGCATTTTTCGCAACTATTTTGATGTGAGCTGCTTCTCCAGGCCTCCTATTGAAAAATAAAAAATTTTCATGCAACTAAATTCATGAAAAAAATGCTTAATATAAATTAGGTAAAAGTCTTAAAATGCTTATTTTTGTAGTTTTTTTTTTGCATATTTTCTCCCAAGACAACATTCAACAAAAAATATCATCTGAAAGAGTTTATCAAGCCGCACCCAATGGTGCATTAAACTTTACCATTCATAACATCAGCAATACGTTAAAAACTAATATTTTTTAAGCGTTTTTATAGCAGCGTATATAGAGAATATTCTCACAAAAGTGCAACCACTTCTTAATACAGACTTATGTACATACATACACACATATTTTTATAAATGTATATATACATACATATAAATATGTCATTCCTCTTGTAATTTGTATAATGTAATTACCTGCTAGAAGGGGTGTTATGCCAACAAAATATTAGTACCGTTCACACTGAATTTGTTATTTGTTTATTTGGTAAAATTATGATATTTTAAAATTTTAAATTTTACTTTCTAATATTTTAAACAAAAATATTATTAAAAAAATATTACTAAATAAACAAATAACAAATTCAGCGTGAACTACATATATTAGAAAATAGCTATTTAAAAATCTATCATAATTAGAGTCCTTAGTTTTGGTATTTTTCGATTTGGTGCTATGTATTAACACAGAATATATTAAATAACTAATAATATTCAAAATTAATAAAACAAGTTTAATTTCAAAAATTAAAAGAAACTCTCAATAACAAATAAGAAGAATATTTTGTAGAGAAAATAAAATAATAGAATAGAATTTGTTTGTTGCGATTTCTTTGTTTAAATTTCTTAGTTTCCCATACTTATGCTTTAAGTCTTTCATTTGATTTTTCCCAGCCTTTATGGCAACTCTTACAATAGATGTGTAACGGTAAACTCTCTGATTGGCGTAATCTTGTAGTTTATCATTCTTGGTGCAATGCTATAGTATGTAATTGGAAAACTTTTTTTATTTTATTTAATATAGTAAAATAAAAAGTGCCATTAACTTATGGGATATTTTATATATATTTGTATGTAAAAAAATTTTTGCATTATACCATAAATTGAAAAACGCTTCCAAAAGAAAAAGACATTTAGGGCCTGTTCCACGCACGACTTGTCGCACACTTTCATTCAAAATAAAAACAAGTGTCAGTTTCCTGTATTCAGGCAGTCGAATTGAGTTAAAAGTTTATATGAAAACCACTAATTTTTTTTAGTGATTTTCATACAAATTTTTTGGACGAGTCGAGTCGGCTGCCTTGATTTTGGAAATAGTTGGCAAATTTTAAAATTTTGGTTTTGTAATCAAAAATAATATAATATTTCATTCAATAATAAAATATTTCATTCAATAAAAAGAATTGAAATTACTGAACTTAAGCCTGACTAAAAATTATTTCTGATTAAAAATTCACTATAGTTCAATTAAAAATCTAAAAATGTTTCAATTAAAAATCTAAAAATTTTGGTTTTGTTTTAAAAGTTAGTGCCTGTTTGCGTAAGACATTGACGATGGAAATGTTAACGTTTCTGTTATAGACTAAAGAAAAGTAGAATAAGTTTCCTTCTATTACAAAAATTTCCAATTTTCTAACATTAACGTCTTACACAAACAGACAGTAAGTGAAGTCGAACGTTGTCGACATCGTGGGACATGTGCTAAGACGAACTGAAATTATGTGCCAGCCTTGTTCGGAAATTTATATGTATGCATGTATATATTCCGCTTTTAAAAGCTGAAAATGGCTAGAAAAATAAACATGTAATAGGTAACACAAAATTTCTTATTTTATTGTTGTTTTCAATACGAACGTTTTTGGTCGACACCCTGTATGAAAATGACAATACATTATTAAAAGTTTTTGATTTTCCATGATAAGTACGAATAAAATTACTAGTAGTATTTTGTAATTATTTCTATAAAACCAACATTAAGAAATTTTAATTGCAAGTTCGTTCATTTTTGCCATCTCATAAATATACAAATGTGTAAAAGATTTTTTTTATGAAAGCTGAATGAAACGTATTTATTCCGAAATGCAGGAAACGATATGGGAAAGACATCACTAAGTAAATAGGTAATTGGAATTATGAAACTTGGTATGAGTACAAATTGATATATTGGAATAAAAAACTTAAGGTTTTATCCCGTTTCCACAACCCAGGCGGTAAAATTGAGTTAACATTTTAAATGAAAACCTTTCGTTTTTTGAGTGATTTTCATACAAAAACTTTCTAGACGGATCGAATGTCCGGTTTTTAGAAACAGGGGAGAAATACAAAATTTAGAATGTATTAAAAATTTCTTTTTAGGAAAATTTCAAAACTATAGAAGACAAAACTTTACTTTCTTTCCATTCCTTTAGAGAAAAATTTATAAGAAATACATAAATTAAAATTTTGTCTTCCATACAAAATTTCACTTGGTGAAGTGTTTTATACAATTACGTCCTAAATATATATTTTTTTTATAACAGGAACTAGTGTATTACATTTCAAACTGTCAGCAATTTGTGTCGTCGTTTTTTTTTTTTTTTTTGGAACGAATAATGAATTAATCAGCTCCAAGCAGAATATTACTGCCAGTTTATAGAAGCCACGTAAAAATTCTCGTCTGCCTATTTATATTGAAAACAACAACAAAGCACTCAAATTTCGTTTTGTTTTCAATATAAATAGGCAGGCGAGAATTTTTACATGGCTTCTGTAAACTGGCAGTTATTCTGTATTTTTTTTTTATTAGAAATTTTACTGCCTGTTTTTGTAAATAAAATACAAATTTAAGGTTGGACATTTATTTTATTTTAAGATTCTTAGTGCCAATTTTATATTTTTGGGGGCGTGGTAGAAACCAATTTGGTAAATATTAGTCTTCGACCACTTTTCTAAATTTAACATTGCGCCACTTTCAGAGCTCAAGGTATACGCCCAGCCCAGTATTGTAAAACTCAGTCAGGTGGAAGTATGTGAAATATATTTAATGTTCATTTTTAAAGGATATGGCTCACTCCGCCCACTTCCTTAAGCACAAAACTATGTTACTCCTTGCCAAGTTTCATTTGAATCGGATCAGTAGAAGTATATATAATTTAATACTAAGCCATCATGGGCGTGAGCCCACCCACTTTTTTGAATGCAGGATTAAGTATTTTTCAGGGCTTAGTGTGTGTGCCAAGTTTAGTAAAAATCGGTAAAGTAGAAGCACGTGAAATAATACTCGTATATTAAAGTTTATTGGGCGTGGCCCTGCCTACTTTTTGAATGCAAAATTTGTCTCCTTTTAAGAGCTCAAAGTGTGTGCCAAATTATGTCAACATCGGTGAAATAAAAGCACATGAAATATAATATTAATTTTTATTGGGCGTGGCTACGCCCATTTTGTCAACTTTTATATTGTAACTTTACGAGAGCTCCATGCGTTGGGTAAGTTGAGCAAGTAGAATATTCTAAAATCAAATAATAAAAAAATTGTGGGTGTGTCCCGCCCATTTTTTTACAAGAGGACCTAAAGGAAGCTATAGCCTTTCAGACAAAATATTAATTTTTACAAGCGGTCTAAAATGTACCAAATTATGAAGTAACAGCTTAAAAAAATACAAACGAATTGATAACCTGCTACTTTTTTTAAGTCGGTTTAAATATATAGAGACGAATTGGTAAATTATTCCTTTGTTTGAAGTCGTTTAAAAATATAATAGAGTTTTAATTATTTATATATATATTACTAAAATCAATTGTAAAATTTTCAAAAGAAAATTTTCTATATCCTTCACCCTTGAATAATGCAATTTAGATATAAAAAAAAATTCCTTTCTTCGCCCAATAACTCTCCCATTAACCAGTTCCACTAACACAAAATGGCCGACATACAAAAGAAGTCTTCTGCAGCTGTTATTTGTCTTATTGTCTTCATGTTTTAGCTTTTTAATGTTGCAAGTTGCACTTGTTACTAAAACCATAGACGAAATCCCAAGGAAACTCTTTCCCAAAGCACATGCACATGGACATACACTTACGCATATTTGCGTGTATGTGTGTTTTTTTTTTCAAATTTATGAAAAAGAAAACCAACTTACAAGAAATGTAGTAAATTGCATACTTAATGATATCGAACACATGCTTGTATGTGTGTATGTGAATATTTTGCTTAGAAATTCTTAAATAATTAAATTTTTCTTAGAAAGGAAAATATCACCTCGAAAGATGGGTAGTAAAAGTGGAGAAATTTATATATTTATTGAGCATATGAAAAAAAGTTCGAAATTTGCTTACAATGAGTTGAAATCTTTGGCAGTATGAGCTACTGACAGAGTTCGATATGAGTCTAATACATTTCTAAACATTTGAAGTAATTGTGCAGATTACAAGGATATTTCTTTTGATGAGCAAAATTTTAAGCGCTTAGAATAGTTTTATTTAACAAACTAAGGCCTTTCCTTTGTTAGAGAGTTTTTACAACGCTGTAATTGTTCTTGATACTTCTTCCACTTGCATTTGTAAAAGTAAATTATACCTCCCTTTAATGGCAATACAGTAAAGCTCGGTTTAGTTCCTTCAGTCGTTAATTTTAGACGCACACATATGATCAAACTTATTTAAATTACATGGGTTTGATCATAGGTTTGTGTCTAAAATGAACGACTGAAGGAGTTGAACACAGCTCTACAGCTAAGCCGAGCTGCAGTTTAGATTTATTCTATTATAGGTTTGTGTCTAAAACGAGTTACTGAAAGTCTTCGATTAGAGCTAGCTTCAATGCGTCCAGTCCAAAACTATGATCAAACCCATGAAATTTAAATGGGGTTGATAATTTGTGTGTGTCTAAAATAATCGACTGAGTGAGTTCGACACAGGTCTAAGTTCAACAAAAATGTATTCTAGGCACAAACCTGTAATCAAACCTATTAGATTTGAATCGAACTCTTTCAGTAGCTCGTTTGAGGCACAAACCTAAAATCAAACCCATTTAAATTACATTTTTTAAATGCAAGTGAACTATTGAAGTGCATTTGGGTGTGTTTCATGACAATAATAAAATTCTTGTTAAGAAAATAAGCAAAAAAATTTTATAAGATGTTGCATTAAATGAAAATGTGCAATAGACAAAACTGTAGAAGACACAGATAAACAAAGAGACATTTCACACATAAATACGTAAGCAAATCTATGCAACAAACGAGGGTGGTTCGAGTGAGATTTACCCTCTCAATCGAAAAGAAAAGAAACATTTTCAAATTCTAAAATTGAATAAAGATGCTTGTTTTGTAAAGATTTTTGTTTGTTTGTATATTGTGATTCTCAATAACGTCTTAAGACTCTTATTACTATAAATATACAAATTTTGTTGCAGTATGCTGACGAGTTCCATAAGCGAGAACAAAATGCATATAGAAAATTTTTAACCATAAAAAAAGAAGCAACATTTTCATAGTGATAAGTTGTTAAAATAACTTTCTGATTTTAAACATCTATAAGATGGAACAACCCTCGTGTTTTAAGATTTTACATATTTTCTGACATACATTCTTAAAGTGGCACCTAAAAAATTAGATTTTTTTTCTATTAAGAAATCGAAAGAGAAGAAGCTCTCTCTATACACAATCACATAATCACAAATACTTTCCATTGCGATAAATATCCTTATACAAATGCATATAAATATTTAACTCGCACGCACACTCAAGCAAATTCCTTTGCTTTGTTAACAATTAAAGATACTTAAAAAAATGCCCAAGCAAACATGCACACACACACACACACACACGCACACACACACTCACCGGTAAGAAATTAAGAATCAAATGTATATATATATATACTTCTTGTTTAAGCCTTTGGGGATGTGGTTGCTGTTGTTGCTGCTGCAAACAAACCCTAAAGTGTGAGTGTATTAGGAAAATGCAATTATTGTACAAGAATAATTATAAATTTTATGCAATATAGTTTCTTTTCCTAAATAGCAAATATGTAAATGTTTGTATGCAAATAAGAAAATTTCTAGATATGTTCTAAGGATTCTTAACTATTAAACAAAGTAAGTGAGTAAGTGTGTGTATGTGTGTGCTTAATGTTTTTTTTAAGAAAATATTTCAAAATTTTTCATTATATGCTCTGTATTATAAATTTTGTCCAATGAAATTGCTGTCTTATAGTTTCAAAAATTTATATCTTTACTTTATAGCAACAAACAGACTAAGGGCCATTATTACAACCTAAAGTTAGTTAAAAGTAGGATTTTATCGGACGTATAAAATGATTTCCATTATTGCAAATTGGATTTAACTTACCAAGTAGGATAAAATTGCCTGTAACTTATCGTTTACTTTAGGTTAAAGTAAAATTTTGCAAATGGCAAACTTTTGATACGTCGGATAAAATCCTACTTTTAACTGTCTTTAAGTTGTAATAATGGCCCTAAAAAGCAGAATTATAAAAGATCTAAATCGCCTAAAAGCATGCAGTGGCTAAAGTAACTAAGTAATAGAGACCTGCGTAAATAGTCTTGAAATGTAAATACGTCTTGTTTTTTAAATGTATTATCGTGAAATGTATTGCTGGTATACTAAAGCAATAATAAATGCTGTCGTATAATAAGCGCAGCAATAAATGGATGCATTGGTGTTCGTGTATGTGAGTGTTAACAAGCGAAGTCGCGAAGACTTCTTGTTTACAACAAACAATGAAAAGAAGTAGTGTTGATGCGTGTATGCTTGCTATTTTGCATATTATACGTTTGAGTGTGTGTGTGTGTGTGTGTGTGTGTGTGTATAAGAGCCCTGCAGAAAGTGCGAATAGTGAAAATGTACTGAGTCGCTTTTGACCTTGTCACCAGTACTACTCTACAACAATACTTTATGCTATAGACATTTAGCATGTGCTTGTCATTGAAAATCTACTAGTAACACTAAAACAATTGACTAGATAATGAATTCATAGTTCTTATGGGAACATGGAGACATACCAACCAGACATTTACTGGTACATTTCTATACCTTACGTACATACAAATTTATGTACATATATTGATAAGTTGTTGCAAAATCCACCAGAAATACACCACATCTGTTTTCTCTATTTCTTTTATACTGACGAATAGAAGAGAAATTGTAGACAATGTAACTACTACAAGAATTTTAGTGTTGACATAGAGACTCTTGGCCCCAGTCTGACTGCAGGGAGGTTTAAGGCAGATTTTTTTTTAAAGCAAGCGCATGGAACTAATATCAATGCATGTGTGTACGTTTGTATGTAGGCAGAAAAATATAAGAGCATTCGCACAACTTGTGTGTGTATTTATGTTTGCACATGCATGATGTTTGTACACGCGCCCATGCGTATGAAGAAGCAAGCATTACAAATTCTTACGTCACGAAGTATTTTCTTCTTTACTGAAAAAAATCTATTGCCAACAGTGTTTCTTTTATAAGATTTCGCTGTAGTAAAGCATTTGCAAAATCCCTCATATCTTAAAAGTTCTTGCAAGTGGTCTTGGGCAGGACTTTAGTAACTAAAACAAGTTCATTTCGAAAGGAACAGAAAGTTTTTAGGAAAAATATTGCTGGAACTTAACTTGCCCACTGACAAAACAGCGAACTTATATTTGAACTATAAATCTAGTTACATTCTTAAATCTCGGCCGGGGCAGCCAACTATACACACACACACACATACACACATTTTCCTAATGCCTGTACCAATGCATGCAATCACGCAAGTTAAAAAACTAATAAAATAAAATGACTGCATTAAAATATATTGAAATCATGTTCTTTCAACTTGAAATAACTTTGATTCAATTAACATACACAGCAAAATCTTGTTGAATTTTCTGTGAGAGAGATCTTTTTTATGGAAATGTATTAATTCAATAATAAAAAATTTGTTGAATTTTCTGTGAAAAAGATTTTTGTACCATATTTGATAAAAATTTCTTTTGAAAATATTTTTATTTTTTCCTCCTAATGAGCTTCTAAAAACTTTTGCTTTCAACAAACATTTATAATTGTATCAAAGACATCTTTTGTTGAATTACATGTTACTTTAAAAAATTATCGTTGTTAAATATTTACCATTTTTATTGTATTTCTTCGTATTATTGCAGTAACAAATTCACGTTGTTTTAACTTGAAATAACTTTGATTCAATATGATTTTTCATTTTGATTTAACATTACTGGAATGTTTAATCAATACAAAACAAAGTTATTCCAAAAGTAAAAATTTTCTTTAAATTTTACGGTAAATCATGTTGAATTAACATAAAACACATATGAATTAAAATCATTCACATAAGAATGTTAATTTAACTTTATTTTCGTAGATTTTAATATGAAATTCTTCTGTTTGTACAATGGACAATATTAATAACAAAATATGTATTTGATTTTGTTAGTGAAACATTTTAAGACTCTGTCTGCTATGAATGTCTTAGAGATTCTAAAAACGTAAAGAGTTAAGTAAAGAAAACCAGCCTTAAAGACCTGCTTCTTGAGAATATGCAATTATCTAGGGGAATGCGTACAAGTGTGCTGGTAAGTTTTAAAATATTTATTTATATGCATGTACATATATGCATTCCTCAACATTTGTATTGAGGCAGATTTTTCCTTTTTCATTGCCATAATTTTTAGTGCGTAAGTGTTCAAATAATTGCAGTATTAGTGTGTCTATGTGAGTATAAGTGTGTAGTAAGTGCAGCAGCAAATAATTGTAAATGTGTTTTACAATGTATTTGGAATATACATACTTAACTCACACATAAATATGTTGTACATTTTTATTTTGATTCAAACAAACCGACATTTATGCCGATTGCTAAAGTTTTCCAATGGTATAATTTAACCCTTTAACTAATAAAACTTGCAGTTTTTTTTTATCTAGGATTTCTTTTTTTTTGAGCTTTTTTGCTCGGGTTGTTAATACAATATTTTATTTAAATATATATAAACCGACACTCTTATCAGGATGATATCATCCCACAAATGTTATATACTCAGTAATGTACATACTTATGCCAATACCCTCATACACATACATACCCCAACCTACCATTATGTGCTTAAAGATACGAGAGCTTGGTTAAAAGTGCTACTGATAAAATTAAAAATTTAAAAACTCTTTTTCTATAGTTTTGCAGTAAAGAAAAATAATTTTCGCTACCAGAGCTGAAATAGAAAATTTAAGTTTTGTTTTTTTCTTTATATTAGTGCATTTATACTATATCGAAATCTAGTACTTACGAGATTTCGAGCTAAGTCTAGCTGTTTTTGAATAGATTTCCGATACAAAATGAAATCCAATTTCTTAATAGATTTGTAGGAAAATTATTCAAAATCTAACTAATTAATTATATTTTTACTACCCTGTACAACATATTTATAAAAAAATGAGTGAACTAGCTATGGTCTGCTTAAAAAGGTGTGTGAATTGGCTACATTGCAGTTGTTTGATTGTAGTTTTAGGAATTCTTCAGTTAATGAGTTTTGTTTTAAATAAAAAAAATCTTGATAAGTGTCAAAACAGTTGGTGTAAACGGTATAAATTTTCATAAAGATTTTAATTAAAATCTGTAAGATTTTGTGCAGGTACAGGGTGGGCCAAAAGAAACCAAGAGGTGTAAAAGTTTAATAACTTTTTTGTTTTTTAATTTTTTTTTTATTTTTTCTCTCAGATTATATAATATACAAAAGGGAAATTTTTTTACACTAAGTATGAAAAATGATGTCTCTTAAATGACCACCGTTTTCAGCTTCGCACTGATGGGCTCTTTTTAGAGCATTTTCCATAACATCTTTCAAAACTTGTGGCTGTAGCGTTCGAATTTCTGCAACAATGTTTGTCTTGAGTTCAAGGATTGTCTCTGGCTTGTTCACATACACTCGCTCCTTCAAAAAACCCCAAAGAAAATAGTCGGGTGCTGTCAAATCTGGCGATCGCGCTGGCCAAATAATTTCCGAATTTCGAGAAATTATTCGCTCTCCAAAAATTTTACTTAAAAGTGCCATTGTGTCTCGGGCAGTATGGGCAGTGGCTTCGTCCTGCTGAAACCACATACCAGGTCTGTTTTCAAGAGCAGGACGTAAAAAATTTTCTATCATAAACCGATACCGCTATCCATTTACGGTTACAGCACTTCCATCTTCATTCTCGAAGAAGTAGGGCTCAATGACATTTTCAGATGTGATCCCACACCATAGTGTACACCTGATGGGGTGCAATTGGCGTTGATGAATGGCTCTTGGATTTTGAGAATCCCAGAACCTACAGTTCTGCTTATTAACAAAGCCATTCAAATGAAAATGAGCTTCATCACTCATAATCAAATTTTCAATAAAGTTGATTTCATTTCTGGCCAACTCTTGAAATTTAACTGCAAAATTTAGACGTTGCCGATGATCTGCGGGTTTTAATTCTTGGACCAATTGCACCTTATATGGGTATAACTGTAAATCTTTTTTTAAGATGCGCTGTAGTGACGTACGAGACATTTCTAGCTGAGCAGAACGCCTTCTGCCAGATGTTTCTGGTGCTTCGTTAACACTTTGCTGTACTCGTTCAATATTTTCCGCAGTGCGACTTAAACGTGGTCTAACGGTTCGAGGCAAATCTCTTACGCTGCCATGTTGGTGATGACGATTAACTAAGCAACGAATCATCGCTTCAGAGGTCGAAATTCTGACGTTAAAATGTCGACGATATGCTCTTTGCGTTAAAATAATTGATCTCTGGTTTAAATAATAAAATTCTATTGTTCTGGTTCTCTGTTCAGTTGTGAACCTCTCCATTATAAATTCTCCAACTGTTGTCTATATAATCTGAAAGAAAAAATAAAAAAAAATTAATAAACAAAAAAGTTATTAAACTTTTACACCCCTTGGTTTCTTTTGGCCCACCCGTATAAATACCCTATACAACTATTTATATATGTAAATTTTGAAACGAATTTTTCCACACTTTTTGTTAAGAAAATTTGCTTTTCTGCTCAATGATAAATTTCGAAGGAATATTTTCTCTATAGTACTTATATGATAATTTTTATATAGCAATTTTTTAGTCTGAACTTTTCCATCTTCAAACTATTCGGCATTTATTTAAAAAAAAAATTGTTATTGAAAGTAATCCCAGCGAACATTTTTCATGAGATTTTTCATAATACCTTAAACTCTAGGTTAAAAAAATTTTTAAGTAAAAATTTTGTTTCAAAATATTGTGTATAAAATTGTGGCAAAAAAAATTTTTGATAAAATATTTTGGTTAAAAAATTTTTTATATCAGAAATTTTTGATGTGAAAATTTTGGTTTAACAATTGTTTATATTCAAATTAATTCAAAAACTTTTTATATAAAAATTTTTTTGTAAAAAACTATTTAAAAATTTTTTATATAAAAATTTTGCGTAAAAACGTTTATTTATTGCTTGAAACACTAAAGGTCGAGTAATCACATACTTATGTATATTGAAAAATATTTTTTGCAAAAGTTTTGGTTAAAATATTTTTTATATAAAAATTGTGATTAAAAAACTTTTTATGCAAAAAGTTTGCTTGAAAAATTTTATATGCACAAATTTTGATTGAAAATTTTATATGTAAAAATTATTGGTAAAAAATATTTTATGTAGAAACAGTGATTAGAAATTTTTTTCTTTAATTTTAGTTAAAACATTTTTTATGTATAAATTTTGATTCCAGAATCTTTTATACAAAAACTTTGGTTTAAAAATGTTGCATGTTAATAAACTTTTGGTTCTAAAACTTTTCATGCAAAAAATTTTGGTTCAAAAATTTTTTATATAAAATTTTTTTTTATATTTTTTTTTTTATATAAAAATTTTTGTTAAAAAGCTATTTATTTAAAAATTGTGATTAAAAATTTTGTATAAAAAATTATGATTCAAAAATATTTTATGTAAAAATATGTTGGTTCAAAAATTTTTATGAAAAATTTTGGTAAAACAATTTTTTATGTTGAAAACAAATTTGTATATAAAAATTGTGATTAAAAATTTTTGGAAAATTTTTTATGTAAAAGTTTTGGCAAATTTTTATAAAAAATTTCTAATAAAAAATTTTTTCAAATTTTTTTAAAAATTTTAGTTAAAAAATTTCATATAAAAATTGCAGTTCAAAAATTTTTGATACAAAAATTTTTAAATAAAATTTTTGGTTAAAATTTTGTGTTTTTAATTAAAATCTTTTTAAATTGAAGTTCAAAAATTTTTAATATAAAAATTTTGATTCAAACACTTTTCATGTAAAAATTTAGGTTACAAAAACTTTCTATAATATTTTGGTTAATTTTTTTTAATAAAAAAAAAAAAAAAATCAGCGATGCAACTACGGTTTTCCCTCTTCAAATTTGTACTAAAAAATACATAAAAAGGTGTGTAAATTGCCTACAAGGCAGTTATTTGGTTGCAGTTTTGGAAAGTTTTAATTAATGAGTTTTGTTTTGCATACAAAATCTTGGTGTAAACGGTAAAGATTTTCATAAAGATTTTAATTTAAATCTGCTAGATTTTGTGCTCGTGTATATACACATACATATATCCAATAATTTAATTTTGTGAATTTCGAAAATTTATAATATTTATTTAGTTAAACTAGTTTAGATTGTAATTCATTTTTAATACCTTTAAAAAATCTGTAATAAAATTATATTTTAGAAAAAAAAAATATGTGGTATATTGATGCTTCCTTCGTAATTTGGATTCGTTTGTATGTTTGTTAAGCAACAACAGTTGCCAGAAAAACTTTTTTTGTGCTCCTAGAATTGCGTAAGTGTGTGTGTAGAGTAACATGGCGGAAAGGGTTTTTTACAACACCCTCATTATATGTTTGTAACTAAGCATGTAAAATAGTGTGTACACACTTACTTACGCATAGACAAGCATATACATATGTATATCATTTCCCATCCCTGTTGTTTGCGTGATGTCGTGTGCGTGTGTGTGTGCGTTTGTGTTATTGAATGTGAGTGAGTGAGTGTTTAATTCAAACTGGTTAATTTCAAAAGCGAAGATGGGCTTTTGACAATTTACTTTATGTACGTGTCCGAATGTGGGCTTGTATTTGAGTACTTCATACTTGCACTCTTACATATATGTACATACATACGAACACACACTCATGCACACAATTACAATGTATTGTAAATATATAATGGAATATATGTATGCATATATTTATGTACATACTTATGTGCTTGTATGTGCATATAATTATTAAGATTATATAGCAAACATGAGCTGGAAGTTGTGGGTTAAGGTTTCGCCATAGACTTTTATAATTATATACCACCCCAAAAGTATGCAAGCGTGAGGCCCAAAAATACCTTCAGCTACAACTTCTTTAATATATTATTATACTGGCGCTCACACGAACACACACACACACACACACACTCTCATGTGCGTGCACTTGTCCACAATCAATGAATGCACTTTTTAAGAAGTATGAGTTGTAAGTTAAGCAACTGGACTTGCATATACTCGTATGCCCTTGCAGCCAACCCAAACTCTTTTTTTCTTGCATTAACTGCAGTTGCCATAAACCCTCTGCCTGCCGCTCCGCTTCTTTTCAATACCCCCAAATAAATGCCTCTTTCTTAACTTTTATATTTATTATCGCTGTTGTTGTTGCATTAAATGCATGAGTAAAAAAAATGCATGCCTGCATTTTTTCGTTTGCCATTCGCGTTCGGAATTATTATTTGTTGTTGTTGTACTGCATGCGTATACACGCACTTTTCATTATAATTTTTTTGTAGTTACTTCCAGCCTTTTTGCTCATCTGTGGCAAGAGGGAAAGGTAGCAGAGAAGAGGGTGTCAGCGGTAGCCGTAGCGGGAGGGAGGTTATGGTGCATTTTGCACTTGTTATGAAAAAAAGTCTAGTATATGTAAAACAACATGAAATTGCAATTTCATACTGCATTTTATATGCAATTTTCCAGTGTTTTTTTTTTCAACTTATACACATTTTTTTATGTAAATATTAATTATTTTTGTTGTTGTTATTTTTTGCTGTATTGCAATGAAAAAATATATATATATATGTTTATAAAAAATTTAAATGCAAAAAAAAAATTTTTTTAGTTATAATTATTGAAATTTTATTAAAAACATATATATATATTTTTTTCAAATATTCTATATAATATTTATTTTAATTTCAGGCAAGCATTTATTTTTGTTAGACCTCACTTTCCCCAAATGAAACCCCAAGTGGGGGGTGTATAGCATGTGAAAGGCGTTTCTTTTTTTAATTTTTTCTTTATTGTGCCAGCAGAGAATTTGTTAATTATTTTTAATATTTATTCAACGATTTAGATATTTATTTATATAAGTTTATATATAATTAATACTTGCCACATAAAATGTGCAAAAATTATAGATAAAACCTGCAATATGAATTTCATTGCATTTTAAATATAATTGACCTATTTTTTTTTTGTAAATTTTAGATTTAATAAAACATTAAAGTGTTAATAAAACTTTAACAAGAGAATTGGTTGAGTAAAATATATAATTATTAGATATTTCTAAGATCGAAGAAAAATTATCAATACATAATATATATAAAATTGTAAAAGATTTTTGCAAAAATCCTTTTTATTATAAAAAAAATTATTTTTAAAATTTTAAAATAGTGATAAATATTACCTTAGTCCCAATTTTCACCAGGCAATTTTACTTGCGCAAGTCTTGAATTTGACGAACAAAGAAGTTAGGAAGAAGTGAGGAGTGTAAAAACCAGCAGAATTGCCGTACAGACTTGCCTGTACATGGCGATTCTGTTTTTGCTATCATTCGCTCTATATAAAATTTGACATTCCTTTTCATTGGTTTTCTGTTCTGGTTTTTCGTCTGTAAAATTCATTGTGGCTCGAAGTGTTTGTTTTGTGAGAATATTAATAACAATTGTTAATTTGCTTCAAATAAAAAGAAATAAAATGGTCAAGTAAACTTGCTCTATCTAAACGCTACAGCAAGTTTAATAAAAAATTTTATGACTTGCGCAAGTAAAATTGCCTCGTGAAAATTGGGACTTATTTAAATGAATTTTATTGCACGAAACTTTTTCTATTTGATAATTGCAGCGCTCTAGAAGAGAATTTTATATAAAAAAGAACGTAGAATGAATCTCTAGGTCTTCTATTGACAACTGAAAAAATTTTCATGCAACTAATTTCATGAAAAAAAATGCTTAATGTAAATTAGGTATATGTATGTGACCCGGTCTATGAAAAGGTGGCTTATGACTCAAAAACAAAATTCCGAGAAATCAGCTGTTAAAGATAAACAATGCATTTCGTCAGTTTCTCGGTAGTTGTTCTACTTTGTTCTGTTTCTGTTGGTCTTTTCCGTTATAAAGTAGTGAAGTTTTGAGTTTGAGGGGAAAGAACTGTGTACGGTTGTTGTTGTTAAAATGTCATTTATTTCCAATTCCAGTTATTATCTTCATTCTCGATTTTCAATAAAATTCTGTTGTTCTTTCATTTGTGCTCTTCTTTCTCTACATTTTTAGTACACTTCTAAGCAAATTAGGACTTTCTGCTTTTCACCATGTTAAAGAGGGTCTCAAAAACTATCCGAACTGAAAAAAAGTGAAAAATAATTTTTCAAGTCATAAGCCATATTTTCATAGACCGGGTCACATATATTAACAAAATTTAAAATTTTACTTTAAAATTATTACAGAAATTATTTTTAAAAATTTTCTTTGAGGGTATAATTTTGTAAACCGAAAACATTAAGTGATGACAAATTTTACATGTATTTTGTTTTGTCATTTATATACTTTCCATGTCGGTATTGTGTAGCAGAATTATCAGCGAAGTAAAATAACCCATAAAATGGCTACTAAAAACACAGCTTTAAAATTAAATACGCCTCGTTTAACACGAAGAAGGCGTTGCAACACTGCATTATTAAAAAGCGTGCAAAAAGCAGTTGTAAAAAAATGAAGCTTACCTCTATCCCTTCCTTCATCACCTGTCTTCTCTATCACTATCCCTTTCCTAAAGAAGGTAACTTCTAGTAATAGTAGTAAGCATTCATTGCCTGAGTCTTACTTCTCTTAAAAAGTAAAAATAAAAAAATTTTAGTTTTATGAAATTTGGCCCTAAATATTTGTTTATACATACATCAAAAACGTTTTTAATGCTGGTGACACAACTGGGACTAACAACGAATTTCGCCTACCAAAACGAATTCGTCGTTTAGAATTCGCTGTGTAAATTCGTCTCATGACATAACATAACAGCTGTTAAATTGATTACTTTTTTTTTACTCTGTGTGCAAAGAGAGAAAAAATTGATTTTTTATCGTTCTCCGGGCAGAGTAGCAAGCCGGCCAAAAAATTCCGGCGGCGGCTGAAAGACAAATATTTTCGGCGGCGGCGGCTGAACGGCTTAACGCTAATTTTTTTAAGCACATAAAAAAATGTTTCAACCCAGTCTGTTTCTAGAAAAGTACGTGAATTATTGAATCACCACGGTGTAACATTAATTATTTTGCAATAGTTTGAATGTTGGAGTAATTGATGTCCTAAATGCCAATAAAAATAACTTCGTAAATAATTTGTTAAACCATAGCAACTAGACTATACATAAATTTCATTTAAGCTTCCTGATTGAATTAAAAATTAGTTACTTTATTGCAACACTGATACGGATGAAAATAAAAAGCTTTGATCAAATAGTTATAAAAAGTCGGCTGACTGCTGCAACAAAAAGTCTATGTAAACGTGCATGGATTTAAGAAGGGACTCCAATAGAGAACGTAAGTTTTGTCGCAGCTACGTTAGTCCCGGTTCACATACTTCAACTTATGTTGATCAACTCTTAATTCAGCTGTAAGAAAAAAAGAGACATTTGTACTTTTTCCTCCGTCTCTCTTACAATTGAATTATGAGTTGATCAACAAAAGTTGAAGTGTGTGAACCAGGACTTACCGTTCATATACACATTTTCTCTCTATGTGGAAGCAAAATCAACTATTTTTCAGGGACGCTCGCTACCATATTAATACGAAATACATATAAATAAAAACTATAAACAAGTTGAGTAGACACAATATTAAACATAATTCAAAAAGTATAAAAAATAAAAGACAACATATCGGCTGAGTATTAAGCCGTCGGCGGCGGCTTGGCTTGTTGAAAAAAATTGGCTGAGTGGCTAGCCGCCAGCAGCGCCGTTACGGCTTGCTACTCTGTCTCCGGGGTAAGAAAACGCGGTGTATAACGAATTTAACGACCAACGCCGTGATAGTGTGTGTGTTTTATATACACAAATATCAAGGCAAATTCATGACAGGTAAAGTTAATACTAAAACAAAATACAAACAATAAAAACAACATGATATTTTGTTGTTGCCTTGGAGGCTCGTATGTCAAAAGCAGCTGATTGAAGTTACTCAAGCAGAGATCTAGGCCATGGTAGCTCACAACCGGCTGAGCCGAGCCGTCGATAATTTTAGTCAGCTAAGGCACCGCTGGAAAAAGTTTGGTTTATGTTTCCTGAAAAACAGCCGCCAATTCTTCATGTACAATATAATCTAATAATTATTTGATTTATTTAAAAATATTTATTATTTGACATATTTTCATGATATGTATTTGATAGTGGCTAAGCATTGTCTATATATTTCATTGGCCAAATTCATTTGCCAAATCATCAGTAGACTTCAGCCATATGTTTTGAACAGTTACAAACCTCTTATCTTATGGACAGACTTTCAAAAACTATTTGAGAGTTCATAAATAATAATATATGTATTTGAAAATCGCAAAAGAAAAATAAGCGTAGTAGGCCTAGAAACTTTAACAAAATATATGGTTGAAGTCTACTAATGACTTCGAAAAGCACCAACCAAATATACAGACAATGCTAAGCCACCAGCAAATAAATTTCAATGAAAATAAACTTATGACAATATGTCAAATAATAAATTTCTTAAATGTTAAATTTATACTTTATTTTTCATTTTACCTTATAAATACTTTTATTGCTATCCAATGGATTTTTAATTGTATAAAGGTGTAGAAAAAAAAATATTCATATCGAATATAAATTATTTGCTGGGTTTTCTTAAAGTTCTAAACTTAAAGGGCTATTAGACAGGCATACTTGTCTGCAGACATGTACGATGACATACTTTGGGTTTTGCTATTACACTGTCGAACGCTGACGGCATACTTCAGAATACAGAAATTTTTGAAGCGAAAGCATGGCTATGAAGCGGAAAGTTGTAGCGTCTCTTAAGGTAGAATTAGTAAAATCGTATCGTGATGTTGCGTGTCAGCTGACAAAAACTGTACCATATAAAGGGTGTTTTTTATTGAGGTATAGAACTTTAAGTTGGCATCACTTTTTTAACTGGCGGCCATTTTGTCAGCTGTCAAATGATTAATATTTAGTTTGGTTTGGCATTTCATCATGAACAGGTTGACAAAAGAACAACGCTTGCAAATCGTGCAAATTTATTTCGAAAATAATGGTTCAGTTTGCGAAGTTTACCGCAAGCTCCGTCCATTTTATGGTCGACATAATCGTCCATCAGAGCAATTAATTCGGTTAACCATGGAGATCCGCACTACGTTTACTCTATGTGATAATACGCATCCGCAGAGACGTCGAACAGTGCGCACCGAAGAAACAATTGCCGCTGTAGAGCAAAGTGTTGAAGAGGACCCGAATGAATCGATTCGCCACCGTGCACAGCAATTGGAGCCGACTAACCGACTATTTTGTTCCCGAATTGGATGGCATGAATGTGGATGAGTTGTGGTTCCAACAAGACGGCGCTACATGCCACACAGCGCACGTCACAATCGATTTATTGAAGGAAACATTCGATGAGCGCATAATTTCGCGGAATGGACCTGTCAATTGGCCACCAAGATCGTGTGATTTGACACCATTGGATTATTTTCTTTGGGGATATGTGAAGTCGCTCGTCTACGCCAACAAACCAGAAACGTTAGGGGACTTGGAAGCCAACATTCGTGGCGTTATTGCCAACATACGGCCCCATATGCTCGAAAAAGTGGTTGAAAATTGGACCTGTAGAATTAGCTTATTTCGAGCCAGCCGCGGCGGCCACATGCCCGAAATCATATTTAAACATTAATGGCATAAAACTATCCTTCCAACAAAGCCAAATTTATGGACATTAACACGATTTTCTTGTGTTTTATTTCAATTCGAAGTTCTATACCCCTCAAAAAAACACCCTATACAATGCATGTTACTAGTTATAAAATATGTGGTGGTAGAACTGCTGACGTAGGAATCTGCAGAAAACAGATTTTTCTGTAGCGAATGTCAAAAACGCCGCATTTAATGCTAGACAAAAAAATGTTCTGTGCAAACTGTTACATTTTCTATAACTTGTGCACAAAGTTGAATGATACGGCAAGCTGTAAAGTAGAATGATACGATTTTACTAATTCTACCTTCAATCTATTATATCCATTAATTTTCAATTGGTTGTTGTGGTACAGATCTGGTTTTATTTGCCACAATTGTGACCAGCTCTTATGAACTCTTCCCAGAAAATAACACTAACAAAAGAAATTTTTTTTTCACAAATTTACGGTACGCACACAGCAGCGTCAACAAGCGAACTGAATTTTTATATGAAAGTATGACGGAGACGATATTAGACGAGTATGTTGGTATGCGATAGACATCAGAAAATCAAATATTCTTGAAAACCAACATACATGTCTAACGTACTCCAAAAACATGCTATTAGACAGTGAGATTTGGTATGCCATCGTACATGTCTGCAGACAAGTATGCCTGTCTAATAGCCCTTTTACTACGCTTGTTTTTCTTTTGTAATTTTCGTAAATATTATTTGTGAATTCTGAAATAGTTTTTGACACAGGAATTTTTGAAAGTCTGATTTGGCAAAGCACCAATGAAATATATATATAATGCTTAACCACCAGCACGTAAATATCTACTTTATTTAGTTTTTAATTCTTTTTTATCTTAAATTTTGTATTTCATGTTATTTGATTATCAGCTTTCGCCGACAATTTTTCCAAGAGCTGGCGCCGCCAAAAAAATTGTCCAGCGCAGGTCTCTATATATAAACAACTTTTGACATACGAGCCAAGAGTTATATGAATTCGCCTTGAATTAGGCAAAAAAAAAAAATAGATCAGCTGTGTTTTCAAATTTACCTGTTATGAATTTGCCTTGACAAATATGTTTTATTTTTAGCGGCGAATATTCGTTGTACGTCCCAGTCAACGTTGCCATATTTTTTTTTCTCAAAAACCTTCAAATGGAACAATAAAAATCTTTTTTCTCATTAAAAATCTGTTTTTAGTGATTTTACTCAAAATATATTAATATGCATTGATTTTACTGAATTCAAATTCAGGAAAAATTTATATTGTTTTAAGTGAACTAACAACCATAAATATTTACTGAATAGAAGAACATGTATAAGATAAATGTATGTATACACATAATTTATACTTTTGATGAAGGAGAAAAGAAAATATGTTAGTACTTTAGTCAAAAGGACATTAAATAATACACTAAAAGTATCAAATATCCTATTCTTAAGAATCTTATTTTTAACAAAGAAATCTTTTAGTCTTTTTAACATCCCGAAAAACTTCAAAAATAAGATAAATCTTCTTATATGGTAACGCTGGTCTCAGTCGTATTCATTGAAATTATTCTTTGGTTGGTTGGGGGGGGGGGGGGGGAGGTGAAGGGAGGATGCATTATACAGGCAATTTTTAATAATTCAAAGGGTGGGGGGGCAAAAGCAACTCTTAGCAGTATAGGCTTTCTACGCCAATGATTGTCTTGCTGCCATAAGACTGGGTTCACTTTCAAAATTTAAGAACCAAACTAAAAACACACGATTTTAAACATCCTTGCAATAACAGTAAGATATCTTGATATGAAAAATATTTTTGTGTAAATTAATAATCCATAAAGTATTTTTCATTTTGGACGAACATTCGTAAAATATTAAGCGAATAATACTCTGGTGTAAATTATGCAATTTCTAAATGTCACTACATCTTTTAAAATAGAACTGATGGAGAAAAACTAATAACGCTATCCCAATCAGAAAATAAAAATACAAAAGGTGCAGTTAGTTTTTATTTGAATAATACAAAAGAAACTTTATTTTGTTGTGATGTGATAACTCCCAAAAGCGAACAGAAGCGTTGAAACACGACACCAAGAGTTGTATTTAAATATTAGTTCTTCTTTTATTTATTTATTATGGTTGTATTGATGTCAATTAAATTTGTGATTCCCCGGTTAATGCAAATGTACGTACCCATGTGTTGAGGACGGCCAAGAAGTTGAAGTTTATTTTGAAGGGGTTCTCACAAAATGCCATAGAAATAAAATTGTTTATCAATTAAAGAAAAAATTCGATCGAAGTGTTCCGTACGAACACCAGATATGTAATTTAATACAAACTTCATCCTATATAAAATAAGGTTTTTAGTTTTTTTTTTGTTTTTGGGGGTCTTTTCGGTTTTTGCGTTTTTTCGGCGGTTTTTGCGCTTTTTCGGTTTTGGCGATTTTTTTAAGTTTTGGCTCTTTTTGTAGTTTTGACACTTTATTTTCTTGTTTTGGCGATTTTTTTCGGTTTTTGGCGTTTTTTCATTTTGGCGATTTTTTTTTATTTTTGGCGATTTTTTTAATTTTTGCGATTTTTTTTTATTTAAAATATTTTTTAGTTCTGGCGACATTTTCGCGTTTTGGCGATTTTTTTCGATTTTTGGCGTTTTTTTCATTTTGGCGTTTCTTTTCATTTTGGCGATTTTTTCGAATTTGGCGATTTATTTTAGTGTTAGAATTTTTTTTTAATTTTGGCGATTTTTTTTTTAATTTTTGGCGATTTTTTTTTTGGTTTGGCGGTTTTATAGTTTTTGGTTTTTTTAGTTTTACCGTTTTTGAAAATTTCAAGCATTTGCCTCTTACGGTTTCCAAGATATAGCAAATTGTCAAAATTACATAGTCAAAATTGCATTAACTGATGGACCACCCTTTAATTTTAATTTTTTTAAATTTTAGTGTTAATTGTTGTAGTCTGTATAAAAATACACTAATTTTACAAATTTCAAGTTTCAATATACATATGTTCATACAATTGTATGTATATTACATGGGATTTTAACATTTTTCGTTGCTCGTTTTGGAACACCCTTTAATTTTTAATTCTCATGTATTTGTTGTTGTAGCGGCCAAGGTTCTACATACTGCGTCCAAATTTCAGGTCCGCAGCTCTTACGGTTCCTGAGAAAATACCGTGTGACGGACAGACGTACAGCGTAGCGAAAACAATAGGGTTCCTTTTCACCTTTGGTGTACGGAACCCTAAAAATGGAATGGTTTCTTGTGTATTTTAAGAATGCATATTACTAAATTTTTTTTTTTAAATTTCCCCATTCCAACTAATAAAAGACAGTGGAAGTCATTTTGAAACCCAACAATTTAAATTGTACCAATTTAAGTTGAAGCAGTCTATATACATATATATTTTCCTTTAACTCCCACTGGAGCATAGGACGCCTGAAGCAGTCTACTCTATGGCCCAATAATTGACTTCTCATTTGTCATTTATCTTGAAGTGCCTCTTAAGTACCGAATTCATTTTTTCAGTATAAAGTTGAGAGCCATGTAAATGCCCAACCTTGTCTATTTAAATCACACTTAAGTCTTACGAGCATACCATATGTTATTGTGCTTGTGTGTGTTTATTGAAAACATATACATAAACATCATGAGGTCGTATTAAAAAGAATTTCGCTTAATTTTCATAAATATATAACATCTGCATAGTATCATATCATGGAATAAATAAATAGAAAAATGCGTTCTGATGCTCTTTTGGTTTCATAAAATGTGTTCTTATGCAATTTTAATTTTCTACATGTCGATAACCTAACTTTCTTAATTACATTAAACATCTGTTTTCTTTTAGAACTATCAACATTTCACAGTGCTACCATACTTTCATAGTATTTAAGTGATCATTTGATTTTACGACTGAAGAAATGAAACTACAATTAAGTGCAACTTAAAATTAAGGGGCTATTAGCTAAATGACACTTAATTGAGAAGTCGATTATTGGGCCTAAATATATTTTTTCAATGACAATACGCCAACAAGGAATGAAATGTAGTATTTAAAAATAAAATAGAAATTAAAATAAAAGAACGTGTATAAGCTGACACCTTTTATAACCGGCCAAAAATACCGCGATGGTGATACATATATATATATATCATATATATATATATATATATATATATATATATATATATATATATATATATATATATATATATAGAAATATACAGAACAATATTTTAATAAAGATTTTTAACCACCAGCAAATAAATTTTACTTATAATAGAATTAAAATGTAGGGCTTTACATGAAGGACTTTACTTGAAGGACTTTATTGACATTTAAATAAGAAATTAATCCTTTAACTGCCGTATTCAGAAAAAATAATTAAGGTTTCCTAAAGGTTTACGAAACAAATTTTGTATGGAAATTTATTTGGTAAACATTCAGTAAACATAAATTATTTTTCTATATATATGATTTTAACAGGCTAAAGTTCGTATCGCTTTTTAAGCCAAATTACATGTGATAATTATTAATGAACAAATAACACCAAATTCAGCAAATTGAAATACGATGAATCAAAAACAATTCACATATTCCCTTTGCAATAAAATGCTAAGTATATAAAGTAGAAATCTACATCAACTGACACCACACACAGTGGACCAAACACAAAAGAACGCTGATGATGAAGGTTTAGTGGCCCTCGAAAACGGCTGGCTGTTCCGTACAACTATGTGTTGTCAGAATATTTACAACTAACTTTGGTGTTTTTTGTTCATTAATAATTATCACATGAGCCTCATAGCACAATTTTATGGCAAATATTATTTTTTAATCAGAAATAATTTTTTAGTCAGGCTTAAGTTCAGTAATTTCAATTCTTTTTATTGAATGAAATATTTTTATTAATTAATGTGAGTTTCTAAAGAAGAGAATAAAAATTAAATTAGACTTTTAAGCTGGGGAAAATACCGATATTTTTCTGTGCAGCAACGCACTTCATCAGCACCCTAGTCTATCTACTTGGGTAGAGATTGTTATTAACATCAGCTATTTAACGTAAATTCTAATGAAACGGAATGTGAGAAATGATTGTTGTGTACAATTATTGATTTACCTTTGGTAAATACATATGTAAGTATCACTATTTATTTTCCCTGTTTTTCCATTTTTTCATTTTTCTATTTAGGTTAGCACGAAGTTATATTACTCTACCTTTTTTTTTATTTAGAACCCCTTTTCAAAGTAGCCAAAAATACCAACGTATAATACCATAACCTCAAATAAAAAACTTAAGCGGCATAATTTTTGAGCATAATTTGTTTGACCAAAATCGTTTATTTCCGGCGGTTATGGCTTGATATGCACAGAATTTTTCTTCACCAATTAGTTAACATTCTTAACTGGGCAAAAGTACAAAACATTTTAATTGTCCCAATGACATTTTTTTTGGCTTAAAAAGCAATACGAACCTTAGCCCGTTCAAATCACAAATATAGAAACAAATGGAGTTCGAATAGTAATTAAAATTAACTAAGACATTTTTTTTAATATTGAACTTTGTCAGCAAAAACTTTATTGACTCTATTAAATTTTTCATTGGATTTTTAATTGGATTTTTAATCAACTAAATTTGTAAACAAAAGTTGAATTTATTTAATTAAATTTTTAATTGAGGGAAGTTAACTTCAATTTCCCTTTGAATTATACTCGGGCATAAGCTTCAAAAACGACATTACATATGCATACATATTTATTACATATTTGTCTGCTTTGTCAATGGAGTCAACTACAATTTAGTTCCAAATTAGACTCAGCTGTACATTTGCATATTTTCTGCTTTGTCAACAAAAGGGCGTCTACTCTGTACTCGTAATTCGAAAGGAAAAAAAATGCTTTCGAATCTGCATGCCATTAAAGGCCGGGGTACAATGAATCCGTCATACGTTTAACTTCGCCTTTTTCAACTGACATTAACGTAACGACGGAGAAGGTTGTCACAATGCGTACTTTATTGACGGAAGCATTTGAACATCTTCCATAGGTTGGTTCTCCATTTTATTTATTAAATTCAAATTTTTTTATTTATTTCGTTTATTTCTTTTGTTTAATTTTATTTTTGCTGCCACAAAACACAAAAATCTAAAACCAACAAATATCTGTCAAACTACTCAACGTACGCAAAAAGTTAAAAGTTGACCAAATTTTGCACTATGCGTTGACGGACACGCACTGAATGTAACAGACCTCATAAGAAACCGTGTATTTCAACTTAGCTGTCAGTTTAAAAGGACGAAGTTTAACGCATGACGGATTCATTGTGCCCCGGCCTTAACACACAGATCCGAAGGCATTCTCTTTCGTTTCAAATTGCAGAGAAGACCACCAGTAGTTGAAATCTTGTTACATTGAAAATGTTTTTATTCAAAGTCTTACTATAAGCATATGCAGTTTTTTTAAGCTTATTTAAAAAATTTTGAAATCAAGTCTACTGAAGACTAGGGATGGACACTATAAAAAAAAATTAATGTGTTTTTTTCGATGTGATGCGTCGGAAATATGCATCGATCTTGCATCGATATTTCATATGTATGTATTATACATCGATGTTTTTATACATCGATTGTTTTTTTTTAATTATTTATTGTACAGGGTGGGCCAAAAGAAACCAAGGGGTGTAAAAGTTTAATAACTTTTTTGTTTATTAACTTTTTTTTATTTTTTCTTTCAGATTATATAATATACAAAATGGAAATTTTTTTACACTAAGTGTGAAAAATGATGTCTCTTAAATGACCACCGTTTTCAGCTTCGCACTGATGGGCTCTTTTTAGAGCATTTTCCATAACATCTTTCAAAACTTGTGGCTGTAGCGTTCGAATTTCTGCAACAATGTTTGCCTTGAGTTCAAGGATTGTCTCTGGCTTGTTCACATACACTCGCTCCTTCAAAAAAACCCCAAAGAAAATAGTCGGGTGCTGCCAACTCTGGCGATCGCGCTGGCCAAATAATTTCCGAATTTCGAGAAATTATTCGCTCTCCAAAAATTTGACTTAAAAGTGCCATTGTGTCTCGGGCAGTATGGGCAGTGGCTCCGTCCTACTGAAACCACATACCAGGTCTGTTTTCAAGAGCAGGACGTAAAAAATTTTCTATCATAAACCGATACCGCTCTCCATTTACGGTTACAGCACTTCCACCTTCATTCTCGAAGAAGTAGGGCCCAATGACATTTTCAGATGTGATCCCACACCATACTGTACACCTGATGGAGTGCAATTGGCGTTGATGAATGGCACTTGGACTTTGAGAACCCCAGAACCTACAGTTCTGCTTATTAACAAAGCCTTTCAAATGAAAATGAGCTTAAAATAATTGATCTCTGGTTTAAATAATAAAATTCTATTGTTCTGGTTCTCTGTTCAGTTGTGAACCTCTCCATTATAAATTCTCCAAGTGTTGTCTATATAATCTGAAAGAAAAAATAAAAAAAAATTAATAAACAAAAAAGTTATTAAACTTTTACACCCCTTGGTTTCTTTTGGCCCAGCCTGTATTTTTTTAAAATCTCAAGTTTATTTAACATCTCCCAATACTTTTTTTGAATACTGTTTAGAAAGAAAAGTTTACCAACTCTTTCACCACTCAATTTGATTCTTTGTTGAGTCATCACCTGCGCCGCTTGTGAAAAAACTCTTTCAGACGGAACCAATGTTGCCACCATTGTAAGGTATTTTAAAGCGATCTTGTAAAGTTTGGGAAACTGCGATTTATAGTTTTGAATGACTGAATATCAAACTGATTTTCGTTCAGTCTTCCAACAGGAGTATTAAAAAATGGCTGATTTCCAGCCACTTATTAGCCGAAAAAAGTCGGCGGCGGCGACTGGTCAAAACTATTCAGCGGCTCGGCTTACAAAATCCTACCTTTAACTATGTAAAGGCAAGTTGTGAAAATGACACTTAAAGTTTTTTGTTTCAGCTTAAAATGCTTTAAATTTACCAAATCTTTTTTATGATTTACTTTTAGCAAAATCTTTCAATACAAAACCAAACAAAGAAAAAATATCTGAATATTTTAATTCATTTCTATATGATAATGAGGAATTTGTAATTTTTTTCGCTTTTGTTCCCATTAAGCTTAATATTTTTTATAATATGCACCGCAAATGCCATGGAAAAATATGCTCGGAAAAAAGCCAACATTTAATGAGCACCAGAGGCCAGTTTTGTGAACTATAACCATATAAATATAGCAACAGCATTAACAATAAAGTAAAACATGTTCAGAGCAGGCAGTAGGAATGGGCGTTATGGACGGATACCATGATTTTTGAAAGGGGGTGGTACACACACACACTGTAAACAGGCAAAATACCAGAAGAGATCTACAAAGTCCGCTTTTTTATGTCGTTGCTAAAGTATAAACTTATCAGCAAACGAAAGCAATATGAGCCTCAACGTCATCCTCATCAACAAAATCATCATTATCGTCATCATTGGCAAAATGTTATAAATTAAAAGCGGAAAATGCAGCTGGCATTGTAAAATTGCCAAACCTGTAACAAAAGCAACAACAGCAACAACAGAAATACTGTAATAGCAACATACAACTAACATAGCAACACTAGCGAAATGCATGTAGCTGTTGCAAGTGCAACACCAGCTTATGGCACTCACACATAAAACTTTAAGGCTCAATCAGACGTGACATAACAATAGCCATAGAGAGCAGCCGTTCGAACCAAACAAATGGGCAACACTGTATTCGATTATACGTGACTCGCCATAACGCCATAACTCTCACCATAGAAACCAATTAAATTTTGGTTTGGTGATGGTTATGGCGTTATGGCTATGTCACGTCTAATTTAAGCTTTAGGCCTGTTATATTTCAATAATTATTGTTTGTTTGACGAGCATCACTCTATCCCATCCATACGTGAAGAGGAGGAGGACTGGCGTTTGATGAAGTTGGGATTTATAGAGGAACATTGAAAATGTTTTTTATACGCTTATAAAATGGTGTGTGTGTGTGTGTGTGTGCGTGTGTGTAAAAGAGTGTCAAAAAGTGCGTCTCATTGCCTGATAAATAACGAAGCAAACAACAACAACAACTACAATAATGAAAATATTATAATAAGGCAAAAGTTTTTTTGTTTCTCAATGCCCCCATGCATTTTAAAATTAAAATGCTACAGGGGACCAACTAAATTGTGTTTGTTGTTGGCTTCAAATATCTTCCATATGAGAAATATTCATTTTAAAGCTTGTTTGTTTTTGTAAAAGAGAATGTGTTGAAATTTTTCACAACTTTTAATAATGAATATCGTCAAAATGAAATGTAAATTTTTATTATCAAGCAAGTAGACTATTTTGCTTTAAGATTTGATTTTTGAAAATTTGTTTTAATACTAGCGTAATTTTGAACAGAATTTAAACAAAAAATTGTGAATAATTAAAATATGAGTTTTGAGAAAGCATCTTTGACAAAAATATAAATTTTGAATAGAGTAAATGAAAAAAGTATTAAAAAAACTCATCTGAAAAAAATACATTTTGAAAAAGTACGGAAGTACCTTCAAAAAGTACTTTTGAGGGAAGTACTTACCCTTACCTTATAAAAGCAGTTCTCGATAATTAAAAAAAAAATATTTAAAAAAAATTAATAAAAAATTAATTTTTAAAAAAGTAATTAAGAAAGTATCTTTAAAACAAGCAGTTTTTTTTTTAAAAAGTACACGATTGAAATATGTATATCTATTAAATTTTTTTTATAATAAATTTTCTATTGTAAATTTTTGCGGTCTAATTCATAAAATATATTTTATTGTTATTACAGGTTCATTTGACAAATTTCCCATATAAATATGTCAAATAAGCGCTTAATAAACCTGAAATATTTATTATGAACAAGACAGTTAATATATAATTTTTTTTTATAAATTTTTACCACCATGTTCATAAACAAATAAAATGAATTTGAAATCCATTTAAGAAAATTTTGTATGAAAAATTTTAAATAAAATACATTTCAAACTTATTTTAAATTTTATTAATATACGGGTTAATATGTATTGAATTTAAATTTTGACGGTCTAATGCATAAGAAATATTTTAGGTTTATTACAGGTTTATTTGACAAATTTCGCTTAATAAACCTGAAGTATTTTTTATGAATAAGGCAGTGAATATTTAAAAATTTATATTTAGTTTTTTCATAATAAAAAATTTTTTGTAACTCTTTTTTTTATAAAAATATACATTTTAAATAGTACTTTTTTATTTATTTTTTGTTTCATGAAAAATACCTTTTCGAAAAAGTACGTTCCAAAAATTTTCTAAAGGTACGTAAAGGTAAAAATACGTTTCATTTAAAGTACATTTAAAAAAGTACCATCAAAAAAGTAATTCTTAAAAAAGTAGGCTTTACATGAAGCACGTTTTAAGAGAGAGTATTTTTTAAAGAATTTTTAAAAGACAGCAAATATTAAGACAATTACTTTTTCAAAAGGTACCTTTTAAAAAGTACATTCTAAGAAATGTAAGAACCCTTAGAAAAAACAAATTATTAAGAACTTTTTTTTAAAGAAATTCCTTTAAAAGAAAGTAAGTTCATTTTACAAAAAGTTCACTTTGGAAAATTATTTCCAAAAAGGTACTTTTTGGAAAAAGTGGGTTGTTATCGAAAAGTATCGTTTAAAATATGTATCAAACTTTTAAGAAGTACTTTTAAGAAAGTACCTTTTAAATAGTACCTTTTGAAAAGTACCTATTAAATAGTACCTTTTGAGAAGTACCTTTTAAATAGTACTTTTCGAAAAGTACCTATTAAAAAGAAACTTGTAAAAAGTACCTTTTAAAAAGTATCTTTTAAAAGTACTTTATAAAAAAACACCTTTTATAAAGCACCTCTTGAATAAATAGTAGCTTTCAAAAAGTACTTTTCAAAAAGTAACTTTTGAAAAATTACTTTTAAAAACTATCTTCCAAAAAGTTGCTTTGAAAAATCACCTTTTGAAAAGTACCTTTTAGAAAGTACATATCCAAAAAGTACCTTTTCGAAAAAGTACCTTTCTATAAGTGTACCTTTTAAGAAAACATGTTTCATAAAAAGTACCTTTAAGGAAATTTCCTTTAAAAGAGTACTTCTAAAAATTCTACTTCTTAAAAAAATATATTTTGAAAAATTGTTTTTATAATCCTTAAAGGAAAGCAAATTTCAAAACAAGTATCTTTTCAGATAGCACATTTTGGTACTTCTTACCATTAAAAAAAAGTACTTTTTGAAAAAGTATGCAATTTTTCAAAAAGTTCCAAGTTCCTTTCAAAATATAACATTTCAAAAAGTGCCTTTGAAACAAAAATCTTTACGAAAAGTAACATTTTAAAAATAATTATCTTTCAAAAACAAAATAATTTTTACACAAAAAGTTTCAAAAAAAGTTCATTACAGTGGAAGTGTAAATGAAGAAGTTGCTTTAAGCACTTTTAAAAAGTCAGCAAATCTTTGAAATAGTCTTTTAGAAATATCACTAATTTAATATATAGCCGGCTTTGAGGTCGAACTTATTTTGCATGGTCCCATTAATGGTTCGACAGCAATTTGGTTAAACCTTTTAGCTCTACACGGCTTTAATGTTTTTTATTTAATTTATTTTTTTGTATTTTTCTTCTTTGTATTTATAAACTGGCATTTTTGTTTCAAAACTATGGGAAAAAAACTCACGCACACATACTAAAAACAATATGTATACAAATTTATCAAAGGTATGCGTAAGTTCCCTCCCCCCAAAATGTCAGCGGATGGGCTAAAGACCTCCTAAAAGTAGATTACATTATTTACTTGCATACGATGATAAAAAATAAACAACAGCAATTGTGTGTGTGTGTGTGAATGCAGTCATGTACTTATTTTTACTTCGACTTCAACTGTTTCTGTGTGTGTGTGTTGACGGCATGTGCGTTTAAACTTTTTCTACTTGTGGGTTTGTTGTGTTTGTTTATTTTTTTTTTTAAATTTTTTACAATTTTATTTTCGTGCGTGTGCGAATGAAAAATAAAATATATAAAAATTGCCTACACTAGCGTCAACGTTGCAAAAAAAAAAAAAAAAAATACAACAAAACCTCAATAGGACACAGTGTTGAGCCTTTCTTTTTTGCGTGCATGAGCGTGTGTGAGTATGTGCCCAGTCGTATGGACATTTGAGTGTGTGTGTGATGATGTTTAATGATATTTTGTTTGTTATGAGAAAAAATACTCTTATTCCTTAAATGCACTCGCAACGGCAGTTTCGCACAAAAAAAATTATGGATGCAAACAGTACAACAATAACATAAAATCAGGCTGATGAATATGTTTATGTGTGTATGTGGGGATGTGCACAGTAATAATAAAAAAGCTGCTGCATTTTTGTTTCAAACAGTGGAAAAAAAGAGATTCGTCGCTGGTGCGTATGGGCAATCAGTGCGTTCTGCTGCATTTAGTGGCTGTCGCCGTCATTGTTGCTCTGGAAGTGTTGATAAAAATCACTGTTTTTGTTGTAAATTGTGAAAAAAATGACCAAAACGAAAAAGAGATACCAGATACTCTAGAATAAATGTAAAAAAACAGTAAAACCATAGATTGTGCAACAACATGCGGCAAATGAGGCAAGTCTTAGCAAAAAAAAAAAAAAGAAAAAACATTGCAGGCAGCAAAGTCAAGCAAGCAGTCGGCAACCATCAAATAGAGGTGCCAAATATGCAAGACCTCCTTCACTTTTTTCAGCATGTTTTTTAACGCGTTACACATGCACCATCCGCTTAAAAACTTACACACAAACACTTGCCTCGCACAATGACTTTTGTTTGTATCTCGTATATTTATAATAAATTTTTTTGTGCTCCAACCTCGTCGTCCTTAACTCATTTTATTGCCTATCGAAAGTGGCATATAAACAAACCTCTTACTCATTTACTTGAATTGTTAATACGACGGCAACAATGACAGCAACAACCATACTGTAGCTGATTAAACAGCAACAGCAAAAAAAAAAACTGGCTATAAAAAGCGAGATCTGCTTAAAATTAATGTGTGACATACAGTGCACAACACTACGGCAACATAAATGATTTAAATTGAAACTTAAACCTCTTACTCCTCTTTCTCCTTAGTACCCAACCAATCTTTTTTTAATATAAAATAGTCATGCCTGTTTTTTTTACATTCATTTGAGCAGGGCGCATTAATGATTTTTATTATTTTCATTTTAATTATGCATACGTATGTACTTTTTTTTAAATTTTTTTATCAATATTTTTTATAGAAAAAAAAAAGAAACAAATAATAAAACTCCTAAAAGTAGACTTTTTATTAAGCAAATAATTGGGTTAGTAATTGATATGCTAAAGCATATTTAAAAATTAATATTAACCTCAATTTTTCGTCGTTGTTATTGAATGATTTGTTGATGAATTGTGGAACAAAGAAAATAACTGGGTGAAAAATTTTATAGAGCACTGTTAGCAAAATAGCAGAGGATTCCATTACAAATATACAGGATATATATGCCCAATATTTCAGGGACAAATTTAGAAGTTTCCTGCTCTTACATCAAGATAGAAAATTAATCTATTTGAATTTATATATAAGTTAAGGATTTCAGATAATTTTGAGCAGAACTTTTGAAAACTTTTCAAAAACATTTGCTCAATTCGCAACCTATCAATGGATTCCGAAGTCGTACAAGCGTAATTTCTATATAAACATTTGGGGAATTCAAACGGTAGTCTTAAGTGTCATAGTGTCATAATGTCTTAAATTATTTTAATATAATTATTTTTGCTTTCGTTTTTCTTTTAAAACATTATGACATCATTTCTTATATTCCATTTCATTAAAAATCCACGTTAAATAGCGGATGTTAATAACAATCTCTGAGCAAGTAGATAGACATAAGTGTTGATGAAGTGAGTGGCTGCACTGAAAAATGCGAATTTTCCCCAGCTAAAAAGTCTGGCAAAAAATTAACGCATTTATTTAAAGATTTTATATTTTCGATTTTCAGAACTTAACAATAAATATGTTATTTTTTTTTTAATATTTTTAGGAAAAACATGAACATAGACATAGTTTTTAAGAAAAGCTACATTATTCATAATAATGTTATAAAGATTGAAAATTCTGATATTAAAAAAAAAAATATTTCATTCAATAAGAATTGAAAATACTGAACTTAATTAAGAAATTTTAAGAATTTTTAAGAAATTATTACTGATTAAAAGTACTTTTTTTAAGAAAAATTTTTAGACATTTTTCGTTAATAAAGTTTTTATAAAATTTGTTTGAATACTTTTTAAAAAATATATTTCAAACATCACTTTTTTAATAAAATTTATAAACATTTTTTTAGAATACTTTTTCAAAAAATTTATTTTTTCAAGAAATAGTTCTTATAGAAAGTTCTTGTTTTTTAAAAAGACAATTTTTTCGAGAGGTGCCTTTTTGAAATATATGTATTTTTTCTCAAAAGGTACTCTGCAAAAATTAATTTTCGAAAAAGTTTCTGTTTTCGAAAAGCACTTTTCGCAAAAGGTACTTAAAAAAAAGTAATTTTGGAAAGGTACTTTTCTCAAAAAGTAATTTTCGCAAAAGGTACTTTTTTCAAAAAGTACTTTTCGTTAAATATACTTTTCTCAAGACGTACTTTTTTAAAAGCTAGTTTTTTGGATAATAATTTTTTTAAAAGGTACTTTTTCCAAAAATACTACTTTCAAAAGCCTTTTTTTCAAAAGGGAATTTTTTTCAAAAGATACTTTTTTTAGGAATTTTTTCTCGCTAAGTTGCTTATATGAAACTTTAACATTTTCAAATTGCCAAATTTTCAAACTGAATTTTGGGTCACCATATGAAACTTACGCACGTACTGGCTAGCTAGCTAGATCGGGAGATGGGGGCAGGGATCGTGTTCCATGGGACTTAACATGAACAGAACAAGAAAAAAAAAATTACGTGCGTATTCTATGCCCTGTAGGTAAAAAAAAATATACAAATATCACAAATAAATCGAACTTCTCTTATCCATTTCGACGGAATTAATTAGCCCAGCTGTTGAAGACTAAGAAGGCTTTTTTTCTAAGCCATTTAACGTGTGAAAAAAACCCTGTTTCGAAAGATAAGTTTTTTCAAAAAGTAGTTTTTGCAAAAGGTACTTTTTTATAAGGTACTTTTTTCAAATATAACTTTTTGCAAAACACCTTGAAGAAGGTGCTTTTTTCAAATGGTACTTTTTTTAAAAAGGATTTATGTCCAAAAAGTACTTTTTTAAAAAGGTTTATTTTAAGAAGATGCTTTTACAAATAGTAATTGTTTAAAAATGTAATTTTTTAAAGAAGTACTTTTTCACAAGGTACTTTTTACACATAGTATTATTTTCAAAAGGTACTTTTTGCGCCAAAGTACGTTTTTCAAAGTAGTTTTTGTAAAATTTATGTTATCAAGAAGGTAATTTTTCAATTGATACTTTTTTTGAACATAAAATTTTTTCAAAAAGTACTTTTGCAGAAGGCACTTTTTCATAGGATACTTTTTTAAATTGATATTTTCTTATAAACATACTTATTTCAATACAAATTGGCATTTCATAGAGGATGTCAACTTTTTGTAGCGTGCGATACCAAACAATTATGTTTGTTTTTTTTCTGACAGAAAATGAATCTTTTTTTACTTCTTTATATATTTGTGTAGGTCGTCAGCAGCGCTACATTAGGTAAAATTTTAAGAAAAATCGTGTCACATTGTTCTGAAACACATACTTAATTGCTTTCTGTCGCACGCGACAAAAAGTGTAGTTTCTAGAAAGAAACTTTTTTTAAATGTATTTTTTTAAGTACTATTTCAGGAGGGCACTGCATTAAAAAGTTTAATTTTCCCAAAAGGTACTTTCTTCAAAAGTACTTTTTCATAAGGTATTTTTCAAGAAGGAATTGCATTAAAAAGTTTAATTTTCCCAAAAGGTACTTTCTTCAAAAAGTACTTTTTCATAAGGTTTTTTTTTTCAAAAAGTACTTTTTCACAAGGTATTTCTTTAGGAACGTACTTAAAGAAAGTACTTTTACATAAACTACTTTTTACAAATATGCCGTCTTATTTTCAGAAGATACTATTCTCAAAAGTTATGTTTTTCAAAAGTTACTTTTTCCCCAATGTATTTTTCCGAAAGGTAATTGATGAAAAAGGCTAATTTTCAACACGAACTCTTTTGCACAAGGTACTTTTTTTTAGATAAAAGTACTTTTCAAAATATTATTATTATTTTTTTTTTAAAGCAACGTTGTTTGTCACCATATTTAAAGCGTTTTAAATATTCGTTTTTGTAAATATTTTTCAGATATAAAATTTTTAGAGTTTTAAGAGTTAGAGTTTTATGTTGCATCTTTAAGCAGAAACTTAATGATTTTATATTAAGAAAACATATTTTCCCACCAAAACAAGTTTGCTAATGTGCTTGATCTTCCTTTACAACAAACAACATTCATCCCAGTTATGCAGTAACATTAATATGCAAATCTTGAGATTCCTCTGCAAAACTGGACATTATCACCCAAAACAGTATAAAATTAAAAAAAAAAAAAAAATATTAAAAATAAAACAGAAAATCAAATGAAAACTTGTCGAAAAGCAAGACCAAAAGCTACGGGTACTGTGATATGCAGCATCAGTAAAACTTCTGACCAAACTGATGACCAACTGAAACAAGTTTAAGAGCAACAACGACAGCAAAAAATAATAAAAAAAAATAATGGAAAGGAAACGTTTTGCAATAAAAAGTAGAGAAGCCGCTTGGGAAGAGGGGTGGCTTTTTATCTCAAACAAATCTCAAATCTACTGTCTGCTGTCTTAGAAAACATGTCAAAGTTCATTTAATCCTTTTCTGTTCGTTTTTTTTTTTGAAATTCATTCACGCTGATGGTGGTGGTTCGTTAAAATAATTGTGTTCTCTGAGAAGATGCTGCAAACAATCGTGTCCAGTTTTATAAAACCGGACTTTAAGGAATTTTTAAGAAGAATTAATTGTCATTGAAAAAGTAAAATTCTTTGTAATTTTTATTATAAAAGTTTTGCTATTTATTTTCGGCGTTGAAATTTTCATGTGAAAGTTCAGTGGAAATATTTTTGTTCATCCTGTTCTTGTGTTGTGTTGTGCCGTCTAAAAACGTGTTGAGCCGAAGGATCATCATATGAAGTGTCCAGTACGGCGCAATGATGATGCTGCTGCTGTGTGAGAAAATTTTCAAGGGAAATTATTTTATGATTCTTGTGATGCTATTTTGTTTGTTAAAGTGAACTATGAACTTTTTTTTTAAGATTTATATTGTTTTTGTTTTTTTTTTGTAACGGTTACAAATTTTATAAAGATTTTTTTTGTTTAACAGATTTTATTTATTTTCTTTGATTAAAGGCAGTAACTGATCTTTTTTTTATTTTATTGCAATTACTTTTTTTTAAATTGTATTGAAATGTATATTCCGACGGCATTTTATAGCTTATTTTCAATGTTAAGTTATAAGAAATTTCTTTGGCAGTTTTAATATGTTTAGTATGTTATAAATAATAGCAGAAGCCATACATAAATATTGGACATGATGGACAAGATTGTCTTAGAAAATGCCATTTTGAAGCAGTTCATGTCAATGAAGGAAGAAAGTAAAGCTTGCTTTTAAGGAAATTTTAGTCCAATATAGTAAAAAAAAATTTCCAATTCACTTGAATCCTTAAAAAAAACAGTTTTTTAAACGATTTAAAGATGGGAAAATTTGTCGAAAAAGGTGCACGTAGCACATATTAAAATATTCTCTCTCTTTAAGACATATGAGGCTATCAGCGCAGAGGTGGTATAACCCAACTATAAAAAAAATAGAGTAAACCAACTTATGGTATTCTAAAGGAAATGGAGCTGAAAAGTCGTTTTTGCACAAATCATAATATTGCAAAGTACTAAAGCCATTAAATAATTAAAAGGAGCAATTCTTTAAATAAATTGTTGTGGGTAACACCACTTCTGCGCTGATGGCAGATGGAGTTACTGAGAGTTATAAATGAAAAGTGCAAGTAGTTAAGAAAACTTTATTATCTTGGACTTTTACCACCGAGAAACAAAGTCAATGTTTTCTTGTTTGCTTTAGAGATATAAGAGTTAAAGACATAAACCCTTAAACTTATTTAAAAACGAGTGAATATTTTTTATACTGATAATTTTCTGGTGGTTTATCAATACTTTCGTAAATTTAGAATATGTATCTGTTGAAAAATTCGACAGTTTTTTATGTATATGAAAAATATAAATGGAATTTTTTATTGTTTTTCACACACATTCATATAAAAAAAGCATTGCTTCATCCGAAGAAGATCCTTATTTCAAGAAAGTAAAAAAGAATTAAGAAAAATATTTTTTAAAAAAAAGGTATTTTTAAACTTTTTTTCTTAAAAGATACTTTTAGCAAAAGGAACTTTTTGGTCAAAAGGTACTCGTACTTTAAAAAAATAGTACTTCAGTTTTAGAAAGTACTTTTTTCAAAAAGTACATTTTTAAGCACATTTTTCTCGAAAGTTACTTTTTCTCATATGCTAATTTTGCTCAAAAGGTACTTTTTAAAAATGTACTTCTGTCTCAAAAGGTACTTTTATTCACTAGGTACTTTTTCTCAAAAGGTAATTTTTCTCATACACTATTTTTTTTAAGAGGTACTTTTTGTAAAGGTGATTTTTGAAAAAGGTACTTTTTCATAAGGTAATACCTACTCCATAAGGTACTTTTTCAAGAGGAACTTTTTTCAAAAGTTCCTTTCTTCGAAAGGTACTTTTTTTAACAGATGCTTTATCAGAAGGTACTTTTTTCAAAGTATACTTTTAGTCACAAGATACTTTTTGTCAAAAGGTTGACAAAAAGTACCTTTTGAGAAAAGGCAGTTTTTCTCAAAAGATAATTTTTCTCAAAAGGCATTTTATCTCATAAGGTACTTTTTCTCAAGGTGATTTTTGAGAAAGGTACTTTTTCAGAAGTTAATCTGAACTTCAAAAGGTACTTATTTCAAGAGATATTTTTTTCGAAAAGTCTTTTCTTCGATAGGTACTTTTTTTAAAGATACTTTATCAGAAAGTACTTTATTCAAAAGATGCTTTATCAGAAGGTACTCTCTTAAAAAGATACTTTTAGCCAAAAGGTACTTTTTCTCAAAAGGTACCTCTTCTCAAAAGCCATTTTTTTCTCAAAAGGTACTTTTTCTCAAAAGCCATTTTTTCTCATAAGGTACTTTTTCTCAAGGTGATATTTGAAAAAGGTACTTTTTCATAAGATAATATGTACTTGAAAAGGACCTTTTTTCAAGAAATACTTTTTTCAAAAGGTTCTTTTTTCAAAACAAATTTTTCCAAAAGATACTCTATCAGAAGGTACTTTTTGCAAAAGCTACCTTTTCGAAAATATGCTGCTTAATCAGAAGGTACTTTTATCAAAACGTAGTTTTTCCAAAGTGCTTTTTTCAAAATGTACTTTTTTCAAAATATCATTGTTTTGTACTCTTTCTTAAAAAGCACATTTTGAAAAGAATCTTTTCAAAATGTACTTTTTTCAAAAGGTACTTTTTCTAAAAAAAAAGACATTTTTCAAAAGGTATGTACTTTAAAACCTACGACAAAAATAATTTGTGGAACATTTTAACATTTGTGGGCAAATAAGTATTTGGAACGATTTGGCGTCATACCACGTAAAATTTGGTTTGCTAACTTCAGTGTTCTCTCGATTACTAAATCGTTATAGTAAAACCTGTCTGATAAGATATCAAATTCGAAGTTCAATAACCGAAAATTTTTCCAAATTCAAGCAAACCTGCCGTCGAAAAAAATATTAAAAAATTCAAGCAATCCCCCTGCCAGAACAAAAAAGCAACGTTCATCAAAGGAGTTGAAATGGTTTACAAAAAATTTGGCTTACAAAGCGATACCAACTTCAGCCTGATCAAATCATAAATGTTTACAATATAATTCTGCTAAAAGTGTTTGACAACACCTCAAATCGTAATGCAATATTTTCTTGGCCATAAATAAAATTACTTAAGATTTGTGAATTTTTCGAGTACAGTTAAGATGGGGGTGGGTGTGATGTAGCGCCATCTGCGCCTAAACTACAGAACAAATAGTGATTTGTTTCTCTTTTAAAGCTGTAAAAATTTTTTGAGAAAACCAAAGTTTAAAAATTATTTTATTATTACCATAAGTTTCATGCAAGGCCACAGTGAGCTGAACAGTGGAATCAATGATTACTACGGGGACTGATATTGGGTTTTTTCTTAAAAAATGCATCCAGCTTCTTGTTTTCTTCTTTAACATTTGACCGTTACAATTCCATTAAAAAGGATACTTATACAGTCCTAATGAATAACTATTCTTTGACATTTAACTGAAAAATATAAATTAAAGGCCATTAAATGGTCAACTTTTCAACTACTGACTGACTGGCCAGCAGCCTGAATTAAAAAGGAGTAACGAAATTTTTGGCGCTAAATGAAACCTTTTATTAAAAGATGCTGTTGAAATTAAAATTAACCGCAACAAGGGACAAACAAAAGACGTGTAATATTAAAGCAAAAACCAGTTAAGCCACAATGTTTTTTTTGTCTTGAATATAAAAAACTAAAATAAAACAAAATCAGTGACCATTTTCCTTATATTTAGTTGAAAAACATCAAAAAATTTTAGTGTTGAAAAAGGGGGTAACTATTACTGGATTGTGTTGCATCAACCCCGGACATGGCCTGCAGTCATGAAATAAAAAAAAACATAAGAAGTACAATTAAAGATCAGTTGATGTTATTGTCCGCAAAGCAATGGGGTGGTACTTTTGAAGTATTCAAACAGAAGCTAAGAAAAAGAGCATTTAAGGCAGCCAATAATGAAAGAGTATTCACACGTGTAGATGTCTAGTTAAGAAAAAATAATAATCATTTATGTATATGAAGACAGGGTTCAGGTAAATAGATATTTTTTTATTCTTAAGAAGACAAACAACCCCCTGAAGGGAATAGATACGAGCATTAGAAGCAAATATTCAAATAATGCAGCATACTTTTAGGGGTACTTAAAAGACAATAGTTTTAGATCAGATTTCTTTAATAAATATACTTTTAAAGCAGGGAATATATATATATATATATATATATTGCCAGTTTATTGATAGATAAACGTTTTGACTCTGGCGCAAAAATTAAGCTGAATTTGAATCATAACTGGTTGTTAAGGTACGGTCACACTTGCCAACATTTGCCCAAAAAAGCGTAACCAACAAACACTAATGGAAAAAGGTTTTGATCCAGACACTTGTTTATTAAATTAAGCATTTTCGAACACAACTAATAGATAATGTCATGGAATCCAACATTATTGGCTACTCTTTAACTTGGCAAACATTTCTCTGAATTGAAAGATTTTTCATTAGCATTTAGTGGTTACGCTTTTTTGGGCTAGTTTTCTCCTCCAGCAACAAGTGTTTGGTTTTTATAATTTTAGCAAGCCAAACACCCAAAAAGAAACACTTTTAAAAACTTATAAAAAACAATAAAAACATTTTTATTATGTCCTAAAGAAACAGCCAGCACGATTTCAAGTTAATAAATTGAAAAAAAAAAACTTTTTGAAAACTCCTTAAAGTATGCTGCAAGCAAAATAAAATATTTTTTATATAAAGCCAGGCAGGCAAGCACACAGCCAGCCAAACATGGTGGTAGTTTCTTAAGAAATTTTTCAGCACACAATCAACCCGTATAAAGAATGAATAGAAAACACACCCTTAACCTTCAAATTGTTTGAAAATGTACATAAAGTAAATAAAAAGTTGAGGTAGGCACGTGATTTGTACTTGCTGAGACACATCTACAATACTATATAAAATATTATATAAAAGATTGTCTTTTCTTAGGTATTTTCTTTTGAATTAACCCCTTTATTGAAACCCTTTTCTAAAGAAAATCCTGTTTTTTTATATATCCTGTTTGTTAAAGGATACTTCATATTTAAAATTATTGAAGATTATCTGGCGTCTTTATTTCAGCTACTGGTCATCTTTTTGGTCACTGCGATCAGTTAGTTTTTTACTGTTCGTGGTTTTAAGCGTTCGTAAACGGCTCGCGCGTTTTTTGTCGAAAAACATTTAATTATTTTATTTATTTTGTTTAAAAAAGGACACACAAGAACTTTGAAAGCAACGTTTCACATATTTTTTTTTTAATTTTTGTTAATTTTTTTTTTGTTAAGTTTTTGTTTGGACGTTGTTGTTGATTTGATTTTTTTTTTTATAATTTGAAAACTTTCTTTTTCTTTTATTAAAAAAAAATATTCCCATGTTATTTGCTGGTGTTGAAAGCGAATTTGTTAAGTGTTAGTATGAAAAAATAAAAAAATTAACTTTAACACTAAAAATATTTATTGTGAATTAATCTAAAATTATATACAAAAAAGTATTAAAGCTTATGTGAAAAACTAAAATACAAAAAATAATGAAAAAACAGTTTAAAGCTCATTTTTTTATATAAGTTTTAAAGCGTAATAAATCATCTCTCCTCCATTTTCCCAATGATATGCAAAAAATAAGAATAAATAAATGATTTTAAGAAGTTAAAGCTCAAAGCTATTTTAACAACATATAAAAAACTTAAAAAAATCAATTAGTTTATACAAATAAAAAGCTTTAAAGACAAGCACTAGATATCCTTCAAATAATTAGACCAATTCATAAGCGTTGTTGTATCGTTTAAAATTGTGAATTGAAAAGACAATTTTAAACAAAATTTCTCAAATTGATGAAATGTTATTTGTAAAATATTTTTGATTTCAGAAATTTTATTTAAAATTGTCTTTTTATATGCAACTTTAAACTATACAAGCTTGTCAATTGGGCAATAGATTTTTTTTAAAATAATTTTATTCTTTTTGTGTTTTTCGAAAAAAAAAATTAATATGGAACAATTAATGTATTGAATTGAAATTTATAACAATTTAACAATAACAAAATAATAAACAGTTCTAGGCTCCATAAATTAAAAAAAAAATACGACAATATATACAATCATTAACAAATGAAATAGCTTAAAGTTTATCACACACATATAAAATCAATAACTTGCAAGCTTGTTAAAATTAAAAGCTTTTTATTATTTATTTATTAGAAAAAATTATTTTTAGTTTATTTGAAAATATTCTTGGCTTAAGTAGGTTTGCCCTGAGTATTTTAATAATCAAATTAAATGATTTAAAGCTTTTTCAAACGAATCTTTAATACATGTAATTGCCATTCGTATCAAGAGCTTAATTTTACACGGAGCTTTTCAAACAGAAACTACAGCCAATTGATCTGGGACTGAGGCATTACATTGCTTCCAAGCTTTTAACAACAAAGTTTTTTCTAAAATGAGCAAGAAATTGTTTGAAAGCTCAAAAGCTATATGGATCAATTAAAGGAAAACTTTAATGAAACTCCAAAATCAATCATGCTTTAATAATTTCGGTTACATAAACAAATAATTTTTCATATATCATTAATATTAGGAGCTTATATTGGCATGACTTTAGTACGGAGCCTTTCAAACAAAAGCTTCAGCCAAGTGATCTGGAACTAAAACTAAAAAGAGCAAAAGTAGCAGCTTTAGCCAAGTGACCTGAAACTAAGCCATAAGCATTACTTTAAAGCTCTTGCCTAAAACGTTTGCTTTGAAATGAGCGAGAAAAAAACATTTTTAAGACTAAAAGCTGTATTCTTATTTTAATTAAATTAAATTGTGTTTTCTTATTTATATTGCAATTTCTTTGAAAATACAACACAAAGAACTCCATAAATCATGGCGCACATGCAAGCCTAAGATGAGGATTTTCGTTTTAAGAGGATTATAATTCCCTTGTACAACATTGTGTTCAGGTTAAAGCTTTTATTGAAGCTCTTAAGCTTGCTGCCAGCAAAAACTTTCGTCTGCCTATTTATGTATATTCAAAGCAACAACAAAGCACTCAAATTTGAGTTTGTTGTGAACATAAATAGACAGTGAATAATTTTTACTTGATTTCTATAAAACTGGCAGTTAAGTTTAAAAGCTTTTACTCAAAGCTCTTTAATATTTTTTTATATAATAATTTCAAGCTTTGACGTTAGGGAAAATCTGCAAATATAAGTTTAGTTTAACATTTCCTCAAATAACTCTTTTTCAAATAAATCTTTTTATTTTTATTTTTATTTTATTTCCGTTAGTTTTGTCTGGTTCCTGTTTAATCTTTCGTCTAATACAAGTCGAGCTTTTTTATTTGCAACTTTTAATTAAAGCAAATGCTTTTTGTTCAAGCGAAAATCCAGAAATTAAACAGAAATTCATAAAACCATGTCGTCACCTAAAGATAATGATCCTGAAAGCTCTGAGGGCTGTCATAAGCTCACATCGGAAGCACTTATACATCATCGTCAACAGCAGCATCAGCAAACACAGCAGTTACAACAACAACAACAGAAACAACAACAAAAACAACAAAAACAATTCTATCTTCACATGCAGCAGCAACAAATGCAAAGCTATCAAAAACAACAACAAGAAATGCAATTAAATCCTGCTGCATTTGAGTCTGAAAGCTGCCTGGCACAAGAACGTCATCTTTATGCCATTGAAGAGCAAATTGAAGATGAGCCAGAAGATGTTGAGCAAGAAGGCAAACGTCAGACAATTGAAACTGTGGATATTGAATACGATGCAGATGTTGACGATGATGTATCGATGCGTAGTGTGACAGTTGTTATGACAGCCCCTGAGAGGGGTGGCGATACTGATAATGATGATGCTGTGGATAAAGCTAAGAAAATTATGGACGAAAGGCAGCATATATATGAAGTAAATATGCTTGAATGCGGCAATGAAAAAGTATTAAAAGATTTTTCTTTTTAATTTTATTTTAACAGCTTTTTCAACCTTGGGCTTTGAAAACGTATGGCGATCAGGCCAAAACTAAGACCATAACAATGCGCAAAAAAGTAAGAATCTTAAAGGCTTTAGAGGGGAAAGAGCATAGTCGGCCGGATAGTTCGAAGTTTAGATTTTGGGTCAAGACCAAAGGTAAGCAATTGGCAAGTGTGCTGTTTATGAGCTTTTGCAAGATTTTTTGAAAAGCTTTCATTAAATATTTCGTATTGGAAAGAATTTCTAAAAAAGCTTTATTTTTTCAAAGTTTTTTTTTATATATCGAAAGTTTCCTATATTTATTAATTTACATTTATAGGTTTCACAACCAAGCGCCCGGAAAGCTTTGAAGATGCTCCTTGTACTCCACGCCTTAAGAAACCTTTGCCACCCAACGCAATACTCTCCGACAATCCGGCTGATGTGGATCTCTATGTAGCTTCTACCAGTAAGGTATGTTAGAAAATTTTAATTAAAAGGTTTCGTTTTTCAAAGCAGTTAATAAAAACTTTGTAGGACTTGGAAAAACGTCACTATCGCAAAGTGGCGGTTGTGGAAGAATTTTTCGATATCATTTACAATATACACATGGAATTGGGCGGTAGAAGCGGCATGCATGCCGGACAAAAGCGTACCTATCGCATAGTGAGTCGAGAGACAGACAAAAGCTTTCTATATTTTATTGCTGACAAATAATTTTTACTGTGCTTTACTTTATTTTGCAGATATCCGAAACTTATGCTTTTTTGCCTCGTGAAGCCGTTACAAGATTTTTATCTATTTGCCCTGAGTGTAAAAAGAACTTGCGTCCTTCTTCACCTGCCACTTCGAGCCACACTATTAAAGACGAAGCGTCGGCCATAGCACAAACCGAAAGCTCTTCTGAACTAGAAGTATTAGATTATTCCTCACACACTGAAAGCTCTTTAGAGGCGGGAACCAGTGCAAAAACTTCAATAAAATCATCAACACCAGCTGCCCAGCCCATGGCCCAAGCCAAAAAACGCAGATATTCTACTCCCGATAATAGCTCTAAAGCTTTTGTTGTACCATCTGAGCGTTTTGAATTAACACAATCTCTACCCAGACGTAATTCCAGCCCAATTGTACCTTCAGGGTCTAGCACTTTAATGCCGCGTCATCTTCCCACGTCTATTGCTTCATCAATTGTGCCCAAGATTAGGGTTAACCCAAATTTACAGAGACCATTTACTCCACCCTTTACAGAAAGTTTGAGCCTGGCCCAGCCTCACTACGGTTTTGGTTTTGATTTTCATTCCTTAAAATCACCAGATAACTTAATGCGTTATTATGATTTTATGAGAAGATTGTATGCAGGAAATCTCATAATGCCCCAAACAGACACCAGAACATACTTGCAACCACCACCTCCTCCACCGCCTTTGCCAGCAGTCATAAGCAAAGACATACTGCCATCTATACAAACTAAGGATTCTAAAAAGCCTCCTTTCAAACCAATAGCGTCCACTGCCCATTCCAACTCTTCTTCGGAAGACGATGGTGATAATGTAACCGTTTTGTCCGCCAAAAGATTCAAAAGCTCACCTCAAAGTCCTCAAACAACAAAAGCTTTAGAGTCCTCCTTGCAATTAGAAATACCAACAATTGCTAAGGATCTTTTACAAACCACACAAATTTGTGCAATTAATCTCTCGAAAAATTCTTCTTCTACTTTCAGTTTCACCGAAAAGTTGGCTGGCGCACCTACGACACCATCCTCAGTTGCCAATGTGCCAAGAACAATTACAGCCACCTCAACACCCACATCTATCAAAAAAGAGTCGTTAACACCACCGAAATCTTCTTGCTATTCCAGCTTGCGCATACCACAGATAACACGTGCAGGACCTACACTGCCGCCTATTGATTTTGAACGTTTGAAACCAATTACCACGACTTATTTACGACTAACACGCAGTATGGGCTTAAGCGATGAAGAAGCTTTGCGCTTTGATAATTTGGTAAGTAAAGATTTTAAATATTCTCTCTAAACTTTAATGAATATTCGAAGGCATAGTATTTTAAGATCTTACATAAATCTTGTTAGGTCTCATTTTAAGAAATTTTCTTTTTAAATTCTTAGACGAGCTTAAAGGGTTTTCATTTATTTTATGATTAAGGGATACATTCTCCGCCAGGCCTAGGTCGTATTAAGGTTCAAAGATCTCAGCGGTTCAAACATTTATTATTTGATAACTTTTTCTTTTTTTTGTATATTTTTTACAAAAATTTTTTATATTATAAAAAATACATTCAAGAATTTGTCCCTTGTCAAAAATTTTTTCATTCAAGAATTTTTCCCTTATCATATCAACAATTTTTTGGGAAAATTTTTCTGAGTGTTAAAATATGTTTACATTAAAAATTACAACATATTCTAAAAGAAATATTTCTTATTGTGAAAACCAATTTTCCAAGCCTCCACTCCTTTAGAAGATTTTTTTTTAAATTTACACTGAAAAAAAAATAGTTGTTTTTGTGTAAGACTTTTCGAAAGTGTAACGGATTTTTATTTTTATATTTTTATGGTCTGATAAATTTGAACATTTATTATTGAAATATTTTCTGCAAGAAAATTTAATATCTTTCCCTTAAAAACTTAGTAATGAATAAAAATAATTTTTCTGATTGCCAAAAATATGTTCTCACAAAACGAATTTTTTTAATGTTGTAAATAAAACATGTCCAAAATCTGGGAAAAAGGTATTTTTGCTAAAACGTTTAGTCAGTGTAAATTCTACATATTCTTAAAAAAAATTATACAAATTTTTTTCCTAGCCCCACTCTTTTAGAAGGAAAAAATTTCATTTAATATTTTTTAATTTGCACTGAAAAGTTTTTTGTTGTTTTTAAGTAAAAGTAGTCGAAGACGTATCAGATTCTTATTTTTATATTTCTATAGACTGAAAAATTTTAAAATTTGTTACAGAAACATTTTCTGCAAGAAAATTTAGTATCTTTTTCTAAAAAATTTGGTCATGAATAAGACATTTTTTCTGAGTGTAAAAACATATTTGCATTAAAAATTTTGTTCTTATTATTTTGGAATAATATCTGTAAAACACATAAAATATCTGGTGGATATATATTTTTTTGAGAAAATTTTTGCTCAGTGTAAATAAATCATATTTTTATAAAAAAAATATATTTTTATTGTTGAAACCAACTTTTCAAAACCTCACTATTTTTAAAGGAAAATAATGCTTCTAAAATAAAGTTATTTTTCGTTTTTTTTTTGAACTGAAAGAAATATTAGTTGTTTTTAATTAAGATTATTTGAAAAAGTAACAAATTATTATTTTTATGTTTTTATGAATTTTTCTTATGTTTATTACAAAAAGCCGGAAAAATCAACATATCGCGCCATAACCGCCAAAATAGCTTAAGCGATATAATTTTCGAAATTCAATTTTTGACGAAGTCCAAAAAAGGTGTCGCTTAAGCTATTTTAGCGGTTATGGCTCGATATTTTAATAAAAATATCACACAAAATTTTTTTATGGAAAATTTTTTAATAGAAAACAATATATAGGCCAAATAAATAAAATTTGTTTTGTTTTAAAAAATTATTTCTTCTTGCTAAGAAAAATTAGCTATGCAGAAATTTACCAAAAGATTTTTTACACCAAGCAACATTTTTCCTGAATTTTTTTTTCAGTGTAGTAATACTCTTTTCAAAAACTTGCAGATTAAATTTTTTCAAGTCTACATACGAATTCTGTAAAAATGCGTCTTACAATAATATCTTAGATTTTTTTGCTGAATGTAAATAACGTTCTTCTCAACTTTTTCTGGGTAGTTTCCTTCAGTGTGGAAAATATTTTTTTAAAATATATATTTTTATATATAAAAAATTCTTGTTTGAGGCTCAAACACGAAGAAAAATTTTTATTTAAAATTTTACACTGAAAAAAATCTAAGCATTTTTTCAAATCTTAGAAATTTTTTTTTAAATTTGTTTTAGTGTAAAGAAGATTTTTATAAAAAAAAGTTTTAAGAGTTGGAAAAAATTTTTGCTGAGTGTAAAAAACATTTTTCTCAGCCTTTTCTGTGTAGTTTCATTCAGAGTGGAGTATATATTTTTCGTAAAACGGGTTTGAAATTATGTTTATTTTTTTTAAATTTAAAACTGATATGTTCATACGAAGGTAAACTGCCCATACAGCAAATAAGCAAAAAGGTTTTTTATAAGAACAATTTTTCATGTTTTTCTAATTTTACACTGCAAAAATATCAATATTTATGATATTTTGTAAATAGCAGATTTTTATTTAATTTTTTGTAGTTTAAACAGAATTTCTATAAAAAAATCTAGCAAACAAATATTTGATAGGCTTTTGTTCGAGATGATTCTTTCAGTGCTTAAAATATTTTTTTTGAATGAAATACATACTTTGAAGGATATAAACTTTTAATTTAAAAATACTTTTTCCTACTAAGGCAAACTATCCATACAGAAATCAAGCAAAAAAATTTTTTTACTAAGAAACATTTTTCATGTTTTTTTTAATTTTACACCGAAAAAAATATATACAATTTTTTTCAATGTAATATTTTTCAAAAAGTAGCACATTTTTTATATTTTTTTTATAGCTTAAAGAAGATTTCTGTAGGAAATTTCGCTAACAAATTCTTATTTACCTTTTTTTGGGGTGGTTTCTCTCAGTGTAGAAAATATTTTTTCATTGCAAAATTTAAAAAATTTAAATTTTTAATTAAAAAAATATTTTTTCCAATTAATGCAAAATATCCATACAAAAATTAAGCTAAATAGCTCTTTATAAAGCAAAATTTTTCTAATCTTACACTGAGAAAAATTAATTTTTTGTTTGATTTAATAAAATACCTTCAAATAGTATTAATTTTTTTAGTTTCTAGAGGATTTCTATGAAAACTCTAGCAAACAGGTTTTTGTTGAGCTTTTTTAAATGTTTTTTTTTCAGTGTGGAAAATATTTTTTATCATAAAATATTTACTTGCAAAAATATTTTTGAAATCTCTTTAAAAAAATTGCATTGCAAGTTTTCATTTATAATTTAAATTTTATTTTTGAAAGGTTTTCTTGTAGAAAATATTTCTGGAAATATATTTTCCATATTTTCTATTCTCTGAGATAATATTTTGTTTTATCAGTCTGTCCTGAAAGTGAAGAATTTCGAAGTTTATTTATTTTATAATTAACGACAATAGTTTGTTTTGATTTGAAATCTTATAAATCTAAATATTTATTGATTTAAAGTTTTTATTATACATTTAATTTATTTAAACGCTTTTTTATACGCGTAATATTAGGCAAATTTCATCGTTTTTGAAAAGCTTTGTGTTCATTTATTTTGCAATCTTTTTTTAATTTATTATTATAATCATATTTTGCTAAATATTTATTTATAAAATGCTTGCTATTGCTTTTTTTTAAGTATTAAATATTATGAACAAAATTTATATATATATATATATATATTTACTAATCTAGTTTATCTCTTCTCTGACATGCTTGGCTTTTTAAACATAAACGAACATAAAAAAATACAAAACCTAATACCGCAACCTCTCAACAAATGAGCAAAATAGAAAAAGTTTGCCAAAATTATGCTACAAGTTATGGACGAAAACAGCAGCTAGAAAATATGCAACAAAATATATACAAGAGATGCAAACTTACACTACAGCTGTTATTAATATTGGAAGATATCTAAAACAATATACCGACCCAACAACATGCTATTATTTTCTTTTTTTTTAATTTCCAATAACTTTTCTGAATGAAATCATAAAAACTATATTTTTCTTTAATTGCTACAACGAAGATGGTCCCAGAACAAGCGTTTGGTTTTTTGTGCTCATGATATCCGATCAATATCAGCCCTCTTGAGATTTTTCTTAAATTATTTTCCATGGCAGGCGATCAATATAAGCCTTCCTGAGAATGTTTTTAAATTACTCTCGTGGCTGAAAAAGATTTTAACAAAGCAAATAAATCATTTGAGAGTTAATTTCTTAGAAATATATAAAATTTCATATTAAAACATCTTGTAATTTTGTGTGTTTCTAAGAAAACTTTCTATTAAAAGAAAGATCTTCTTTAATAGACAGACAAAACGCATTTTTATATTTAAGTGAAAATACTGCGTGTCTCATTCACTTAACTGCAAGTTCATTGAACGGTTAAAAGTAATGAATCGATTTTGGATGACAACCGAACTGTAGTTGCGTTGCCAGTTGCCAAAATGGTATTACATGTGACAACAACAACTAACAGCTGTTAATATCAGTTGCAAAATTACAATAATATTGGCAACCACAAATTTGTACATATTATTACTTAAAAGCTAGTAAAGAAATAATTCGTTACCTAAAACGCAAAAAGTCCTATGTAAGAAAAGATTTAAAATCGACTTTTTTTTATAAATTCCGCAGTAATTCAGCAAAGTAATTGCTACAAAACAAAATCAAATTAGCGCGAACGAAAAAAGCGATTTTATTAATTTTATTACACATTCAATTCAATTCAATAGTTTTTTTGTTTTAACATGTTCTTTTTTCCCTTCTATAAAAGTATGAAGGAGAAAGAAGAAGAGAATTAGGGTATTTTGCGTCTCAGGCATCGACATTTACAACATTTACTCACAGTAGAGGCCGTAGTTCTAAAGCATTTAAAATTGTCCCTTAAGTGACGTGTACAAGTATAAAAATGCCACATGTTGTGCTTTCTTCTCTCTTTATGGAAAAATAATTCCACTGAACAAATCATATTTATTATAAGTAATTTTTTAAGCATCTTTAATTAATAATTTTCCTTTTTACCACGTGGGTATATTTCTTATGTTTTCAAACCTTGTTTATATCAGTTTTAATTTCGGCAGCGTTGCCAGTTAAAAAGATTTGCTTGCAATTCATATTCGAGCCATTAAGATTACAAGCCATACATTTCTTTACAGCAGCTAAGTCCAAGCCATATGCGCAATGAGCTAGCTTTTACAAAAGAGCTTTGTGCTTTCACACCAACAAGAGCACAACAGCCAATCAGATCTTGCCCACAAGAGTGCGTGCTGCTTACTTTGTAAGGAAACAAGACCAATTTGTAAAAGCTTTCAAAGCTTTTCACTCAAATGCAAATGTCAGAGTAGGTGTGTTTGGACTAGTGTCCTGCATAAGACCATTTATTATACCTTCCAAGACATGAGAGATTTTTCAAATGATTTACTACAGCGAAATATTCTAAAAAAAAACGCTAAACAAAACTGTTGGCAAGACAAACAACTGAAACAAATGTCTTTCCAACAGTGTTGTTAAGCATTTGTTTTAGAATATTTCGCTATAGTAAAGCATTTGAAAAATCTCTCATGTCTTGCAAGGTTTTATAAATGGTTTGGACGTATCTTTTCTACAACTTTCAAATACTCGTAAAAGTAGTCTTAGGTTTTCATATCGACCTTTAACATATGGTTTAGCGCCTGCTATTTTGCCTTCATTATGTCAATTCGTGTAGATCTGGGACCAAACTTCTGTAGCAGCCTGCAATAGCCCATTTAAATTATTTATTTGTTTTTTTTTTGTGCAAAATAATTTTAAGTTTTAATTTATTTTTAGTTTCTTAGATCTCGCTTTGCAATTATATTTTGTTTGCTTTATTTATAAATTTATTTTTTATCTTCTTTTTTGTTTCTCTTTTTTTTCTTTTATTTATCTTAATTTTTTACAGCTGAGTTTTTGATAATAAAAAAAATATATTTAATGCAAATTAAACTTTATGCTTTTCTTTTTAAACGCTGCGCAAACGCTTTTTTGTAGTGGCTTTTGTTATTTATTTTGTTAAAATTTTTCATTAAATTTAGTACATATTATATGTATATTAAAAATATATAATTTTTTTTTTAATAAAATGGAATGTTATAGTATTTTGAAAAAGAAAAGAAGCGTAAATTTGTTTAATATCATTTTTGTATAAAAATATTTGGTATCAAAATTTGTTTATCTTTAGGAAATTTACAGATTGGGTGTTAAGAGGTAAGTTTAGTCTAAGATTTTATTTAAATTATAAGATACAATTTTTTTACATATATCACATGAAAAAAAGAGCGAACAAAAAAAAGCTCTGCAACAAATAATTTAAGAGAATATCACTGCAGTTAAAGCCGGTTCACACACGGCAATTCTAGTTGAGCAACTTTTAAGTTCATGGGTGAGAGAGAAAATAGATAGAAATATGATAGATCCATATTACCAGCGTTGTCAACTTTTAAATTTCAAAAAGCACCAAAACCAGGAAAAAAGCGCGTAATTTAAGTAAAAAAGCACTAAATTTAAAATTTTATTGTTTTATTAAAAAAATTTTTACACATGGTCGATTGGTTATTGGTTTGCTGCAAACATGTATAATGTATTTTGAAAATACTGTGCCGCAAACGACGACATGTACATAAAAATATAGGAATCGGTTGACCTTGCATTCTATTCCTAAAATTTCGAATTTGAGGCATCCGATACACATTTTATTTCTATAAGAATAAGTGAATTCTTAAATCAATTTGACGAAGCATTTTCAAGTAATTATAAAAAAAAATTAAATTTTTTTTCGCCAATGAACAAACGAATCTCTCGAATCAGATGAACTATGTGACAAAGATAATAAATTTTGATCGAAATTAAAATAGTGTCAAAAGCGTTGTGCAGCAAACACAATATAAATAACAAAGTTAATAATTAAAAAAAATTATTTCCAATTTAATCAAGTTATATATAAAAAAAATTATTCATATCGATTCATTCGATAGACTTCTGCGTTTCAATTTGGAAGTAACAGAAGTTTGATGGGAATGCAAGTTTTCATAATTGCATTAAGTCAATCAATCTTTCTCCATCCATTGTCTCTACTAGACAAAATATCGCTATTAGACTATATTTGAGTAAATACTTGTATTATGCCTTCTTTGTTGTATGGCAAAACACTGTTTACATGAATTATGCTTAAAATGTTAAAGTTTAACTTCAGAGCTTATGTTTTTGAATGAAAGACTTCCTCGACAAAAAAAATATGTAAGTAACTTTTTCTATGAATTTTTTGTTTAGTGCCACCGCCTCGAAACAAAAAGCACCGAATATGAATTAAAAAAAGGAGTGAGCACTAAATTCAAAATTTGTCGCGTCAAAAATTTCAAAAAGCACTAAAAACGGTGCGAAAAGCACCGAGTTGACAACGCTGCATATTACTCCCATCTTTGTTATCTCCTGCTCTCTCTCTCTCTCTCCCCCAAAAGCTGGTCAGCCAAAATTTCCGTTTATGAGTCCATTATTAGAGCTGGTACATACATATGAATTTTACTTCCGTAAAATTGCAAACCTCATCGCCTAAACCACATATCGTTACCTTTATATAGAAACTCCCTAACTCATAATTTTTCAAAATCTAGTTTTTTCGCATTAAGAAAAACAAATGCGTTAGGGCATTTTTATATTAAGGTAACGATATATTTGATAATCTGTACTAAAGTTTAATTTATTTTACAAAAGAACTACGAAATTAACTACGAAAGCTTTTTCGTAATATGTTGCATGAATTATTTTCAGTGTAACAATGTTGCCACATATTTCCACAATTAGTTTTAAATTTAAAAAATTACAGAAAAAAAACAATGAGATCCATTGATTTTTAAAATGTAAATTTAGATCAATTTCATGTAGGCCTGTCCATTCAGCGAGAATAAAATGATTTCGCTTGTGTTATCGATATCTCATTTTCTCGTTTACTAAGCATTTTTATTTTTTTTATTATAATTTTTTCTTTATTTTTTTAAGCAAATTTTGGAAATTATCTTTGTTTTTAATTGAGAGAATTTCGTGCCTATTTGTCCCGGTCCAGAATTGCAATTTTTGTTGCAGCAATTATTCAATACGTGTGAGAGTTTTGCAATAGAAATACACATATACAATTTGTATTCCTTTCTCGCTCTTTTGCACTAAAAAATAAAAAGTTGCAAGTCTGGACCTGCACTATCAGGATATCGAAAGAAAAATTTCGATTTACACTTTATTTTAACAACAAAGTTTCATATTCTATTGTTGTTTTCAATATGAATTTTCAGTACAAATTTTTCTTTCGGTATCGTGAAACCAGCCATTATTGTCTATAAAATATGCCCTACTATTCGAATTTTCAATATTTTACTTATGGAAAATTACAAGGATATATAAAGTCCTTTCTTCATTTTGTTCCACAGACCACAAACTAAATTTTTATTTTATGCATTTAATTTATTAAAAGTATAATGAAGATACATTATAATCGTCAAAAAAATAATTATATAATTTTCTTAAAATTTATCGAAATCGTTCTATTTATATGGCTTGGCCTTAGGCTGGCCCTCTCTTTCAACATTTTTGGCTGGTGTCAGCACAAAAGTGGCAGTTAAAACATCACCATTGTCATCGATGAGTGTCTTGGAATATCGACCATTTCTGGAGACAATATCAAACTTAGTTAGACCCAAGTGAGCTAAAAATTCAGAGATGGTACCAAAGTTGGGTGTTAGTGCTGCCAGAGGTACTCTCGGCTGGTAGGAGCTGAAAGCATGGGATGACATTTGCGGCGGTACATAGTGATGTGGTTCGCGCACAGTGGGCGGGGTGGGTACAGTATTGACTTTGTAGGTGGTGGTTATAATACGGCCATCCGGTTCGGTACGTGTCTTTGTAATAGCGTCTCCCTCTATTTCCGGCACAATACCAGCGTTTCTCAAAATGTCTTGTATTTGTGGATCCAAATCCTTGAGTCTGGGCTTTTCGGGGCCAATATGAGTTGTGGAATAGCTGCGTATGTTTGTATCCACCTTGGGTGTGTAAACTTCCATGTCTTCTTCGATGGGGTATTTGTGCTCTATATTTAGCACCTGTTCTGTGGGAGTTCGCGGTGTCAGGTGGGGTGGCAGAGTTTTGAGAATATTTTCATCGGCTGGTTTGCCATTGTGCAGGACTTCAACTACCGGTAAATCTTCGATTTTTATAAACTTGGGTGTTGTGCTAGAGGATTTGGGAGTGCTTGTTGCAATAGATCTGGTAGAGGTTTTGGCAGTGCTTGTCGTAGGTTCTCTGTTGGCTTTTTGACCATATTGGGATCGTAGGAAATCATCCAAGTTTGGCAAAGGTTTTAGGGTGCTGGGTTCTGCTTCTATGTAAAGTTTGGGCTTAGCTGTTGTTGTTGTTGTAGTGGGTGGTTTGGGAAACTCTGGCCAATTCCAGGTTTTTGGTGTCCATGTTTCGAAATTTTTCTTGGTCGTAACCTCGTCGGGGTCACTTACCACCTCCCAACCATTAAATTCATCCATGTCCGCATCATCCCAGTTGGGCCAGTTAACATCGTCTAAGCCGGGAAATTTTGGCTCAAAATCCTCTGGTTTAGTAGATGTGGTTTGAAATATGCGTTTGCCTTCACTGGGGTTGGTGTAAGTTCTAATACTTGTTCTTCTATAATTGGGTGTATTATTGTTCACGCTAAATGAAGGATCAGGCTCTGGAAATTCTGGGTCCGTTGACCAGGATTGTACTGTTCTTCTCTCGCCATTGGGAGTAGTAAAAGTTCTGGTGACAGTTCTCCTGCGAGAACTGGTAAGCGAGGGCGAAGATGAAGCCTCTTGTGGCCATGAGCCAAAAGGTTTGTTGAACCAATCGTTGCTTACATCGTGTGTATCAATTCCCGACGTAGATTTACCGTGATTAACTGTAAAAGTTTGTGTTACTTTGTTGCCATCACTGTCGGTGAATGTTTTCGTCACCGTCCCAGTGGGCGAATTTTTTAGATCATCGGGGATCGACCCGGAATTATAGGTGTAACGTTGTCTTTTCTGCAAAAGACTTTTGCTTGATATGCTGCCATCAGGCTCCAATTTGTAAGTGGTTGTTTTGGTGTAACCGGTGGGTGTGGTAGTTGTTCTGACGACTGGCTGCTTGGTGCGCAACAGCTCAGCCACTGCATCACCATCCATGCCACGTTTAATGGCTGCTTCTATCATCATTTGATCCCGTGAGGGCTGAGTAGGGGAGCCAAAGTCTATGAGTTCGGCGTCGGGATGGCCATATGTGGCCAAGGTACAGACTAAGAGCTAAAGAGAGAACGAAATCAATTTATATAAAAAAAAAAAATAAAGGTTCACAGAGATTTCCTTTTCAATAAGTGCATTAATTTGGTTACAGGTGCAACTTCACTTAAAATTTTGATTCCTAAACTAAATTTCCTTTAAATTTTTTATGTGAAAAAATGTATAAAGCGAAGACTAACATTATTTCAAGGCGAATTAATGTTAGGTGGCCTCAACAGCCCGGGTAACTGCTTTATGTCAACAAAATTTTTTTGACACCCCAAGTTTTTCATTTTTCACAGCAAATTGAGGCGAATTTGCCTTAAATAAATATGCCTAGGCGAAGACTAATAGCAGTTCAAGGCGAATGAATATCAATCAGTTGGTCTCAACTGCCGAAGAGATTATTTTCGGCGCTTGTAATTGGAATAGCCCTCAGATGTTAATACACATTTTTCAGTAAATTTTTTTTAACTTCCAAGTATGTATTTCTTTTTTTGAGGTGAAGTGAGACAAGCGGGTTTTATAAAAATATGCCTTGCATTAGTTTTGAAAAAAAATTTTTTTTAAATAAATGTATCCCTGATCTTTAGAATATTATAAAACTGTCTCCACGTTAATCCATCAGAGCGTTCAGTAAAAATATTTTAGATTATTAACGATTCCGTTTTAACAATGCGATATTATAAAGCTGTGTCAACTCTAAAGGTTAAACAAGTTTAATCTTAAAAAAAAATTAGTTTCTATCAGTAATTTTTCGACTTAAAAATCGCGTTGATTGCAAACGCAGATAATTTGTTCTAAAGTTTTGCATTTTGCAACAAAAACAACAACAACAATATGTACTTTGTTTTCAAATATATTTATAATAATTTTATGTGAACAATGATCAGTAACAACAATGAAAAAATAGTTTTCTAATCAACGACTTTAATTGTTAAAAAATTAAAAATTTACAGTTAAATTTTAATTGTGTTAATGAAAGTTTTTCATGAAGAAAATTTTTAAAGAAAAGTTTAATTAACTCGATTAAATTTATAATTAATTTTTTTACGCATTAAAATTTAAAAATTAATTTTTATATCAATTTATTTATTTTTTTTTTTATTGACTCTAATTATTTTTAATTAATTTTTTAATCAATTAACTTTTTAATTAAACTTTTACTTAATAAAATTTTTGGAATAAAAATTTAATTAACTCAATTAAATTTTTAACTAATTTTTTTTATCCATACAATTCAAAAAAAAACTTTAATTTATTAAATTAAATTTTTAATTAATCAACTAAATTTTTTAACAAAAGTTTAATGGACTCGATTAAATTTTTAATTACTTTTTTAATAAATAAAATTCTTGAAAAAAAGTTTAATTGATTTAATTAAAATTTAATTAATTTTTTTTATCTATGAAATTAAAAACATAAGTTTAATTTATTCAATTATATTTTTAATTAATTTTTTAATCAATTAAATTAAAAAAAATATAATAAATGACTTAAATAAATTTTTAATTAAATTTTAATTAATTAAATTATTAAACAAACATTTAAATAACCCGATTAAATTGTTAATTATTGTTTTAATATATTAATTTTTTTTAAATTGACTCTTTTATATATTTAATTAATATTTTAATCGATTTAATTTGCAAACAAGCGTTTAATTGACTCGATTAAATTTTTATTTAATTTTTTATTTAATTAAATTATTGAACGAAAGTTTAATTGACTCGATTAAATGTTTAATGAATTTTTTAATCAATGAAATGTTAATTTGTATTGATTTTTTTAATCAATTAAATTATTAAACAAAACTTTACTTGAATCAATTAAAGTTTTAATTGATTATTTTAATATTTTTTTAATTAGACATGTTGATTTCAGAACAATTTTTCAGTGCAATCTGTTGCTTTACGGTTTGTAATTTTTCGAAATTTTTAGCAATAGGGAATCGACTTTAATCGGGAGGGCATGAGCTAATTTCATATATTTTGCAAATATATTTTTGGCCTGTTGAAATGTATACCGGCATATACATACGCAGTTGTTTGCGAACACATTTGAACTTGATTTTTAATTATTTGATTTTAAGTGCAAAAAGTTGTTCTCTCTACACTTAATTTATTTAAAAAAAAATTATTATTATTATTATTTTTTTTACAAACCGGTTCTAAGTAGATTTCTGCTCGCAATAGTTTAAAAAAAAAACTTTAATGATTTATGAATGGAAAATTTTCAAGCCGAGGCCATTGTTGCAAATATATGAAACGTAGTCTAAAGCATTTTAACGCTTTATTAGAATTATATTAGGACGTATTGGAATATTGATGTAAGAAATGAAATTATATATTGAAAGTGGGATCCTATACATGTACATATATAATATATTTTAGATATAAGTTAAGCGCTCTGTTCTTAAAATTATGAAAACTTGACTAAGCCACACGTAGTAAATAATTTAGTAAGAAAACTTTAGAAAAAAAATTGTTTTTCTGTGAAATTTTCCTATTGAATTTTCGCTCGCATTTATTTTAATTTATATGGCTGAAGAAAGCTTCTCCATGCCACACAATTGACAATTTTTATTTTATGTTCGAAATTTCCTGTTAAAACAAATTATTTGCACTATATACTTTATAAATATATTAACACTTCTTTTTTTTTACCTGCAGAGCAAAAAATATTTTAAAAATATCTTTAAAATTTGCCATTTTTAGTTTCTTATACAAATTTTTTTTTAAGCTCGTGTTACTGCCGCTAAGGTTTTTGGAAAACTAAAATCATTTTGCTTTACAATCATCTTTAGACAATTTAGAAAAGAATAAAAATTATTTATGATTTTTTTTTTCTTAATAAAGATTTATAAACAATTGCTGATAAGCCATTTGGTGTAGGAAATTACTAAAAATTGTGTTTTTTTTTTCAAAATACCTAGAAATCAGCGCCGTTTTTTTATTTTATTAGAACAATAATTAATGAGGTTATCTTTGTTCAAAATTATTGTGAGAATTTTTAGAATGTTTACAAAGAAATAAAAAACAAATGAAATATAATAAGAAGTAAATTCTTTTAACTTATTTAGCCCTTTCTCCTTCATTTATTAGAAGAAAAAAAAAACAAAACATGTTTAGAACTATCACCCAGCAAACCATGAATTAATTAAAGCTGTTAGGGCTAGGCTCTTTTGTACTATTTAATGTTAACTGGGTTATGGAACTGGTTTTTTTGGTTTTTTTATAACTTGACTTATTTGTACTTGTTTTTGCCATTTTTTCTTCCATCAGAATAATAAAGTATTAATCATTATGTCAAGATCGTTAAAGCAAAACAATACTTTATGTTTTTATCTTATGCATAAGAACATTTTATTTTTACCAGAAATATGGCTTAATGTTTTATGCCTTGAAAAAAATGAATCATTATTTTTAATGATATTCTATTAATACTAAATGATTCGTTTAAAAGTAAGACATCAAGATTTTTATAATACACAACCATCGAAGTTTGAATAGTTTGCAATAAAAAATAAATTCAGTAAAGTGCGACTCTGACTCGCGCACGAAGGGTTCCGTACGAACACTAGATATGTAATTTAATACAAACTTCATCCTATATAATATATAGTTTTGGCATTTTTTTTCGTTTTTGTGATCTTTACGGTTTTTTGTTTTGGCGGTTATTGCGTTTTTTCAGTTTTGGCTCTTTTTTTAGTTTTAACACTTTATTTTTATTTTTATTTTTTTATATAAATTTTTTTTACTTTTGGCGACATTTTCGCGTTTCGGCGATTTTTTTCGATTTTTGGCGTTTTTTTATATTTTGGCGTTTTTTTCATTTTGGCGATTTTTTTTCGAATTCGGCGATTTATTTTAGTGTTAGAAATTTTTTTTAATTTTGGAGATTTTTTTCGTTTTGGCGATTTTTTTTTAATTTTTGGTGATTTTTTTTTTTGGTTAAGCGATTTTATAATTTTCGGTTTTTTTAGTTTTACCGTTTTTGAAAATTTCAAGTTTTTGGCGATTTTTTTAAGTTTTGGCTCCTTTTTTAGTTTTGACACTTTATTTTCTTGTTTTGGCGATTTTTTTTCGGTTTTTGGCGTTTTTTCATTTTGGCGATTTTTTTATTTTTAGCGATTTTTTTCATTTTTGCGATTTTTTTTTATTAAATTTTTTTTTTTAATTTTGGCGACATTTTCGTGTTTTGGCAATTTTTTTCGATTTTTGGCGTTTTTTTCATTTTGGCGATTTTTTCGAATTTGGCGATTTATTTTAGTGTTAAAAATTTTTTTTTTAATTTTGGCGATTTTTTTCGTTTTGGCGATTTTATAATTTTCAGTTTTTTTAGTTTTACCGTTTTTGAAAATTACAAGTGTTTGCCTCTTACGGTTTCCAAGATATAGCAAATTGTCAAAATTACATAGTCAAAATTGCATTAACTGCTGGACCACCCTTTAATTTTAATTTTTTAAAATTTTAGTGTTAATTGTTGTAGTCTGTATAAAAATACACTAATTTTATAAATTTTAAGTTTCAATATACATATGTTCATACAATTGTATGTATATTACATGGGATTTTAAAATTTTTCGTTGCTCGTTTTGGAACTCCCTTTAATTTTTAATTCTCATGTATTTGTTGTTGTAGCGGCCAAGGTTTTACATACTCTGTCCAAATTTCAGGTCCGTTACTCTTACGGTTCCTGAGAAAATACCGTGTGACGGACAGGCGGACAGACGGACAGCGTAGCGAAAACAATAGGGTTCTTTTTCACCTTTGGTGTACGGAACCCTAAAAACAAACATTTGATACAAAACTAACATTGGAATAAGATTTAGACTAGGAATAGTAATAAATACTGCCTTGAGCATTACAAATTTCAAAACTTAAATCATACCAAAACCTTAAGCCCTTAAAAAAACTTTGTCTTCAGTGTAAAAAATAAACAAATAAAAATAAGACTTACGAAAAAAATTCAACCGACTTCACAAATTACAACTAAAAACATTGGTTACAGAACTACACCGGCTTCACCGGATATTAATCCTAATATAATATCAGAGCACCCTCTTTCGTCGGTATTGGGTATCAGAATCATCGGCGAAGTAAAATAACCAATAAAATGGCTTCTTAACATAGAAAATTAGAAAATTTAATACGCCTCACTGACACCAGAGGCGCTGCAACACTGCATTATTAGAAACGTGCAAAAAAAAAAAAACAAAAGAGTTGTAAAAGAATGAGGCTTTCTTAAAATCTCTTTCTTCACCACCTGTCTAGGCTAGTATAGAGAGCCTTTTCCTAAAGAAGTTAACACCTAGTAATAGTAGTAGGCATTCATTGTCTCAGTGTTACTTCTCTTATAGAAAAAGACTCTATATTTACCAACTTCTCTAATAACGTCCACCACAATAACGATGGGTATGTAATAATTGATTTTAATACTTTCATGTAGAACCAGTGCGTCATCTTCGCTGCAAGCAACCCTTTGAGATTTTCTTATTTTATTCTGTCTATGGTTTATCCAAGATAGTTTTCAGTCTACTATGACCCCTAGATATTTAACCTTTTTAGTGATTTGTATCGTTTTATCTGAGATTCTTCTGAACAAGCAGATTTCTGTTTTTTCCAGCTTGAGATTTAGTCCTTGATGCAATGCACATTTGCATTTTAATAAGTTAAATCTTTAAACAAAAGTTTAATGGACTCAATTAAATTTTTAATTGATTTTTTTAATTGTATTTTTTCACTTATAATTATTACTTTGAGAACAATTGTTTCATTGTACTTATATTTTATAAAACTCATCACATCTGACCTCACTCAAACTTTTTTAATAGTTCTTATTTTATTTTGGAAACACATTTCGGACGAACGACAAATTTCGTCAACGGTGACGAGTTCGTTGATAAAAATTTACTGAGTAAATTGGTCATGTGAAGCACAACAGTGACTAAAAAAATAAAAGCTCTTATAATTGGTAAATTTGCTTACGGTTTGTACGAAGAGAGAGAGAGAGAGAGAGAGAGAGAGGGAGAGAAAGAGAAAGAGAGAGATAAATTAACTAGCAAACGAAAATGGCAAGACTGTTGTAAATTTAGAGATGGCAAAATTAAGCTTTCATTACAAAAGAAAGCTTTCAGCAAATTGTAATACGATGAATTAAAACAATTCACATATTCCATTTGCAATAATGGCTAAGTGTATAAAGCAGAAATCTACCTAAACTGACACAATAGACAGTGGACCAAACACAAAGAACGCTGATGATGAAGATGTAGTGGAGTTCGAAAACAGCATGTTGTTCCGTTCTGCTAGTGTTTGTAATAATAATTTATAATTATCTTTAGTGCAATTTTTTCTTTAAAAATGATCACAAGTAATTTGGCTTACAAAGCTTACTTACAGAGTTCATCACGCACAATGAATTTCGTTCGACGGCGGTATTGTGTTAATTTTCAAATGCATAAATGTGTTTTATTTCTAATGACGAAAGATCGCAGTGAAAACTTCGTCGTTCATTCCAGTAGTATTCCCAGCATTACCGTAAAATTGAGAACTATTTTTAAGAGCATTTGCCGTGTGCAGTGTTGCCATATTCAGTTTTCAAAAAAAAAGTCGAGCAAAAAAATTTTTTTTTTGTTACCAAAAATCTTTTTTTGTTATTTTTTTGAATGAGATTGATTTAAAATTAATTTTGTTTCCTGTGAACTATTAAAAGAAAAGCCTAATAACACAAAATATTTACTGTATAGAATATGTGTAAGATCATTATGAAGCAAATCAGAAAATTTGTAAGTAGTTTAGTCAAAAAAAAAAAAAAAAAAAAAAAATTAAAAATCTTATTTGTAGATAAGAAATCTTTTTTGTCGTTTAAGCATGTCTACAAACTTCAAAAATAAGATATATCTTCACATATGGTAACACTGGCCGTGTGTGATGTTTTGAGAATGTTTGAGGCTCATGAATATGAAACATAAATATATTGACTTTAATAATTATAATGAGAGATGAAATTTTTTTCTGATAAAATAATAAAATAAATTTAGCTTTTAGGCGCGGGCAAGATAGCCAAAATTTAAGAATTTCATTAATTTTCTTACACTTAAAAAAAAAACTTTAAAATCAAAAGTACTTATTCCTGCAATTTTGCATTCCTCTTGTTATAATAATACTGGTCGAAAAAGAAGATAAAGAAAAAAACTTTTTAGCAAACATTCAGCTTAACTTTAATGTTTAAACTTTTTTTCGCTTTATTTTCAAGTTTATCTTTGGATTTTCATAACAACATAGTTTTATTGCCGTTAATAATTCCCTTAAAATACTTATATTTCCATATTTCTAGACACTAATTATTTTTTTTTTGCTTAATAATAATAATAAAAAAAAACTAAAAAATTTTCCTTAACTCTAGGAACCTCCAAAGCAGCCTTAGTTAGACAAGGAGAGGGCTGGCTACATTTGGTAGAGAAAAAAAAAACATTACGAGAAATGCTACAAATGAGGAAGAAATTCATTAGTAATACAACTTGTGTATGAAGGAAAATAATTTAAAAGGCAACCCCTCTTTGCAAAAGTATGTCCTCGTTGCTGTTACTTAGTTTATTTTTTTTTTTTTTTATTAATTTCTTTCTTTTATTTTTTGCACAACATGTTCAGAGTAGCAGTGCTCGTAGTACTCAACAAAATTGCAATTTTCCTTATAATTTATTTTTTCGTTCGTCTTCTAGTTGTTGTTTGAGTACTTTTTTAATTTCTTATTTTTGTTGTTGTTTTGGCTTAAAGTTGTTGCATTTGTTTGTTTCCTGCAGAATAACTTCGATATTTTTTTTTTTTGCTTTTTTTTGTTGAGTAGTTTTTTTTCGGTGTTTCGCTGTTGAATGTGGAAAAAAGAATTTGAAAAAAAACATAAAATGATTTCAAGGAATAGAGCGAGCGAGGAGCACTATGTTGGGTATCAATTGTAGCACAGACAAGTCTTACGTATGAAAAGCACTAAGTCTTGCAATGGCTGCCTAGAAGTACCTACAGTTAAAGGCATACAAACGAGAATGGCAAGCACAGTAAAAGGAAAAAGTTGCCATACGCAGGGCTGTTTTAAGAAACGTAATTAAAATATTTTGAAGAAATTGTGTGAAGCTATCTAAAATTCTCAAAAGGGAAGAATTGGTGCGATAGAAGTAAATAAATTGTTATATTATCTGTTTTTGGGCGTAGCACTGCCCACTTTTTAAATATATACCTTAATTTCTATAGTAACAATTGAAGTAGTAAGATTTTTTGCATAGATATTTGTTGCAAAAATCCAAATAAATTATTTGTACATAATGTTCTTATTTTTTTTAAATTTTGCTAGTAGAACCTATTTTTTTTTATAAAAAAAAATATTTTATTGAATAAGTAAAATAATAATAAGGGATTATAAGTGCGTTAACAAATTTTAATGTAATTGTAAAAATTCCCCCCAAAAAAACACCAATTATTAGCTTGACTTTACCCGGTAAAAAATGTTTGTGCGGCAACACTTTATTTTTAGGAAATTAATGAATAGTTGTTGTTGTTTATTGTTGTTTGTCAATTATAATATTTGCTGAACTTTTCATTTGTTTAAATGAAAGTTTAACATAATACCTCTTAGTTGTTCTTAGAAATTTTTGGGTACAGATTCCCTGATGATCTGCATTAGCAATAGTGAAATGGGTATAGGATCCAGCTAATATATATTTATAGCTTAGCTATAAATTTTTTCTAGGGGGGCATTATGACTGGCGATTTTCATGAATAATATTAATATAAATAATTACTTGCAATTTTTAATAATTCTAGGAAGGGCAACAGCGATTCTTTGGTGGGGGGGGGGGGGCAATGTTCCCTGCATAATGACTTTTCTGTGCCCATGCAGCTAGCTCCACAATACGCCTTTTCAATGTATTTTCAACAGACTTCAAAAAAGGAGGAGGTTGTCAATTCGTCTGAATATTTTGACATTGTTACTCAGTGCATTTTAAAGCGATTATAAAAATTTTTTTGAGAGGGTATAGCTTCATATAAATTAGGCGGGGACACACCCACAAATTTTTTTATATTTGATTTTGTGATATTCTACAGCAAACGCCTTTGGTTCTTGCAATTATACAATTTTAAAGTTGAAAAAATGGGCGGGGTTACGCCTATTAAAATTAATTATTACATTTAACGTGGTTCTACTTAACTGATTTTAACACAACTTAACACACACCTTGAGCTTTAAAATATTCACAATCTTCCAATTTAAAAATTGTGCGGAGTCACGCCCATAAAAATATAATATTTTATTTTAAGTGATTCTACTTTACTGATTTCTACGAAACTTAACACACACCCTGAGCTTTGAAAAATGCACAATATTGCATTTAAAAAATGAGCGGAGGCGCGCCCATTAAAATTTAGTTTTATATTGCACGTATTTCTTTTAATCGTCTTCTGTCAGATCTTTGCACTGAAAACGGTTTTTTTAAGAATTATAAATAAAAAATATTTTATTGAATAAGAGAATTTTTTTCTTTAAAATAATGTTAAATCTAAAAATCACATTGTTAATGTAAACTTTTTTACTACACTGTCAACGAGAACAATTTTTAGCATTAAAATACAAGTTTTTAGAGATATGAGTGCATTACGGCACGCACACACACACATACACACACACACACACACACGCACTCATACAGACAAACAAACAAAAAAAAACCCTGTCTAACTGTGATGACTGACTGCAATCTCATCTTGTGTATGAAAGCAAGAAAAACAACAACAAAAAACGTGAAATGAAGAGAAAAAAAAACATCTAACGTTTCTCAAATAGGAAAAAAGGGTGCCCTTGTCTTAAAACTGCAGCAACAAAAACAACAACAATTACACTACGAGTATGAGAGAACAAATGAAAGTACGAACGAAAAATTGCAAGAAATTTTCTACAACTGCAGAAAATGTTGTAACAAATGATGATGAAGACAAGCAAAATGAATAGAGCCAGCAAGAGCAAAAGAAAATTGTATAGAAATCAGGCAAGCAAAAACGAAGAAAGAAAAAAAAAATACCAACATGTAAAAAAATTGGAAAGCACTCGTTTTTAAAAATGAATGGGTGGGTGTCTTTAGTTTCACTATTTTTCCGTCCAAATGGGAACCGAACGTTGGCTTTCATTCTTTTTTTTTTTTGTTTTTTTTTTTTTAATATCAAGAGTTCATTTAGTTGGTACAAAAATTTGTTTTTTCTCGGTATTTTATATTTCGTTTTTCATGTTCTAACTATCTAGAATTTTATACTTCTCCGCATTGTGACGATGATGGTGGAAAGAAAAAAAAAAATTGTGTTAAAAGGAACGAAAAATGTGATAGAAAAAATTGGAAACCTTTAAGCCAAAAGTATTTTTGTTGCCGAATTTTAAGTAAAGTAAAATATTGAAATTTTGTAAGGAAATTGGGGGTACAATTTTTATGCAGAAATAAAATCGCCAGTTTTGGCCTCCAATCGCACAAGCTAAATTTATTGCTTCTAGCTGGCTCATCTCGAACAAAAAAACAAATGCCTTATTCATTCACAACAGCAAGTGATTCTCTAACATTGTCTCCCTTACACAAACGGTTCTGGGAAGCAGTAATTTTTGCTGGTGTATCAGTGTCCATTTCACCTTCACAGAATGTCGATTGCAGCATGAGCTATCTGTTTCGTCTATTGGCGTAGCTAGGAAATTTGTAATAATTGGTTTATATTGATGGTCCGAATATGGACCGATGACGTCGCTAGCCCAAAATCAACACCAAACAGTGACTTTTTCGTCATACTTTGATTCGACGATTTTCTTTGTTGTCGTACCCTATCATCGAGAAATGAGTATCATCGCTGAAGACGATTTCTCTATGAAAATCAGAGTCAGTTTGGAACTACCCTATGACCCATTCAGCGATTACACGTTGTTGTCTATGGCAGTTTACCTTGGACTTCTGAGTCAGTTACATTTCATACGGCTGCAGTCCTATGTCACGACGCAAAATTCGCCAAGTTGTGGTCTGCGAAAGACAAAGAAAGTTCTTGTGAACAACGCGAAACTGCCTTAGATTCTCCTTTAAATTCTCATTGACACCAACCAAATTTTCGTTAGATGCTGTATTTCATCGACATACCAAAATTATTTACTGAACGAGTGGACTCAAATTTTTCCACCATACTGCGAATAGTCCTCTCAGTAGGATGATTATGCCGACACAGAACCAGAGAAACAAGTTGAACGGCTCGAAGCCGCCAGTTATTTTTTATTCATACCGCCGCCAGCGATTGCATCGGCTCAAAACCAACCGAAATTTAATCTGCTAAAAAAGATAAAATCCTACAATTTCGGAGAAAATATTATGAAAATCGATGTTAGATTTTAATTTTCTCTTTAAATTTTTATATGCTTATTTGAGCCTCCTAAAATTTTCCTGGTGCACCGCCGCTGGTCGCAAAACTACTGCACCGCCGCCACCGATAATTTTACAACGACTTGTTTCAGCACAGAACAACCATTTGAATAAAACAAGTTTATCAACTGCGCGTGTTGTTTAACGCTCTATTCGTCTAAAGTGTTTAAGCAAAACAGACTGAACAAACGATAGCCAATTCGGCAGCTGTAGATTCAATAATATATCGCCTGTAAACTGTCAAGGCGAGATTTTATGATTTTATAAACTGTTCTTGCCCTGGTGATTCTTCCAAAAAAAAAAAAAAAAAATTCAGTAGCGCGACTCTGACTCGCGCACGTAGGGTTCCGTACGAACACTAGATATGTAATTTAATACAAACTTCATCCTATATAATCAGCCGTGTCACAGATTCCGTTCGGAATGGTTTTGATTCCGTATTATGGTGCTTCAGATTCCTATCGTTTTCATCAATCCGAAAAAAATGCTTAATCTTACAAATGTGGCAACATAATTTTGTAGTAAGTGATAATGTGGCATATGTTTAGGCGTTTTAAATTTTTTTTATTGCATATTTTAATTCTGCCTTGTATTTTTTGGTTTTGTGTGCTGCCAATATGAAGATTTTGATAAAGTACATACAAAAATGGTATGGCAATACCAAAGAAACCAGTTCCGTACATTTTGTTCTGTTGATTTTATTTATGTAATGATTTGAGAAATTTGCATAACAAATAAATAAAAAGTAAATAATTGTAATCCAGCTTTGAATAAATAAATGAAAAATAGTATTCTTAATTGAAAAAAAAAATTTAAATTTTATTTTTACTTTAACATGCAGAAAATGTTAATTCCGTCCATGAAATTAAAAGTGATTTCATTCCGAAACTTTTTTTCGTTTTTCGTTTTCTAAAGCACCAGAATACGGGTTGAATTCCGTTTCCGAATGGAATTGAGCTCTGTGACATGGCTGAATATATATTTTTGGCATTTTTTTTTCGTTTTTGGGGTCTTTTGGGTTTTTTTGTTTCTGCGTTTTTTCGGTTTTGGCGATTTTTTTAAGTTTTGGCTCTTTTTTTTAGTTTTGACACTTTATTTTCTTGTTTTGGCGATTTTTTTTTCGGTTTTTGGCGTTTTTTTCATTTTGGAGATTTTTTTATTTTTGGCGATTTTTTCATTTTTGCGATTTTTTTTATTAAAAATTTTAGTTTTGGCGACATTTTCGCGTTTTGGCGATTTTTTTCGTTTTTTTGGCGTTTTTTTTCATTTTGGCGTTTTTTTCATTTTTGCGATTTTTTCGAATTTGGCGATTTATTTTAGTGTTAGAATTTTTTTTAATTTTGCCGATTTTTTACGTTTTGGCGATATTTTTTTTTTAATTTTTGGCGATTTTTTTTTTGGTTTGTCGGTTTTATAATTTTTGGTTTTTTTTAGTTTTACCGGTTTTGAAAATTTCAAGCATTTGCCTCTTACGGTTTCCAAGATATAGCAAATTGTCAAAATTACATAGTCAAAATTGCATTAACTGATGGACCACCCTTTAATTTAAATTTTAGTATTAATTGTTGTAGTCTGTATAAAAATACACTAGTTTTACAAGTTTCAAGTTTCAATATACATATGCTCATACAATTGTATGTATATTACATGGGATTTTAACATTTTTCGTTGCTCGTTTTGGAACACCCTTTAATTTTTAATTCTCATGTATTTGTTGTTGTAGCGGCCAAGGTTCTACATACTCTGTCCAAATTTCAGGTCCGTAGCTCTTACGGTTCCTGAGAAAATACCGTGTGACGGACAGGCGGACAGACGGACAGCGTAGCGAAAACAATAGGGTTCTTTTTCACCTTTGGTGTACGGAACCCTAAAAACATAAATATTTTTAATTACATAAAAAATTTCAATTGCACTTTTAAGATCTGTCATTTTTTTACACTCCAACTAAACACCTTAAGCATTACGCATCGAATCATTTCCACATCAAACGCCTTAATGTATACACCCACTAACATGTAAATCATCTTTATGCTAGGAACACAACTGAGACGAACGACGAATTATGTACACGTCAACGAATTCGTCGATAAGAATTCGGTGTGTAAATTCGTCGTGTGAAGCAGACCAACGACGAATTTACTCAGCGGAGAAAATTGTTTTTTCGCGGTTCGCCGCCATACAAAATAGAAATAAATCCACGTCAAATTCATACTAGATGATCGCAAGGGATCAGGTGACTATTTTTGCCGCATGTAATTTGAATAAATTTCATTACATTTTTTTTGGACATTTAAAGTATAAATTTCTCCAACAGAATTGAGCTGAGAAGATATGAATTTGCCTTGAATAAATCTATCGCAGGGTTCGTCATACACGACGAATTTCGTTCTAGGGCGGTATTGTGTTAATTTTCATATGTACAAGTGTGTTTTATTTTTTATGACGCAAGCTCGCACCGAAAAGTTCGTTGTTCGTCCCAGTTGTGTTCCTAGCATTATGATTTTTTTTAAAGTTTGCAACATCTTAACAACTAACAATATTTTCAACCTTTTTCTCTTTCTACGCGTGTGTGTGTGTGTGTGTTGATTTATTGGAATAATGAATGACTGCATTCATATTTCGTTTACTTATTGTGTTTTTATTTTTATTTATTTTTTAATGATTTTCTTTTTTAGTTTCACAATCATTTGACTTAACTCTATGATTTATCTCGAGTTAATTTTTTTTGCAAGACTGCTAGTTAGTTTATAGAAGACAAGTAAAAAAAGTCGTCTGCCTATTTATATTGAAAATTAAAACAAATTTGAGTGCAATTTTTACTCGTCTTCTACTCGTATAAGCTGGCGGTAAATAAAACTTGGGATGAGTGAGTTTTTTAGGCTTAAAAGTTTGGCAAAACAAGCAAGGTCGTAATATTCAGGAAGAACTAACTTTGTAGTCTTATGTAACGAATCTCAGATACCCTTCTTCATAGTAGAAAAATATTTTAAATAATTAAGACACCTACCAGCGGTTTCACTCAAAAAAATAAGAGCTTCAACACTCTGTTTCCACAACTATCGCCGTCGGCGGCGCAGTAGTTCTGTGAGCAGCGGCGGCGCGCCAAGTAATTTTTAGGCGGCTCAAATAAGCATTTGATAACTTTAAGAGAAAATTTTAAATTGCAAATCTATTTTCATACTTTTTTCTCTGAAAGTGTAATTTTGTCTTTTTAAATTTCGGCTGTTTTTGTAATCGGCGGCGGCGGTATAAATAAAACAAAATAGCTGGCGGTGCTGGGCCGTTGTGAAAACAGGAGTTTAATAATTTTAGTCGTTTTTCAGTTGCAATACTTTTGATTAGAGTAATAATTTTCAAAGCAGTCCAACCTTATCTATTTATTTGCAAGATTGCTAACAGTCAGTTATGATTATTAATTAAAATTTCTTAGCAAGAATTACAAAAAATTTATCTTAGCCTTTCCGATAATTTTCTTTGTGTGACATTGCTTTCCACATAAAAAACATAAAATGTACAGTGTTACATACATTTTGAAAATGACACCACAGAATGACAGCACAAGAAATGTCAGATGTATACTCGGCATTAGAAAGAATTAAAAAGATTTATATTAGCTTTAAAGTAAGAAATGTATTAATTAATCGCCTTAAGCTTTGCAATTTCTTTTTCCTGTTAAAAAGAAACATTATACGACAAGCACGAACTGAAAGAAATTAAAAAAATCGAATCATAGTAGAATCGGTTTTCATAATTATTATTATTTTTCTATTTTGTAATAGTTTAGTAAACAACAATTAAATGAAGAGCATAGATTTCAGAGAGTATTGTTTGAGTATTGGTTGTCAAATAACTATGAAACACACGCATTAATTTTAAACCGGATACGTATAACTATAAACATGCAAAAATTATGTTTATATAAATTTTTTAAATTACGCAGCAAGAACAACTATAACTAAAATTATTAGACTGTGTGAGCCATAATAATACTCAGGGTATAAAAATACACTGACTATTAATCGACTACACATGCGTATATAAAGGGCTACATCCAGACATTTTCCATTTCATTTCATATACACAAATGTATGTATGCGGTGATGAATGATGAATAAATATCCCAAGTATGATGCGTATCTTTTTTCTCCGACTAAATATCCACAGTCTGAGTATAAGCATATTCCGATTGAAAGTATGAGAGAAAGAAACTCAATGCATTTGAAACGTATGTGCCTTTTTAATTTTAGTCGAAGCGTATTTGATTTTTGTGCAAAAACGAAGTATAGGAGATGCTCTTATGTGTTGGAATCGGCTAAAGTCAAGGTTGCTTCAGAGAAAATAAGTGAGCATACGAATTTTTTGCTCTACAATTATTTTTATATGCAGTTACTCAAATTAAAAATATTTACTTATGTATATTTTGTTTTTAAATACTTATGGTCATTCTCTGATAGATTTAGAAGAGCTTAAAAAATACTTCCTCCTGCAAAAATTTTTAAGCCCAGCTGAAAAAAATATGTATGGAGCATATATGATATCCCATATATTGTTCGGATCCGAAAAATGACTGTATATGAACATATATGATTATATATATTCATACAATTTCATACATTTATGAGTAAATATTTCCTCTACAGTATGCAAAGTTCATATTCATAGGCTGAGTTTACATCTGGCATTTCTTGTGTGTCATTTGCCCAAAAAAGCGTAACCAACTAATTACTAATGAAAAACTGATTCAGACATATATTTATTGATTTAAACACTTTCCAATCATGTTGGATTCTATAAAATTGTCTATTAGTTATGTATGAAACTGGTTAACTTAATAAATATGTGTCTGAATCAAACTGTTTTTCATTAGTAATTAGTGGTTACGCTTGTGTCGGACGCGGCACACGGATGGAAACCGGGCCATACTCTCTTGATTCACAAAAGCGCACTGCTGTGCAATAAATTAAATTACTAAAATTACTTTTTTTTAGATTTTGAACAGGGAGGTTGTATTTAATGAAACATTTGTTTGGACAAATAATGAAAAATGAACTAAAAGTCGTTTAATTCATCATTTTAAGTCAAAAGGTCAATCAATTATTTAAAAAACACAAAAATTATATTCGTACATTAAATTTAATTTAAGAAATCAGGTTAAAAACTAATGCAATTAATTATAAAAGAAAAAAATAGTCCGTCTAACAATAGTTTTCAATACAATTTTTTGAAGTAATATGAACTTTATTTCTTATCTAGAGAATTTTGTTATTTTCGATAAAATTAATGACTGGATTATCCTTTTGATTATTGGATATATTAAATGGGGCCACACTGTATAAAATCATACAAGAATGGTTTTTTTTGTAACAAAAGTTTTTCCTTTTTAAGCGTTGAGGGTTGGCATGTAAACTTTGCATACCGTATGTATTTTCTAATGGATTTCCAATTCACCAGTGGTAAAATACCAAGCTTTTTGGATTGCAAAAACGATGTGAGATATCATGCATGCATACATTCTTATATGGCTCCATATATTAAATCTTATTTCTGTATATGTATCCACATATGAAGAGCTTCATAATTAAAGTTCCATATATGAGCTCATACATTATAATCAAGGTTGGAAACCGAAACAAATAACGGTATCGGTATTGATACCGGTACAATTATTTTAAAAATTTCGGTATCGGTAACGGTAACGGTATTTTTTTTATTTCGGTATCGGTATTACCGGTACATACCGTTATCGAGTTTAAAATACCGGTATACCGCTATTACTGTGAAGTTTATTAATTCATACAGTGTATATAGCAAAAACCTCTTTTTATTAAGTTAAAAGTAAGTTTACATAAAGTCTTTAGTAAATAGTAACATAAAAAAACTAAGCGCCATTATTACAACTTGCCGATAATTAAAGGCAGGATTTTGTCTTCCCGATAAAAAGTTTTTCATTATTATAACTTAAATTTTTGTTTGTTATTATTGTTAATAATACTAATATTTAATGGATAAAAAATCAATAAATGAAGGTTTTATAATGCTTAGCCATTTATCCGTCCGAGAAAATCTTGCCTTTAACTATCGGAAAGTTGTAATAATGGCCCTAAGTTTTATATCTTGCACAGATTATTTGCACAAGTGTAGTGTAAACTTGTATAAACATACATACATGCGTAAGTATGTTTAGATCAGAGCTGCCCACAGAGAGAAAACCGAGAGTAATGTATAAGCATATGTGTATTAATTTCTATAAAAAGCCGTTTGATTTTCGGCACTCTACGCTTTTCTGGGCAGCCTGCTTATAAACGTTTAGTTTAGTTTTTCAAACGGGATTTCCCGGAAAATGTGCGGAAATTCCCGGGATTTTTTGATATTACGGCAACTTGATGAGTGTCGTTATTAATTTTATGAATGCGATGGCGCAATAATAAGGTCATGGCACTAGCACAATAGCTAAAACTTTACAACAATTAATGCCGAGTTTACATCTGGCACACATGTGCTCTGAGACTAAGAGGCCTTTTTTATTTGCAATAAGCAGAACGCGACGTTCAAAATTTTATTCTACAATTCATAAAATTAACAACAGAAATGTGCAAGGAAATAAAAGAAAAGTAACAAAATAATTTCAGATTCTCCTTGGTAAAAAGAATGATTCAATTAATGCTTATTTTGTACTAGTGATGCACGAATATTTGTATTAGAATTGCCGAATATTCGGCCATTTTTATATATTCGTATTCCCATTCGTAATCGTAAAATTCAGGCGAATACGAATATTTTTCCAAAACATTAAATAAAGAAATGCATAAATCCTAAACCAAATTTAAATAAATGGATAAACATATTTGTTTGTACGAATCCATTAAATTTTTTATAGAAGTTTTTGCTCATTTTGAAATATTATTTACTGACGATCATTGAAATTTTTGGGTAGTTTTATTAACTTTAAAGTGCGCCAAGAGGAGTATGAAGTTCTTTTTGTAGGCGTAAATAGAGCCCTAATTTAATGTCCATAAATTGACATTCGTTGCATTACTGTTCTATACTAAAGTCCTATTTTCAAAGAAATATTTTGTAATATTTATTTAATAATATATTTTTTTTTCAGTGCGGTCAGGCTTGTATGTATTGTTTGGCCTTCGAGAGTTTTTCGTCCGTATAATCTTGTGGTTTTTTGAGGAATTTCTTTAACAACCACGTTGCTGCTTCCTATGTGAAGGCATACTACGTGTACAGTCAGTCACAAAAATTTTTTAAAATACTGTTGATAACATCCTGGGCATGTGGTCTAGTTACTCCACCCATGCTTGTTCAACACCATATTATGCAAATTTACTTTGTATAATATGTATCAATAAATAAATAATTTTTTTTTGGCATTTACATATAATATTGGTATATATGCATTACTATTATTTAAAGAACTCAAATGATATTATTTTTTTTACTAATGTGCTTATAAAACGTTTTATTTAATCGATCTCATGAATTATAATTTTTTTTGTTGAAATAATTAAATTAAAAATATTTTGTATTGTTTTGCACCGGGCGGGAATTTCCCTGGAAGCCGAAAAGTCGTTCCCGCTTTCCCGGGAAATGAAAAAGTCCGGTTGTTGTCGATAAAAAGTAGTAAGAATAGAGCTGAATAAGAACGTCTAAGGGGGAAAATTTTGTTTCTGTAATTAATTTCAAAAAAAGTTAATTGAAATTAAGTTTTGTAATTTTTTCTTTACGGAAATCGGTATACCGGTACGTACCGGTATAGACATAAACGGTATCGTCGATACCGGTATTTTCTAACCGAAATGAATTACGGTATCGGTATTGATACCGGTACCTAATTTTAACGGTATTTGAATCGGTATCGGTATTTTTACGATACCGTTTGCCAACCTTGATTATAATACATTTAATATATTAGTCCATATATTAGTTCATATATAATAGTTTTGCCATGTATAATCCCATACATTTCCATACACGAATTCATACATATTCATATATAGTTATAGACATTCATATATTAAAAATATATGGACCATATATAATTTTTTTTTAGCTGGGAGGTGTCATTTTAAGAAATAGAAGTTCTTAGCAAGCAAAAAAAATCTGTAGAAGGAAAGGTCCATGGCCAGCGATTAAACTCTGCAGTTTCAATTTGTTGCATATGTTACAAAAGTTGTAACCCACTAAACTTACTTTCTAGTACCTTCAATTCTGACGGTGTTCCTTGATTTGTTGCTTTGTTTGTTTAGTTTCGTACCTTTTAGTTTGATTACTAGGCCCACGCTGGCATTTCGTTTTGCGTGTTAGTGCATGATTTTTTTTCTGAGTTTCACTATTCCTTCCTTGTTTTGTTCCCATAACAGTTAAGGTTTGTTTTTTATCTATTGCAGGTTTCTTTCCCCTGCTAACAAAGTTTTTTTTATGATTTTTTTGTTTCATAAAAATTTTTGTGTGTTCTAGCCAAATATTTAGAAGTACCTATTCGCTTGTGTGTTTGTGTGCAAATAAACTTTTACATTCGTTTAACGTTAAGTGGTCTAAAGTTAATTGAAGTTTTTCTATGGTAGCCTCTCGAATGGTTTGTTCGGAACGTTTGGTTATTAAATATGGTTTAGCAATTAAAAGCTTAGTTCTATTAAACAAGAAAGAAAAAAATTTTTAAAGTAAGAATCGAAATGAAAGCGTCAAAAGTGTGCGTTAGTGGAATAGTGTGTGATACTTGAGTTTGCTTATGGAACAGATTTTAAATTGAAAGCATGTTGATATCTAATTTTTTTTTCAAATAATAATTATTTTTCATAGTTGGTGTACACTACGACGAAGGTGTTGTAGTGAATTGAGGCGTGTAAGGGAAGTGTTTTGAAAGTTATTTAAGGCTTAAAAAAATATATATAGCATACTTTTAGGATTGATATCTATAGAAATTTATTATTTTCAGCAATAATGCCATATGTGTCGAACAATAATGAAATAGAAAATACTTAATAGCGCATTTACACCTGCACGAGATCTAGCAGATTTTAATTAAAATCTTTATGAAAATCTATACCGTTTACACCATTTTTTTTTATGTTTATCAAAATTTTTTTCCAAAACGAAACCCATTAACTAAAAAGTTTCCAAAACTACAACCAAACAACAGAAATTTAGCCACTTCACACACCTTTTTGAGCAGACCAAAGCTAATTCACTCACCTTTTTTTTTATAAATATGCACCGGGTAGTAAAAATAAAATTAAAATATTAGATTTTGAGTATATTTCTTACAAATCTACTCATAAATTAGATTTAGCTCGAAATCTCGTAAGTACTAGATTTCGAGGCAATGTAAATGCCCCACAAGGAAACGATAATCAAAAATTCTCGTGTAGTGACACACGAGAATTAAATTAAAAATTTCAGCTAGAGCTTAGTTATGAAAGTGGTATAAGTCATATGCATTTTGCTTCGAAATATCAAATATTTATTTATTTATCATTATATTAACTTATAATTGAAATTATAAGCTAATAAAGCAAAAGAGCTTTAGCAACATAGCACTTTAGCTCAAAAAATGTCAAATAAATCTTAAAAAAACTTCGATAAATATTTAATAAATGTTAAATAAATTTATATTAGTCGTGACTAGTATAACTCTAAATTAAAATGTTGCATAATATAAAAATATTTTTTGATTTGTTCAAATATAATCAACGAAATATTTCGATCAAAGGAATACCTGACTTAGACCACTTTCATAATTAAGGGCCCATAATATTATGTGTATGTATGTGTGTACATATATGTACTTCATTTTCGTGAAGTGAGTTTTTATACGACAAAACCTAAAATAAATAATTTACGCAAATAATCCAATTAAAATTTTCTTAGAATTCTGGTGAAAACTTTGCATAACAAAAAAAAAATAAATTTTTAGTTAACTACAACTCGTTTGCTTATAAAATCAAAAGCTTATTATATGATTTTTTTTCCATATTTCCGGCTACAAAAATTCCTTTCTGTTCTTCTTTGCTTTACCAACAAAAAAATATTTTCTCTTCCAGTTTTTTATTTCCTGTTTTGTTTTGTCAATAAAAAAATTGTAAATGACTTTTATTACTTTTATTGTAGATTTCGAACGGAAAAATAAAATTAAAACAATTAACGTCCTTGTACATTGCTAAAAAAAATCTACAAAAAAATTGTACGTATAAAATATTCAGACAATAACAGACAAGCAAACAAACTTATTCAAAATATACACAAACACTCACGTCTGTGATATAAAATGACAACAACTACAAACTTACATATAAAAAAAAATAAGTATAACTGGAGAGTTGAAAAATGTACTTACTTTGAATGAATGACTAACGACTAGAGGAGACGTCGTTAATATGATGATGATGATGATGATGGTGATGATGATGATGATGATAATGATGTTGTTGTGTTGGTGGCGAAAAAAAAGCGAGACTGCATATTAATGTTGTTGTAGCTAAAAAAGAAATAAGAAAAATATATTTGAAGAGACAGCCGACGGTTTAAAAAAAGTTACAAAACTTAAGACATAAAAAATACAAATAAATATACAAGAAAAAAAATCAAAAAATAAATAAATAACAAAAGCACAATTGAGAAACATGTGTTAACAGCATAAAGAAAAAGCAAAAGAATAAGCATGTACACATATATGTTTGTATGTATATATATGCATATATAAGATGATATATAAAAGCTGAAAATAAATAAAATTAACAAGGACAACCTGTTGAATGAACTTCTTTTTTTATTATTAACTAAATGAATAATAGACCGACATGGAGACAGTTATAAAAATATGTATGCATGCATACGTCTGCACGTTTGTGTGTGTGTGTGTGTCTGTATGTGCGTGTGTGTGTGTGTGTGTATAGAAAAACAAAAAATCAACTAAAAAAGCACGCAACAGCATAAAAATTGCTCTAAAATCACATGTTTGCTTAAAAAATAAATATAACCGCGCCGAGACATATGCAACGAATTTCGTTGAGTAAAAAATTCATAATAAGAGTGTAAGGAAATTTAAAAGAGTGAATGAGTGTATAAAGTTGTATGTGTGCGAATGTTTTTTTTTTTTTTTGTTTTTCAAGAAAGCCAGCATAACAATACAATTACAACAGCATCAACGAAACTAACGGCGTGTACAAGTTAATATATCCATTCGTACCAGTGTTGGTATCTCTGCGAAGAGCAAAAGCACATTAAGCTGTTTCAAAAAGGGCAAAAAGCGCAAAAAAATACGAAAAACAGGTTAAAAAAGCACCAAAATATTTTTTTTTTTAATTTTAATATCTTAAGCCATTTAAAGAAGAGAGTTTAGAGTGTAAAAGCTCAAAATATAATTTAAAATTTTTGCTTCGAAATAAGCAAAGTATTTGAGATGTAATAACAGAATTTATTAACATATTAATTTAAAAAAAAATCTTGTTTAATTTAATAAAAATAAGTATGTGAAAACAAATAATAAAAAAAACATGAGACAAATAATTGGGTATGTTCTGCATTTCACGTGAAATTAAAACGTGTGGAATTGCCGAATAATTGTTGTTGGAAATATGTATTTACAACAACAATGCTATGGCAATTCCGAACGATTTAATTTCACATGAAATACAGAACATACCCGAATATAGTAGCATATACTCGCATACATACATACATACAATAGTAGGTGAAGCTTAGGCTTAGATTAAGATATGTATGTTACTGAAAAATCATGTACACATAAAGAATGCATTAAAAGCGTCACTCTTTTCTTAAGTACTCTTAACTTAAAAGTTTTTGTTTTTGCGATATTCAACCTTATTAAAGTTGTCAACATTGACAGCACGTCAATACGATATAAAAAAAAATGGGGGTTGGCTACGCGTTGTCTAAAACAACTGACTTCTATTGATAATCTCATGCTTTCAATCGAAATCGGCCCTTAAAATTTAACCACCCTATAGTATGATTAAATATTTGTGTAAGCTTTAACAAATGTGTTATTCCATACTACTTTCAATCAATTATTATGCAGAGAATTATGCGGTACTTTTCAGTTACTTCCGTTTTTTATTTTCCAAAAAAAAAAAATTAAATTTTTTAATCCGAATTATGAAAAGTTTTCTAGATTGTTTTTAACATAGTTTCCGTTATTTTCATTAAAACCAATTTAATAAGCCTCAGTTAAATGATGCTGATATTAGCGCTTAAAAGTATTTTAGTTTTGTAAATTAATAATATTTTCATTTAACAAAAAAGCACCAAAAGCACTGTAAGAAATTGTTAAAAGCACTGTAAATACCCGCTTTTTAAAAAAGGGTATTAGCCAAACTTTCGCGTTTATGAAGAGGCAAAAAGCCACAAAAAATACCCTAAACGCACCAAAATACCATCACTGATTCGTACGTGAGTGACGAAGTTTATAGTTTTATAAACGAAGTCGACCTCAAAACTACTCACACACACATATATGCAATTTAAAAAAATAAACTGTTTCTTTCGTGTTATGTGCAAAAAAAATTTATTTTTACGCGAAAATTTTTAAAATAAGAAAATAACATCAAACCAAAATAGTGTATGAAAACAAAACAAACTAATAAAAATACCTTTAGATGGAGAAAAAGAGAATTGTGTTAAACAAAAAATTAAAGGTGAAAGAGAGAGAGCTTAACTAAGAATGAGGGAGTATTTATTTGTTTGTTTATTATAATTTTTTATTTTAAATTTCTTTTGTTTAAACGATGTTGGCTAAACGATTTTTGTTTTAAGAAAAATGTTAAATATTATTGGATAATTATATTTTAGCTGTTTTATAGAAAATAATATACATAACTACATACTTTGAAGCAAAAGAAATAAATTTAAAAAATATGTAATATATTTTAAAAATAATTTTCTTGTGCATAGTGCGTTTATATCTGAGCGAAATCTAGTAAATAAGCTGCTGTACTTAAAAAAAAAAGTGTGTGAATTAGCTATATTCCAATTGTTTGGTTGCAGCTTAGGTTAAACTTCAGTGAATGGTTTTTGTTTTGGATACAAAATCTTAATAATAGAGCTTTCTCCAACTCATTCATTCGTTTATTTTAGACACAAACCTATGCTCAAATCCACTTAAATTACATGAGTTCGATCATAGATTTGTGTCCAAAATGAACGAATGAACGAGTTGAACCCAGCTTTACTAAATAAACGTAAAAAAATTGGTGCAAACGGCATAGAGTTTGATAACGATTTTAATCGAAATCTGCTGATTTTCATGCAAGTGTTAATTCATTGTTATAAATCAATTTTAAATTATGAATGGCTTAATTTACCGTCTTATCTTCTTTCATCCTCTTAATGAGCTCAAGGAATTAATTTTTTTTGTATATAAAGCAAATGACCCTCCCTTTCCAGAGCCAGTCATATCAAGTTCAGATATTTTTCTTATATTATTATTATTTGTTCTATGCTAATGCGCAATGCAGCGCCCTCCTTCATGGATATTTGCAGCAATAAATCGCCTGCGAAGTAAAAAAACTAATAAAATGCCTGCATTGCTTAAAAATAGTGTGCACACTTAACACCAGAGGCGCTGCAATGATGCTATAAAAATTAACAAAACCCACAATAGCAAAGTTGTTAAAAAGACAAAAAAAAAAAATTAAGAGCCAATCCCACGATATCAACAATGTTCGACTTGTTACAAACTTACATTCAGAACAAAAAGAAATTGTAATATTTTGTTGTTGTTTCAAATGTAAGTGTGCGACATCGTGGGACAGGCTTAAGGTTCTCTAATATCTGTCTGTGTGTCACTCCATGATCTCTAATTGCACTCTTCATTTCCTTTAGGCAACACAAAACAAAGCCACCTGTTATTTGGGCCCAAGTGAGCTGAAAAATTATTTTCTCTTCTCAGCAGCTAGACAAATATTGTATACTAATTTTTGGAGACGGGTACCCCCTTTATAAAGTAATTATTAATTAATTAATAAACATGATCTTCTTTATTTGAGAAATAACAGAGATAAAATGCATGATTTTTTATTCACGCACGCTCCTGATGACTTAGGATGTGAATTATCCAAAAACAGATTTTTAAAAAGTCTAAGCAAGTTACGCTACTTTTTAAAATTATTATTATATATAAATACAAACATGATCACGCGTGACTCATGCGTGACTAATGCGTGACTTATGCGTTCACTCCTTAGTGAAAGCACATACAATAATGATAAAAATAACAGCATTAAAATTATTAGCAGGACTCGTTAAGCGCTTATTATGGGTAAAGTCAACACGTGAGCCTAATACCAATTCGTGCATAAGTTCTCAGGCGCAGTTATGTGCAGCATAAATTTTTCTAAAATAACTTTCATTCGATCAACATATAAAATAAAAATAAAGTCTCTGCCCATTTGAGCCCAATTTATATAACTTTTACCCTAATTCAGTAAAAAGATTTATGACGTTTTTGTTTGAAAATACTTTTGAGTTCTTGTTTTTGAATTCTCTATATTATTTTCTTCAAAAATGGCAGTTGTCTTTGATAATGAAAAAAAAATATTGTTGCCATGTTTCCAAAACATAAAAATTAAATTAAAGTATTAGACAATAGTTTGAAAAATATATGAATATACGAACCTTCCAGCATAGACGATTGTATCGTCTTGCCTATGGACGAAAAAAAGCCACAGTTGTGATTCTTTAAAACAATTATTATTTATTGTCTGTGCTAGAAGGTTCGTGTATTTGCTTTATGATTTGGTTTCAGACATTATAGGACATATACATTATCCCGAAACAAAATCTAGTTTGTGAGTAGATTTGTAGGCAATCTACTCAAAATCTAATATTTTTATTTTATTTTTACTACTTTGTACAAAATATTTATATAAAAGATGATTGAATTAGCTACGGTCTGATTAAAAAGGTGTGTGAGTTGGCTACATTGCAGTTGTTTGGATGTAGTTTTGAAAATTTTTCGGTTAATGGATTTTGTTTTGGATAAAAAATCTTGATAAATGTCAAAAAAAAACATGATGTAAAGGGTATAGATTTTTGTAAAGATTTTAATTAAAATATGTTAGATTTTGTGCAAGTGTAAATGCCCTATTATATCCAATACATATTTTATCATATATTTTTCAAACTATTAATATATATTATTAATTAATATAATTTTTATGTTTTAAAAACATGGCAATAATATTTTTATTTTTCATTATCAATGACAACAACCATTTTTGAAGAAAATAATATAGCAAGGCACATTTATTTCCAGGTAATATCAGGATTACAAGAACAATGAAAAAATACAACAATGAAAAAAACAACCCCTCAATAATCAATTTCAATGTATTTTTAATAAAAAATATTTTACTTATATTAATTTGGGATTATTAGTGCGTTTAAAAATTTTAAACCTAAATTGTAACAATTCCCATAAAAAACACTAATTAACATGGCTTTTAGTTGATCCAAAATATCAAAAATAGAATTTGTTGTAAAATAATTATAATGCAAATTATTCACATAAAGTTGAAAAAATTTCTTCACGGCTGCTACCACTAACAAAATTTGCAACGTTTAGGCACATTTCACAAGTTTTTAATAGTTTTTTCATATTTTTAAATTTGTTTCAAACGAATTTTTTTAATAAAATATTTTTCACATTGAAAATTTTGTAACATTTTTTTTTAATTTCTCTTTCATAAACAATTTTTGAAGCTTTGAATGAACTAAAATTAAAAAAAAAAAAATACCTCAGCTGCGTTTCCGCTACTACCTGGTGAATGTGCCTTGAAAATAAAAACGTCATAAATCTTCTTACTGAATTAGGACATAAGTCTCACAATAAAGTAAAAAACTATAATAAAAAAATCGAAAAATCTAACACCCCGTTTCTACAACTCGGGCGGCCCTCTTGAGTAGAAAATTTTATAAGAAATGTACTGATTTGTTCGAGTCATTTTCATAAATTTATTTTAGACGAGTCGCCTGCCTGACGTATAAAGACAGGGTGTAAATCTAGAGTCTATTGTTCATGTTTTTTATAATAGGCCATTTACAACAGCACAAAATCTAGCAGATTTTAATTAAAATCTCTATGAAAAACAAACATATTAACTAAAAAATTTCCAAAACTACAAACAAATAACTGCAATGTAGCTAAGTCACACAACCTTTTTAAATAAAAATATTAGATTTTTTTAGATTTCCTGCAAATCTACTGACAAAATAGATTTTGTTTTGTATTCGAAATCTAGTAAAAAGCAGCAAGATCTAGCTCGAAATCTCGTAAGTACTAGATTTTGAGGCAATGTAAATGACCTATAAGGAATTAAATCAAATTAAATAAAATTTTTGTAATTTTAGGTTGCAATGGCTATACTAACAAAGGATATGTATATGTATTTATATTTTTTTTTTTTAATTTTCTTTAATATAAAGCAAGTCAACATTATTATGTATTATTATCAAAGGAGCTATTTAAACTCCTTTATATGCCTAAATTTAATATACATAAGTAAATATATAAAAATAAAATATTTTACATGCTTATATTTAAGTATGTACACACACATCAAATACTTCTACATTCGTCCATATACTACATATACAGGGTGGCTGATGAATTTTGCTACATTAAGAAAGTGGAATAACTATTTTGGCAATGCATGAAATTTATTCAATCTTATTTCATTTGAAAGCTTATTGAGTCCAATTAGTCTTAAAAATAATTTTATTTGAATGCCCGTCCTTCTCGTTGATAAAGGTGAGGCATGCTAGCAAAAAGTTATTTATTAGTGCCCGGCTGGCATTGCAGCTATTGTCGCTCTATTGGATTGTTTTAGATCATCCACATTTGTCGGCTTTGATACGTGAAGAAACTACAGCAGTTACGGCAGCAATAATTTCCTCTGTTCAAAGGAGGGACTTCAATTATAAGGCCTTCTAACGATGACCCCATGCTCTGCAAAATTATTTATTAGTATCTCCGCGCTATAGCGGCGGAAAATCCAGATTTTTTTCAGTGTCATAGTTTTCCATTTTTATTAAATCTAAGGATCAATCTACAAACACCAAAAATAAAATTCTAGATTACTTCGATAGAAAAAAAAAAATTATTCAGTTTTTTTTTTTTGGTAGCGGCTTTCATCAGCCACCCTGTAATTTTAAAATTTAAATATGTACATACTTATGCATTTGCATGAGCACGCACACTCATGCACGTACATGCTGTCCTCTGTCGACTGAACATTAACAATTTTCAAAATCTTAAAGAAAACTTTATTTAATTTCTACCAAACCAAAACATTTAAAGAAACTACACGTAAATACAAAAAGAAAGCCTATTCCCAGGCTGGTGGAAAGATCATTGAGTGTTATTTCTTATTAGAAATTTTGCTAAGCAAAATGTTGTGCAAATTATCTGGCATCCGTAGGAAGAAATGTTGAGGCTCGCAGAAGGAAAAAAGAGCCATATACTTGAGGGCAGACATAATAATATAAGTATTTATATTATATGTCGTTTGGGCACAAAATATGAAATTATAGATGAAAGATAAATGTGACCAGCTTAGTCTGAGTGAATTTGCCCTTTTATTTAGAACAACATTTCTTTTTAAAAAGGATCTTAAATTTAAACAAATCAGAGGGTCTACTCTGTAATTCGAAAAGAAATAAAATGCTTTAGAATTTTTATGTTGAAAGCACGTAAATTTTGAAACATTTGCCTTCGTTTCGAATTACAAGGCAGACCCCTAGAGTGTGTATCAGATAGCATTGTAAGTTTATGCATTCGAAAAGGTAATTGATGCCGCAGCTTTGCAAGGTGGCGCGCATACGAAATGTGCTACTCACATCACCTACGATCGATATGCGCACGCCCTCGAATTGATCAAGCAGAATGTCCCACATATCGTCATTGTCCATATCATAAATGTGAGATAGACCTCAAGCAACATACTCGTATATTTTTTATTATTTTTTTATTGTCATTTTTTGTTAATAGTTATGTATGTATTCAAGTACAAAAACATTTCAAGACAAAAAATCTCAGCTCCCAGCATTATATTTCGCTTTACTCCACACTATTCAATAAGTTGCACAATATTAAAAATATATACATATATATTGCACAATATTTCCTACAATATGATATTAAAATAAATACAAATATATATATTGCACAATATTTCTTGCAATATATGCATGTGAGTAGTTTATTCCTATTATTATTATCGCTTTACTCCAAACTGTTCAATAAGTTGCACAATATTAAAATAAATACATATATACATACATATGTTGCACAATATTTCCTACAATACGATATTAAAATAATACACATAAATATATATATTGCACAATATTTCTTGCAATATGTGCATGTGAGTAGTTTATTCCTATTATTATTATCGTTGTACTCCACACTATTCATATAATTCACACAATATTAAAACAATAAATATGTGTTTATATTGTACAATATTTCCTGCAATATATGTGAAAGCGAATGAAATCTACTCAAATGCGTGTTTAAGAAATTGTAAAATTACCCCCTGTTTGTGTAAAACGTTTGAGTTAAAAATGTGGACATTTTTGTTAGACTAAAGGAAACTTGTGCAACTTTTCTTCTAACTCAAACGTCTTACACAAACAGGGTGTTAGTTTCTCGTCATGCATATCGAGCCTTTGTAGCAATAGAGCCATAACTCAAGACACTTGATTTTTTAGAAATTTAAAAATTTAAAGCAATATATTTTGATACATTTGTTTCTCTTGAGAGAATAAAATTGTCTTTTCCCATTAAGTTGTTGGTAAATCCAAAATTTCAAACCCTTTTTCTGTAAAGCAATTTTTTATATTTTTTATTTTAGGCTCTATTGCAGCAAAGACTCGATATGTATGTATTTATACAAAAACTTAAACAAATTAAAAAATTTGTAATTAAATAATTTAAAAAGTAAAAAGATTATGTTTACTGATTCGGGTGATTATTAAAATGTTATTGCAATTTTGTCAAAATATTACAAATATAATGTGGACACACAAACAGTATTATTGCACAATATTAATTATTGCACAATAAAATTGCACAATAATATTGCACAGTAATATTACACAATAATATTACACAACAATGTTGCACAATTGCATTGTACAATAATATTGCACCATAATATTGCACAATTATATTGCACAATAATATTGCACAATAATATTGCACATGTGTGGGTGGCTTAAAATTGTTTATTAATATTTCTTGTTCGATTATATATTTTTTTTTCGGTACTTTGATGCTCATGCAACGCTATTTGGCTTTAAACCAGGGTTAAAATCACTTCCTAACGTCTTCGCTTATGATGTAAGTTAAGCGTTTCGATTCTTTATTTTGTTGTTTCGGTGTTTTGATCCTTACAACCCATTTTGGCTTTATTTAAGGATTAAAATCACGTTATGACGTCTTTGCATATGAAACATTAAAATATTGGCTCTAAAAACGCTTCAAAAAGAAGTTCAAATTATCTATAGAAGAGTCTTGATTGATTCCAGCACAATTGTAAAAATTTTAGTGCAACAATTATATCAACAATAGATCTTTTTAGAGCCATTCTATTTGCCCATTGGTCTCACTAAGCTCTCTCATACTATATTGTTATTTTTTTTTCTTTTTCTTTACTGTGTATATGTGTTTGCTACGATAATATTTTCAAGCCTAAAACTTTTCTCAGCTTCATATGCCTACCACAATATCACTTACTAGTGTGCAAAAAGAGAACTTTGCCATTATTCCGTCAAAAGAAATTGTGTGAGATTTTTGTATATTTATTTCAATACACACACATACACACACACACAAATTAACATAAACAAGACAAGAGTTAAGATGTATGAAGTTTTCCTTAGAACATCTTAAAGTGAATATTAAACATTTTGTCTTTCCAAAAATTTATATTTTTCACATGTATTCGTATGCTCATGCTTCAAGCATTTAGAATTTTCCAACTGCAGTCAGTGTGTGAAAGTGTGTGTAAAAGTAAAATTCTAATATGTATTGGTATGTTGTACAAATACAAATCTTTTCATCTTGGTTTTCGTATGGTTTATGAATTTTCTTAGGAAAAGTAACTTTCAATTATAAGTATGTCTGTTTGTATATTCCTGTGCTGACCATTAGGTTTTGTGGACTTCAGAAGCATGAGGGCTAGAGGATTTTTTTCTTGCATCTTAGGTTGAGCAAATTTTTGTTAGTTTCTTTGATTTTTGGGGTAGTGAGCAAATTTTAACTTGAAATGAAGTACATAGACCATTTCTTAATTATTTGTAGTTTTTTTACATATTATTTTAGAATTATTTCTCAGACTTTGTTAAGGCAAATGTCAAGCTTCTTAACAAGGTGTGCAGCAGAAGGAGGAGTTGTATATACTTGTCTATTATTTTAAGAGTTTAAAACAAAATACTTGATTACAAAAATTCTCTTGCCTTTATAATTGTCTCAAGAAAATTGCAGTGGTGTGTGTGTGTGTGTTTGTTTATTTTTCATTCCTTGTTACCCTTACAACTGCGCTGTTATTTTCATTAGTCTAAAATGCTATTATCGTTCACTGTACTCCAAATTTGCTGCTTTTTACTCTGCCATATTTTGTTTTTCAAGAATATTTGTCTTATCTATGCAAGTTTGCATTGTAATTAAAAGCATATTTAAAGTACATACTCGTATTTGGCGGCTGCTACAACGCTTTGAAGTTTCAGTTTTCAAGATATTGTCCAGACTTGATTAAATCTGAATTTTAACCCAACGTCCAATCATGTGCCGCATGCTCTTAAGTTCTCTTTTACCTTTTAGGGTGACTGAAGCAAACATAGGGCAAACTTTAAATAGCACAACAAAGTCACTGATTTCCCTACGAAAAAATTGGTGGCAAGTTATGTAAACGTACTTGTCCTATGACTTGAGAATATGGGAGTTCTGCCGAAAGTAGGGAGTAGTGTATAGTGAAAAAAACACATCGTGTAAATGGTTACATATTCACCATTATATCATAAAGATAATGTGAATTGTTTACTCCAATGCACTAAAGAAAATTGTACACATTTTGTATGCATAATTAATTACAGCCAAATGGCAGGATCGATTGAAATGATTTTTGGAATCGAACTTCGAAAGCGTCCCTCTTAACGTCCTTAAAGTTTATATCACTTAAGCTTACAAAGCAACTTTTTATCGCTCACGCTCACGTCCTCCCACCCGTGATAACTATAGGAATTTTACACAGGCAGGAACGATTGAAATGATCTTGCAAGAAAAAACTTTATATGTCTCACGCCCACGTCCTGTAATGCGTGACAACTTTTGAATAATATTAATAACACACTCACCTTCCATTTTATTTAAAATTTTTTCAATTTTCAAAAGCTTGAAACTATTTTCTATTAAAACTTTAAGCACCCTCAATCATTGTTTGAAATCACACACAAAACACTTGATAAAGTGACAGTGAATCAAAATTTTCCAAAAATTTAAAAAAAATAGTTTTCTTTGTTATTTTTTTTAAATTGAAGAAAACAAAGTAATTTTATTTGTTCACTCACGCGCACGCATTCTCACGCGTGACAAGTTTTGACTAATATTAATAACATACTCACCATCGACAATATTTTAATTGTTTTCACTTTTCAAAAGCTTGAAACTATTTTCTATTAAAACTTTAAGCACCTTCAATCATTATTGGATATCACACACAAAACACTTGATAAAGTGACAGTGAATCAAAATTTTCAAAAAATTAAAAAAAATTGTTTTATTTGTTATTCGTTTTATATTGAAGAAAAAAATAATAATTTTATTTGTTCACTCAAGCGAATGCAATCTCACGTTTGGCCATTTTTAAACACACCCTCTTTAGGCCTTTTAATTTGGTTTAAACATACTTAAAACACTTTTGGCTTTATTTATAAAAATTATTGAAGCTTTATAAAGGCTTAATAAGAAATATTTTGTATGAAAATCTTTATAAGTTTTATAAATAAGGCTTTTTTGATTGATTGTCAATTTCTTTACCGTACATTAAATATTTCGTTGTCCTTACCTATAATTGCAATTATTTGCAGCTCTGAAATATTTTAAGTTCGAATGATAATCGACTGTCTTAAAGAACTGTGATGGTGTTATTGCTATCATTCTCAATAAAGTCCAAATAAAAAATAATTAATTGTGAATTTTCCATATTAAGGGCCATTTTCACAACTTGCCTTTAGCTAAAGCAGGATTTTGTCTGATACACTACACTGATTAGGTCACAAGCCAATAAGGTGCACACAAAGAGTCAATTAACCCCATCCCTAGGTCATCACCATGTAAAAGTGACTGGCGCGCTCCACAGGAAGTGTTAATAAGGTACTTCCACATTTGCAATATTATTGTGCAATAATTTATATTGTACAATAAAATTTACTGAATGCTTATAATATTCATATATGGGGCAAAATATTTAATAATATAAAAAGTATTTGGATATTTGTGATTTGAAAACAAATGGAGTTCGAATAATAATTAAAAATTAACTAAAAAAGTATTTTGATTTATATTGCACTAAGAAAATATTTTGTTATGTGTTCAAAACATTGTGTAATAATTATGTGATTTTAATTAATAACAGCCAATGTCCAATCACTTTTCAAAATCACTTTTTCTCAGTAGAGCCATAAAGTTATTTTTGAAACTTATTTAAAAAAAAGGTTAGAAGTTGTGTATTTTTGTTTACGTCCATATTTTTTAAAATTGGAACTTTCTAAAAAGCATCTAAAATATAATAATTTCATAGCATAAGCTCGAAATCAGAAATATATAACATGGGTTGTTATTAATGAAAATCACATAATTGTTTCCAGGTACATCACTAAACATTATTTTTCTTATTATTTAAATAACTTAATTAAAAATTGTTTAAATATCTTTGCGCTGTTATCAATAATAATAATAATAATAATAATAATAATAATAATAATAATAATAATACTTAAAGGATAAAAAATTAATAAATGACGGTTTTGTAATGCAAATCCAATTATCGAGCAGACAAAATCCTGCCTTTTACTAAAGGCAATTTGTGAAAATGGCCCTTAGGATTTTATATGTTTGTAAATATTATATATCACGAAAAATCAATTAAAATATTTTTATAGGCGCAAGTGTATGAATCTTTTGTTTACATTGAAATACAATTATTAAAAAAAAAAAAAAAATTGCGCCATATATTATTTTAATATTGTGCAATTTTTTGAATAGTGTGGAGAAAAACGACAATAATTAATAATTAACAGCAATAAAGTACTTAATAATAGTCTTGGGGTATGTTTAGAACTCGGACTGGTATATATCACTTGGTGATCGCTCACGTGACTAGTCTTACCCAGTTGGCCAAGACTTTCGTTATTGATATCGATTTTGAATATATCTCGAATATTTATCGTGTAAAACTATCGAGAGTGACACTCGAAAATTAATCGAAAAAAGTTCAACTGTAGCTCAGGGGCCTAATTCCGGCACTCGTGATCGGAATTGCATTCGAATAGAAATTAATTTCGATGGCAAGAAATTTTCCGATGATGTCACTCGTTACCAAGCGAATCGAGTTTTTGTTTCAGTGTTGGAAAAAGGCAAATATATTTATATATAAATTAATTTCACAACACTGAATAAATTGTAACCAAAAGCATATGTTTGTATATATGTATGTATTTGTGCAAAAACATGTGTAAATATGTATGTACGTACATACACACGTAGTTATATGCAGAAAAAAGAAACGAATATACATAAATGTTATTTTCATTTTAATTTAATTAACAACTTAATAAAAAATTAGTGTAAAGTTAGAGAATAGAGCACTAGAGCCACATTTTAGATTCTTTTATTGGTTGACCAGAAGCAGTTAATTTGTTATTTAGATGCTCCCAGAGTTGGTTGATTTTTTTTATTTTCTCCGACAACTCCGGCAAAACATTATTTGCCAAGTCAGTGTGTTTTGTTATATTTAAAGTCAACTAGAAATTCTTTAATTTGTATTTTTTTATACTTACATTTGTGCATTCATTCACTTATACAAAATAAATAATGGCATTTTCTTTTCTGGAAAAAAAATGTTACACTTGTTACACTTTTTAATGAAAAATCGCAATAAAATGATTTTCTGAAATATACATTTTATTAGAAATTACTGTATCAATCCTTGCGAGCTTAAATTTTTTCTTTCGACGAACGCTAAGTTGTATTTTTTTAAATAAAAAGTAAAAAAAAAATGTTACACTTTATTCAGAAAAGAAAACGCCATAAGTCAAATATTGAACATGCATTTTCTTTTTCTTCGCTTTTTCTATGTTAAATATGATTTCGAATGCCTTTTTGCTTGCGAGTAAGAACACGAACGGTTGCATTCGAATGTATGCATGTTATCGAATGCTGTCATTAGAAATTTCGATATGTGTTATTCGAAACCGAATACGAAAATCCCAAAAGTTAAAAAACTCGCACATTCGAGTAATAACTCGCTCGCAATCGAATGCGGGAATTAGGCCCCAGTTTTGTTCCAAAAAACATTCGTTATGGATGTTTCGCTAGCAATATCAAAAGTCAGAGAATATGGAAGTAATTTCGGTGCCACAAAAAGGCAGCAGAAAAGGTAAAAAAATTAATTTTAAATGAGACATTTTTAGATTTAGTTGAACTGTAATGAATTTTAATCAGAAATAAGTTATTATTCGGGCTTCAGTTCAGTAATTTCAATTCTTAATTAATAAAAATATTTCATTCAATAAAGAATTGAAATTACTGAACTTAAGCCCGAATAAGAAATTATTTCTGATTAAAAGTAATTTTATTTTTTAATTTATTTATTTTAATTTACTTATTTTATTTATTTTTTGCATTTCCTTAACTTACGCTGCAAGATTTGAATATGGTACCTCGATTCTAATAGACTATCACACATCCACTACGCTATCTTGGTAAAATTTTTTCTGTTCAATTATTACACATATGTGTTCTTATTTCATTTTTTAAGTTATAGTGTTGTCATGGCTCGCAATTTGTACCTCCCCTCTAGTCAACTTAGAACCATATGTCTCTATGTCAATACTCTTTCTCCAGCGACAATTGCACTAGTTAAAATGTCGACAAGTTTCCTTTTATGCGTCAGTAGAGATACGTTAGAGACGACAGTTCTAGTGTATTTCTGGTGATATTGTCAATGAACGCGTCAATAGTTTGTTTTTATTTTTTATTATGTTGTGCAGTAATATTAAATAAATATATGTAGATGAGGGTCACTAAAATCTGCGAGTGAATCTTCGGTTCAAATATCTCCATATGGTCGTAAAAGAACTACCTTCTCAATAGTGCTAAAGTCTACTGATAGAATTTGAATGACAACCCTATGTTATTTGTCAATAGGCATTTCCATTGGTTGGGGTACATCTAGTCAGTAGCACTATTGAAAATGTCACTAGAAAATCACTGTAAGTTTACTATTGACAACAAGAGAGGATATATCGATAATGTTGACTATAGCCCCTAAAATTTACTAGTGAATATTTGGTGCCAATGTCTCCATGTGGCCCCAAAAGAACTACTAAGTCAGTAGTGCTGTAGTCTAGTGATGGATTTTCAATGACAAGGTAATGTTAAATGTCAATAGATGATACCATTGGCTGGGGTACACCTGGCCAGTAGTGCTACTGACAACGTCACTAGTAAATCACCACAATTTCACTATTCGCACTTTCTGCAGGGTCTAGAGTCTAGACCAGCTACGTCTAAACACACATACACTGATATTTGCATTTGAGGTAAATAGCTTTGAAAGCTCTTAAATTTGTTCTTGTTTCTTTGCAAATTAAGAGCAAGCATTGCTGTCTGTTGTGTTGTTGTTGTGGATGTTGTACTCTCGTCGGTGTGAAAGCACAAAAAGCTCTTTATAAAAGTTTGCACATTGTGCATATGGCTTGGACGTAGCTGCTCTAGATTAACAGACTAGCACACATCCACTCCGCTACCGCCACACACTCGAAAAAGTATCGAGAAAAGTTCGAAACTCGAAGCTCGAAGAAGCATTCGTTTTTATCGAATCTCAGGTCAAATGGGTTATTTCTGTTCCATTTGTTTCAGAATTTTTTTTTATAAGAAGATTGCAATTTTTTTATATGTCCCAAAAAACTATCAGCCCTATTTTGAATAAGAACTACACGGCAATACTATTCTTCGGACCTATAGTTCATCATCACCAATCTTTTCCTAATTAATTATTTTCTATTTAAAATCTGAAGTTAACAACACACCTTGTTTCTTAATCTATTTAAATTTTTAATAATTACATACTGCAAAACCCCTAAAAATAAATTCAATAACAAACATATTTTGCCATAACCACAATTTTTAAGTTAATATAAAATATAAGAACCTGAATTTTCATGCTTGAGTCAAAAGCCGCATAGAGTTCTTCATTTAAAATTTATGTAGTTTTTTTTTTGCTACGCTCTGCTTTTGTTTTTTATTTCTTCAGTTACGAGTATGTACATAATTATAAGTTTTAACTAAATTCTTATATACGTACATATAAACATTTCTCAGTAAATAATAAACATACACATATGTGCACTCACTTACATAAACATATAAATATAATGAGAAAAATATATATGTGTGTTCAAACTTCTGCCCAAAATAATTTAAGATTACCTATAAATATTACAATAGTACAACAATATTTAAATGAGCCTTAATTTTCTTAGGGACAAAAAGAGTGTGCGTAAAAGTGCTAAAACACACGCACGCACAGCCTAACACACATATACACACATATACTCAATACAATTGCACAAACATCTACTGCACTCTAAATTTCTACATTACAAATTATTATGCAAATTATAAGAAGTTCGAAGGAAACCCAGAAACAGTGACAGCATGACAAGTAGAAAAAAAATCCAAATAAGTGCAAACTCCTTTGAGAAAAAGTATGCCCTTCTTCCTCCTTAAACAGAGTAAAAAACAGCAAGCAGTAAGCCAAGGGCTGCTCTTTGCTTCTACGAAGAAAAAAAAAATTACAAATTATATGAAGAAATTTTAATGTTAACACAAATGCAGGCACATACATACGTAGTATCCTACACACTCTTAGACACACACCAGCACAAGCACACTTGAACACATCTCATCTTACTGCATTGGGCATCTTGCAATTTCCGGCTGAGAAATGCATTTCACCTAAAACTGCCTGAATTTATAAAAAAAAACAAGAAACCAAAAACAACACAACAACAGCAGCAATTGCAATTGCAGCTGCATTAACAACAATACACAAAGAAAATTTTAAAATTTTGCAAAGAGCGAGCGAGGGTGGCGGAGGGTGCACAATTGCAGTTGCAATTGTTGAGAGTTTGCTGTGTGCGTGTGTGTGTGTGTGTGTGTGTCAGACTGCTGCATTTTAAAGTTTATTTTGTGTGTTTTAAGAAAATATCGATTAATTGTTATTGTACTCGGCAGGCCTATAAGAAAAACCTCTTGTGATTGGTACAATTTCTTTTGCATGTGTAGATTTGCAGTAGGAAAAGTTTCTTATTTCTTAAACAAAATTCATTTACTGCCTGCCTTGCCTATGTACATACATATGTACACATCTAAGTATGTAGGTGTCGTGTAGGCATAATGTTGACTCTGTGTTTAAGTGTATGGATATGTGTGTGTGTGCATGTTGACTGCAATTTGCTGGTCCTTCTAATCTTGTGTGCAATAACTGAAATTAAAGAAAGTAGAGGGTGAGCGTGTGTGTTTTCATGTGGTTTATAATGACCATTTTTAAGTATGTGCAAGTGCACATACATATACAAATAAGAATATTCTAAGAAAACAATTTTTCGTTTTTTTTTTGTTTTTGACCAATACTTTTATAAATATCTTATTTAATTTTGTATGTGTGGATTTTATAATAAAGTTTTTAGAAATTATTAATAAGATTGTTCTTAAGAGCAGGCATGTTTCTCAAGGCTCTGGAGAATTTAAATTGAAATATGTAGTTGTAGGTGTAGCAGATGAGACACTGAATTTAAAAAGTCTGTATAGGGTGTTTTAAGGGCACCGTACACCAAAGATGATAAGGAACCCTATTGTTTTCGCTGCGATGTCCATCCGTCCGCCTGTGTCTATGTCACAGGCTATTTTCTCAAGAATCGTAAGAGCTATGGACCTGAAATTTGCACAGAATATGAAAAATTATGACCGCTAAAGTACAGTTAAAAGTTCTGTGGCAAAAAGGAAAAAGTGCTTAAGTCGAGATAAGCTGATTTTTAGTTAATGGCACTTCCTTAATCTGCATATTCGAAAATACTCCTGATCAAAATATCAATAAATTTGTGTAATTTTTCAGGAAGTTATGGCACTATGACTTGCGACTTATATTTTTTAGACTTCTAATCTAATTTGGAATAATAGCTTAATTTAGGTTATACTTTGGTATATTTCAACTTAAATGTGTAGAACGATGCTTCATTAAAAAAATAAACATTATTAAAATAAACTGTAAAAAAAATTCTGAAAATCGACTGGAACGCTTAAAAGTGCTTTCCTGAAAAACAGTAAAATATGACTTAAGAACTTTTTCCTTATTGCCACAGAATTAAAGGGTATTCTAAAGCGAGCAAAGAAAATTTTGAAATCCTAATGTAATAAACAGAAATTTTCAAAGTTAGTGTTTTCTTATGCAGGCTACACCAACGAAAAATCGCCATAATGAAAAAAAGGCTTAATCGAAAAATAACAGCAAAAATAAAATAAATCGTTAAAATGCAAAACAAAATTACAAAAAGTAGAAATGCCCCCAAAAAGCTTAAAAACCGCCAAAAACGAAAAAAACGTTAAAACTAAACAAGCGCCAATAACCGAAAAGTATTCCAAAGTCCTTAAAAGTAAAAACCCCAAAATAAAAAAAAAACACTAAAACGAAATAAATTCAGTAAAGTGCGACTCTGACTCGCGCACGAAGGGTTCCGTACGAACACTAGATATGTACTTTAATACAAATTTCATCCTATATAATATATAATTTGAAATTTATTTGCTGGTGGTTCAGCGTTGTCTATATGCATTTCATAAATGCAAATAAATTTCAAATTAAAATAAACTTCTGACAATATGTCGAATAATAAATTTCTCAAATGGTAAATTTAGATTTTATTTTTCATTTTGCCTTATAATTACTTTTATTGTTATCCAATGGATTTCTAATTGTATAAAGGTGAAGAAAAATAAAATAGATTAAAATCGAATATAAATTATTTGCTGGCTTTTTTGTGTTAGTTTCTAAGCCTAATACGCTTATTTTTCTTGTGATTTTCAAAAATATTATTATTTGTGAATTCTCAAATAGTTCTTGAAAGTCTGTGCATAAGATAAGAGGTTTGTGACTACTCAAAATATGTGGTTGAAGTCTACTGATGATTTATTACAGCAACAATGAAATGCATATAGACAACGCTGAACCACCAGCAAATAAATTTCAAATTAAAATAAACTTCTGACAATATGTCGAATAATAAATTTTCTTAAATATATACTGCCTTATTCATAAAAAATATTTCAGGTTTATTAAGCTCTTATTTGACGTATTTCTATGGGAAATTCGTCAAATAAACCTGCAATAAACCTAAAATATTTTTTATGAATAAGGCAGATAATATATAGTTTTTGAATTTTTTTCGTTTTTGGGATCTTTACGTTTTTTTTTTGTTTTGGCGGTTTTTGCGTTTTGTCGGTTTTGGCGATTTTTTTAAGTTTTGGTTCTTTTTCTAGTTTTAACACTTTATTTTCTTGTTTTGGCGATTTTTTTCGGTTTTTGGGGTTTTTTCATTTTGGCGATTTTTTTAATTCTTGCGATTTTTTTTATTTAAATCTTTTTTTAGTTTTGGCGACATTTTCGCGTTTTGGCGATTTTTTCGAATTTGGCGATTTATTTTAGTGTTAGAAATTTTTTTTTTAATTTTGGCGATTTTTTTCGTTTTGGCTATTTTTTTTTTTTTTTTTTTTGTTTGACGATTTTATAATTTTCGGTTTTTTTAGTTTTACCGTTTTTGAAAATTTCAAGTTTTTGGCGATTTTTTTAAGTTTTGGCTCCTTTTTTATTTTTGACACTTTATTTTCTTGTTTTGGCGATTTTTTTTTATTTTTGGCGATTTTTTTTCATTTCAGCGATTTTTTTTATTTAAATTTTTTTTTAGTTTTGACGACATTTTCGCGTTTTGGCGATTTTTTTAGATTTATTGCGTTTTTTTTTGTCTCAGATTTTTTTTTTAATTTTGGCGATTTTTTTCGTTTTGGCGATTTTTTTTTAATTTTTGGCGATTCTTTTTGGTTTGGCGATTTTATAATTTTCGGTTTTTTAGTTTTACCGTTTTTGAAAATTTAAAGTGTTTGCCTCTTACAGTTTCCAAGATATAGCAAATTGTTAAAGTTACATAGTCAAAATTGCATTAACTGATGGAACACCCGTTAATTTAAATTTTTTTAAATTTTAGTGTTAATTGTTGTAGTCTGTATAAAAATACACTAATTTTACAAATTTCAAGTTTCAATATACAATTGTATGTATATTACATGGGATTTTAACATTTTTCGTTGCTCGTTTTGAGACACTCTTTAATTTGTAATTCTCATGTATTTGTTGTTGTAGCGGCCAAGGTTCTACATACTGTGTCCAAATTTCAGGTCCGTAGCTCTTACGGTTCCTGAGAAAATACCGTGTGACGGACAGACGGATAGACGCACAAACGGACAGACGGACAGCGTAGCGAAAACAATATGGTTCCTTTTCACCTTTGGTGTACGGAACCCTAAAAATCGGCAATAACCGAAAAAAGCGCTAAAACTAAAAAATAGTTAAAACTAAAATAAATCATAAATCATCAAAAAGTGCCTAAGCTAAAAAACTCTCTTAATCTAAAAAAATAGCAAGATACCAAAAAATTGCCAAAACGATAAAACTAAAATAATGCCAAAATTTAAAAAATATCGTAACGAAAAATCGCTATGACGAAAAAAGTGCTTAAGTGAAAAAGATCACCAAAAAAATTAATAAAAAATATCACTAAAAATAAATAAAAAGGTCGCCAAAAACACTAAAAAATTGCGTAAAATCTGAAAAAAGTGCCAAAATGAAGAAAAAACGTCAAAACTACCGATTTTGATGATTCTTACGTCAATCGATTTGTCTTAATCCCGGGAGTGTCAGTTGTATTTTAAAATCAACTCTTATTACTTTTCATTTGGAATAACCATTTAGGATATTTAACGGTTCGAAGTTGGTCGCAATCGGAGTTTTTTATTTTGTTTATAAATACTTGTCTGTTGAAGTTTTAGACGTTTCCAATATGCTAAGGTCCGTGCTTCAGTAAAAATAATCTCTAAATATTGCCTGAAATAACTTTCCTGTTTTACGTATAAGGCCTTTTTCATAAAAGAAATAATAAGAAATATCTCTTCAACTAAATACTTGGCTTAATAGAATTAGGTGTGGTTGTATGAATGTATGCATGGAAGTTATGTCCCAACAAACATATATGTTCAAGCTCTTGTGATGTGAAAGTTATGATATTGAAAACAATATAAAATAAATGTGAACAGAAAAGTTTATTATCTAATCAACGCCTTTAATTGACAAAAAACAAATACAAATAATCGATAAAAATTTTATTAACTCAAGTAAACTTTGGTTTAAAATTTTAATTGATTAGCAGCGTTATTTATAAAAATTGTATAAGCTTAATACGATTTATTTTTTTTAAATGAAAATCTGCTTTATAAACCCTTAATAACTTTTATATATCGAGAACCTATATTCAAAATACGTCAACTCAAATTTGGTCAAAATAAGTTTCCGATGGCAAATATGTAGCTCCGCTATGCAATATTCATCTGTATTATAAATTTCGAACCATATTATGGAAGGCACATCATTTATTTTTACAATAATGAGCTAGTTAATTTACTAGTTTTTTCGCTCTACTGAAAAGTTAGCTTTTTTGAGTTGGCGTATTTTGAATACAGGCTCTCGATATAATATTGTAAAAGTTTAATTAAAAATTTAGTTAAATTGATTAAACTTTTCTTTAAAAATTTAATAAGTATCAAAGTTTCATTGCCACAACTAAATTTTGTGTTTTTTCTATTAATTAAAGGTATTAAAAGAAGAACTATTTTTTCAGTGTGATTTTAAGGCTTAAGAAGAATAATTTAAAATCGAAACTATGCAAAAACGTTGTAACAAAATTTATGAATCTTAAAAAATATACGCTTTACCTACTCCAAAATTTGTTAAAAAATTTTCTTTTTCCAATCACATTTTAAAATTGACAGAAATTCTCGTGGGAAGTGTTTTTAGAAATCCCGATATAAAGCTACTCTTAATTGGGCAAGTAACCGGTGTGTTTGTTGGGTTGCTTGTTTGTTTATACGTACGTATGTATGTATGTATGTATGTGTATACAATTATGTAAGATTATGCAAGTCTTTGATAGACAAACTTATGAGCAAGTATGTGTATGCATTTCTGCTACTTGATATATTTACCTTATTTATAAAATTCACATGCACACATACCCTGATACATACCTAGTTTTATTTATATTTTTTTTTTTATATAATTCCTTAGTATAGGCTTCAATTTGCTGAAATTTATGTTTATATTTTCTAAATTAAAATTTTTTTTGCATAAGTTTCTTTTTGGTTTATTAATATATTATGAATATCACAAAAATATGATATTTAAATAATATACTCATACTTAAAATTTTTGCCATATATAATATATGCTTAGAAATATATACATTTAATATGCAAATATTTGTATATAAAGATTCTTTGTTTAAAGAAAAATACACTTACAGTAATGCTAATAATCGAACGAAAATATAATAGAGGTTTCCATAAAAAAATTGTATTGCAAGCCTACTGGCATAAGACCAGGTTCCAAAAAAATTTTGCAGCTGAATCGATGTTAAAATAATGCTAGTAAATTCAATAAATTGCAACTTTCACTCGCAAACGAAGGAAGTGGAACGAAGCCTATTTATTTTGGGCCTTTTTTTCGATTTTCGGTGATTTTTTTTTAGTATTTTCCCAATCTTAGTTTTGGCGTTTTTTATTTTTTTTTGGCGGTTTTTAACGGTTTTTGACCTTTTATTTACGATTTTTAGCGATTTTTTTGGTTTTGGTGATTTTTTTTATTTTTTTAACCTTTTTTATTTTACTTTTGGTGATTTTATTGCATTTTGGTAATTAATTTTATTTTTGGTGATATTTTTCATTTACGCGCTTTTTTCATTTTGGCGATTTTTCGTTACGGCATTTTTTTAATTTTGGGATTTTTTAGTTTTAGCGTTTTTGAACATTTCAAGCTACGCTGTTTATTTAATTTTTTATTTAGACAAAAACAGATATTTATATTTACAAATAGTCTTATTGATACCTTGTGCTTCAGTCATGGTTTACACCAGGGTTGTCAGATTTTTTCCAACATATGTCGCCAAATTGATTTTAAAAATCGCCAAAAGTCGCCAAAAATCAGTTTTATGTAGTTTTTCTTAGTAAATATTTGATAATAAATTTGTTTTTATATAACACTTTTTTAATATAAATTTTTATAAAATGATCGTATCAAAATTTATCAGAAAATCGCCAAAATTGGAAATAAAATCGCCAAAATTATTTTTTGTAAATTTTTGTCATCCAAATTCCAAAATGTAAGAAAAATCATTAAAATCAAATTGTTTTAACTTCTTGCAGACGAGTTTTGGTAGGATTTACTTTTGAAACTACTCCTTCAACAAACTAATTTTCTTGAATTATACAAATTTTGGTGTTAAACTTTGTTAAAAAATAGCCATAATAATCGCCAACAAGTTTATTTATCGCCAGAAAAATAGCCAACAAATTTATTTATCGCCAGAAAAATCGCCATGTCGCCAAACCAAAAATTTGGACGCCAAAAAATTTGAAAAATCACCACGTTTGGCGAGAAATCGCCATATCTGACAGCCCTGGTTTACACCAGTAACTCGCAAGCCATAGCACAATTGTGCGGATGAAAATCACATACATGCTTATGCTCTTTCATTTAGTCGTCATTGAGCCAGCGACGAATTAAGTTGTGCACGCATGTATTAATTTTTTCCTGGTTTTTTGTTTAGTTTATTTGAGCACACGGAACGAAATTAAAGTTCAAATTTAATAAATTTCTACAGACAAAAAATTGATAATAATTGATAAGCTGGGAAATATTTTGTGATAAAAAATGCTTTAGGCAATATGCGATGCATTTTATGTTATGGAATATTTAAAAATAATAGGGAAAATAGCTTAAAAGGCATTTTAATAGTATCAACAGAGCTGTGAATAAATTTAATTTTGAATTTATACACTAAATTGTTGAATGGTTATTAAATTTTTAGTTTTTATTTAAGTTTTTATTTTATTTAAAAAAAAAAAATCAAACAACTAATAACCACATCATGTATTTTATATTACAAAACTTTTCTTCAAGTGCAAGTTTATTTTACTCTCATTTTTCTCACCAATACAAACATATTTTATTTTGCGGGACACTGGTTTACACTATGCAAGTGTAATTGCTAACTTGATTAGTTTGTTAGGAGAGAGACGGAGACGAGGGAAGAGAAACTCTTCTGTTCTCCTCGTCTCTCTCTCCCTCAAACTAATCAACTTAGCAAGTTGAAACCAGTGTTCCCAGTTTAGGGGATTTGTCCCCAAATTGGGGATTTTTTTTCGCGGTTGGGGTTCTAGGGATTTGTTGGGGTGATAACCAAATTTTAGAAGATATTTTTTGGATTTTTTTTTTATAACTGATGGTGACAAAAATGATTTTTGGGCTAAGAAATATTAGTCTGGCAAGTCTAAAAATGTGTGTTTCTATTCATAGTGAATGGTTTCTAATAAAGAAGAAGTATCAAGGCAGATCAACCAATAATGAACACTACGAAAACAAAAATACGTAACAAAGTACAATATGACTTGTTGGAAGCACTTTTTAAAGTAAACACACACTTTAAAAAAAAAAATTCAATTTGTTGTGACAAATTTAATCCTTCTGCTGAATGCTAAAGCTTTTTTAATACATGTACTATGTACAACAAAATTTCTGAGGCTGATGGATCGGAAGATTTCGATTCTGAAGTTTTTGACATGGTAATTTAGTTAAATATTTTTTATAGTAGTGTATATTAAACCATGTGTAATTTTTTTAAGACTTGTAAAGAGTCTTTAAGTACAAATTAAAATAATATGAATGTAAATATATCTATCGATACATATAAATTTTATTGAATAAATATGTTATTTTTGTCATTATTTTTTAAATAAAATTGAAAATTTTAATTTTTTTTTCACAAAAGAAAAAATTTGAATAAAAAAAAATTAAATTTTGGGATTTTCGGGGATGACAAATCAAAAATTGGGGATAAGATCTAGAAAAAAAAACTGGCAACACTGGTTGAAACTAGGACTTAGTACAGAATAATATGAGAACATAAAACAGCTGATCCCATTTTCCCTCTCCCATAACTGTTTATTCCCCTTCTATTTAGAATAATAGGATTTTTTTGTTTGCAGTGGGAAGAGGAAAAACTCCCCGGTAAAATCCTTAATTTAGCTGTACATATATATAAATAATTGGTTAAGCATTTATGAGCAGTTTCAACAAGTCAAGCAGACGACTCTTCTTAAAAAAATTTTATGAAAGTCACTAAAAAAAATTAGTTCTTTTCATGTAAATTTTATACTCAAGTTGACCGTCTGGATTGTAACAAGAAATTTCGATTTTTTTTTTTATTTTACTTAATTTTTTTTTTTTTTAATATAAATTCCCAAACGCAAATTTTTTTTCTGGCCTATTCACGTTTGAGTAACTAAAGATAAGAACAACAATTTTATATTGAAAATGTACCGTGTTACCTGAGTACTGTATTACCATTTCAATATAAATTTACCGTTTTATGTGTTTGTTTTAAAACGATTATGCCCGATTTTATTTGCAGGAACCGGCATTAAGCCGATAAAAATGTTTCTTCTCTCATATTCTATTATTTTTTTTAAGTGCACATTTAAGCTCCATTATTATGTACTTTATACTTATGTATGTGCGGGTTTTTTCTCTTATAAAATTATATGTTTTTTGAAAAATTTGATTAAAAATTAATTAGAAATTTTGCAATATTTTGTTTAATTTTTTTTTGCATCAACAGAAGCTTAAATTATATTGTGATTATAGTATTTAAATAGAAAAACGATTAAAAGGACTCAAAGATATGTCAAGAAAATTATAAAGTAAATAACACATACAGTGGATTCACGATTTAACGAATAAGCATTAAAAATAATAATATTATGAAGTGTATTTATGTAACGTTGAGTCTGTAATTTATTAATAATATTAATAATTTTTGGAACAACTGAAACATATTAAGTATTTTGAATTGACTGCGAAAATTTTTAAAATTTCATTTAAAATAACACTTATTAACAATTATGTAAGCAATGTTTGAGTAAACTCAAAATCTTTCTTTTGTGGTTTATTGAAAGGAAACCTATTCAATTTAATGAATGATAATCTAACATTCGTTCCACAGGGAGCCAATTGTATGTATATAAATTATATTTTCAAGTAATTCTCTATAGTCAAAGGATGTGAGTAATTTTCATTGACACCTTTTGGAAAATGTTTCTATAATCACAAAAATAATTATAATGCAAGATTAGATTTGTCCTTACACATTCACATATGCACACATATACATTTTCAAATAGATTTATATATCTATAGATATATAATGAATGTATGTATACATATTTACTTAAATGTGTGTGCGTGTGTATTTTTATTTATTTAAGCATATACACATGTACATGATTACTTTTTTATGTATGCATGTGTTTTTTGATATTATAACATTATTTACTTTAAATTATGCATTAGAAAACCTCTCATATTTTGTGTAAAAATAAATGAGTTAGAAAAAGAAATTTAATTGTTAAACAATATTTATGCCTGCTTTAATACGTGAGACCAGCAAACATTTACTATAGTGGAAGTTACTACAAAGCAATGTCATCAATATGATTTAGTTTGTTGAATGAAGAATGAGCGAATGGGCTTTAAAATACGAGAATTACAAATTATATGGGCCAAACCCATGATGTCGACAACGTTCGACTTGGCGCACACTTACATTCAAAACAAAAACAAATTTTAATATTTTGTTGTTGTTTCAAATGTAAGTGTGCGACAAATCGAACGTTGTCGATATCGTGGGTCAGGCTTTATATGAACTCAGCTAAAAGTAAGCAATTTTATTTAACGAAAATCCAGCTACCAATTTTTGGAATGATAGATAGATTGCGTCTTGGCCATCTTACGAGAACATCCTACAATATCTCTCAAAATGGCCTAATTTATATTTGATATATTCTGATTATATGTTCCACTGTATAAATTTAGCAAACAAAAAATAAACATGATTCAGAAAGCATCCATGTTATAGTAACATTGCGGAATAACATGTTCGTACAGTAAGATCCAGATAGCTGACATTTTGCGCCTATACAAGTCCAGCATCAAAAAGTTTATTTTCTTTTTTTAGAGTATTTAAATGACTCCCTGTTCGTACAACCCAGGCGGTTGACTTGAGTAATATATTTATATGAAAAGCAGTCGATTTTTTCAAATGATTTTCACACAAATTTTCTGTTTCCTGACTTCTGGAAACAGGTTATAAATAAAAGCTTGTTTTAAAAATGTTTTTGATTATAAATATATTTTTCGTTAATATAATTTGTAATTTTGACCATTTGCTGTATCTTATAACCCTGAAATTTTCAAAAACGTAAAACTAAAAAATCCCATAATAAAAAAAATCGATCAAATCTAAAAAATATCACCAAAAGTAAAAAGATCGCCAAAAAAAAAACTAAAAAAAAATTGCCAAAAACCAAAAAATCGGGAAAATGAAAAAATATCGCTGAAACTAAAAATATGTATTGTAAGAAAATATACTAAAAAGAAAAATTGCTGAAAAAAATCGCCAAAACAAAAACAAACAAAAAATAGAAAAAAATCATCACAAAAAAGAAACCAGCGCCAAACTTATACAATTATTGTATCAAACTTTCAAACAACCTTCAAAATGTTCGTTGGGTATTATGCTGCATATAAGCTGCCTGTAAATGTATTTGTATGGGTGTATACTCTCAGATGCAATACATGCATTTTTAAATATTTGAAATATTCTTTTGATATTAAATAATATTTGTTTTAAATATTATGCAGGACTAATTTAATTATAAAATTTAAAACGCACAAAAAAAACAAGAATTTACAAATACTTTGAAACTGGGTTTGCAAACTCCTTAAGTAAGTTTTAAGTTCGAAGGACCATAACAGTACTCACTGTAAATTTTTTTTCCTATGTTTTTAGTTGGGTCAAAATTTTGGCAAACTTAAAAGTTATAAAGTAAAGTTTAAATATTTATTGTTGCTGCTTTAAGGCCATGAGCTCCATTATACCAGGGTTGTATTTCCTCAAAAGTCGCACGATGGTGTAGGATAGTGAATCCTACCTTCTAGCGCTACTAAAGCAAAGCTTATGAACCAGAATATGTATACGTAGTATCTGTAACTTGCGAGATGTCTTTTTATTTCTTAACTTTTCACTACCAAAAATAGGAAGTTACTGATTTCACATTGATTTTCGAACATCGAGTTTTAATAACACTTCCACACAGTGAAGTCAGGGGCTCTATTCTGACTATTTTTACAATGATGTTCCTATGGATGTATGTGTGTGTGTGCGTAGTTAAAGTTAAGCGTTTTATAACTTAAGCATGGCTCATCCGATTGGCACAAAATTAACGGCATTCTAAAGAGATTGATCTCACTTATAGTTTAATTTACGATATCGAAAGAAATCTTTCAACTGAGAGTTTTTATTGAAAAATAATATATGAACATTGGTTTTTGTTTTCTATATGAATTGTAAATTGAAGGTTTTTCATCGATATAGTGAAACAGGCACTTTCATGATTTTATGTTATAATAAACCGATTCGGTTTGTTAGATTCTGAGAGTTTTTGAAAAAGAAAATGTTTTAGAAAAATAGTTTATTTTTTCAAATAAACTTTAAATTTTTAAACTGATAGAATAAAAAATTTATTCATATCCTTAAATAAACGATAAACATGGACTGCTGTAAATTTTATTTAAATCAAGACGTATCGTTGGGGAAAAATATTTCGATAAAAGCACATAATTGCAATAAATCCGCAATTTCTTGTCAAATCGATTTTAGGAATTCATTTGTGTGATATAAATCGGTTAGATGATTCTAGCAATATCTTCTTCGAAAGTTTTAAATTTTTTTTTATTATTCCAAAAATCTATGAATTTTCCAGCGCTTGAAGCTTGAAATGACCGGGAAGTTCCAGGAGTGGCCTGAGACTTTAACTATTTTCCGTATTTTTATTATTTTTTTTTTTTGTATACAGTGCTCGCCTTTTATTTCTACAATTTTTAACAAAATTGGCATTATCACGAGTGCCACAAGTGGGTTCGAAGGACTATATATTAGTTGTACTTAGTGTTGTTCTGATTCTAATTATGAATAAGTATAGTGGAGTTCTTATTTTTTCTTACAATGCATTTACATTATCTCGAAATCTGGTACTTACAATATTTCGAGCTAAATCTAACTACTTTTTACTTGATTTCCCATACAAAACAAAATCTAGTTTGTGAGTAGATTTGTAGGAAATCTACTCAAAATCTAATATTTTTATTTTATTTTTACATATTTATATAAAAGATGATTGAATTAGCTACGGTCTACTTTAAAAGGTGTGTGAATTGGGTACATTGCAGTTGTTTGGTTGTAGTTTTTGGAAATTTTTCGATTAATAAATTTAGTTTTGGATAAAATATCTTGATAAATGTCAAAAAACATGGCGTAAACAGTATAGATTTTCGTAAATATTTGTATTAAAATATGCTAAATTTTGTGCTAGTGTAAATGCTCTATTATGTGAGAAAACTAATTTTAATTATCTGTACCTAACTGTCCTGCGTTATGGCAACTAGAACTGGTTCCGAAGGACCAAAATTTAGTTCTTCATTATTCGCAAATTATAGCCTCTAATGATATTTTTTGTTACAAAAGAGGAAGGCGGAATAGAAAATGTATTTTCTGTATACTTTCATTGTGTCTTTACTGTTTCATTTTCCTGAAACATTAGAGAACAAAATTTGGCTCGAAGGACCAGTACAAAATTCAAAATCCAGGAATACAAATTATACGACTGTAAAAATTAAACGCATATAATGACTTGTCTCTAGAAAAATTTATTTTCATGCATTTTTGGCTTGAATTGTATTTAAAAAAAATCTCGAGTCTTAAAACCTTTTAAAGTCTTTTATCATTTTTCCTCTGCTGCAATTCGAAACAAATAACAATTACTTACATATTATAATTTTTTTTTTTTCAAAATTAATTTAAAACTTTTTAATTTTATCCCAACCTTCTCCGCCAGTACCAAAAACTAAGTCCTGCTATAAGCCAGGGAAAGCACAAAAAGGACTTAAATATTTTGGGAAAGTTTTCTTCAAAAAAAAAAATTCTTTTTTTTTCATAAAAATAAAAGGTACACTTAATTATGTCAGTCTTAGCTTAGCAACACCCCTTTCAGGCAAACATTTTGCAAACACCAGCAGACACATTGATAACGACATTTGGAAAAGGACAATTAGAGAAATGCCCTGCTTGTTCCAAATGCACACAAACACACATACACCTTCCAACCGGACAGTTCATGTACTCATTTCATACACTCACTCATATACTGTATTTAACTTTAACTAATTTTTCTTTTTCCAAACAAACAGAAAAGTTTAACCCTTTTTTGGGACAGAAAAGACAAAAAAATAATAATAAAAGAAAAATGCAAATTTATATTTAAAAATAAAAAAATTCCACTTGTACAATGCCAACAGTCCAAAAATTTTGTTTTTGGGTATTAAAAAATAAAAGAGACAAGCTAAAATGCAAAGCAACTTCAAACTTTTGTGACATAAATCCTTTGGCTGTACGAAATGTTGAAAAAAAAAATAAAAAAAAAATAAATAAATAAATAAAAAAAAATTACCAAAATTTATTTTTGATTAAGTTTGTGCTCTCTTATTAAAAAATGAAATGAAAAACCAAAGCCGTCATAATTTTGGTTTTTTTTTTTTTTTAAAGCAGGAAAGTAAAACAGTTACCATGAACCCAAGGAAACACACTCACTGCTCTGGAAAAAAAGGATTAAGATGGTTGTGCTTGTTGGCTATGAAAATTATATTTCTGCGTGTGTGTGTGTGTGTGTGTGTGTGTGTGTGTGTGTGTGTGTGTGTGTGTGACCCGTTTGATTGTCTAATAAATGTCTTGGTTTTTAAACATTCAAACGGTTGTTTTTTTTCTGGTTACTGTTGTTGTTGTTGTTTAGGGCTCTACACAAACAAATACAACTTTGGCTTTAGAGTTTCTTACTCCTTGGCAAACCCCATTCGTTTCATAAGCCATGAATTTAAAAACGTGAGTACGAGTACATTAATTTCTAAAGTAAGGAGTTTTCTTGCTTTTCTTTCCTATTTTTTTTTTTTTTACATAAATTTCTACTGCTGCCCGTATTCTTTTAGTAAACTTGTATTTTGTAATACTGTTGCTATGACTGGGTTATATGATGATGTATGTGGTGTCGTATAAATGCTCATGCAGCTCGTAAAGTAAATGATACGGTTGATATGTTTTTCTAAATGCCACTGGGGGGCAGTGTAATCACTTTTTTTTAACGCCTTAGAAGGGAAGTTTGTTCAAAAAAAAGGATATTTGCTGGTATGAGTAATTTATTATAAAAAAAATTAGATTGTACCCCCGCAGAAGAATTCAACTACTTGTGCTGTAGCAAAAGAAATTTTTATATAAAATAATTTTTTGCTTCAACGAATTCGCTTTTATTAAAAATTTTCATTACTTTGCGGTTACTTTCCCATCCATTCCTTAATGCTTAATGTTACTTTTCCTTCATATTTTTATTTTTATTTTTGTTTTAATTTCAGTCAAAATATTTACTACCTACATTCGCTTTTGCGTTAAGCCTGACTGGTTGCCACCAATTTGGTGGGGTAGCTGTAGCTTTTTAATTTTTGTCCTCTTCGGTGTTTGTTGCTGCTGTTGCCGGAAACGCCAGAGAATGAAATGGGGTGTGAGATAGACTAACGCTAATAAGTATGCTTTATTATTTGTTACGTTGTCTATCTTTTTTTTCAAACTGTTTGAGTTGCAGGTCTTGAAATTGCCCGGCCGTTCCTTTAATTTATTACTATATCTATTTTAAACGCTGTTAAAATATATCAAAGGAATTGCTAGTAGCAGCAGCAGGTTAGTTTTGCAATCAGTGTTGCCAAATTGAAGGTTGTGACCTCTTAGGATTAGGGAGATTTTTTATTTAATTTTTTTTTTATAAAACAAAAAATTATTATCACTCTGTGCAATATAAAAGGAATAGGGCAATAATCTTAATCTATTGATTTTTTTAAAAGCATAATTCACTTTTTATATGAATTGTTCTAACGAATTTCATTATGTAATTTTTCTCCTTATAAAATCTTTTCACCAGTTACAGAAATGAGACATGAATTCTCTTGGTGAACATAGCAACTTACTAAGACTCTATAGTTCCTTTAGAATACATGCTTTAGCCACCTTGGCACCTAATTATTTTTTCATCTTTGGTGAGCTGGAAATAATTATTCCAAGCACTTATCAAATATATGTATGCGACTTTGTATGTTTAATTCATTTCCTTTCCTTATCTCCCACTATTTCTTTCCCCTCCCCTAGAAGTTGAAATAGTCATTCAATCATTCAAGCAAACAGCACCCAAAACTTTATATCTCTAAAAGTATGCTACACTTTTTTTCTTACTTACATACACAGAAAAAACTAAATTTCGTTTTCAGTAACCAAATTCATTGAATCAGTAAATTTTTTGTGTGAATGCGGACCTACAAAGAAATTTATAGATTCTGATAACAATTTTGTAAAAATTTAACTGAAAAAAAATTTCATTTTTAGTTAACTTATTATGGCATTAGAGAAAAAAGTTAAGTGATACTCAAAATATTTTCAGTCAAATTTATTAATAGAAACAGAAAAACATTTTTGCAGATTTTTTTTTGTATTATTCAGCAATTTTTTTTATAATTTACAAACACATTCACTAAAATTTTTCGTATTATCAGAAAATAAATTAACTGAATCAATAACAATTCTTAAATTTTTTTTTTAAATTAGTAAAAGTTTTATCTGAAATAAATAACTGAATTTAATGAAAGGTTCAACTATTTTTTTACTTTCAAAAATTAGCTTGGTTAAGCATTTCGTTCCCGCTTTTGGAACTCGTCAGTAGACTTCAACCCAAAAATTTTTGGAATTTAGCTAACAAACTCCGTATGTTTATAGTAAGACTCTTAATACTATATTGAGAATCACAATATACAAACATAATAAGTTTGAAAACCGCAAACAAAAATCTTAAAAAAAATAAAATGTTAACATAAATCAGGCAAATTTTTTTACACTATGTAAAAATAAATTTAACTGAAAAAATTAAAAAAAATCAGACAAATTTTTTTACAGTATATAAAAATAAATTTAACTGAAAATAACAAATTTAAATATAAAAAAATAAATCTAAATTTTTTTTTACAAATTTTACTTTATATAGATAATTTTCATTCTATACAGTTTTTTTACATAAAATAAAATTGGAACAAATAATTTACTGGAACAGTAAAAAATATTTACTGAAACTTAATTATATTTCAAAACACACGTTTGTTTGGAACATTTTTTGGGAATAATTTTTTCTGTGTATATAAAGAAAGAAACAATATGCCCACAATTTTATACAAAATTTACCCCATTTAAGTGATGGCTAAATTATTTGTGTGAGCGTGTGTGTGTGTGCCTTTCTGCTTTTGTATTCGTTTACAGTCTGTTCATTCTTACTGTCAGTTTGTTTCATGTCTTAAATTCTTATTTGATTGACTGCTATGGTAACATGCAATAGACGTGTGGGTGCGTTCGTTAAGTATCTGTTTTATTTTATTCGTAGTATTCTTTAACTTTTCCCAGTTTTTGGCTTAATTTTCCTTATATTTTTTTTTTTGGAAAATTTCTTTGTTACTGGCTCGTGTGTATTAGTTAAACCCGGTTAATGCCTACTTTTTGTTTGCTAGAAGTTTCATCATGTTTATTTTTTTCTTCACATCTTGGGGTTTTGTCTTCAACATTGTTGTTGACAAAGAGAGTGATATTTATAAATGAGTCTTCATGGCTATGGCTGCTTTGGCTTTGGATAACTGACTGACATTATAAATCATGTAATTTTGGGAAAAAGGGGATAACAATTCTTCTGTACGTGGTGCGAAAAAAAAATAAATATATATATTAATTAATATATTAGCTAACGAAATTCACTATCTAAATATTCTTTTGTAGAAATTTATTGCAAAAAAAATTTGTTCAGAAATTTTTTCATAAACAAATTTCAAATAAAATTGTCTTGCTCAACACATTTTTTATAAAAATTCATTGCTAAAAAAAAGTTTCTATAGAAATTTATTGCTCCAAAAAGTTTGTATAGAAATTCAGGGCTCAACAAAGTTTCTTTGTTCCACAAATTTTTTAAAAAATTCTTTGCTCAACAAGTTTCTATAAAAATTTTTTGCTCAAAAAAATTTCTATACAAATTCATTACTCAGCAAAGTTTCTATAGAAATTCAGGGCTCAACAAATTTCTATAAAATTTTTTTCATAGAAATTTGTTGCTCCACAAATTTTTAAAGAAATTTAGGGCTCAACAAATTTCTATACAAATTTTTTGCTCAACAAATTTTCTATGGAAATTCCTTACTCAATAAATTTGTTAAACAAAATTTATTGCTCCACAAATTCCTTAACAAAATTTCTTTAGACATTTTTTGATCAATAAAATTTCTAGAGAAATTATTTGTTCTTTAAATTTTCTATACAAATTCGTTGCTCAACAAACTTTTCATAGAAATTCATGGCTCAATAAAGTTTCTTTAGACATTTTTGCTCAATAAGTTTTCTATAGAAATTTGTTGCTCAACAAATTGTCCATAAAATTTCATGGCTCAACAAATTTTGCTTAGAAATTTTTTGCTCAATAGATTGTCTATAGAAACTGGTTGCTAAAAAAATATTCTATAGAAATTCGTTGCTCAACAAATTTTCTGGAGAAATTCATTGCTCAACAAATTTTCTATGAAAAATAATAACTCAGCAAATTTTCTAACGAAATTTGTCATTCAACATATTTTTTTATAGAAATTCGTGGCTCAACAAATTTTCTAATTGCTATAGAAAATGTTTTAACAAATTTTCTATTAACATTTGTGGTTTAACAAATTTTCAATAGAAATTCGTTGGTCAACAAATTTTTTATAGAAACTCGTTGCTCAACAAATTGTCTTAGAAATTCGTTGCTCAACAAATTTTCGATAAAAATTTTTGCTCAACATATCTCTTATAGAAAATCACGGCTCAACAAATTTTCTTTATGAATTCTTTCCTCAACAAATTTTGTATAGAAATTCGTTGCTCTACAAATTATCTATAGAAAGTTTTGCTGAAAACTTTTTTAATAGAAATTAATTGCTCAACAAATTTTCTGGCGAAATTCGATGCTCAACAAATTGTCGATAGACATTTTTTGCTCAACATTTTTTTTATGAATTCTTGACTCAACAACTTTTCTTTTTTGCTCAATACATTTTCTACAGAAATTTTTTGCTCAACAAATTTTCTATAGAATGTCATGGCTCAACAAGTTTTTTTTATAAATTTTTTGCTTAATAAATTTTTTATAGAAATGTTTTGCTCAATAAATATTCTATAGATATTAATTGCTCAAAAATTTTTGTGTAAATTAGTTGCTCAATAAATTTGCTATAGAAATTTGTCTTCAACAATTTTTAATAGAAATTCGTTGCTCAACAATTTTTTTTATAGAAATGTGTTGTACCTAATTTACATTAAGAATTTTTTAATGAAATTTCATAAAATTTGTTGCACGAAAGTTTATCTATTTGCTAATTGCAGCCCTATAGAAAGAAGAGAACGACATATAATAAATTCAGTAAAGTGCGACTCTGAGTCGCGCACGAAGGGTTCCGTACGAACACTAGATATGTAATTTAATACAAACTTCATCCTATATAATAAATAGTTTTGGCATTTTTTTTCATTTTTGTTTTTGGGGTCTTTTCGGTTTTTTTGTTTGGCGTTTTTTCGGTTTTGGAGATTTTTTTAAGTTTTGGCTCTTTTTTATAGTTTTGACACTTTATTTTCTTGTTTTGGCGATTTTTTCGGTTTTTGGCGTTTTTCTCATTTTAGCGATTTTTTTTTTATTTTTGGCGATTTTTTAATTTTTGCGATTTTTTTATATAAAATTTTTTTTTTAGTTTTGGCGACATTTTCGCGTTTTGGCGATTTTTTTTAGATTTTTGGCGTTTTTTTTTCATTTTGGCGTTTTTTTCCATTTTGGCGATTTTTTCGAATTTGGCGATTTATTTTACTGTTAGAATTTTTTTTTTAATTTTGGCGATTTTTTTAATTTTTGGCGATTTTTTTTTTAATTTTTGGCGATTTTTTTTGGTTTGGCGATTTTATAATTTTGGTTTTTTTAGTTTTACCGTTTTTGAAAATTACAAGTGTTTGCCTCTTACGGTTTCCAAGATATAGCAAGTTGTCAAAATTACATAGTCAAAATTGCATTAACTGATGGAACACCCTTTAATTAAATTTTTTTTAAATTTCAGTGTTAATTGTTGTAGTCTGTATGAAAATACACTAATTTTACAAATTTCAAGTTTCAATATACAATTGTATGTATATTACATGGGATTTTAACATTTTTCGTTGCTCGTTTTGAGACACTCTTTAATTTCTAATTCTCATGTATTTGTTGTTGTAGCGGCCAAGGTTCTACATACTGTGTCCAAATTTCAGGTCCGTAGCTCTTACGGTTCCTGAGAAAATACCGTGTGACGGACAGACGGATAGACGGACAGACGGACAGCGTAGCGAAAACAATAGGGTTCCTTTTCACCTTTGGTGTACGGAACCCTAAAAAATTACGTAGGATGAATCTCTGAAGCATTTTTGAGGACCTTTTTGATCTGATTTGCTTCTTCAGACATCCTATTATTAAATGCAAAAAAATAAGCATGCAACTAATTTCATGAAAAAATGCTTAATGTAAATTAGGTATTGCTCAACAAAAAAAAAATATATAAAATAGCTAAAGGGTCCGCCAGATAACTTTTTTTTTTTTTGGAAATGCTATAAAAAAAAAACTACTGAAGCTTCGGCTGTGTGGCACGTAGCGCCGTCCTGTTGAAACCAAATGTTGCCAATATCCTCCTCTTCAATTTTTGTGAACAAAAATTCGTTCAACATGGCCCGATAACGATCGCCATTGACTGTAACGGCCACTCCTTGATCAATGTCCCAATTATGCCTCTGGACCAAAATCCGCACCAAACAGTGACTCGTTTTGGGTGCTTCGGCTTTTCAATGTATGCGTGCGGGTTTTCTGTGCCCCAAATGCAACAATTTTGCTTGTTTACATACCCGCCAAGATCAAAATGAGCTTCATCTAAAAAGATGATTATTTTGGCAAAATCGGCATCTTCTGTAAGTCGATCGCAGGGCCACTTAGCGAAGCGAAAACGCATTGGATGTTCAGTTGGCTTGTTCAGCGGAATGATAAAACTAATTATCTGTCAAATCAGACATGAGCTAAGTGTTGCCATTCACGAAATAAGCACTAGTTGAAAAAAAACGTTAGATGGCGGACCCTTTACAAAAAATTTGTTGCTCTTTTTTTTAATTTTGTTTATAGAAATATGTCGCTATAACACATTTGTTATATAGAAAATAGTTGACTAGCAAATTTTCAAGACTTTTTCTTTCAGAAATTTCGTATTTTTTTACAGTTTGTTGGTTGCAGTAATTTTTCGATCATCCTTGTAATTGCTACTTTAATTGTTTACTTAAAATGAAGGTTTATAGATAGCTAAGAAATATTTCTCCTCAAGTTATCCCCATATTAAAATGTACCATCGTTTGAATTACTGCCATCAAAAGCCCTGAAATTAATATTTTAACTAGAGAAGTACAACGCCAAAACATAACGAACCCATTTAATAATCAAAAATTGTAACACACCCATGTAACGATGACGTACGTGGACACATGTTGTACTCCCTCATTTGTATGATTTGTATTATTACAAAGAAATAGATGTATGGATGTATATGAACATCTAATGGTTACAGTAAAGTTTCTTTTTATATCTTTTTTACTGCCACCATGGCCAAACCCATGCCCTTAGCGCCTTAAATGCATATATTATCCTTACAATTTTTATTAGAAAAAAATACTCGAATTTATGTATATAAAATTCAACTGAATTTCTAACAAGAAAACAGAGTACAAACTATAAAGCCACAATTTGATGTGTCCATTGTATGTCTTATCAGAATGAAAAATAATATAGAAAAACAAAAATTAAAAAAATACAACGTATTTAAGCACCAGAATTATCAGCAAGAACCCTTCGTGCTGTTACCAAAGAGTGGTGGAAAAACTATGAAAAGGAATGTTTTTACAAATAAAGGCCACTTGCGAGGTTAAGCTGGGATGTACCTTAAAAATCTTAATGGAAATTCAAACAGCTAGTCAGTCATTATTTCAAGAGTTGCTTTCTATATAAACCTGGCTGGATAAGTTAGTTTCAAGATTAATGCCAAGAGGTAAAAGTTTTTAAATAACGTGTTAAAATAATGTTTTCTTTTTGGTTTTTTAAAGTCTTTTTGCTGCTGCCTTAATACTTATGGAACATAAAATAACAATGTACCCAAAGACAAATATACCCACACATACCGAAACTTCTCCCATATGAACAAGAGTTGTTAAATGAGTGCGAATGCGTGTGTGTGTGTGTATGTGTGTGTACAAATGTAAGCACGAGAATACCCCAAGAAACGTTAGATGTTCAAATACTTTTATATTTTTACACGCAAGGCTTTGAAAAAAGCTACAAAAAAAAACTCAAAAAGAAAGAAATAAATGAATATATGTGTAACATACACACACGCACAAGAACTCCAACGCCAGCCGAGAAATAGTAACCCAAAACGCGAATCCCTTTTGGCATTCGGTCCTGCTACCAGCCTTAAGCAAGAAAAACAACAACATGGGGGCAATGTTTAGGCACATCATGCACTCAACATACGCACGCACTCACACATATACACACAAACTTTTGCTCTCGCTATTACACACTTTAACAACCCGCACAAAACCATTCCATGTGTGTTTCTGCACCCACCTCCGCCCACAACTCAGAAAAAAATTCTATACATCATTACACAAAAACAGACACAATCAGACACACACACACACACACACACACTCACTCACTCACTGTTAAGCTTTCCGTTTTTATTATGTTCCCTTTATTTCTATTCCAATCCATTTTTTTTCACTCGGTTTATGTTGTTGTTTTGGGTAAAGTTTTGGCCATTGTAGTTACCAAAGGGAGTCTCGGTCTTTGTGTTTGCAGTGGTAGGAGGTTGAGGTGAAAGACGGTCGGTCTGTTTGTGGGACATGTCAAGAAAAAGGATCATGATGATTTTGTGATAGCCAGCGAATCTTGAATGCTCTTTTAATTAGATATTTTAGTTTTCATAACAGTCTACGGCTGCAAGAAAATTTTATTTTTAAACTTAAGTGATTAGTTTTTGTCTTAGGGTCTCGTGCACCAAAGGCGAAAAGCAACCCTATTATTTTCGCTACGATGTCCGTCCGTCCGTCTTTCCATATAATTTTGACAACTTGCTGTATCTTGGAAACCGTCTTGAAATTTTCCAAAACGCAAAAACTAAAAAAATACCAAAATAAAAAAATCGCCAAAACAAAAAAAAAAATCACCAAATACCGAAAAATCGCCAAAACGTAAAAATCTACAAAAACCGTAAAAAATCACCAAAACGAGAAAAGGCCCTAAAAACCGAAAAATCACCATGAACGAAAAAAAAACGTTGAAACCAAAAACAACGCCTGTAACGAAAAATGAAACAAAACTAAAAAAATCGCTAAAAATAAAAAACCCGAAAAAATATTTACCGGGTTAAGCGTCAAACTAAAAGCTCTCAAAATTAAAAAAAATCACAAACGCAAAAATCGCCAAAAACCTATAAAAATCGCCAAGGGTGAAGAAATCGCTAAAGCCAAAAGCAGTCAATAAAAGACAAATAATCCCCAAAAACGAAAAAAACTCATAAAACTAAACATTGCTAAAAAACCGAAAAATCGCCAAAACAAAAAAAAAAAAAAGTGCAAAAGACCGACAAAATCGCTAAAAACAAAAAAGAACGTCAAAGCCAAAGACCAAACGAAGAGAATAACAAAACGAAAAAACCGCCAATACTAAACAAAAAGAACGTAGAGAACAAAAAAAAAAACGCCCAAGAGAACCCCAAAAACACGTCAAAACTTATAGGCACATTTTGTAAAAAATTTCGTTTCTAAACGTTGAAAAATAACGAAACTTCGTTTCAAAAAATATTTTTTCCATACAAATATCAAAACGAAAAAAAAACGTTTCTATTTGCAAAATTTGCCTTTTATAATAAATCTCTAAAACTAAAAAAAATTGCCGAAAACCGAAAAAAGTTTTTCCGGGTAAAAACGCTAAACTAAAAAATCTTAAAATTAAAAAATTCGCCAAAAACCGAAAAAATAGCTTTAAACGAAAAAAAACGCCAAAACTAAAGAAAATCGCCAAGAACCGAAAAAAAGTTTACCAGATACTTAAAATTATAAAAAAAAAATTGTATATCAGGTAAGATATTCGATTATATAGTCTAAAGTTCATATACTATTGCGAGTCAAAGTTGCACTTTATTGAATCTATTTTTTTTTTTTGTAATTTTTAAAGGTTACCCGATAAGAAATCTAAACTAAAAAATTTCAATATTAAAAAAATTTGCTAAAACCGAAAAAATCGCATAAACCGAAAATAATCACCAAAACGAATATATTCGCCAAAACTAAAAAATCGCCAAAATCCGAAAAAATTACCACAAACAAAAAAAAAAACGCCACAGACCGAAAAAAAATTTCCAAAAGTAAGAAAAGCGGCAAAAAAAACGGAAAAGAACGTCAAGACTAAAAAAAAGCGAAAAACCGAAAAGAATTCCAATAAACGAAAAAAAAAACGCTAAAACTAAAAACATCGTCGAAAACTGAAAAACAAAGTTTACTGTGTAAAAACGTCAAGCTAAAAAATCCCAAAATTAAAAAAAATTACCAAAAATTTAAAAAGAAATCGGCAAAACGAAAAAAATCGCCAGATCTAAAAAAATCTCTCAAACGAATAAAAATCGCTAAAACTAAAATAAATATCCTGAAACCAAAAGAAAACGACATAAACGGAAAAAAACGCCAAAACTAAGGGACTGTTCATCTACATGCGAATGATAGCTTCGATCGAATATTTATATTGGAAACAAAATCAAATTTCAGTTTTTTGTTTTTGTTTGTAATATAAATTTTCGATCGAATCTATCGTTCGCATTTAGATGAGCAGGCCGTAAAAAAAACGTGAAAAATAAAAATTGTCCCAAAAACGAAAAACAACAAGAGTAAAAAATCGCCAAAAACCGAAAAAAAAGTTTGCCGGTTACTTATTTTTTTTTTAAATTAAATTAATTAAAATTAATTAAAAATTAAAAAAAAACTTTCTACATTATTTAAGATATTTGATTACATTGACATCAATATAAACAAATCTAGCATCCACTACTGGCTTTAAAGATAACTGAACTCATCGATCGTATTGAAAACGTTGGAAAGATATAGACAATTTTCAAGAAGTTCGCCGATTTCTAAATTTTAAGAAAAATAATTTTTATATATATAATTCAAACAAATTAATTCGCTCTCTTATATAAAAAAAATTGGCTTTCCTTTACTATTTTTCTTAATTTCATTTTAATTATTGAATGTTACCAACTGCTCGTCAAATTTATATTGCCCACCACATCCATGTGCTTAAGAATATGAAAAAAAGGGCTCTGACTAACGACGCCTTTTATACGACTGCTTGTCCTTTTAAAAGTATTTTTCCAACAATTTTTTTTTTGTTTTGAAATGTTCACGAGTTTTTTATTTGTATATTATTCCTTTTCTCATTTATTTCTTCGTACTTGGGTTTCATACAATTTAGGTTTGGCTTTACTTGTTTGGTACGTACGGTCGCATAGTATTCCTCAGCTGGATATGCTTGTGTTTTAGTTGGCAACAAATGACAAGAAATGTTCCCGTTTTTTTTTTATTTCGTCTACGATTCTTTTTCTTGTGCTGTTGCCAGAGCTGTAGTTGTGTTATACACGTAGTTGTTCTTGTTGATGGCGATGATGATGGTTAGCTTTTCATTTGAAATTGGTATTTGAAATGGAAATAGCAAAAAAAAATAAGCTTAAAACGAGCTTGTGCTCCAGTGCAATCATAAAAATTTAGTCTCCCCACCCACAAGGCTTATGAGCATAGAGAGAGAGAGGGAGGGAGAGGGACTGCCATCAACCCGACCACTATTAAAAGTCATCATTTGCTTTAAAGTCATTCACTTGGGCTAAGCTAAGAAGACATTTCTGTTGAAGAGGGTCACTAGAATGGAACAAGCATTTACACACTTACAAACGTTTTAATAAAATTTCTCATACTAAAAGTTTTTAGCAGTTGTTATCTTCCCATACATATAAAAATTTTTTTATTTGCTAAGGGATAACAAAAAAAGGGAAGATATCCCTTTTTTGTATGGGTTTTTCTTGTGGAAGGGGGCATCAGTGCTTTGTGCTCCTTTTCATTTATATTTCCATTTTTTTTTTTTTTTTTGGCTGGCGTCACATTTGATATAAAAGAAACGGTTTTCCACTCACACTTGCTTACACACGAATTTCACTCCTGTCTGCCTGCCTGTTTGTTCGTTAAGGTGTCGTCTCAGTTTTATATGTCCTCCATTTGTTTGAGTTGTACCCTTTTTTATTTAACTTTTTTTTTTCTTTTTCATTTTAATGGTATGTGGTTCTCGCTTGTTTTTATTTCATTTTATTTAGTTTGATTTGTTCCCAAGTTAAGAAGAGTGTGTCTCTTGCCAAACTTCTCTGTTGGATTTTATTTCTTTTGCGTGTTTTAATACTCGCCACCCCCACCCCGCCCACTTAGCTAGCAGGCAAGTTATTTTAGATTCTATTTCTTTCAGTTTCTTTTCATTTGAACATTTTATAGAAATTGGTGTGATGGGGAGCAGTAAAAAGGTTTGAATTTAATTGAAGTTGAATTTTAGCATTTGTAAAAAGGGTTCTTTATTATTATTTTTTTGCTTCATGTACAAAACTCACACATTTATTCGTTTCGACTTACTTTACCTAAACAGACATGCATACATTTGCACTGATATTAAGACGAGCATTTAAAATGAATTGATATTTTTACTGGTAGATAAGTTATAAGATGTCACTTCTCAAGGAAGATGTGCCTTTCTGGGAAAGTTATTCTTTGTGTGTGTGCGTGTGTGTGTGTATTTTAGAAATGGGTTTGAAGAAAACTTTAAGACTTTAATGGGAATTGAATATACAATTGAGTACACAAAGAAAAAATTGCGGTTTCTTTTTTTATTTTTAATATTGTACAAGAAGTGAAGAATACCATGAAAACACCAGCACTGTTTTTTTTTAATATTTCATGCTAGTTTTATGAGTTTTCCAAATAAAACAAGAAACATAACTTGCTTTTAAAATAAAAATTCGAAAGAAAAAAATATTTTCCAGAAATTCTGTACGCAGAAAATTTACTTTATCAAATCCCTTTAAAGAGTCTTTAACACATGAAAAATCACATGTAGCAAAAATTGTCCAATTAGCAAAAACAAAAACAATTTTTCTAAATTTTTCTTCAACCATATCTCTCAAATGATTCACCCAATTCTAGTCAGGTTTGGCAAAAACCGACGTGTAATTTTTTTTTAAGTTAAGATCTCATTAGGTTTTCTATACAAAACTTTCTTCGTACTATCGAAAATTTTCTTAAACGAAAGTTTTATTATTGAAAACGTTTCTTATACGAAAAATTTATTATGGAAAAATTTCTTTACGAATAATTTTAAAATTAATTAATTAAAATAATTTTTCTGTGCAAAACTGTAAAGATCGAAAATTTTCCTCAACGAAAATTTGATTATCGAAAAATTTTCCATACGAATATTTTATGATCGAAAAATTTTTAATAAGAAAATTATACTATCTAAAACCTTTCTATACGACAGTTTTACTACCGAAAAATTTTCTATACGAAAAATTTGTTATCGAAAAGTTTTCTGTACAAAGCTTTTAATATCGAAAATTGTCTATGCGAAAATTTTATTATCTAAAAATTTTCAATACGAAAATTTTACTATCAAAAAATTTTCTATACATAAAATTTTATTATCGAAAAATTTTCCATACGAAAATTTTACTATCGAAAAGTTTTCCATACGAAAATTTTATTATAAAAAATTTTTCCACACGAAAATTTTACTATACAAAAAATTTATTATCGAAAAATTTTCTATATGAAAATTTTATTATAAATAAATTATCTATACGAAAATTTTACTATCGAATAACTTTCCATACGAAAATTTTATTATCGAAAAATTTTCAATGCAAAAATTTTATTATCCAAAAATTCGCCATACGAAAATTTAATTATGCAAAAATTTTATTATCGAAAAACTTTCTATAAGAAAATTTTATTATCAAAAAATTTTCTATACATAAAATTTTACTATCGAAAAATTTTCCATACGAAAATTTTACTATAGAAAATTTTTCTAAACGAAAATTTTATGATCGAAAATTTTTCTAGACGAAAATTTTATTGTCGAAAACTTTTCTAGACGAAATTTTATCAAAATATTTTCTATACGAAAATTTTATTATCAAAAAAATTTGTATACGAAAATTTTATTATCAAAATATTTTCCATACGAAAATATAACTATTGAAAAATTTTTAAAACGAAAATTTTATTATCGAAAAATGTTCTATACGAAAGTTTTATTATAGAAATGTAAGTAATATTACTTTTTTGGGCAACAGAATGGAATCACAATGGACCCAATTGGGTCTCCCAGTGGAGGTGCGGTATACCACCACCTTTCCTAACCTAACCTAATCTTTATTATCGAAAAATTTTAATGCGAAAATTTTATTATCAAAAAAATTTTTATGCAAAAATTATATTATTGAAAAAATTTCTGTACGAAAACTTTTTATTCAAAATTTTTTTATTTTCTGGTTCGATTTTGAATTAAAATCGGCTTAGTAGCTTAAAATTTATGCAAAAAATAGTTTTATGAAAATTTTATTTTCGAATATTATGGTAAAATTTTTTATATGAAAACTTTATTTTTGAAAAATTTTTAGTCCAAAATTTTAGTACCGAAAAATTTTTAATACGAAAATCTTACTATCAAAAAATACTTTATGCGAAAAGTTTATTATCGAAAACCCTTGTATATTTTTGTAGAGCGCTTCATTAGCGACGCTGTACTTGTTTTTCTAAGAAATAGTGCCTGTTCATCTAAATGCGAACGATAGATTTGATCGAAAATTTATATTAGAAACAAAAAACTGAAATTTGTTTTTGTTTCCAATACAAATATTCGTTATTTTAGGTTCTTTTTTTTTGGGTTTTGCTTAAAAATATTTTTTTTTCAACTTATATACACACTTGTACATTATTTACTTTTATTCGAAATTGTGTAAACTTGGGTTCAAGTTATAAGTTTCTTAGTCTGAATTAACTAAGTTCAGGTTATGTAATTATTTTTTTCAAAACTTTTTTAAATTCGTTTTAATTTTGACTCGCTTTAAATAAAAATAAAACATATGTATATGTATTTTGTATGTTACATTGTATTCTGCAAAATGGGTTTATTTTTATTTTTCCTCAAAGTATTTTAATTTTACTTTTAAAGTCGTCTCTTCATTAAGTTTAAATAACTATTAGCTTTTTTCTGCAAAATTGGAAACCCCTTATAATTATTAAAGATATTGGCCACCTCAAGCCAATATATACACACACAAAATATATTTCTCATTTACGTTAAGCACTCTCCTCCTCCCAAATGAATTGTCTTGTTCAATAAAATCTAATTTTTTACATACATGCAGGGACAGTAATGTGTGTTTGTATGTTTGTATGTATGTCTGAGCGAGCATGTGAGAGTGTATGCCTTGATGACTACTTTATAAGAAAGTATTTTTACTCATGAATTACTACCGACGACCTCCTTCAATTCCAATGTACCCATGCCAACCACAACGTCGACACGACTGTCAGTTAGACACAAACTTTCTTAAGGAAAATGGATTTTCTTTTCGGTTAGACCCCTACATACATACATATGTAATATATAAAAGTGGGTGATCGAAATGTGCTGTTGTTACGTTACAAAAAATGTTTGTTATAATTTATATAAAGAGAACTTTAAGTAGAAAATAAAAAGGACACAAAAAAACAAGACGAATTGATGGCCAAAGTCCAGCCAACAAGAAAAAGTAATTCATCTTCGTTTTTGGCCAAATCTAACTAATATGCACACATACCTACACACACTTCTACATACGCACACATTCAAACAAACATATGTATTTATACTTACTTTTTGCTGGACTTGAAATTGGCTTGCATTGACTACCAAAAGCAAAAAGAAGAGCCAATATAAAGAAATTAAAGAGTAACGTGAGGAAAAACAGAAATCCTTGGATATCCAAAGACCAAGACAAGAGCTGGGCACGAATAAAAAAAAAATTCGAACATTATACATACATACATATATACATATGTATAGAGTTATTGGCGAATAAAGTAAACCAAAAGTTGCCCACATACGACCAAGAAAGTTTTATTTAAGAACAAAATCTAACACAGAAAGGAAAAACATTACAGAAACCTGACTGAATAAAAACAAAAAGAGACACTAATTCCAAAAACAAAGATATTATAAATAGAAATGATTCCTTTGTTTGAAAAAAGATAATGAAAAATTTCTTTAAATTTCAAATTTCTGTACATAAAAATTTTCAATTTGAGTAATCTTCTATAAAATATTTTTATATAAACATTTGATTGCATAGCAATTTCGTAATTTAAATTAATTTAAACAAACATATTTTTTTATCTAAGAATTTTAGTGAAAAATAATTTTTATAGATTTTTATAATTTTTTCTAAATGAAAATTTTGCTATCGAAATATTTTCTATACGAAAATTTTATTATCAAAAAATTTTCTATATAAAAGTTATATAGAAAAATTTTCTATGCGAAAATTTTATTACCCAAAAAATTTCTATAAAAAAATTTTATTATCAAAAAATTGTTTATACAAAAATTTTATCATCGAAAATCTTTCTTTACAAAAATTGTATTATCGAAAATCTTTCTTTACAAAAATTGTGCTATCGAAAAATTTTCTATACAAAAATTTTATCATCGAAAAATTTTCTATACAAAAATTTTATTAATCGAAAAATTTTGTTTGTGAAATATTTACTATCGAAATTTTTTCAATGAGAAAATTTTATTATCGGAAGATTTTAAATACGAAAATTTTATTATTATTTATTTTATTTTCTGTGCAAAAATTTTTTTCCGAAAAATTTTCTATGCTAATATTTTATTATCGAAAAATTTTTTTTATGAAAATTTTTCTATCGAATGATTTTCTATATTTAATTGTCAAAAGATTTTATTATCGAAAAATTTTCTTTACAAAAATTTTATTATCGAAAAGTTTTGAATACAAAAATTTAACTATCGAAATATTTTCAGTACAAAAATTTTACTATCGAAAAATTTTTTATATATAAGTATTATTATCGAAAAAAATTTTAAATGAAACTATTTTTTAAGCTTTAGGTCAGTAAATTTTATATATTTTTAGTTTTATATCGATATTTCGTTAACCTTTGGTTAACTTCTTCAGGATTATATTTATTTTATTTTTTGGTAATTAGCTTTTGTCTTTTTTCCTTTTAATCATTGTTATTTATAATTATCAACAAATATTTTTTTCTGATTAAAAGGAAAAAAGACAAAAACTAATTACCAAAAAATAAAATATATATAATCCTGAAGAAGTTAACCAAAGGTTAACGAAATATCGATATAAAACTAAAAATATATAAAATTTACTGACCTAAAGCTTAAAAAATAGTTTCATTGAACGAACATATAAAAAAGGTCGAAAAATTAGATAAACAATTTGAAAAAAATTTTATGTGAAAATTTTATTACCGAAAAATTTTCTATACGAAAATTTTATGATCGAAAAATTTTCTATACGAAACTTTAATTATTGAAAAATTTTCTGTACGAAAACTTTATTATCGAAAAATTTTGTTTTATGAAAATTTTATTAACGAAAGATTTTCTATCCAAAAATTTTACAATCGAACAATTTTCGATACCAAAATTTTAGTGTCGAAAAATTTTCTATACCAACATTTTATTATCGGAGAATTTGCTATTCGAAAATTTTATAATCGGAAAATTTGCTATACGAAAATTTTATTATCGAAAAATTTTCTACGAAAATGTTATGGAAACATTTTCTATACGAAAATGTGATTATCAAAAAGTTTTCTATACGAAAATGTTATTATCGAAAAATTTTCCAGACGAAAATTTTCTTACCAAAAAATTTTTTATACGAAAATGTTATCGAAAAATTTTGTCTTCGAAAATTTTATTATCGAAAAATTTTATGTACGCAATTTTTATAGTCAAATCTTTTTAATATAAAATTGTTTTTGATAGATTTTTTGTTGCTCTAAAAGTGAATATATCAAATTATCGAAGATTTTTATGAAAATATATTTATCGAAAAATTTTGTTACTGAAAATTTTTGTTACTGAAAATTTTCGGTCTCCAAAAATTTACACGTATATAAAAGTTTTTTAATCCAAAAAGTTCCTTTGCAAATATTTTATAATAAATTTTAGATGAAATAATTTTAAAAATATTTTTAACCACCGACTAAAAAAAAGGGGTATTATAAGTTTGTAGTGTGTGTCTGTGTGCCTGTGTGTCTGTGTATCTGTGTGTCTGTCTGTGTCCACGTACAGGCCAAACGGCTGGACCGATTTTCATTTAGTTTTTTCTGTTTGAAAGATGACTTGATCGAGAAGGTTCTTAGCTATGTTTGAAGAAAATCGGTCCAGCCATTTAGAAGATATGTATGTATAACATCTTTTCTGAAAAAAGTCGGGGGCTTTTAAAATTTTTAATTTTTGTTATTATAAACATTTTTCCGCACATATGTACATATTTAAAAATTTTCTATGCGCAAATGTTTTATAAAAAATTTTTTTATTATTTCTAATTCTGAAGTTTCTGCAAGACAGTTGAATTAATTTTTGACGTCAAATGGTGTAGGCAATTTTTTATGCAATACAGCAAAAATTCCTAGACATAACTTAGCTTCTTCGAAGGAAAATGTAAGAATCGAACTTTGCTACAACAGCTGGAAAAAAGAGGAGTTCTTATCTTTTAGTAATGGATATTGGGGTGTTAGAATTTAGTTTAGTAATCCATTACTCACTCTTGTAACGATACAAAGAATTCTTGAAAAAAAAGAAAAGTAACCCATCTTTAGCTTTGTGGCGCCCTGGAAAATTATTACAAATATTGGAGAATAAAAAAGCCAAAATAAAAACTTAAACAAGAAAACTTTTTTTAAGCAGCGCGATTTTTTTTGTAAAATGAATGGATGGAATGCGATACGGGTAACAACAACAAAAACTAAGAGAGGCTCGATAAAAGAAACATCACAAATACCCAAATAAAATGCTTTCCTTTTTTTAACAAACAATTTTGGATTCTATATCAAATAACAAGTTACGACTAGAGGGGGAGGGAAGGTAGAAACCACTTTCAGAAGAAGAACAAAAAAAAAAGCATTAAGGCAAGTAAATATAAAAATGAAGGGAATGCCAGTTTCCAATGAGAGTAACATTGGTGATTTTGGACGGGGGTTTGTTGGCAACTAACTAACCCAAGAAATTGTTACAGCCATCATTTCCTTTTTGTTCTGCACCCACTTCCATAACTGCCACTAACATTTTCCTCGCAATGCTTCAAATTTTAGCTTGCTGTAAAATTTTATTCTATTTTTAAGAATTTTTCTCGTTGTTGTTTTTTGCATAAGATAACAATTTGCGCAACGGAAAAAGGTAACTTTGGTTTAAGCATCCTTTTGCGATACTTCATGTTGCCAAAAAATACGAAAAACTGAAAAAAGCAAAAATAAATTATAAAAATTAAAGGAACAAGTAAAAATTCTTTTTCAGTTCGTTTTGTTGCTACAGCGAGCAGCAGTACCCTAAAAAACAAACAAGGATAATAATAGAAGCTTCTATAATATCAGCAATGGTTGGAACAACACTAAAAATGATTTGCTTGCTTGGAAGGGAATACAAAAATTTCGTTAGGAACTCTTAACGAGAGGAGGAAGAGCACAGAAAAAATAAAAATAAAACAAAATAATAAACCAGACCGTTTTTACAATCAGACGTTTATATGTACAAATCTCACACTAAATTGTAGATACTGAAAGAACTTAAAAGGACCAACTATCCCGTAAGAGGATTTCAAGAATATTCTTAAAAAAGTGGCTTTTGCGAGATTTTTTGGAAAAAAAAATATTTTTTATATACATACGAGTATGAAAAAATCTCAAAAAGAATTATTTAGCACAACCACCTCCTGGGAAAAATATCTCTTGAAAAAAGTACATTTTTAACTTTTTCTTTCAAAAAATACTTTTTAGAAGAAATAATTTTGTTAAAAACAGTACTTTTTCAACAACTAAGCTTTCGAAAAATAGTACTGAAAAAATTACTTTTCAAAATAGTACCATTTAAAAGAAGTACCTTTTGAAAAGAGTAGTATATTTTGAAAAAAGTATCTTTTGAAAAAATTACCTTTTGAAAACAGTACCTTTTGAAAAAGTGCCTCTTGAAATAAGTACCTTTTGAAAAAAGCGCCGTTTGAAAAAAATACTTTTTGAAAAAGTGAGTTTTGAAAAAAGTACTTTTGAAAAAATTACCTTTTGAAAAAAGTACCAGTTGAAAAAATTACTGAAAAAACTATTTTTGAGAATAGTACCATTTAAGAAAAGTACCGTTTGAAAAAAGTGCCTTTTGAAAAAAGTACGTTTTGAAACAAGTACCTTTTGAAAAAAGTACTCTGTACATTTTGAAAAAAGTTCATTTTGGAAAGTTAAAAATGTGCCTTTGGAAGAAGTACCTTTTGAAAAAATTACCCTTTTAAAAACAGTACCTTTTTAAAAAGTACCATTTGAAATAGTACCTATTTTGAAAAAAGTGCCACTTAAAATAAGTAAAAGTAAGTTTTGAAAAAAGTACCTTTTGAAAAAATTACATTTTGAAAAAAGTATCTTTTGAAAAAGTTACCTTTTGGAAAAAGTACCTTTTGAAAAAATTACCTTTTGGAAAAAGTACCTTTTGAAAAAATTACTGAAAAAACTATTCTTCAAAAAGGTACGATTTAAAAACAGCACCTTTTAAAAAGAGTACTTTTTTTAAAAAATTACCTTTTAAAAAAGGTACCTTTTGCAAAAATTACTGAAGAAAACTATTTTCCAAAATAGTGCCATTTGAAAAAATTACCTTTTGAAAAAAAGTACGTTTTGAAAAAAGTACTTTTTTAATAAATTACATTTTGAAATAAACACCTTTTAAAAAAACTTTTTAAAAAAAGTAACTTTTGAAAAAAAGTACTTTTTAAAAAATGAACCTTTTGAAAAGAGTATCTTTTAAAAACGTACATTTTGACAAAATTGCCCTTTGAAAAAAATACTTTGAAAAAACGGAACTGGAAAAAATACATACTGAAATATATAGCTTGAAAGAGTACATTATGAAAAAGGACTCTTAAACAGTTCTGTTTGAAAAAGTACCTTTTGAAAAAATAGCTTTTTAAAAAACTACTTTTAAAAAAATCTATTTTAAAAAACATATTATGAAGAATATACCATTTGAAAAAGTACCTCTTTAAAAAAAACATATTAAAATAGTACTTTTTAAAAATGTATTTTGTTTTTGAAAAATACCTCTTTTAAAAAATTATCTTAAAATTTTATATTTACATATTTAACGCGAAAAAAATAATTTTATTATGAAATGTTTTTTTAAGTTCGTGACGCAACAAGAGGCTTCTTTTCTTAAACCGTGATGCTGGTCCTTTTCGCTTAAATTTTAGCAAAGGCACAACACCAATCCTTACAACCGTCATCTAACCAGGCAAGCATTTATTCAGTCAAGCTGAAAACACACACACACACTACCCAAACACATACAAGACACACACATACAGTTATGCCAACATTTCAGCAGACATTCTATTACATTTAGAGTCCTTTTTCTGCAATTTTTGTTACTTTTTCTTATGCTGCCCCAACTGTCTAGAGAAACCCCCATCATATGAACAACAAAGACAAACAGAAAAAAAAATTGGAAAAAGTACCCTGCTACTTGCCAACATTTTACACAAGTTCTTCTTTCAAGCTGTCGAAAAAAATTACAACAGAATAAATGAAATGGGGAAAAAATTAAACGTAGGAAAAAGTATAAGAAGCAGGGACTTCTGAGTCTTCGTTTACAATTTCGTTGTTATGGTTGATGTAGTAGTTCTTGTTGTTGTTGTTGTTATTGTTCCTGTTGGCTACAATGAATTGGTTTTAGCTTGTCGTTGCTAATATGATAGTGAGTGTGAATGTTGGAAATTTTCATGATAATTTTGTATACACGAGTACCCCTATTTCATAGAACACTTTCTTGTGTTTGCAGCTTAGCCATGGAGAGTGCCACATCTCTTATTTTTATTATTATTATTATTATTACAATTCGTCTTCATCACCACCCACGTAGAGTGAAGTCGTGAATACTGTTACAATGTTGAGTTTCATATTGGGTTTGTGTGGTAGTGGCATGTAGTCTATGATATCCTGCATTGGAACGTTGAAAGAAAAAGAAAAACTTGCTTTATACTTTGCAGTTTTTTTTTTATTTTTTATTTGTTACCATTTAAGTTACTTAGTATTCCATCTTGTCGTCTGTCCTTTATTTTGTTGTTGTGCTAAATTTTTCAACATTTTGATGGCTGTTCCATAAAACTCTCACGGCTTGAATTTGAATCGAATGCTTTCTTCGTTATTGGTTGTTATATTTTGATATAATGCCATTTGGACTTAAAATGAATTGCTTTTCAAAAACTTCTTTGGCCAGATATTAGTTTTAGTGAAACATTTGTAACGATATAAAGTGAGTATTAAGTTGAATATTAAAATGATGTTGGGAGTAATTTTAGGCATTGTGAAATAAATTAGTTTATCTCTCATTTATTGTTATATATATTCAAAGCCGTAAATAATTGCGTCACTTGTATAATATCAATAGTTTTTTGCCACTCCCGAGGATCTTGGATTTTTTGAGTTGTGACAGTTTCTGATTTAGTGTGCGTTATACTCGTAAACAATTTTAGCTAATTTTGTACAAAACATAAATTTCGTATTTAAAGTTTTAGTTATTGGGTACAGTAATTTAAAAAAAGAGGAACTTTTCAAAATGTCCTTGCTGTAAATATTTTTGTAACTGGTACTTTTTGTATTATATACTTTTTGTAGTTTTTTTGAAACACGTAATTTTTGTAGAATGTGCACTTTTTGCAAAATAAACTTTTTAAACAATTTGCTTTAAAAAAAAACTACTTCCTATATGAGTTAGTTTTTGTAAAAGGCACTTTTTATAAAAGGTCTTTTTGTATTAAGTACTTTTTGTGAAAGATACTTTTTGCTAAAGGTAACTTTGTAAAACCAATTTTTTGTATACGGTACCTTTTGCAAAACATACTATTTGAAAAAAAGGTACTTTGGGTAAAACATACTATTTTTAACACGTTGGCTGCCATGTTACACACCGGTGTGTCAGACTTTTTTTTTTGTAATATTAAGCCATGTGTACCATCCGTGGTACTCACGTATACTTTACTTTTTCATCATATAAAAATTTTTGGGAATGATTTTTTTTTATATGGGGGCAGTCAACGTGTTAAGAAAGTACTATTTGAATTTTTTTTTAAACTTTTCTTTGTAAACCGTGCTTTTTTCTTAAAAGGTGCCATTTGTGGAAGGTAGATATTTTTTTATAAAGCTACTTTTTGCATAAGGTAGTTTTTGTATATGGTACTTTTTGCTGACGGTACCTTTTTGTATAAAGTGCTTCGTGTGAAAAGTATATAATTTAAAAAAAGGTACTTTTTAAAAAAGGTACGTTTTAAAAAAGATACTTTTTAAAAAAGGTACTTTTATCAAAAGTTACTATCTTTTCGCTTTTTGTAAAAAATAAATTTTGCAAATAGTACTTTTCATACTAGTTTCTTTTTGCAAAATATACTTTTTTAAAAGGTGCTTTTGTGTGTGGTACTTTTTTGTATTATTGTATTTTTTTATAAAAGGCAGTTTTTTATAAAAGCCACTTTTGTAAAAGTTACTTCTTTGGGAAAGTTACTTTTTGTAAAACATGCTTTTTGTAAAACATGCTCTTTGTAATAGGAATTTTTTGTAAAAAGGTACTTTTTGTATAAGCTACTTCTTGTTTAAGATACTTTTTCTATACAGTATGATTTTGCATAAGGTATTTTTAGTATACGCTGCTTTTCGTAAAAAATCCATCTTCTAAAAAGTACTTTCGTAAAAGGTTCTTTTGTAAAAGTTCCTTTTTGTGAAATGTACTTTTTTTAAAGAGATACATTTTTTTTCTATAAAAGGTACTTTTTATAAAATGTATTTCTTATAAAATGTACTTTTTATAAAAGACACTTTTTATAAAAGGTACTTTTTATAAAAGGTAATTCTTATAAAATGTTCTTTTTTAAAAGTTACTTTTTTGTAGAAGTTACTTTTTGCTAAAGGTACTTTTTGTAGAAAGTACTTTTTGTAAAAGGTGCTTATTGTTATATGTAACTTTTGTAAAAGGTACTTTTGTATAAGGTATTTTAAGTATACGGTGCTTTTCGTTAATGGTCCGTCATATAAAAGGTACTTTCGTAAAAGGTTCTTTTGTAAATGGTACTTTTTGTGAAATGTACTTTTTTAAGAGATACATTTATAAAATGGTACTTTCTATAAAAGGTTATTTTTTAAAAGGTACTTCTTATAAAATGTACTTTTCATATAAGGCACTTTTTGTAAAAGGTACTTTTTACCAAATGTGCTTTTTTTAAAAATACTTTTTTGTAAAAGGTACTCTTTGTAAAAGGTACTTTTTGTAAAAGGTGCTTGTTGTAAAATTTATTTTTTGTAAAAGGTACTTCTTATTTGTACTTCTTGCAAAAGGTACTTTTAGAGGTAGAAGTTACTTTTTGTGAAAATACTTTTTATAAAAGGTCCATTTTGCAAAATTTATTTTTTGTAAAAGGTACTTTTTGTAAAGGGTACTTTTAGTAAAATATACTTTGCGTAAAATATACTTTTTATTCAATGTAATTTTTATAAAACATACTTTTTGTAAGAATACTTTTCATTAAAAAGAAATTTACTATATTCTTAAGGATGCTATTTATTTCCAAATCTCTTTTGTATAATGAATTTTGTAGATAATTTCTTTATTTTTTAAAAACATTTCTTCAAATGAGCCTTAAGTTATTTTTGTTATATGTTCGTTATTTTATATACATAATTCTTTCCAAAGCCACTTTTTAAATTTGTAAAATTTAATGAAGGGGAATTGAAATCTTCCATTACCACAATTTGCTTGAATTTAAAAATGTATATCTATCTACAAACTTAAGAAAAAATTATTTATTTCATATATAACTTCAATTTTTTTTTTACCATACATACTCTTGCTTATATAAAAGCCTACAAGGACTTGCATATATATGCATGCGTATTAAACCAAAAAATTTTCGTTCTCAGAAATTTGACTTTAAGAAAATTTTCTTAAAATCTTAAGAAAACTCATACCTTGCCTTAACATTGGCATCCAATCAATTTCAATCAAATCTACACAAGCATCATCTCGTACTGCCCAAAAAAGAAGGCACAAAAACAAACACAAAAAATATAAATAAAACTAAAATTAAACTCATACACATACAAGAATAACAATAATAATTTTTGTACACCTACAGCAACATAAACACACGCACATTAGGACATTCACATTAGACGTAAATTATAAGTAGAGAATATAGCAACAAAATATACATATAATAAGATACGCTCATACACACGTATGTAGCTGCAAATATGCCAATGCACTCACACTCTGTTGCACCAACACACAAAAGAAGAAATAATGCATTAGAACGTCTTTTGACCAGAGACCAGAGCATGTGTCACAGTGTATAGACTTGTGTGGCAAAATTTTATGAAAATACAAACAGATTTAACAGAGCATTTCATACGCCTTTTTTAATTTCTGGATAAAAGAATCAGAGATCAGAAACTTCTCGATAATCGATAAACAGAAAATAATAGTTTTGATATGTTAATTTTTTTTAAATATCTTAAATTTACATACACCGGATAGAAGTAACAGCACAATTATAAAAATAACACCGCTTGTTTAAAGATCACTTGATATAAACTTGACCTTATAACCTTTTTATTTCAATTCACTCCACTGTGCATTAGAAAAGAGAGTAACAACAAAAATCAACATAGACTTCGTATAAGTAAAAGATATCACAATAAAACAACAATAACAACAATATTATTGTTTAAATGGAAAACTCATTTGAGAGTATTGTTGCTGCTTTTCTTGTCGTACAAAATTATTTAGAATACGTGTAAGTGTGAGTGCAAGTGCGACTATTTAATCTGTGTGTGTGCGTGTGTGTGTGCGTGCATATCTTTAAGAAAATTTTGTAGAATATAATAAACATTTTACAAGAAGACATTTTATGCCGAAAAGAGGTACCGATAGGTTGGTTGCCTTTAAAAAGCTTAAACACACTCTGGCTAACTTACATAAGGCGAATGAATACACACACACAAACACACACGTTGCCATATGCTACTCAAGCAAGTTCAGGGAGTCTCAGAACAGAGTTTTTCTTTAGAGATGCAGCAGTAAAATGTACATATGAAAGAAGCAGGGATTAGGAGGTTTGTTCTTTCAATGAATACAAAATTTTTTAAATTAGTGTTGGTGTTTTATTTAATAAGAAGCTGAGCTTTTCTCAGAAAAGGTATTACAACTGGAAACATAAATATGAATAGACATGGAGAAAATATTAAAGCAGCATTTGCAAAAGTAAATTAGAATAGAAATTATAATAAAATTACTAACTAAATGTTGAAAGAAAGTAACTATACAGATGTATTTTTGTATACAAATATATATGGAGCATCATATGTCCTTTATAAAATACTAATTCAAAAAGCTGGAGTTCTGATACATAATTAATATTAGCAACTAGAAATATGCAGTACAAGAATAATATTAGGAATTTTAGTACTAAAACTATTTAGCAAATTATGTATTTGATACATACATATGTATTTCAATTTAATAAATATGTTGAAAAATTAAAATGAAATGTATTTTTTTGTTTAAAAATTTCGTTTAAAAAAAGATAAAACTTCGAAGTGAAGGAGTGAATTCTTCAAGTAAAATTTAATAAAATCTGAGTGGTAGAAGCATTAATATTTAATGCTTCAAACATTTAGTTCTAAAATATTGTAGTTGTATAGAAACAAGTTCAAAACTAATTAAAAATGCGCAGAAATGTCCAATAAAAAATCTGTACTAAAAAAATTATCATGAAATTTTTTATAAAAAAAAACATAGTACTAAAAAACTGCTGTTAATAAAATTAGACAAACTAAACACTCACAATCGTATTCTTAAAAAAAAATTAGCCTAATGACGAGTGTCGTATTTCGACTTCGGCTATGACGATTTTGTACTAGACTTAAGAAATTTGCATTTTTTTTAAACTAGTACTAAATCGTCGTAGTCGAAGTCGATATATTACACTCCTAATTAGGCCTATTATTATGTATTTCAAGTGGGCTTTATTCAAAGTTTGTACTTCAAGCCCAATAAATTTTTTTTTGGATTAAATTAATTTTTTTTAATATTATTTATAAAATAAAATTTCGTATTAAATGAGTTCGGTATCTAGGACAGAGCACTTAAGTACTAAGATAATTAAAAAAAATAGTACTAAAACTTAATTTTAAAATTTAGTACCAAAAAAAGCAGTGATACAATTCGTTTTAAAACTAAAATTGATTGCTACAATTCAGAACTAAAATATAGTTCTAAAAGTAACGGCTTAAATTTAGTATACAATTTTCTACTAAAATTTAGCATAAAAATTTAGTACTATTGTTGTTAGTACTATTGTTGTTAGTACTAAAAATAATTCTAACAAATTTAGTACTAAAATTTAATTTTAAAATTTAATACTAAAGTTTAGTACGAAAAATATAGTAACATAGTTCAGCTTAGAACTAAAATTGGTTCCTACAGAACCAAGAGCTAAAAAAAATATAGTACTCAAAGCAACTGCTTTAATTTAGTCTAAAGTTGTGTAAAAGATTCTAGTAAAATTTAGTATAAAAATTTACTACGTTAGCAGTTAGTGATAAAAATATTTCTAACACATTTAATACTAATATATAGTCATTTAATTCCATTTAGAACTAAAATTTATTGCCGCAATTAACAACCAAAATATAGTGTATACTAAAAGTAACGTCTAAAATTTAGTAAAAAAATTTACTACTATTGTAGTTAGTACTAAAAATAGTGCTAAAAAGATGAGTGATCAATTTCCAATTTTCGAAGTATCAGCTGAAGGATTTCAGTAAAGCAAAAACAAAAAATTGTAGATGTTATTTTTATAATATTTTGTGTCGCGAACTTAAGAAAATGTTATAAGAGAAGAAAATTATTTGAAAATAAGAAGCAAGAATATTGTTAGGAAAATATACAAGCCTAATACAAATGTTTTCCGTTAAAAATCTTTGCATACAAGAAGAATAATCCAATGTCTGGAAGAAGAACATAGACACACAGGCCCACGATGTTGAAGTAAAAAAGTCAAAGCGAGGCTAAGAAGAGCCGAGTCACTTCAATCGAGTCGAGTCTTGTATAAAGAACAGCGAAGTTAACATCGTGGTATTCTAGCAGTGAATAATTTAACATTGTGTGTGTTAAAACATCATCCGACAGTCATCAAAATAACAACACCACGCATTTTTCTGATGTGCATTAGTGTCCTTTGTATCAGTTATTGTGGGAAAAGTTCAAGTGATGAAGGCATAGTCACTGGTCACTGAACTATACTATATATATAATGTAACATCAGAGCGCCCTCCTTCGTCGGTATTGTGTAGCAAAAATCATCGGCGAAGTAAAATAACCAATAGAATGGCTACTAAACACAGCTTAAAAATTAATACGCCTCAATTAACACCAGAAGGCGCTGCAACACTGCATTATTAAAAAGCGGGCAAAAAGCAGAGTTGTAAAAGAATGAAGCTTTCTTCTATCTCTTCCTTCACCACCTGTCTTCTATCACTATCCCTTTCCTAAAGAAGGTAACACCTAGTAATAGTAGTAGGCATTAATTGCCTGAGTGTTACTTCTCTTTAAAAAAATAAAAAAAAAAATAAAAAAAAAAAAATTAACAGCTTTTATTTATCAATATTTCGACACGCCTTTGTGTGTCTTCTTCAATAAAATAGTTACTATTTTTAAAACAAAAGGTCAAATAAATTTTCGGAAATCATATTTATTTTTATGTTATTACAAATATTATATAAAAACCAAAAGGTAGTTCGCGCTGCTAGCCAAGTTTGTTGTGAATATGGAGCTTGTAGGTTTGATGTTCATCAAGAACTTTAGTCGGTTCCAAAAAAGCAAACCACTTTTCAATTCAACTTCTTGATCAATACTGTTTGTCAAATATCAGTAGAATGAATTCATTAAAATTTACTAAAAAATTTTCTCTCAGTATTTTAACAAAGACACTTATAACTAACCAGCACCACAACAACAACAAGAACAACAACAACAATAACAACAGCAACAACAAAGTCAGCACTTTGCCCCCTAAGATATGCTCATAACATATACGAAACTAAATATGTATGTCAGAAGTCTTGGAAAATTTTAAAATTTTCTATTCTCTTCTATAAATGCATAAGTGTGCGTTTGTATGTGTGTGTGTGTGCCAGGTCAGTGTGAGTTTTCTTGGGCTTTTCAAAGGTTGTCTTATATATAAAAGTGTTCGAAGTGTTGTGGGCATTTGAAGGTACTTTCAAAGGGTTCGTATATCCTGCAATATGTGTAAGAATAAGAAGAAAAAAATGTCTTATTGCATTTCTTTTGGGAGTTTGTATTTTTTTCTCACAACTTTCTTAAACTTTGCAAATCTTGCAACTGCAGTTCTTGTTCTTCTTGTTGCACTTGCAGCAACTATATAAACACTTTCATGGTAGGCCTACATTGCAAGAGCAAGTCAAATGCAAATGGATAATTGAAGTATATAAGAAATATTTTTGAAAATTTATGAATAACGAAAATCTAATAAATATGCACACACTGACCTCTTTGGGGGAGTGTTAAGGTGTGTTCGGCTATGTGAGTGCGTGTGTGTGTGTAGTTTTTATGCGTTTAGAATACCTGAGAGATTTGCTTCTTAAGATTGTGTTTAATTGAGGTGTGATTGTGTGTGGCTGGAGTTGTTGAGTAGAATGCCCAAAAGTAGGCAACACATTTTTGTGTGTATTTATTCATTGCAAGGAACTGCAACTTTTTTCTACTTAATATAATATTTGAATTTATTTTTCAAACGCACTCTTGTTGTCAAGCTGCATAATCACTTGCACGTCTTAAACTCACACTGACGAATATTAGGGTTTTGAAAGGGCTTTGCTAAAGCTGGATGTTTTTAATGTCTATTTTGTTATAATTTATTTATGCTTTAACTCATTTCTAATTATTTTTATTTATAATTTTAAAGACATCTGGACATTGACTCTGCTATAGCTTTAAGTTGCAGTTCTGCTTATTTAGTTTGGCCATTAAATTTTTTTTCTTTTTTTTTGTTTAAGCATACTGGACAATTACACAAGCTTTCATTATTTTATGCAATTTCCATGTCATTTGGTTTATAGATGCACACACACATATATTTTTCTGTGAAAAGGTATGCATAGTTTATAGTCTGTTGCAAGATTTCTTTCCTTTAGTTATGAAATATGTATAACTGAGAAATAATATCTTAAGATAGCCTTGTAGACTTACGTAAATTTACTGGGGGAAAGAATTTTTTCATGTTTTGAATTATTGGCAGAATGATGGATTTTGTTTGTAATTTCTTTCCCTTAAAGTGTGGTATTCAACTATAGATATTTTTAATTGACAATTAAATGTCTTTATTTGAGAAAACCAAAATACCTTTTAATGAAAAATAAGAATTGTAATAAAATTTGCATCATCATTCACTGAGATCCTGGCTTACTTAAGCAATTGAATCAAAGAGGTTTATTTAAAATTCGTTTTAAATATTAAATACAGAGTTAAATTGTCTTCTATTTATTGTTGGTTAAGTTAAACAAAATTGTTTTATTTTTAAACACTTATACTATATAATAATTTCGTTACAGTGGACTCTAGATAATTTGAAACCTAAAATGAGCGCATAAAAAAATAAATTAATGAAATGAAGGCAAAGAGTTTGTTGGTAAAAACTGAAATAAGCAAGACCTTGATAACAATTCAGAGTTTCTATTTCTATGTTCGAATGACAGATACGACAAAAGAAAATCAAAGCATGATCTTACTTTATCTAATCAACAGTGACAATGAACGCAAATAATTAAAAATTAAGAGTTCAGAGCTCACTCACTACCATTCATACAATTATTAGCAATTGTTATTGATGCTGGAAGTGGTTTTTGTAAATGTCGTCGCTTCAGTACAACAGCTCAAAAAAAATATATCATACATTGGCATCATCTACTTCATTTATGCGAATTAGTTGGTGGCCTTATGCTTGAAGCAACGCTGCAGTAGTAAAAGAAAAAGTCTCCGTAAAAAAACACAGTAGCACAATTCACAATCTTGTGCAATGCATGCTTGCTTCGTAGCATGTGCAAAATGGTATAGTATATTGATACTCACCACTTAACAATTCTTAGTGGTGAGTATCAATATATTATATCATTTTGCACATGCTACGGTTTAAAATAGAGCGATGTAAGATATATGGCGTGACTGATTGATTCAAGATTCCGATTTTTTTTTTTCAATTTATTTTACTAAAATACTAAAAATAGATTTTTTGAAAATCAGAGGTATTCTATTTAAAAATATTTGTAAGAAATATTTTTAGTACTAAATTTTAGTACCACATTGTAGTACTAAATATTGTTTATTAAAATACTTCAAATAGATTTTTCGATAGTTAGAAGAATTCCATTCAGTTTTCAAGAAATAACTTTTAGTAGTAAATTTTCGTACCAAGTTTTAGTGCTAAATTTTTCATTCATTACGTTAACTCAAATACTTCAAATAGATTTTTCGATAGTTAGAAGAATTCTGTTTAAGAATGTTTGCAAGAAATATTTTTAGTACTAAATTTTATTTAAATTTCTTTTTCGAAAATCAGAGGTGTTCTATTTAAGAATATTTTTGTACTAAATTTTAGTACCAAATATTATTACTATAATTTCCAAGATTCAGAGGATTTTTGGAAATTTTGTTTATTAAAGTGCTTCAAATAGATTTTTCGATAGTCAGAGATCTTCTGTTCGATTTTCACGAAATAATATTTTGTGCTAACTTTTAGTTCCAGAGATTTTTTGGCGATTTCTTTTTACAAAAATACTTCAAATATATAGTTCAAAAATCAGATATATTCCATTCCATTTTTAGCACAAAATCTTAGTACGAATTTGTACATTATATTACAAAATTTTTCATGATTCATAGGTTTTTTTTAAATTTTGTTTAAAAATACTTCAAATAGATTTTTCAAATTAAACGGATCATAGCATATATTATATGCTACATAATTATACAAGTGAAGGAAGCTGCATGTTTCTGGAGAAGTTTACTAAAAAGATATAAATCAAACAATATTGACCTAAGGCCATGTTTCCACAAGTCAAGGCAGTCGCTTGGCCTGGAAAATTTATATGAAAGTCTTACAAATTATACTAAAAACTACATTTTCGTAAAATCTTGGCTCTACGATAGAATTATTTTAGTTTGCCTGTTTTATTTTTATCGAAAATAAACGTGAATACGTTAAAATTGGTTTTTCTCGAGACTTATAATTTTCAACTTACGCTGTTATCGCTTGTGGCCAGTGAAATATTTGAAATATTTTGCTTTTAGTGCTCGCTTATGTTTAGCCATAACCGCCAAAAAAGCTTAACCGACACATTTTTTTACATCTTTTTTTTTTTTTTTTGACGAAAATCAATTATTTACAATCACAAATAATCGATTGTGCCATTTTTGGCACTATTAGATGTTGGCTGGGACGGTGGCACTCTGCCTCCTTTTCTGGCACTTTTCGTTCTTTAAAATTAAAGCTTTTTCTTGCAATAGTAAGTACCCTTGTACTAATAACGTTTTTAAATATTGAAGACGTAGTAAGATTTTAGACTGACAACTGTTCGGTTCTGATGAGGAGAATAAAGTTTTGGAATAAATAAATTTGTTGGCAACAGCTCATATCGTAGGGATGATTTTTATAAATTTTCAGAAATATTTCGACTCTAAAGTTCATGAAATATTTATGTATTCCACAAACCGTTGGTTGTCTCGTCGATATAAATATAGTGGGATCCTTTAACATATTTTTTCACGTCATAAAATTTTGAATCTAAAAGCAATGATAGGACTAAATTTATATTAAATAGTTTGATGGATGACATAAACAAAATGTGTTTTTATTATCATTTCATAAGCTTGATTATGAGTGAGTTTTGGAAAGATATCGGAGACGTGAAAAATAGTTTTAAAAACAATTTTTAATTAATATTATCGAATCGTTCAAGGCATTCCTTCTATTCTCTCTGCACTCTTCATTAAGTGTGGAAATAATCACCCTTATTCCATTTGTAAATATCAATGTCAAGTCAATACAATACTTAAGAAATTTAGGTTTTTCTACAAGTTGTAAAAAACAACTTACTGCTATTGACAAACTTACACTATTTTCTAGACCTGAGGGAACAAAAATACTGTCGATAGCAAATGATTCTTCTCGAGAGCGAGTAGACAAGCTTAAATTTTTTGGTATTGTATTGACGTGACGTCGATGTTAACATCAGTTCGAAATTTGATAAAAAGTAAAATGTTAAATAGAGTGCAGTATATACTAATACTTATAATATAATAGCAATATATATAAGATGCTAAATAAAAAAACCCGTACAAATTCTGCTATATCGACAGAATCTTTGATGGATTTAAACAAATAGCTAATAATTATTATTATTTTTAACATTTACAAATTTATAAAACTTGCCATGGGTTTTGGTTTTTGTGATATTCATGGAATTTTCCAATTATTAACATAATAAGTTATCATTCAAGCACATTCAAGTGTAGACATTTAAGTTATTTTTATGAGAAGTGATTTGGCACTATTAAAGTGATTTTGGCACTATTTAGAAACACATTCGGTACCAAGGCGAATTCATAACAGGTGACCTTATCGCTACAACAATACAACAATACTAAAAACAACATGCAATTCGTCTAGCTTCAAAAAACCCCGTCTGTCAAAAACAGTTGACTAAAATACCAATACATACATATTTATAAAAACACATTTTACTATCCATGTGCATCTACTATCAACAACACAGAAAATAATATTTGTAAAATAAATGTAATTAAAATGATGAAAGACGGTTCTGGTTAAATGATCCTGATATTTTGGGACAACGTAAAGAAACCTTACTTGCTGCCTTATTGTATGTACCTCTCCGATGGTTTGTTTAACGCGAAATCGGTGGTGTAAAATGTGTTTTACTGGCCATCATGACCGTAAACGAAATATTAAGCTTAAATGCATGCAATTATTCACAAAAACGGACAATGAAATACTTAAGTGTACAACAAATAAACGTGCGTCTTATTTATACATACATACATATGTATAATTGGTGTTTTTTATTGAGGTATAGAACTTTAAGTTGGCATCACTTTTTTAACTGGCGGCCATTTTGTCAGCTGTCAAGTGATTAATATTTAGTTTGGTTTGCCATTTTATCATGAACAGGTTGACAAAAGAACAACGCTTGTAAATCGTGCAAATTTATTTCGAAAATAATGGTTCAGTTCGCGAAGTTTACCGCAAGCTCCGTCCATTTTATGGTCGACATAATCGTCCATCAGAGCAATTAATTCGGTTAACCATGGATCGTTTTTGCACTACGTTTACTCTATCTGATAATACGCATCCGCAGAGACGTCGAACAGTGCGCCCCGAAGAAACAATTGCCGCTGTAGAGCAAAGTGTTGAAGAGGACCCGAATGAATCGATTCGCCACCGTGCACAGCAATTGGAGCTTTGTCCATCAACTTTATGGAAGATTTTGCGCAAAGATCTTGGCTTGCGACCTTACAAGATCCAGCTTATGCAAGCCGCGAGACCATGCAATGCGTCGTGATTTTGGTGTATGGGCCGAAAATGAGATTGATCTCGATGCTGATTTTCATCGCAAAATTTTGTTCAGTGATGAGGCTCATTTTTGGTTGAATGGCTACGTCAACAAGCAAAATTGCCGCATTTGGAGTGAAGAGAATCCACATGAGACCCTTGAGACGCCATTACATCCACAAAAACTGACTGTTTGGTGTGCTCTATGAGCTGGTGGAGTCATTGGGCCATACTTCTTCCGAAATAATGCTGGAGAGTCAGTTACCGTTAATGGAGACCGGTATAGAGCCATGATAACCGACTATTTTGTTCCCGAATTGGATGGCATGAATGTGGATGAGTTGTGGTTCCAACAAGACGGCGCTACATGCCACACAGCGCACGTCACAATCGATTTATTGAAGGAAACATTCGATGAGCGCATAATTTCGCGGAATGGACCTGTCAATTAGCCACCAAGATCGTGTGATTTGACACCATTGGATTATTTTCTTTGGGGATATGTGAAGTCGCTCGTCTACGCCAACAAACCAGAAACGTTAGGGGACTTGGAAGCCAACATTCGTGGCGTTATTGCCAACATACGGCCCCATATGCTCGAAAAAGTGGTTGAAAATTGGACCTGTAGAATTGGCTTTATTCGAGCCAGCCGCGGCGGCCACATGCCCGAAATCATATTTAATGGCATAAAATTATCCTTCCAATAAAGCCAAATTGATGGACATTTAAACGATTTTTTTGTGTTTTATTTCAATTCAAAGTTCTATACCTCTAAAAAAAACATCCGTTATAAGAAGTCAGCTAGTACTAGCTGAGCCCGGAAAAGTTGTCTTACCCCCACATTTAAAAACTTGCGTTGTGTTGAGTTGATACATGAGGAAATGCAGCGCATTGTGGCAATGAAGTGCAACAGGAAATGTTAAGGTAAGCTTGAATATTTATTTCTATGTATAAACTTAATTTATAATATATGTATACATACATATGTATGTATGTATATATCTATTTAAGGTATCCCAAAATTGCACGGAAAAATTGATGTGGTGACAGCGTTATTGCGTCGTCGTTTACCAGCCACCAATGTCATGGTTGAGAATTTGGGAGCCATTGAATTGGCCTATATAAATATCCAATTTTCATAAACATGCCTAGTCTACTAAAAGCTGACACAATGGAACCATATGGACATCAGCAACCACATCGACGTGCAAAAGCGTCGAATAGTATTAATTCTTTGCCTCAAGGAATGCAGAACGTTTGATAAAATCTTATTTCTATATTGTGCGAAAATCCATACAAGATTCTGTAACAAAGGCTATCTATCATGCATTGGCGAGACACATGTGGTAGAAATATTTTATATTCGATATAATTTTTTAAAAATCATCATCAATAAACTAATGGAGTTAAACATTTTGCAAGAGTTAATTTAGAATGCATAGGTTAGGAAGGGTGGTGCTATACCGCACCTCCACTCGGAGACCCAATTGGGTTCCATTGTTATAAGTATTCATACATTATAATCCTTTTTACATTTTTTAAACATAAAGAACGATATAATTTTTTTCACTTTAAATGTAAACAAACATCAGATAAAAGAAGAGATTTTGACAGTTGGGGTCTAAGCAGTCTTCGAACACCTGATAATCATCAGGACTGTTAAGGTAACCTGTTATGAATTCGCCTTGGGTACGAAATGAAGATTTCCAATTCCCATCACTGATGTACATACATAAATATTTATGTACATACATTGCTTTGCACTTGTAAGCATATGTTTCCCTGAGTGTGAGTGTTTACTTGTTGGTTTAGCGCACAATGAACCACATGAAAAAATATGTATGCTAAATTATATTACAGCGAAAGGTTATACTTAAGGCTTTATAAACGGACCACTTGCCCGCTGAGCATAATTTAACACCCCACACACAAAAGTAACATGACACCGAGAATCTTATATAAAGAATAAAACAACACTTGCATACACTTTAGTTACTGTTATATGTTCTTATATACATATGTATGTATATACATACATACATATACGCATATATGTATATGCATGCATGCATGAGTATTTGTATTTGCTGATTTGAGCATTTAGCGAAGGGGCTCAATAACAAAAGAAAAGAGACACGCAAACACAAACAAACATTCGTGTCACCATAAGCTAGCGAAACACTTGAAGAAAGCGTTTCCGCTTTCCGATAAATACACCCACGTGATCGTTTTTGTTTAACAAAAAAAAAAAAAAAAAAAAAAAGGCGCGATGTTAAAAAAGGAATTATTTTATATATAAAAAAAGTTTTATTTTTTAATCCATTTCCTATAAATTTCTCTATTGATGAATTCGAAAAATAATGTTTGATGCAGAAAGTAAACATTATTGAACTGACACTAAAATTTATATTAAATTAAAGCTTAAAAATTAATTGATATCGCAAGAAGCACTAATGCAAAATGTTCGAGTTTAGCTACTTAGTTTTAGCACCTAAAACTAAGCTCCACAAAAATTATGCTGAACATTTTTTTATCAAAAATATTTTAATTCAACTCAACCTAAAATTTTAGAAAATTTAATTGAAAAATTTTGTTTTGCCTGAAATTCGCATTTGGAATGTTGAGGCTTTAAACCGAATGAAACCTTTAAAGACCCTTCTACCCAATAATAATAAAAGTATTAATACTATTGAGTAAAGTAATCCCTCAACTCATTGCAGTTTGAAAAGTTACTAAAAATATAACAACTTATCCCATTTGTACCAACAAAATTTAGTACCAAAGATTGCCATTAAAAGTTTACATAGCATATTTCTGCAGAAATTTTCTTCAAAACCGTTTGTACTTCAAATTAAACGAATCAGGTAAATAGTTCTAAAAATATATTACTAAAGCGTTTAGCTGAAATGTAAAATATTTCTGACTATAGAAAAATATATTTGAAGTATTTCAGTAGGCAAAATTATCAAAAATCCTCTAATTAATAAATTTTACCACTAAAAATGATTTCTTGAAAACTGAATGGAATGTCTCTGATTTTTGAAAAATCCATTTTAAGTTTATACAACATATACAAAATTAACAAAAATCCTCTGAATCATGAAAAGTTAGATAGTAAAATTTGGTACTAAAATTTAGCACCAAACAATTATTTCTTGAAAACCGAAAAGATTATCTCTGACTATCGAAAAATCTTTTTTGAAGTATTTTAGTAAACGAAATTACCAAAAAAAGTCACTGAATCATAAAAATTTAGCAATAAAATTTGGTACTAAAAATTACCACTGAGTATAATTTCGTTAAAATTTAACAAAATATCTCCTGACTATTGCTAAAGCTATTTGAAGTACATAATTTAATAAACAAAATTGCCAAAAAAAAAAGTTCTGATTCATAAAAAATTTTGTAATAAAATTTGGTACTAAACTTAGCACTAAACAATTATTTCTTGCAACTCGAAAATAATATTATTTTCTGACTGTGAAAAATCTATTTGAAGTATTTTAGATAACGAAATTGTCAAAAAAAAAAGGGAATCATGAACAATTTAGTATTGACATTTGCTACTAAAATTTAGCACTAAACAATTATTTCTTGAAAACTGAAATGAATTTCTCTGACTAACAAAAACTGTATATATTAAGTATTTTAGTAAACGATATTGCCAAAAAATGTGAATCATAAAAATTTAGTAATAAAATTTAGTACTAAAATTTGGCACTAAAGATAATTTTGTGAAAACCGAATATCTCTGACTATCGAAAATTTATTTGAAGTTTTTTAGTAAACAAACTTTGCTAAAAAAAGTCTAAATCATGTAAAATTTAGTATTAAAATTTGGTACTAAATTTTAGTACTAAAAAATTATTTTTTCAAAATATTATTAAATGGACTACATTTGATTTTTGAGGAACCTGTTTCAAGTATTTTAGTAAAATAAATCGCCAAATATCTGAATAATGAATCAATCAATCACGCCATATTTCCTACCCCGCTCTTTTTCTACTATAATAGAAAATCCACTGTGTTTTTGTTTTGCCGAGACTTTTTCTTTTACTGCTGGCAACAATGCCTCAATCATAAGGCCAACAACTACTTCGCATAAACTGCTGATGAAATAATGATGACGACTTAAAGCGAAGATGATGCCAATATATATATATTTTTTGAGCGCTTTGAATGTGCGAGTGGGTTGTTTGGTGTACTAAAGCAACAACATTAACAAAAAAAACTTTTAGCATCAATAACAATTGAAAATAATTGTAAGAATGCTAGAGAGTGAGTGTGGTTAAGAAATTGTACATGCGTGTGTGTGCAAACAATAAATGTAATCGTAACAGTGTAACTACATACATATGTAAATACATACATACTAACAAAAGACCTGCAACACTGTAAGAAATAGCTTGGAAATCGTTTAAAAAATATTTCTATCAATATTTTAGGAAATATGTTTTTGTTATATAAACAATTGCATTATTAACATTTTCATTGTCACACATTCACATTTACACTAAACTGAATATTTCAAAACCTTAAGTGTTCATCAATAATTTCTTAGTGCTTATTTAATAGAAAACTTCATTGTATGAAGAAGAAATAGATATTAATAATTAATAGTTATTGGTTTATTAATTACTATTATATTCCCCGATTAATAGTTATAATTAGTATATAATAAACAATTTTTCTTTTTCCATTTGCTTATCATAAAAACCATTTTATTTCTCTCAGTGCTATAGAATCCATTTTCACATGTGAATCCTTAAGTTTAAGCGTCTTCTTGTTGAAAGAGAAAATTATTCTTTAACTTGCCATAGCGTAGAAGATATAAGAAATTGAAAAAGAAGTAGAATATATTGCAACAACAGCATAAACAACAAAAACAGGGGCAAGTCAATCAAGCCATCAAAAACAAATGATGATGGTAATGGTGATGATGATGATGACTATGATTACAATGAATTTGATGGGTTCTAAAACGCACCCAAAAAGTAAAATAACAAAAAAAATATAGAAAAAAAACCAATCTCTAATGATACTACTAAAGTTAAGGGTGAGTTCACGGTTTCCTTTATTTCTACACATTCATCATCCTGTTACTTGTCACAGCTTTCACGTGTTCAAAACTTTAAGGCAAACTAAAACACCCTCTAACGCAACCCACGCCGTGAAAATATTTCGATAGAAATTGTAAAGACTAAAGAAGAAAAAGGTAAACTTTGTTATAAAAGTTTTTGGAAAAAAAACTCTTCATCTTTTTTTTTAGAAAAAATTAAACAAAATTTCTATAATTTATTTTTGTATACCACACAATACTCAAGGGTATTTTTTTGGGATGTGCAGAGAAATTAACCACTTCCCTTTGACGCTCATTTGGTAATTTTCTGTCTTAGTTAAGCGTTTAATTGTTAAAAAAAAGCATAACAGTTAAGTATGTACATATATACATAATTTTAAAATGAAATTATTTTAAAATTTCTCATTCTATTTATACCTGATTCTGTAAGACAAAAAATGATTTCATGCTACGAGTATAATTTAAGCAAGAAAGTACAAACAACAAAGTACAAAAAAATGTGTTTTTATTTTCAATATGAATTGCCAAGCGGAAATAATTTGTCGTTTAAAAGAATTATATGCAGTAAGTCACGTGAATATAAATAATTTTTTAAAGCTTCAGGCGTGTTGGTCATCAACGAAATGTTTTGTTAGGAGCATGAAAATTAATATGACAATCGATTATTTTTATATTATCTATCTATCTATATAATTAATAGGCGAACATGTTTTTTGTAATCCCTTTTACGCTGGTACCACCGCACCGATTTTAAAAAGATTTATATGTTTTTAAAGGATTATTTGTACAGATGTGCAGGATCTATATTTTATTGAAATCGGTTTAGTATTTTGAGAGCTATAAACGTTTAAAGTTTCTACTACTACATGCACACATATTACACACGCATTTATTAGCTTATGGTGAGTATACACGATACTACAAATCGTACGATAAATCGTACAAGTATGAAATTAGTAACGTGTATCATGCTGTCGTACTTATGAAGTATACTTTGTAGTACGAAAATCAAAATTTTTTGATTTTTGTGGGCGGAGCTTCGATAAGTACGATAATAAGTATTGTGTATCATCCTGTTGTACAGCAAAATTAGTTTTATGAGGAAATGATTTAGAAAACGCAGTGTTTCTGCGTCTCAATTTTAAAATTAGGTTTGTGTAGAGGATATTTTAATTAAAATAAATCAATCATTTATTATATATTTATTACATTTAATCATTTGTGGCAATACTTTTTTTTTGTAAATTCTCATAAAAATTATTTTAAAAATTTTGATGATTATAGAAAAAAATAAATAATAAAAATAATAATAAAATAATTACTAATCGTACCTGCACACCATTTAACGTTGCAAGAAACATCGCGTATCTCAAATCAAATCATTAAAGTGAAACAAACGCTAACTTTTTTTAATTAAAAGCAAAAAAAATATTAAAAATTTGTCAGGCTTATTTACAACAATTATTAAGGGTTTATTAAGGGTTTATAAAACAGATTTTCAGACAAAACTTTTCTTATTCAGAATTTATAAGGCCTTAATAATTTTTATATATAAGGCCTTTAACATTTTATAGCTAGTTAAAATGCCCATAGAATATACAATATTATTAATTAATTTATTGCTATTATGTTGCTTTGCAGGCAACTTTATTGTAGAGTATTAAGTATTGCACAATAATCTTGAAACTGTATGTGCACCTTTGTATATTGTTAATTAACTTTCTCTTTGTCTTCAGTATAATTAGGTCTTATTGTGGTTATGTGTGTAATATGATAATTTTAAAGTTATATTTTGCAAAATGAACTTTTTTGAGTTATGCCTATGTTGCACTAAAGGAATGATATGGGTATTTTTCTAGATACATGTGTATATTTTTTTGCCTCAAAAGTCTCAGAAGTTCCCCGAACACTGTGACGGCAACATTGAAAACATGAAAATACGACTGCGTTAACGCTGAATCTCAACAGAGATTTCAACCACAATAACTTTTTGTCCACAGGAGTCGCAACAAACATACAAAATGTATGTTGTTTATACAGACAACCGCACTATGTCTTCGAAATGCGATCACTGGGCGATCCTAGTGTAAATTTACTATATCATTGTCCTACATAATCATACAAAAAAAATGTCACCTTATGTAGTGCAGTTCATAAAAATGTTCAAGACAATTACAGCTGAGAAGATCGGTCAGTTAAACTTTAAGTGAAAAATGCAAACTTAACTTGAATTAAGAGTTATTTAAATTTGTATTTCTATGCAATTCCTTATTCCTTTATTCTAATTGCGCCATTTCGAACACATCACAAGCAGCCCTCTTTGGCTTATACAAAACAAATTTATCCCATTTTACCATAAGATGCATTTTCCACACCTTTAATTTATGAGATTTTACCATGTACATATGTAAATATGTATGTATGTATGTATGCGTGCATATAAGTTAAAAAGCAAATAAATTACAATCGATTTACTTACCAAAACGAAAACAAATGTTTTCGAACTGCAATGTTAATAACGTACAAATTCCAAAGCATTTTCTTTCATTTCGAAATACATACAGAGTGGATCCTCAGAGGAGGAAGCACCTTCGTAGTACTACAACATTCATTGATCGCAAGTCGAAATTCTGCACAATTGTTAAGCAAATATATATTAAATATTCACTAATTGATATACATACGTGTGTACATACATATATATATATGTAACTTATAAAATATAATTTAAAAATCATTAACTATTAAACAAATATAAAAATTCACAAATTAATCTGCACTTGTTGAAGGAAGGAAACACTCTGTGGAAGACTTATGTAGACAAATACGAATTTTGTCTTAATATCGTAAACAGGGATGCCAATCTAGCGCATTTTGACTATGAAAAACGCGCTTTTTTATGAGGTAGGCCATACCTGAACTCGGTGTAGGAGCTGCCATCTATTGCCTGCTAGTCTTAGTATAGTGGCTAACTCCATAATAGTTTGAAAAAATGGCAATACTGTCAACAATTAATCTTTTTTTCTTTTTACGATATTAAAGTGAAAATTTCTTTTTAAATATTTGTGGTTTTGCATTCTTTCTAAAAAGTTTATATTAATTTTTGAATTTTTAAAATATGTGTTTACCTACCAAAATAAGTTTTCCATGTGTTGAGAATTTCGGCTTGCTTCCAATGGAGGCTGTAGTTTAACCGAGTGGCTTCCCGCTCTGATTGTTTTTGGTATGTATGTATGTAATTAAATCCATTTTAATATAATAATTTGTTTGAAAGGTTTTATATAACCGAGTTTCCGTGGCAATTTCCTGAAAGTGGATGAAAAGCATCTTGTCTTTGGAAATTACATATCTATCAAGTAAAAAGGCCGTAATTCATATTTTTTAGGAAATTAAGTTTTTCCATGATTCCAATACATTTCCCACAAATACACTCCTTGCCAAAAATTTATTTGCAATAGTGTAAAAAATTAGGCTTTTACAAGCAGTTGGGCATAAAAACTTACTTGCAGTTTTTATTTTGTTCTTACCTTCTGTAAAGTTACAATTATTTGGATTAGGGCCTTCTACTTGATACCAACGAATTGTATATCGTTAGTGAAATTTCATAAACCAATGGATGGAAAAAGCGCTCAACATTTTATGTAAATTAAGTTCAATCTAAATTGTGTGGAAATGAATACAAATTTCGGACATATTTCAACTCTTCGATCTTGCTACTCTGACTATAATTTTCGTCATAATACTAAACTTTAGTAACTAAATAAAAAAAATCTGGATCACATAAAAAGCTTGTAAAGATAAAAAGTAAGCGCCAAGAGTAAATTAAATCTTTAGCGCAAAATTAGAAGTCTCAAAAAAGAAAATTTTAAATAAACGTATTTATGTACACATGTATGTAAGTAAGTATGTATTATGCTTGTTTGTATTGTAGCTGGGGATATTGACCAACAAATTACTTTTTAAGCTGTAAGAAATCAACATTTTACTGCCTTCTGCGCTTCACCTAACTTTGCTTGAGGGTGGGAGGGGGTATTGACTGGCTGACTGTCGATGGTGATGAAATCTTTATTCTTTTCTTTTCTTTCCATGGTGACCATCAATGTCTGTCTATCCTTTAGTCAAACAATATGAAGGATTCAATTTTTTTATTTCCAAGATGTCTGATTTTTCTATTTCTTTATGTGTGTATTTTGATTTTCGTTTTCGCCCATTATTGCATTTTATATTACACAACTTGTTTAGCTGACAGTGTCAGCTCCATAAATCGGGAGAAGTAGCAGACAGAGGCTGTACCTTAAGACTTAAAGGTGGCTAACAATGTTTTTCTATTACTGCTAACGGTGTAATATGTGTGTGTGTGTGTGTGTGTGTATGTGTGTGTGTGTGTGTTTGTGTGTGTGTGTGTGTGTGTGTGTGTGAAGTAAATGTCATTTAAGATATCGTTTTTGGTTCTTTTTTCCTAGATAAAAATTGGATTTTCATTTGTTAACAAGTTTTTTTCATACCTACATACATACATATCTTATACTTTTCCACTTCTCTTCAGTTTGTTATATATTTTTTTGCACTTCTTTTTCTAAATTTATTAATGAAATATCCACAAAAGTAATCAGAATGTTGTTATTCTTTCATTTTGATTGCTTGGGTGACCGTTTTGTTGAATAATGGCTGGTTGCTTGGGATAAAAGATGTTGTTTTCGTGACCATGATGCTGTATATACATACATACATATGTACATACACACATATGCATTTCATTTGTTGCTAGTTAATGAATGCTTGGTATCATAAGACCATAATATTATGTTCACTGTGTTGATGAAAGTGATATTTCTTTTTAATTATTCAGAAGAAAAGTGTTCTATGGTAACCGAAAAATATGAGGAAAATTAAAGTTTGCAAAAAAAGTTAAACTCGACTCTGCCTAATAGGTAATTACATATAGGGAAAAATATGTTTAATATTTTTTTATAAAATAAAACTGCATAATTTTCCTTAAAATGTAAAAAAATGCAGGGTTTTAAAGAATATTGTTGATTTAAATAACCAATGTATATTATTTGTACAGCCAATAACATTTGCTTTTATAAACGCTAAAGTAGGACTTTTTGCAGAAACCTTGCAATATAAACTTATTAAGTGAGTTCGTTTACTTTTGCAGTAAAATGCAGTAAATGAGTAGTTACTGCAAAATTTTTAAAATTTACTCTCAAAGAGAACTGTTGCCGTAAAAAGTACGCGAACGGAAAAATAGTAAAAATTAGTAAGATTAAAGAAACAGCTGACTCTAACTCCACATAGTAGGTCTGTCTGCGTACACACATTTTGCATCATTTTGTGCAAAATGTTGCAAAATCTTGCAAAATGTTGTCTGCGTACTCCAAATCTCTTGCAGCGAGAGATCCACAAAGAGAATTTTTTGACAGTTGGAAGTTAGAGAACTTGCAAAATGTTGCTGGAGAAATTTCCGCTTGCAAGATTTTGCAACTAGTTTGAACAGCTGTTTTTATTTACTATTTGAATGAAATAATTTTTGTGAAATGAAAATAAAAATTGAAATTTAACAATGGCAGAGGTAAGTAATTAGAATTGTGTTGATTTTTAACAATTATAATAAATTATAATAAATAAACATTTTATTTCATGCTAGAAACGTCCAAATATACAGTGCGACCGTGGCGCAAGTGGATTGGAGATGGCGTACACATATGCTATATATGCGTACACATACATATGCTAAAATTCTTTTGCTTTGTTATTTCAATTGTTTACACACCGATCAGCTGTTTTCTTGCAAGATTTCACTGGATACTGTCTGCGTACTTTTTGAGATATTTTCAGCCGACAGAGTAAAATTGGTCTTACTCTCCCAAAAAAATTGACTGAGTATTTGCTACTGGAAAAGTACCCAGACAGACCTAGTGTTGAAAAATATATAACCTTTCGACTATGCAACTCTTTTAATTATTGGTACTCGATTAAATATTTTTATAACACGGACAATCTAAGAATAAATTCTGTAATTTATTTCATGTAATATTTGTAATTAATTTCTTTTTGATTTCCTTGTTTTGTTGTTGGCTAAATTACTAAAAATTACATGACTATTTGTTAGTGTTACTGATTACCTTAAAAGCAAGTGCGATACTAAGTAACCAGATACTTTACAGTTTTACAGCTCTGAGTAATTAAAATAAATTGCAAAAAAAAGGTTTAATAAAATATGTTACAAAATATGTATATTAACAGCTATTATTATTATGATTTATAAATTAATTATTTTTTTAATGACTCACGATTTTCATTTAACCTTTTTTTCAAATTTTTACACTTTTCATTTGCTTACTTTCCATTTGTTTACATTTTGAATCATATGTTTTTGTCTTACTAAACTTTACTACGACAAATTTCTGCAGTAAAAATTTACAAAACACTCAGTCAAGAACTGTCACTTTACTCTCTCAATTTGTGTTCTCATTTACTGTATTTTGGGTAAACGAACGGAATTTAGTAAAATGCAGTAAAGTTCAGTAAAGGTAGAATTAGTAAAATCGTATCATTCTACTTTACAGCTTGCCGTATCGCTCAACTTTGTGCACAAGTTATAGAAAATGTAACAGTTTACACAGCACATTTTTTTTGTCTGGCATTAAATGCGGCGTTTTTGACATTCGCTACAGAAAAATCTGTTTTCTGCAGATTCCTACGTCAGCAGTGCTACCACCACATATTTTATAACTAGTAACATGCATTGTATATCGTACGGTTTTTGTCAGCTGACACGCAACATCACGATACGATTTTACTAATTCTACCTTAAAAATTTGTAAAAACTTTTGAGTACGCGAACGCAATTATTAACTTGGTTTTTGAAAAATGTAGTACATATTCGTTTTCAAATAAAAACATAATTATGAATCATATTCTGAAAATCACATGGCTTCAAAATACATGTGATTTCAAAATGAATTATGGTCCTGCTGATATTATTTTACTCTTGTATAGAGCATCAAATATCATTTCTGAAAGAAATTTATCGTATATGATTCTATTGATTTCAGAGCAAGCCTGTATGTATATTGCACTCCTACAGTCTTTCTTACCGATATATCGGCAGTCGGTAATCCTAAACTCAAATAAGTCCAAAATGCAACACAAACAAATGTTTTTTAATAACTACCTGGTCCATCGAGCCGGTAAAGATAAATAGAACTGAAGCTTTTATGACGTGTGGATCTTCAAGCTTAAAAGCTCAGCAAGAACTTTGAAAACAGTATCATAAAGACAAAGAACAATTACATATTAGCAGTTCGTTCATGATTGGTAGAACATGTTTATGTTCGGTATTGGAAAGTTATTCCCTAATACATGTACATACATACATATATACACGATGCAGGCGTATTATCCATTTGTTTCGAAGTACGATTAACAGAAACAAAAGCAGTTTTTACTAATACATACTACTGTGGAAGTTTGTAATGATGTTTAATTTTGTATTTTTTAAGTAATTCTCTTAGTACAAAAGCAATTAAGGTTATTAAAAACGTGCTTATGGTACTTCGAACTACACAATTCTCCATTGATATGAAAAAAAATTCAAAGTGAAAGGGAAAGTACTCAATTTCTTTTGTAATCTTTTTAGCTTCAAATTAAAATATCATTTAGAATTTTCACAACTTCATATTCATTAAGAACTTTCTCGATTTCTCAATTTGAAATTTAAATTCTCAATTTCCCATGAAATTTACTCAGTTTTGAATTGAAATTTTTGGTTTTAATATAAATTTTATACTCAAGTCGACCGACTGGGTTGTAGAAACATGTTCCCCCAATTCAGACGATTGACTTGCATATAAATTTTATATGAAAAGCACTCACTACATTAAGTGATTTTCATATAACTTTTTTAGTCGACGAGTTCTATAATCAGGGGTAAGATTTTTTAAGTTCAAATAAAAATTTTCAGTTTTATCTGAATCTCCGTAGTTTATTTGGAATTTTCACAATTTCAGATTTAAGTTCTCAGTTTCTTCATATAAAGTATTCTATTGCAATGTCAATATTTTCAATTACTCTGTAAAATGGTATAGTGTGGGACTATATCTGTAGTTATGTAGACAGTAGAGCTTGCGAGCTGCTAAATATTGAACCTGCAAGGAACAGACTCATGGTCAATAATGATGACTATCTCCTATTATTATATTATATTATAAAAATATTCCTGATTAATTACACGTGTATCTCTAATTTATAAAATTACATGCTTTAATATCCTTTTTTACTTTTATAGTTTTTTAATACGAATATATTACTAAACTTGCTTGTGATTTTATTTAAGGCTTCAGTTCAGCATAACAGCCGACGGCTTTCCATAATTTACTAATATTTAATTGTTATCGTTCCGATAAAAAGAGAGCAAATACAAAAATTTAAACAATTATTTTTTAATTACCTAAAAAAGCACGTACACACCCACACATATGTAAATATGTGCACACATGTATGCATACGTACATATGGATTTATGTATGTATGTATGCATGTGTGTGTGTAAACAGCTAGTTAACAATGCTGGAACCTGGGTCAATATTTTATTATAAAATATTTGCCCTAGGTTAGGACATTATTAGCTTAATACTTTGTAAATAGAACTAAAAATTAAACAAATAACGTTAAGGAAACCAAAAAAGAAAACAATACAACGAAACATTTTGAAATGAGCTCTAAGCCTCCGTTGCACCTTCACTCCTTAAAACAAACCACCTGCGACCCTCATAAAGTAATATGTATGTACCTAGAGGGAGTTACAGTCCAAATAAAAGGCCAAATGATTAAATGAAATGACATAAACAACAATAGAGAATGACACATTCGCTTAACAAATGCTTACAAACATACATACCTATATGTACATACATACATTTGCACCTAATTTGCACATATATTCTTGTGCACACAACAACATAGCACATAAATATGAATGTATGTGTGGGTGTGTGTAAATTTACATAAGCATGTTTATGTGCATATATCCACATTTACATAACTTTTATATAAATTTTATGCAAGTAAATACTTATGTATGTACGCTAGTACATACGTATGTATGTGTGTATATTTTTAAGTGTATGTGTGCTTTTAAAAATATGATATAAATTTTAATATACACATATTTTTTAAGCAAAACAATTAGATTTTTTTTTGGCCATGGCGAAAAAAAATCCTTTGGCAGAAATCTCTAAATTGCATGTCGATGCTTGTTTGGTCGGTCAGTCAAAATTGTATATAGAAAAAATTGCATGTGTTTTTTTAGTCAATCTATGCATAGACTAGGGTTGCCAGTTTTGAAATCGTAGAAATCAGTACATGAGAGAAAAAAATCAGTACATTAATTTTTTCAATATAAAAGCCTTTAACTAACTAAACTAATACCAGTTTAGCGTATGCGTGTGCGAATACTACATTTTAATTTTTGCGAAAGCGAATGCAAATATTACAATACGTTAAAAATCACATGAAAATAAATTTATATAAGAACATGAAGTTGTATTACATACATGGATGTACTACATATAGCATTTTATTTAAACTGAGTCTTGCATTGAGCAAATATGTATTAATTTATTAAAACATGAATTCATAAAACAGAAAGATATATACATATGTTTCTATATGAAATTAATGAGTGACACTTGTTTCGCGTGGAATTTACTACAACAATCACTAGTTAATATTGTTAGCGATTCAAATTTGTTTGTACGAAGTAATGAATGGTGCTCAAAACATTTTTTAAATGTTTTAACAGACTAGTCTTAGGTAGAAAATACTGCTGCCGAAAATACAATGCCTCTTCTTTTTCAAAAAATGAGATAGGTATATTTCCAAACACCGCTGGACTTTAGTTCAATTTTGATGCTTATGAGAACTTTTTTTAATAAGTCAGCTACGTCCAAGCCATGTGCACAATATGCAAACTTTTATAAAGACTTTTTTGTGCTTTCACATCGACGAGATGACAACTTTCTTAAATAAAATTACTTGCCGGCTTAAAAATTGATTGCAGTTCGTTCAAAAATGCCAACTATGCACAGATATTGAGCAGTTGCAAAGCATGTGCAACAGTTGATCATAAATACGCAGAAAAAATTCGCAGAACTTCTGCATAAATTTACTGAATCTACGAACGTACACTATATTTATATTTTTCATGCTGGCTTAAAATAATTTTCGTGTTTTTGACGTTTGTTAATGGCAAACTTTTTTCGTAAAAGAAGTACAAAATTTTTTGTCTTAAATATTCGCATACATTTTAGCAAATGCAAATAGCAAAAATAAGCGAAAAATTTGCAAATGCGAACATTCGTTACATTCCTAGCTTTAATCATTCTTAAAACAAATCTTGAATTCAATGTATACTTTGTACCAAGGCATATGTAATTAATAATAACAAAAATTAAAAATTTTAAAAACCCCCGACTTTTTTCAGAAAAGATGTTAAATCTTCTAAACGGCTAGACCGATTTTTTTTCAAACATATCTAAGAACCCTCTCGATCAAGTCATCTTTCAAACAGAAAAAACTAAATGAAAATCGGTCCAGCCGTTTGGCCTGTACGTGGACACAGACACACAGATACACAGACACACAGACGCACACTACAAACTTATAACATCCCTTTTTTAGTCGGGGGTTAAAAATAATATTACCAAAAAAATTTTCGAAAAAGAAACTTTAAATTCATTATTTGCATGTATCAGAAATCACTTATAGCAAATCTGTCTTGCAAATTTAAATTAAGAAAATCTCACTAAAATTAACATTAATATTATTTTAAACTAGAATTTATATGATCTCTGACAGTTTTGGCAGAATTTGCTTGAGCATTATATGGATACCACTTTGAAAATAAATTCGCCTTAAAGCGAACGTAAAGCAAAGATCACTGGTGATTCAAAGAAAATAAATAAACACTATGACAGGCTTTCTTATACATTGATCATAATTAATATATAAAAACAGTACATACATGAAAAAATCAGTACATTTGCGTACTGATTTGCTAGTTATGCATAAATCAGTACTTTAAACAAAAATCAGTACATGTACTGGCAAAATCAGTACGACTGGCAACCCTAGCATAGACATACATTTTTTGTATACACAAATGACCAACTAATGCATGAAATAACAAAAATGTATTTATGCACATACATTTTTAATAAAATAACAATAAGAAAAATTTATATTTAATACCTTTAAAAAAATAAAACGGACAAATTGTTAACGGAACTTTGGCCATATAAGGAACGAACTCACTAAAAGTTGTCAGTTAGCTATTGCCAATCAACTAACCATTTTAACATCGTCTGTATGTAAATATATACTATTATGCAAGAACAAAGAGAACTTCCTTAAAAGGTCCATATTTAATCTAAGCTTGTGATTCGGATACAGTGCAAAAACTGATTTAGGTTAGGTTAGGTTAAGTTGAAAGAAGGGCAGTAATAATTGACCTAATCCGTTTCGCATCACACCTATGCTATTATGCATATTGAACGCGGATTCACATAATTCAACTATTTTATTATACTTTCATATATTTCTTGTTATGGTAGGCTTTTTTCGTTGCTATTCCATGGCTCCAAAGTCAGGTTTACCATGTTAAGAGAAATAGAGTTCTCGTTGATTTTCTTAGTTTTAAAATAACTACTTAAACAAACTTGCTTGCTTGCAATCAAAGTAACAATTTATAGCGCTGCAACATTCGAAAGGCACCTGTCAATATGCTTGAAATAGTTTTTATCGTTTTACCATAAACTAAATGAGAATTTTATCATAAATATCATAGATTTGACAGCAAGGAATAATGAGTTCATTGAGGTAGTTTAGACGAGAACAATTTTTAAGCCGCACAATTTTTGTTCTTTTCCAAATTACACGAGACTAATTCATCTGGCACAAAATGTATTCGTATACACATCTGTGTGTGTGTTAGTGTTCTTAGTATTCATTTAACATTTGCTGTTTTTTAAGTTGTATGTGTATTAGTTTTATGCTGCTAATGCGGGGTTGAAGCTGGTTGAAAAGTTATACCAACCGCAAAACCACTCTCTTTGCCTCTCTCACCGACAAACTGTCATGTTATGCCAGCACAATTATGCCCGTGTAAATCAGCGCATTGATAAATACTACATTATAACCGTGACTTATTTGGAAATAAAAATGTGAATTGTTGGTAACTCACGAAAACTATTCACAATTAATGCACTATTTGCAAATAAAATGCTTGGGGTTGCCACGCTTACGAATGTTTACTAAAAAAAAAAAAAAAAATTGATACATGAATATCGCACAAAACATATTGATACATAGAAGAAAATAATGACAATTAAAACAAATAATTATTTGTTATTTTATACATACACTAGCTGAGCCCGGAAAACGTTATTGTACCCTCAATAATTTCTTTTTTAACTTCAAATTACTCCACTACAGTGGTCACTTGTTGAGTTAAAAACAAAACGAAAACCTACCGGATATTGATTCGAGCCTGTTTTGAAAATTTCAGCTCCACAGATCTTACAGTTCCAGAGATCATGCATTAGGAACAAACACGCACTACGATTTTATATATATATATATATATATATATATGTGACGCGCAAAATAGAAAGGGACCTAAGGGTAAAAACCTGTTTTGTTCAGGAGAGCCATTTTAAAGATTTAAATACGTGTATCTTTGGTGTACCATCACTGAATAAAACGCGCATATCTCTGGTAGGGAACACTTTTGGGTTATGGGATCGGTCTCATTCGTTGCTCAGATGTTCTCCACATCAAAAAAAAAAAAAAGTGAAAATTAATTTTTTTACCCTTAAGTCCCTTTCTCTATGCGCTGTCACATATGTATATAGATTTAAAAATTTTTTTGTCAACATAATTAAGTTTTCTATAGAAGTACTTTTGGAACTTTTGCTATGGCATATAAGCAGTGAGTTATTTTATTTGCAAATAGTGCGCTTATAAACATAGTAATAATAATAAGCTTATGGCTTATGCTTTTGGTAAAAACTCCATAAGCATTTAAATTCCTATATTTATTGTGTATACCAAATTGTGTATGAATATTAACGAACATTTTTATTCGTTTGAAAGGCCTATCCATACCATTATGTGCAGGATATACCAGTAATATCGCGCAAATTAAATCACATGTACTTCAACATATTCACATGGAGGATCTCAGATGTTACTTATTATTATATCAGGGTTGCCAGATTTTTTACATCTGTTTTAAAACGTTCCTTGGAAATTAAAATTTCCTAAAAAATATAAGCAAATTCTTTTTAAGCTGAGACAAAATTGTTTAACCTGTTTTATAGTTACAAAAACAAACAAAAAATATCCTAAGATATATTTTAATATTCCATAAAACTTAAAAAATGTCATGAGCTTAAAAGAATAATATGTATGTATCTTTCAAAGTAGAAATAAAACATAATCATGATAAAAGCATATAAGCTTAAATTAGGCGTGCCGTAACCATAACCATACAAAGCAGCTATTCGAACCAAAATAGTGGGCAACACTGTATTTAATTATAGGTGACGCGCCATAACGCCATAGACATAACCATATGAACCAATTGAATTTGTGTTTTGGTTATGGCTATGGCAATATGGTATGACACGTCTAATTTAAGCTTAATGGTAGGTTAGGAAGAGTGGTGCTATAACACATCTCTACTCAAGGACCGAGTTGGGTTCATTGGCAATTCCCTTCTGTGGACATCCGTTAATAATAGTTTTCAACCTCCATTTGTACCCTGAAGTGCCCCAATTATCTGTCCTTAAGTCACTGAATTCCCATGATGAAGCCCATGATATCTTCCAGGTTACACTAGCGATATCACTAATGTTCTTATGGAACCGTCTGCTCAGCAATCTAAGCCTCTGGCGTTGCAGCTTCGGGAAATGGAAGATAATATTTTCAATGAGTTCATCCCCACACAATATACAGAAATCTGGAGTGCCGGTTTTCCAAATGCTGGTTCTTGCTGCGCCTATCACGGCTCGCATCGCCTTCCTGGAGTCTGGATCTTCCTGAGTCAAGTTTTGGCCACATAGCTCTCGCGACTCTACAATAGACTAAAAGAACTTACTTAAATTTACATAAATTTCAATCTTCTCAGCAAAAATATGAACTCTTACTATTAATTTTTGAAGTACCTTAAACTCAAACTATTATTGACTAATTGAGTAAAAGAACAAAATCCTATTTTCACAAGCCAGAAAATTTATATGAAAATCATTAAAAAAATTGTGCTTTTCTCATAAATTTGCTGCTGAAATCGACCGTCTGGGTCTTAGAAGTCCAACAATTTTTGGGTAAGTCTAGAAATTTTATAGAAATTCCTTGGAATTTCACACGTACATATATATGTTATATTGTTTTCTAGTGAAAAAACATTTTTCCTTACAATAGAAAAAAATTTATATTTGTTTGCATGTATGTTTGTATGCATTATTAGTAAGTTCTTAGAAAACTCGACCTAATTTTTTAATGATATGGAGGTTAAGAAATATATTTATTTATTTATTTATTTATAGTACATATTCTTCAAAGTAAATTTGCAGAATATGGTTGCACAAAAATGGACAGGTGACTAATACCATATGTCCATGATGTTGTTAACAGTATTCTTAAAAATGTTTTTCTGACTGACTGTACACGACATATGCCTGAAATTCTACAAAATAACTGCAAGATTATACGGTAATCCGTGGCAGATCAGTCAACCAGTGCGAGTGAGACCCAAAACTATCGAAGGCCAATAAACAACACTGGCCTGATTGCATTTAAGAAATAATTGCCAACGACGCGTGATGTTGACTCGCCCAGAGCTGCTTTACGACTCTAAGAAATATAAATATGTATACATTCAATAGAAAAGAATAGGCTTATGTCAAAAAGCCAATGTCTCGGTTGAGAGTACATTTTGCAGCTGAAAATCCCTGGACTGAAGTCGAGAATTTAAAAAATACATAATTCTTTCATACCTGATGCACTCTTTGCAACAAACTTTTTCATTAAAATATTTTCAATACCAACTAAAAACTATTTTCAATTTTTAAAGTATATTTATAACTGCTGAAAAAATTAAATATGTTAAATTTTTGTCGTTTTCTTTTTTAATTAGCACAACCCTGCTACAGCTAAACATGGCTAAAAAAGCAAGAGGCACTATGCTGTGTGCAAAAAAAATATCTGAATAACTAACTCAAAGGCTTATAGAGTACAATCAGTTAAAAAAAACTGCACTGCAGCTCAAAAAACGCATAAACCTAAACACACACACACACACACACACACACATAAAAACATACACACACACACACACACATAAAAACATACACACACACATACATAAGTTGCATTTGCTGTTATATACAAATTTTTTGTATAACATTAAATATTTATGTAAAACAAAACATATGTATAAAATTCTATATACAAAAATGCACAGAATACTGTATGTGTGTGTGTGTGTGTTTATTTTTGTTTGTGCATAAAAAGAGGTACGTTAGTTTGTAATTTAGACTCTGTGTAGGTGTGGGTGTGTGTGTGTTTGTGTTTGTCAGTGGTTGTTCCATACACTATTTCATATATGTTAGTTAGGTTATCAAAGGTGGCCACCAAATAGATGACGTGCTACTGTAAAACGAAATAAAATAAAAACCATCACCATTCACCATTTACCATCGTGCAACACGAAAGAGGGTCTGTTCAATGGTTTTGGTTAGAATTGTGTATTTAATGTTCGCAGGTTTTTATATTTTAATATTATTTTATTTCTTTTTTGTGCCGTATCCTACACATATGTAATACATACATACACACATACATATGAGTTATTTTTTTTGTTACTTGCACATGAGCTTGAATTTTTTGCTGGACACATGGAAATGCATTTTAATGAATTTGTATGTATCCGTGTATGTGTGTGTGTGTGTGTGTGTTTATGCTAACAAATAACAAAATTTTTTCCCAGTAGCAATTTTAACATCAAAACTAAATCAAAAATGGATTCAGGTTGTGTTACCATTACCAATATTTTGCATTTAGCTGTAACAGGGTTTTACAGAAAGGGTTTTACAAATAAGCAGTGGAAAAAACTGTTCGCCATAATAAGTCAGAAAGATTGGGCGATAAAATTATCAGGCCTAATTTATAAAAAAATATTTATGATTTATGAGATTTTTGTAAAAAAAAAACAAAACATTCTTTGTTATAAATTAAGCAAAAACGTTTCTTACAGCAGAACCAGAAAACGTTATAAGTTTTATTGTGTTTTTAGTTCTGAGTTATCTTGGTTTTTGTTAATAATTTCGATGCCTTCGGGCGTTCACGGGTTAAAATGTTGTAAGTAGATAAATGGATTTTTGTATGTTAGGTCGTTTTTAATTTTATATGTCGATATGCATGTAAAACGAGATTCGAAAAATATATGCATCTTTCATCATCTATCTCCTCAAAACGTTTCTTGTACAAAAAGTATGTATTACAAGCATTCGGCCCTCTTTCTGTAAATCGAATCGATTTGAAATGCTACGATTTCCAAAATTAATAATGTTGCTGCTGTCGTGTTTTAAATCATATACGATAATTTTCTTTCAGTTATCATATGTGTGGCTGTATATAATAGAAAACTTGAAAAAGTCTGCAAAAATGTTTCTATTATCGCAGTTAGTATTCTAAAATCGTGCGATTTCAAATCAAATTGATTTATAGAACAGGGCCGATTATCGTATAGAAACTGTCTTACTAAACGTACATTTCGAAACAAATACTTTTCATACAATTTATATATATTCTAAAAAGTACATTTCGTAAGAAGTATACTTTTAAAAATTACCTTCTATGAAAAGTACATTTTATAAAAAACGTACCTTTTATAAAAAGTACGTTTTATAAAAAGTGTGTGCTTCTTAAAAACAGTATGTACTTTTTAAAAAAAGTATGTATATACTTTTTAAAAAAAGTATGCACTTTTTAAAAAAAGTAGTACTTTTTAAAAAAACCATGTACTTTAAAAAAAAGTACCTTTTGCAAAAAGTACCTTTTGCAAAAAGTACCTTTTGCAAAAAGTACCTTTCATAAAAAGTACCTTTCATAAAAAGTTCCTTTAATAAAAAGTACCTTTAAAAAAAGTTCCTTTGGTAAAAATTACCTTTTATAAAAAGTACCTTTTATAAAAAGTAACTTTTATAAAAAGAACCTTTAATAAAAAGTAGCTTTTATTAAAAGTATTTTTAATTAAACGCACCTTTAAAAAAAGTACTTTTTACAAAAGTACCTATTGTAACAGAGATTTTAACCAAAAAGTACCTTTTACAAAAAGTACCTTTTATAAAAATTGCCTTTTATGAAAACTTTTTTACAACAGTGCTTTTAAAAAAGTTTACTTTTTACATAAAGTATTTTTTTAAAAAAAGTACGCTTAGCAAAATGTACAAAAAGTAGCTCTTTCAAAAAGTACCTTTTACAAAAAAAGTACATTTATCAAAAGGTAAAAAAAACTTTCACAAAAACTACTTTTTACGAAAAGTTTCATTCAAAATAAAAAGTATATTTTGCAAAGAGTACCTATGCCAAAAAGTATATTTAAAAAAAGTTGTCGTATCTTTTCTTAAAAACTACATTTCCCAAACGTACCTTATAGAAAAAGTACCTCTTACAGAAAGTACGTTTTACAAAAATTAAGTTTCACAAAAGATATTTTTCACCTTTTTTGTGAAAAGATTTTTCACAGCAAATCTTTGATTTTTTAACCGACTCAAAAAAAAAAAGGAAGAGGTTAACAATTCGTCTCTACTTTATTTTTTATTTTGGTAATACTTCAAAACTCTGTACATTTTAGACCGATTGTGAAATTTTTTTTTCACAATCACAAAAAAGTGGGCTGGAACACATTCACAGTTTTTAATTTAATTTTGTGATATTCTACTTATTTGATTGCTGTCAAACCTATAAAACAATGGTTCTTGTAATTATACAATTTGAAAGTTAAAAAAATTATGGGAGTGGTTACGCCCATTAAAATTTATTATAATATTTCACGCGGTTCTACCTGACCGATTTAATTTTATATTTAACGTATGTAAAGGGTGTCCCAACAAGAACGCAAGATTTAAATTTTAAATAAAACACTGATATTTAAAAAAAAAATCTTGAAACTTTATTATATCGTAAAGTAGACAAAATGAGGTTATGTGTGGAACAACAAATCGGGCAGATGGCCGCCGCGGCTTTGCTGGCACACACGCGATCTTTTAATGAAATTTTCAATGGCCATTTTGCATAAATGCTGCGGTATTTCATTAATGCGGCGTCCAATTTCCTCTTTTAAGGCTTATTCACGTAAACCATCGACTTCAAAAAACCCCAAAAAAAGTCTAATGGTGTTAAATCGCAAGATCTAGGCGGCCAATTCTGGTCTCCAAACGCGAAAGAACATGACCGGGAAATGACTGATGTAGCAATTGAATTGTTTCTCTGGCTGTATGACATGTGGCGCCGTCTTGTTGAAACCACATGCCCTCCACATTCATTTCTTTAATTCTAGGCACGAAAAAACTGGTTATCATTTCACGATACCGAACACCATTGACTGTTTGCGCTTGACCTGCGTTTGAGCGTCATCATCACGTACAGCTGCGATATTTTCGGTCGATCGACCTGGTCGAAGGCGCGTTGTTGTCTTTACATCACTAACAGACCCAGTTTCGGCAAATTTATCCATTAATGTCTTTATAGTTGACTCTTTTGAAGCATTATTGTGACCCCAAATTGAGCGCAAATTTGCGAACTGTAGCCGCAAAACTTTCACCATTTTGGTAAAACAATTTCACAATGAGAATGCGTTGTTCATTCGTGTAGCGCTCCATTTTTACTAACTTCGTACCTTCTACTAGCAAACGTTAACAATTGTTCAAATGTCAAACAATGACACTTCGAATGGCGCCAAATTTAAATCTTGCGTTCTTGTTGGGACACCCTTTACTTCTTCTTATCTTCTTCTATCAGATCTTTGCATTGAAGTCGGTTTTTTGCAGAAAGAATTATTTTTAGTTTGCTTATTTATATGTATGGATGTGTTTATAGAAGAAAACATTTGTTTTTATTACACCCTGTAATTGTTTTGTACTGTTGTGTGGGTATTCACTCAGAGTGGGCTATTGCATGTGTGAAAAATGCAATTTTTGTCTATACATAGAGAGATTGCATTTAGTATTGAAATAGAAAAAAAAATGGAAATGTTCAAACAAACCTTTTTCTCTCCACCTCAAAACAAGCTAAAAATTTTAAACGATATAATATAAAAATTTATTCATGCTACCAAATGCAAAAGGAAAGCGCCAACTAACTGGCTGTTGCAGCACAACATTCGTGCTGGTTTTGGTGCATTGTTCAAAAAAAAAAAAAAAAAAAAAAAAAAAAAAAAAAATCGGAAATAGTTGATGGGGTATTTTTTTTTTATATTTAGTTTAGCCTGTAAAGAACATAACTTTAGTTGTTGTACAGACAGGCTCACAACCAGGCACTAAATTCCTCCATTTGCATCAAACCCTAAATGACGTTTTGTTTATAATAAATAATAAAATACAAATAGGCGTTTACTTTCTATACAAACGCATACATAGAGCAGTGAGTTTGTGCATTTACAGAGCCTGGTTTTATTTTATATTTTATAAAAAAAAATATATTGTATATACATATGTATAAACAACAACAACAACAGATTGGCAGTGTCCTCATCAGTTCGTTTTTTTGCGAATTTTTTTTCACTTGATTTTTGCGCTTATTTTCTGGTTGATCGAAAAATTACATTTTCTATGCATGAAATTGTGTTCGTCGTCGAAAGCTTTTTTATATTTCACCCATCGCACATACATATGTACATACATATGCAATGTGCAACATACACAGTGTATAAAAGTGTGAGCTCTTAGATTTTGTAGGTGTTCGCATGTTTTGCCATTTGATGCATTCAAAATGATGTTGCTTTAGTGTAAAATGCCAAAGAGAAACAACGAATAGAATATTTAGTTTAATTTCATATACAATAAATATTTTTTGTTGCTACTCTGGTGCCTTGTTTGTTAGCCATTGTGAGCATTTTTTTTTTCAAATTAGCATTTAAATAAAAGTAGTCAAGTAGACTTTTTTTTATTTTCCTAAATAATCAAACGAATGTTGAAAAAATAAAATCATCAGATTTTTATTAAAATTAAATTCATTGGCTTTCCTTCATCGCTGATGTCTGTTTTGTAGTTGAATGTAGAGATAATTTTTTTTTCTTTAATACAACAATATTCTATAATATTTATTTAAAGTAGGCAGCTTAATTAACAGCAAATGATTACCAGGATTAAGAGAAAGATTTTTTTAATTTTTATAAAATACATCAAAAGGCAACTTTTTTTTTATTGTCTTATTATATTTGTGAATTGTTTTTGTATTACACAATATCAATCAGTTTGGAGTTTTTTTTGTTATTATATATGTCAATTGATTTTGCATTAAAATATTAAACATTTTGGTGTTTATATGTGGATAAATTATAATTTTTTGTGCAAGTACAAATATTGTAGTTGAGATAAGTATTTATAGTTGCTTATCTTCTACTTACATATGTATGTACAGTGGAATCTCTCTTGAGCGGACACCGAAGGGACCATTGAAATGTGTCCGCACAAGGACACAATACAATGCTTTGCTTATGGAGCTATCGAGACCTGTCAAAAGTCTCCCTCTAAAGGGGGTTTCCGCCTATAGGAAGTGTCCGTTAAGGGAGATTCAATTGTATTTAGAAATTAAGAACAAGTACAAATCCTTACTTCTTAATGTTTGATGTCATAATAAGAATGTTAAAACTCATATGGTAAACTGTTCAGTGTTGTCAGAAAATTATGATGGGAGATTGCTAAATCGTTGCAAAATATCTGCTAAAATGTTCTACAGAAGAAAAACTAAAATGCTAGATTTTAAATTCGAATCGCCTAATTTTTACATAAATTACTCGATGAAAATATATATGAGAAAACGTCCAATATGAAGAAGAAATAAAGCCAAAATAAAACCGACTTCAATGCAAAGATCTGATAGAAGAAGATAAGAAGAAGTACGTGAAATATAATAGTAAATTTTATTGGGCGTGCCTCTGCCCTTTTTTTTAAATGGAGGATTGTGTTTTCTTAGAGCTCAAGGTGTGTGGTAAGTTTCTTAAAAATCGAATAAGTAGAACCGCATGAAATATTATAATAAATTTTAATGGGCGTTACCACGTGGTGTTCTTATATAATGACTATCGGAAGCCGGTCTCGAACCCAGCCAAGAGCTTTGGTTTTATAGTCAACGTGCTAACTACTTCAGCCAACGCCAAAAATTGATTACGAAAATGAAATTAAAATTAAAAATGCTAATAGCCCATTCAGGCTGATACGAAATTAAGTAATTTCAAGCTCAAATTACGAATGAAATGAAAGGTGTTTATGCAGGTACTGAATGACATTTGAGTTGATTTCGCAACCATCTTATTCACTGCGGCAGACATTGAAGTACTTTTTTCAGTTGAATAAATTCTTTGTTACACCTATACACATAATTTTCAATCTTTTTTTAATTTAATATTGAATGTCAAAATTTTTATTTCTTTTAATTGTTGTTTCTCATAGTTGTAAATTTACTCATGTTTGAAAAAAAAAGTAGTTTTAGTATAAAAACAGAGTTGTATATTGTAATTTCTTGTTAATTTCATCGAAATTAAGTAAAATAAGTTAATATGGAAAATGTCAAAATGATGGGAAATTACTTAATTTCAACTTGATTTCGACCGAAACCACGAAATTGCTTAATTTGGCGTCAGCCTGAATGGGCTATAAGAAAATTTCAACATGAAAAATATTTGATTTAAAAAAGCCAAATTTAAAGCGTTGGATTAAAAATCAAATTTAGTGGAGATATTTGATTTATAAAGCTTTTGTAAATCAACAATAATTTCTATGAACAAAGACTTACGAATTTAGTTGACGTGAACGTATAAATAAAATAAATTCAGTAAAGTGCGACTCTGACTCGCGTATGAAGGGTTCCGTACGAACACTAGATATGTAATTTAATACAAACTTCATCCTATATAATATATAGTTTTGGCATTTTTTTCGTTTTTGTGGTCTTTTCTTTTTTTTTTGTTTTGGCGGTTTTTGCGTTTTTTCGGTTTTGGCGATTAAGTTTTGGCCCTTTTTTTAGTTTTGACACTTTATTTTCTTGTTTTGGCAATTTTTTAGGTTTTTGGCGTTTTTTCATTTTGGCGATTTTTTTATTTTTGGCGATTTTTTTAATTTTTGCGATTTTTTTTTATATAAATTTTTTTAGTTTTGGCGACATTTTCGCGTTTTGGCGATTTTTTTAGATTTTTGGCTTTTTTTTTTCATTTGGGCGTTTTTTTTTCATTTTGGCGATTTTTTCGAATTTGACGATTTATTTTACTGTTAGAATTTTTTTTTTAATCTTGGCGATTTTTGTTAATTTTTGGCGATTTTTTTTAATTTTTGGCGATTTTTTTTTTTGGTTTGGCGATTTTATAATTTTTGGTTTTTTTAGTTTTACCGTTTTTGAAAATTTCAATTGTTTGCCTCTTACGGTTTCCAAGATATATCAAGTTGTCAAAATTACATAGTCAAAATTGCATTAACTGATGGAACACCCTTTAATTTAAATTTTTTTAAATTTTATTGTTAATTGTTGTAGTCTGTATAAAAATACACTAATTTTACAAATTTCAAGTTTCAATATACATATGTTCATACAATTGTATGTATGTTACATGGGATTTTAACATTTTTCGTAGCTCGTTTTGGAACACCCTTTAATTTTTCATTCGCATGTATTTGTTGTTGTAGCGGCCAAGGTTCTACATACTGTGTCCAAATTTCAGGTGCGTAGCTCTTACGGTTCCTGAGAAAATACCGTGTGACGGACAGACGGACAGCGTAGCGAAAACAATAGAGTTCCTTTTCACCTTTGGTGTACGGAACCCTAAAAACATATAAACATATTTGCAGTTTAATACGCTCACTATATATGTTCTGTATATACATATGTATATATTTACATACAGACATACATGTATACATACAGAGGAGTACACATGTGAGCCCATAATAATAAAAGTGGAGGTACATATTTAGTAGATTACATTTAAACAAATCAAAAAATCTTTTTATATTATGCAACATTATTAGAGTTGTACTAGTTTCGATTAATATAAATTTATTTAATATTCATTCAAGATTTATTGAAGTCTTTTTGAGATTTATTTAATATTTCGAAGCAAAAATGCATATGACTTAGACCACTTTCATAATTAAGGGCACATGTATTGAGTTAGAAAAGAAGGTATACACTAGTGATGTAACTAATGTCAAAATTTGATATTCGCGAATACGAATACGAATATTTAAAACGATATTTGCGAATACGAATACGAATATTATATGTGAAATTTTTAGGCATTAAATTAAGGCCTACAAGTTGGCATCACTTTTTTAAATGACGGACATTTTGTCAGCTGTCAAGTGATTAATATTTAGTTTGGTTTGCCATTTCATCATGAACAGGTTGACAAAAGAACAACGCTTGCAAATCGTGCAAATTTATTTCGAAAATAATGGTTCAGTTCGCGAAGTTTACCTGCAAGCTCCGTCCATTTTATGGTCGACATAATCGTCCATCAGAGCAATTAATTCGGTTAACCATGGATCGTTTTCGCACTACGTTTACTCTATGTGATAATACGCATCCGCAGAGACGTCGAACAGTGCGCACCGAAGAAACAATTGCCGCTGTAGAGCAAACAGTTGAAGAGTACCCGAATGAATCGATTCGCCACCGTGCACAGCAATTGGAGCCGACTAACCGACTATTTTGTTCCCGAATTGGATGGCATGAATGTGGATGAGTTGTGGTTCCAACAAGACGGCGCTACATGCCACACAGCGCACGTCACAATCGATTTATTGAAGGAAACATTCGATGAGCGCATAATTTCGCGGAATGGACCTGTCAATTGGCCACCAAGATCGTGTGATTTGACACCATTGGATTATTTTCTTTGGGGATATGTGAAGTCACTCGTCTACGCCAACAAACCAGAAACGTTAGGGGACTTGGAAGCCAACATTCGTGGCGTTATTGCCAACATACGGCCCCATATGCTCGAAAAAGTGGTTGAAAATTGGACCTGTAGAATTGGCTTTATTCGAGCCAGCCGCGGCGGCCACATGCCCAAAATCATATTTAAACATTAATGGCATAAAATTATCCTTCCAATAAAGCCAAATTGATGGACCTTAAAACGATTTTCTTGTGTTTTATTTCAATTCGAAGTTCTATACCTCTTAAAAAAACACCCTATATATGAAAAATTTTTTATGAAAAACAAAATTTCATACTCCTGTTCGCATACATTCAAGTAAATTAAAACTATCCAAAATTGTAATGGCTGTCATTGAATATTAACGGTCTAATTCATAAAAAATATTTTAGGTTTATTACAGGTTTATTTGTCAAATTTCCCATAGAAATATGTCAAATAAGCTCTTAAGAAACTTGAAATATTTTTAATGAATAAAGGCTTATTTAGTCTTTACTTACTGTTGCTGTTCTGTCCTGTGCCGTTCTGCTTCTAAATTTGAGTACTTACTTTTTCTGTAGCAATTTGTTAACTGTTTCTGACCAGAAGGGTCGCAGTTTTCCACTAAAGCGATGAGTTTTACATCGTCTATTGTTAAAGTTCAAGATAGTTTTATTTTTATTTTAAAAATAAATTTTTTTAATTATTTGAAAATATTATTATTATTATTTTATGCGTCAAATACTTAACAATTTTTTGATTTTCACAGTTTGCACCGAAACAGAACAGAACGAAACAGAAAAACTAATTACTTTTATTAGATTTCTATAAACAAAAAAGAATCGGCTGATTCGTAACAGAACAGAAAGTAAAAACTAATTCTGCCTTAAGGCAGTTAGTTTTAAAAATTCTTTACGGAAAACTGTATAATTACACCACGAATTGGAGTAAATTTCTCTTTTCAGTTATTACAAACTAATATGCATACACATATTTTTATGCAATTTTTTTCATTTTCGTTTGGGATTTATGCAGTAATTTATTTTATTTTTGTAAAAAATATTCTTATTCGCGAATGTGAATATCTAAAAATCGACGAATATTCGGGAATCCGAATACGACTGCAAGTATTCGTGCATCACTACATAGTACTATAACATAGAAATTCCGGAACCAAAAAATTAACTATTAAAAATTAAACTCACGCAGTTACGTACATAAATAACTAAAAATAAAATTTTATTTATACACTACTACACATTCATATTTAGGTTCACACATACATACATACATTGCACGTACATACTTACACTCCACGCAATGAGATATGATGAAAGTCATCAATTAAAAATCTTTGCCCACTTCAAACACACTCTCACACGTTTGCTTTACTATTAAAAAAGCTAAACTTGACCATACTCTTGCTTACGTACTCAGTAAACAATGATAAATTTACTCACAAAAAAAAAAAAAAGTTTTCATCATCATCATCATCATAAATGATTTTTAGTATCGTGATAATCATCTTTATTACCCAGCCTAAATGGGAATTCATACACTAACTAACACTACAAAATACGCTTTCTTTTTAATTTTTTTGCTTGTTGTTTTTTTGTGTGTGAAAAAACCTGTTTTGTTTTGGTTTTTAACAACAACAACAAGAGAAAGTTTATGTTTTTTTTTTGTATTTTAAGTTAGCCACTGCAAGTTAGACTGTAATACAAATACTCACGCATACATACATACATACATACACACTCACTCTCCATATAAATGTTTTTGAACCCTTTCTCTTGCCGAAGTCCTCAAACTCTCTGTTTACATTTTTCCCCCATCCAAACAAGAGTTCGTGTGCTTGTTGTTGTGTAGTTGGGTTGATTTTTTTTTAACTAAACCATTTGGTTTGAATTTTTTTTTCATTTTTCATTATCAGCATGAAGTTTTGTTGCTTTTCATGTTGCTCATCGTTAAACTTCAGTGCCAAACAGTTGGTTTATTTCAATTTATATATACACACATACACACAAACATAATTAAATATATGTACATATGTATGTATATGTATGTGTTTCATACACCCGCGTGTTCAACTCATTTTATTTTGAAATTTTTCAATTTTCATTGTCTATTTTTGTTGTTGTTTTAGAAGTCTTTGTGTGATGAGTGTTTTTCAACTCTTGCTCCCCCCTTCTTCGATGTTTTAATTTTTTTTTTTGTTGGTAGTGGGTATTCCTAAATTTTTGTTGCATGTTTTTTAAGTCCGAAACGCCGACACCGGCACTTTTATACTTTTACACATGTATGTATGTAGTTATGTAAGTATAAGTGAAAAAAACTGTGTATTTTTTAGTCCCTTATTATGGCCTCTTTCTAGTGCTCTAACCATTAGCGTGCTGGCATAAACTCATTACTCATACTTAATCATTAAAATTCTTGTTTTTTTTTCTACTCACAAAAAAGCCGTTATTTGTTTGTGTATAGAATTTTACGCGCGCTCTCACACTCTTTATTTTTATTTTATTTTTTCATTAAATTCGTTTATAAAACAAAAATCCAAAAAATAAAACAACTGACAAACGTTACTATCGCGAGTAGAAGAATGCAGAGTATGTTGCGTGTTTTTACCTTCCCGCCACACACACAGATACACACACACAAACACATTCACACAAACACATACATAGCTTTCCTTTTTTTCTTTCTTTCTATTAATCGGCTTCTGCTACGTCCTACTACGTCACTACAGCTGTTTTTTTAACTCCCTTTTACGAAAATTCCGTTTGCCGCCTCTCTTCGTTTGCCTTCAATGTTATCGTTTTTTTTCATTGTTTTGTTGTTTTGGCTTTCCACTCCAGCCAAAAGTCTGTATGTCACTTTGACATTTTGCCGCTTATTATCATTTCTCTGTTTTTATCCTCATATACTCTACTCTCACGGCCTACTCAGGCTCTTTTCAAAAAATCTCTACTAACAGGCTGACTCACACAGACACGTTTAGTATTTCGTAATTTTTTCATAACATTTTTCAATTTGCATCCACTATTAGGCTTCTTCATCATGCTGTTTTATCACATGTTGTGCTTTGTGCTGATTATAAATTTTTTTTCAGCGTCCCACATTTACAATTGTCATCATCATCTCAATTTGGCGCCCACCGAAGGCGCATGCTTCGACTTGGTGAAAAAGAAAACTAGAAATGAAAATAAAAACAGCAAGTGTCATCTCTCTCTTCTCTAACTGTTTGTGTTTTTTCTTTGCTTAATGCTTTTACTTTATTACAATTGCTGTTGCTTTTGTTGGTAAAATTAAACATTACAATTCAAAATCTATTCGCATGTTTCTGTTTTGATCAGTTCGCTAAGAATTGTCGTGGTGATAAGTTGTCCTTTATTTGTTGGCCCCTAAAGCAAAGGATAAAACAAACCCCAAGAGAAAAAAATAACAAAAAACCAAAGCAAGAAAGAGAAATAAAAAATAAAACGGTTTTTATAAATTTAAATAGAAAATTAGAAATATCAAAAGAAAAAAGGATATACGAAGAAAAAAATTAGAGGTTATTAAGAAAACAGTGTAAAATAAATATTACAAAAACCGTTACTTTTAGAAATTTAAAAACTAATATTTTGTAAAAAAAAAAAATACAAAGCAGTGTTTAAAAATAAAGCATAATATTTTAAGTAGAAAAATTGCTGCTCTTAAGTTGTTTGTGGAGGAAGACTTTTTCTGAAAAGTGATTAAAAAAATTCTTCAAAATTCCGAAAAATCCGAGAAAAACCCCCAAAACATCGACACGTACGGCGTCGTCAACTGGTGGCGGTGGAAGCAGCAGCAAAATGGCTTCTAAAAGAAAAGCCTCGGTGCTTTTGCATAAGGTAGGATTAAAGTTAAATCTATTATTTAAAAGAGTGGTAGAAGCTGGTTCAAAAAAATTTCATTAATGTTGCTGAATTTTGCATTAAAGTCGTTCAACTTTCATTTATTGGACTAATATTAAGTACATTGCTTATTTAAATTAGGCTTAGAGTTAGAAAACTTATGGATATGTTATAGCATTTTCATAAAATAAGGTCAGTCATCATACAAGAAGTTTCAGTCAGATAATAAGCCTTTCTTTAGAATGTAAAATGACTAGATTAAGTTTAAGCTTAGCAACTGTTAACACCGTTGGCATAAAAGTAATAAATTTCAAAAATAAATTACCTATAAAAAGACAGAGCAAGGCCCATCCATATCAGATGGTCTCAACTGCTCAGGTGAACATTTTTGCCGCTGGTAATTTAAATATGACTCTGATGTCATAACGTATTTTCCAATATAAATTAGTGACATCCAAAGTACGCATTTTTTCAAAGCAAAAAATTTAACTGAATATGCTTTGACTGAGAACTTCATTTCGTATAGCAAATTTTTTTTACAAATCCTTAAACTTCTACTGCTGTATTCATAAAGAAATATTTTGGGCTTATTACAGGTTTATTTGACAAATTTTCTATAGAAATATGTCAAATAAGCGCTTAATAAATTAAAAATATTTTCTTTTAATACGGCAGCTAAACTTTAAACTTTTTAAAAGCTTATAAATGTTCTTCTTCAAAAAATTGCGCTTATGACGCGTACATAGAGTCCTTGCTTCCAAACACACCAACTCAATATGGATGAAAGTAATCATCCATATTGAGTACAAATAATTTCAGGCAGTAATTTTTATTCCGAACGTCAATTCCGGTTGATATTGAGCTAGAGACTATGCCACTCTGAATTTCAGTGAAAATAGTACAAATAGTTCCGCCAACAGGGACAGCTCTATTTCAGTTGGGGCACGCTTTACTGAAATTAAAATGTAAATAGTTGAACTTAATGTCAAATTTAAAACAATAGTACGAAGTTAGTGCTTACAATTTCATACGATACAGTATCCAAAGCAAAGCAAGGCATTAAAATATAGAAGAATCGATCCTCAACTGACACTTCGATGGCGTTAAAAGCTCAAAATATGAATTTGACACTACTTGTCCGATAACCGGCAAAGATCACGCATATATTAATGTGTTATTAATAATGTTTTCTTTTCTGGAAACTATGTTGTGTTTTTATGTTTTTGTTTTCAATACTAAATATCAAGGCAAATTCATATAAGGTATATTATATATAATATATTAATATTCCTCAATTCGTTTTGAGGAATTTGTACTTGAAATGTCAGAAAAATTTACTGAAAAATGTGTTTTGACATCCAACGTATATTAAAATTACAAGCGGCGAAAATAGTCACCAGAGCCCTTGCGGCCACCTAGTATGGATTCGCCTTGACTAAATATTTGTTTCAAAAGACGAATAAACTAAATTTTTGCCCAAATATAAATTCAAAGCAAATTTATGAATGAAAAATGTGGTTGTCAAATCTGAGGTATATTAAAGTCACAAGTTGAGACCAACTGATAGGTATTCCCCTTGAATAAAATAAAAAATTGCTTTAAAATTTTTAAACGCACTAATAATCCCAAATTAATATTTTACTTATTAATTAAAATATTTTTTTATTAAAAATACATTATTGGATCCAGCTAAACCCCTCAATAATCAATTTCAATGTATTTTTAATAAAAATATATTTTACTTAATAAGTAAAATATTAATTTGGGATTATTAGTGCGTTTAAAAATTTTAAACTTAAATTGTAACAATTCCCATAAAAAACACTAAAAAAAATTGCTTGTTTTTAACTAGAAAAGAAAGTGGCACTCGACACCCTTTACGTATGATTAATTATGTTAACTCAAAAAAGTAGGCAATGCTTTTAATTTAAAAAAGTCACAAATAAATAGTTGGTAACGTATGGCGTATGATTAATAATATCAGCTTTGGAAAATAGTCAGGGGGTCTACTCTGTAATTCGAAACGAAAGCAAATGCTTTCGAATTGTAATGTTAATAACGTACATTTTCGAATTCATTTTCTTTCGTTTCGAAATACAGAGTAGACCCCAGTATTTTCAATTAATTTTTCTTTCTTGCGGGCTTAAACTTTTTTTGCTAAAAATTCACATGCGTTCACTAGATAAATGGCTTTAGAATCAATTACAGCCTGCTTATACAACCCAGAAGATCGACTTGAGTGGACAATTGATATGAAGAAGCTCTCAGTTTTTTAAGCGATAACCATAAAATTTTTCAAACTAATTTCTTTATCTTTTTCATCGTAAAGCAGAAATTTTTGTATAGCAAAATATGTATATATTCCGATATTCTACGTACGAGCTTGAATCTTTTAAAATCATATCATTTAATGAAATGCTAAGTAAGATGAGTAGTAGTGGATTGGTTTGACTCTACGAAAGATGGCTTGGATGATTGTGTACTGCCTGAAACTCACGAATTCATCGATAGGTTGCACGGATTGATGACTGATTTTTCAAAAAAAAATTTGAATAATTTAGATGCGATATTCAAGCGTCAATCTGTTCATGATAATTTGCCAGAATATAGTGAACATAAATGTCAAAAAGTTCATTTGTTAGTTAACCTTATCGTAAGATCAATTAGGCTGCAAAATGCCGTTTAGCAAATTTTGAGATAGAAATCAATTTCTAAAGCAAAAATTATTTTAGAGAAATATTTTGACTCTACAAATAGATCATTAACATTATCTTATCATATTAAGAAGTAGATAATAAGAACACGATACGTTTTCGAATGAAAATCATTGTAAATTTAAAAGACTACAATTTCATTAAGGAAAGAATGCTTCTTATCAAATTCTTGTCAAATTCAGACGTATGAATTATCAAAATGAGAATATTTGGTTCTAAAATTAAATTAAATTACTGCAATAAAGAAAAAATAAGATGTTCTTAAACTCTCAACACCATTCGCTGCTGCTTTTAACGTAAATTGTGTGTTTTTTTATAGAGATATAGAACTTTGAAATGGAATAAAAAAATACACAGAAAAAAGTATTCACCAATTAATGTTTTCAATTAAGAATTTGATTAATTCAATTAAATTTTTAATTGTATTAATTAATTTGAGTGGAAAAACTTAATTGATATCAAATTGTTTATAGGTGAAAATTTAATTAATTTTTTAATTGATATTACATATATTTTAATTGGTATTACAAAATTATTCATATTACTTATTTGTGTGTACGAACTTTTTAAATTGACATGAAATTTATTTTATTCGAAAGATAATCTTCTGGCATTATAATTTAAATGTGACCTCTGGTAATGAAAATAACGCGGCGAATGTTGTCCTAAAAGTGATCAATCGTTTCGGGCTTATCGGCGTAGACTAGCGACTTCACATATCCCCACAGAAAATACGAGTAGTGCAGCGGCGTTAAGCACACGATCTTGTGGATGCGTATTATCATTTATAGAGAGAATTAATTGTTCTAACAGACGATTATGTAGATCGTAAAATGAACGTAGTGGGCGATACGATACAATTTGGAAGCGTTGTTCAGGCTTCAGTCTATTCACGTTGAAATGCCAAACCAAACTTAACATAAATCACTTGACAGCTGACAAAATGACAGCCAGCTAGAAAAAGTGTAGCCAACTTAAAGTTTTATACATCTATAAAATAACTAAAGGCAAAAGCTACAAAATGAAATTTACATATAAAAATAATATAAGTTAGAAAAAAGACATGGCAAAAAAATCAACACTTCTGAGTGAAAGCTACAAAAATTATTTTAAAATAAAGTTGAAAAAGGCCAAAAACGTGTAGCCAATGAATAGAAATAGGTTGATCAATTATACACTCATGATCTCCAACAGCAATAAGAGCGCTAAAAAGTATACAACAGTTAATTGTTTATGCAGGTTTTACAGAACAATATACTAGGGCGTATGATGAATATTTTTAATTTGAATGGAGTAGGCAACACTTATTTCAAATTTAAATTTTTATCATATAAAATCGAATCTTTAAGATATAGAAAAAATGTACACACAAAAAGCTCTAACTTTATACTCAAGCCAGTTGTACATATATTCACCTTGCCCTATACGAAAAGAAGAACATTTCTCATTTCTTTTCAAATTACTTAGAGAACACATACACACAGATAGACGTACAAGAAATCAAATTCGTAGAAAAAAATAAATAAAACAGAAAAAGAAAATTAATCATGCCTTCGAAACAGATAGATAGACGTATGCTTAAGTTTCTTAACCAGAAAAAAAAAAATATATATATATATATATATATATATATATATATATATATATATATATATATCTATATGCATATACATATATATCTATATATGTATGTATTTATAATAAATTTTACGCTAAAGGGATGGTCACTTATACCAACTTTCCTGTATTGATGCGAGAAAAGGAATAATAAAATCAAAATATAAAAAATAAGATAAAATGCAAAAAAAAAAACAGCTGCAAAGCTAAGCCAACATTAGGTAACGATATTGAATCCTTGGGCATAAGGATGCTTGGAAGATAAACGTTTGCAATAAACTTGTAGAAAATCACAAGAAGCAAGATGAAAATAAAAATGTAATTACAGGGCCAAGACGAATATTAAGTACACTTTCTTCTCTGAAGACTTGCCAGCTTTGCTGGAGAGTATATTTAATTTTAACTAGCATCTATAATAGATCATTAAATTAAAGTAATGATTTAAAATTAAAAATTTTTAAAATCCACATGTTCCCGTTAAAACTCCCTTCAATTGTATATCTAAGGCATATGTATTGGCCACGTGCTATTTGGGAGACTGTTACAGTAATAATAACAATAATAAACAATAGTAATGAACAAAATAAAAATCAAAATTTGATTTGATTTGCTTTAATCTTTTCTATGCAACTATAAAATAAAGACTATAAAGGTAGCACATGAATTTATTTTGGGCAAAATAATCTAAGCCAAAAAACACGCCGACTTTAACCCACCACAACCATCCATCCATCCATCCATCCATCCTGCCACCCTCCCATCTACTCATTCATTTATTCAGCCAGCACATGAAATCAAAACCCCACACTAAAGCCACAGGCACGTTCATTTATATTTTCTTCTTCTTAAGTAAGTATTTCTGCGAAAATTTATATGTATTTGTGTGTGTGTGTGATTGTGTATAAAGACACAGACATACCCATACAAAACTGCTTGCATTAATAACAAAAACATTAAATGGGAACTTGCTTGAATAGGGAGATGCGTAGGTTACAAGGCTGGGTAAAAAGAAGAATAGCAGCGAACATACACACACGTACATCTTCTTAAAACATGCTTACATACATACACACACACAAACATGCATACAAACTTACGTACAAGCGACTAGCTAGCAACGAGGCATAATTTATGCCTTGAGCTCTTTTGAGGAGATGGATGGAGTTTTTGTGTGGAGGATAATGTCTCAAAGAGTAACAGCGCCTAATACCAACTAAAAACGTTGTGTATGTTTGAATTAAAATTGTGGCGTATCGGTACGTTTGTATGTATGTAATTCTAATTTCAAGAAGAAAATAGCGATTACTGAAATATATGTCTATGCAAGTATGTAAATATGTGTGTTTGTCTCCAACTAAGCAAAGAATAAGTGCAAATTTCGGTGGGGTGTCTTAAGTCAAGGGACAATTGATACCAAAAAAGGTTGCTTGAGAAAGGAACACGGGATTACCGTAAATTTTACAAGAGGCAAAACCCAAAAACTTGTAAATTTTAACAACGCAAGAAGAAAACATACGAACGTAGACAGACCTATAAATTCTTTTCCTTTAAACTGATGTTAGTTAATACAAAAAAATTAAATAAAAATCAATCAGTAATTTTCTATAGCGAGAAATTAAAAATAAAAAATTAACAGAAAGTAGAATCAATTATTTCCGAGAAGTTCAAAAAAAAATATTTTAAAAAGTACATTTCACAAAAATTATCTCTTTAAAACTTCTATTTTAAATAACTAACTCCTACAAAAAGTACCTTTTATCATAAGTACCTTTTACAAAAATTATCTGTTACCAAAAAAAAAGAACACATGTAAAAGTATTTTTCAAAAAGTACTATTTAAGAAAAACACTTTTTACCAAAAATAGATTTTGCGAAAAATTCCTTTCAAACAAAGTATCTGTAAAGTATAAAAAAGTATCTTTTTCAATAAGTAACTGTGACAAATAGAAGGGTTTTAAAAATATTCCTATTACAAAACAAAAAATTATGTTAAAAAAGAGGACTTTTCACAGAAAAAAACTTTGATAATAATGATATTTTTTCCAAAAAGTATCTCTTAAAAAAAGTGCCAGTTACTTTTTGAAAAATAAACTTTATTACAAAAAAGTAAAATTTTCAAAAAGGAAAGCTTTCAAAAAGGACCTTTTCCCAAAAGTTCTCCTTCAAAAAGTACCATTTACAAAACAGTTTCATTTAAGAAAGGTAGCTTTTGTAAAAGTACGTTTTACAAAAAATACGTTTTATTAGAAAAACGCCTTACATTTTTCAAAAAGTTAATTTTACTAAAAGTGCCTTTTTCAAAAACGACGTTTTTCTTTAAAAAAAACCTTTTTAAAAAGTATCTTTGAAAAAAAAATATGTTTCCGAACAGAATCGTTTAAGAAAGTTTCCTTTTAAACAAATGATATTAAAAAGTATATTTTATAAAATAGAAACTTTTATAAAAAAGTACCATTTTCTAAAACCATAATTTTAAAAAAAGTTCCTTTAAGAAAAATACATTTAGCAAAATTATGTTTTACAAAAAATACTTTTTATTAGATAAACACTTTTAAAAAAAGTACCTTTTTCAAAAAGTTTCTCTTACTAAAAGTACCTTTTTCAAAAAGTACCTTTAACAAAAAGTATGTTTCTCAAAAAATACCTTTTTAAAAAAGTATCTCTTAAAAAAATTACCTTTTCAAAAGTATCCTTTACAAAAAGTATTGTTTTAGAAATTTTCCTTCTCAAAAGATTACTTGTAAAAAAGTAGCTTTTTCAAAAATTAACATTTAAAAAAAATACCTTTATCAAAATTATGTTTTACAAAAAATAATTTTTATTAGATAAACGGTTTTAAAAAAGTGCCTTTTTCAGAAAGTTTCTTTTACAGAAAGTATCCTTAACAAAAAGTACGTTTCTCAAAAAATAAATTTTTTTGAGAAATCTTAAAAATAAAAATTTATTATAAAAAATACCGTTTGAGAAAAGCGTTTATTGCAAAAGTACGTTTTACAAAAATTACTTTTAATAAGATAAACGCCGAAAAAAGTACTTTTTTCAAAAAGTTCTTTTAACTAAAAGTACCTATACAAAAAGTACTTGTTATTCAAAAAATATATTTTTAAAAAGTACTTATTAAACAGTATATCTTGCAAAAGTACGTTTTACAAAAATTACTTTAAAAAAATTAATTAAAAGTACTTTTTTCAAAAAGTTAATTTACTAAAAGTACCTTTCACCAAAACTACGTTTTTCAAAAAATACCTTTTACATAAATATGTTTAAAAAAAGTACCTTTTTAAAGTATGTTTTATAAAAAGTACCTTTTAAAAAAAGTACCTTTTAAAAAAAGTACCTTTTACAAATAAGACCTCCAAAAACAGTACCTCTAAAAACAAGTACCTTCTAAAAAAAGTATATAAAAAAATATCGTTTAAAGAAAGTACCTTTTGTAAAAAAAGTACTTGTTAAAAAAGCTTTGACAAAAAACTACTGACAAAAATTACTTTTACAAAAAACACATTTTACAAAAAGTAGGTTTTGCAAAAAAAAATTACACAAAGCGTAGAACATATCGCGCCATAACCGTCAAAAAACAAAAGGTTAAGTAACATAATTTTGAACATTAATTTTTTAATGAAAATCGATTATTTGGGATCGTAAATAATCGATTTACGTCAAGAAACGCAGTACGAAAAATGTTTCGCTTAATCATTTTTTATGGCGGATATGGCACGGTACTCGTATCTTTCACAGAAAAAAATATCATCGAAATGCAATCAGCAAAACATATTGTTAAGATTTAATTTAAAAATTAACAATCATCATTGTTGATATAGCAAATGTAAATTTTTGTAGTCAATTTAATTACTCAACAAAATTATTTGTTAAATTATATCATAACGGAATGTGCACATGTAGAAAAAACAATATATCGTATTCTTTGTGTGTATTCATTATTTATGTATCTAATAAAGTGTTGCTCTTTAGCTGAGAGGTAAGCAAGTTAGTTTATTATCCCTGAGATTGCCGGTTCAACTCCGCTCAAAGATATTCAGTGTTTTTCGCAGACAAGCAAAAAATCGTTTCGAGGATTGTGATTGTGTATAAAAATAATATTGTTAGTATAACAATTATGATAATTAACATTTGTGCGGAAATTCAACAATTCACATTGTCAATATAACAATAGCTTTAATAATAAAAAACTTTGAAATCTAACAAAAATAATTGTTGAAAAAATAAATAAATTTTAACAAACTATTTGTTGATATATTTAATTGAAAATATTTTTCAGATTTTCCTTTAACTTACAATTTCGTTAATTGTATTTACAAAAATCGTTGTAGGTTCAAAATCAATTAATTATTTAATTGATATAACAAAAAAATTAATTGTATTTACAAATCATTTTTTTCTGTGTTTTCTAAAAACTAACTTTGTAAATAACGTCAAAACTATCTGTAAAAATAAAAAAAAATAAGAAAAATATTCTTTTAAAAAGTTGCATATTTCAAAGAATGCTTTTTTTTTTAAAAAGAACTTAAAATGTCGCTTAAACTTTTTTTTATAAAACCAACTTTTTTTTATCTGTAAAAAAATATGTATGTATGTGTGCTAGAATATTATTCCTTTCAAAAGTTGCATTTTTCAAAGCATGCTTTTGTAAAAAGAACTTTTGCACGCCATGTTTTAGAATATTTTGAGTAATATCTTTTCCAAAAAGATTTTATTGAAACTTAAAACTTTAATCATTTTAAGATTTTTAATTGAACTATAGTGAATTTTTAATCAGAAATAATTTTTAGTCAGGCTTGAGTTCAGTAATTTCAATTCTTTTTATTGAATGAAATGTTTTATTAATTAATGTGAGTTTCTAAAGAAGAGAAGAAAAATTAAATTAGACTTTTATGCTGGGGGAAATACCGATATTTTTCTGTGCAGCAACGCACTTCATCAGCACCCTAGTCTATCTACTTGGGTAGAGATTGTTATTAACATCAGCTATTTAACGTAAATTCTAATGAAACGGAATGTGAGAAATGATTGTTGTGTGCAATTATTGATTTACCTTTGGTAAATACATATGTAAGTATGACTATTTATTTCCCCTGTTTTCCATTTTTTCATTTTTTCTAATTAGGTTAGCACGAAGTTATATTACTCTACCTACGTATGTTTAACTATTCTTGCTTATCTTTTACGATCATCACATTAATTATTTTTACTTATTGGATGTACCGTCGGTACATGAATGTAAGTATTATAGTAGTGGATATTATGTTACTTTTGTTGTTGCATTCTCCCGTTTATTTGTTTTTCGAACATTAGTGATTGCCAAGTGAACAGTGATTGCCAAGTGAACATATTTTTGTCACGTGCCCATGATGAATTGAGACATTTTTAACAATCTCTACCCAAGTAGACAGACTAGGGTGCTGATGAAGTGCGTTGCTGCACAGAAAAATATCGGTATTTCCGCCAGCTTAAAAGTCTAATTTAATTTTTCTTTTCTTCTTTAGAAACTCACATTAATTAATAAAATATTTCATTCAATAAAAAGAATTGAAATTACTGAACTCAAGCCTGACTAAAAATTATTTCTGATTTAAAACTTTAATTTTAAATCTTTTTTGCATTTTAAAGAACTTTCAGTTATATCCTCGTTTGATGAAGTGCACATGTCTTCAAAAAGCGCTCATGGTAATTCATCAAACACAACAAAAGACGAAAAAGCTTCTTTGGCGTCTTAACAACCGCACACAACATTATTTAAACATACAAACACTCATCTAAGCACATGAGCGCAACACATGCACACATTCAAATGTGTTTTATACACACCTACACACACACACACACACACACACACACACATATATATATATGTTATACGAAAGCCATTTGCCAAATGAAGCATGGTGGCAGGCAGCCAGCATAGAAGCTTGGGAGTTCAAGTCAAAAGTTTGAAATGTTCTTCTGTAGGTGGGTGCAAAACAACAACAACAACAGCTCTTACTTATTATTAAACTTTGTTGTTGCGACGGGGTACTGAGATGGGTGGGGTGCCTTACAGTCGAAAGTATGGAGGCGGCTTCTGTTCTAACATTTTGCTGGGTGTGGGTTTATATCCCTTTTTATGAGAATACTTCATTTCTTTAACTATCCCTTCTTCAATATTAGAGTGGGTGGGTCATTGCAGAGTTTTTAATGTGTTATATTTTTTTTTATTGTATTTTGGCTTTTCTTTTTATATTTCCAAGTTCCTTTTTTAGCTTCAGTTTGTTTATTGTGTCTGTGTCGGCGTTTATTAAGTTTTTCTGGTTATTTTAAACGTGTTTTTATATTTATTAAGCTTGAGATCTTATTTATATTATTATTTCTTTATAAAAGAATTAACAAATTTTATTTATTTTCCAATATTTCGTTGAGGAATTTTAAAAGTCTTAAAGAAAGGAAATGGAACCATCTATAGTGAACAACTGGCACGTTTATAGTTTTTGTTTGTTTTTTCTGTAAGTATAAAATTTCATGTAACAAAAAAAAAACTCCATCCTCTCATTAATGTGAAAGATTTAAACTAATTCAAAGGAGTTTTTAAAACATTGAAGTTGGTTGCATTGTGTTTGGCTCCTTCCTTACTTCCTTCTGAGTACCCTTTTCTTATTTTTTGGTTTGCCTAAGTTTTTACTGCTAAGCTTTCTTTATGAAACAATTTTTCCTTTTAAGTTCTATGGTCAAGCATTTAATCTAAACATAAAACCTAAGGGGGCACTCACTGCAAACATTCTTCCTTCATTTCTTGCCCTTATTACGAAACAAACATACATACATACAAACACATATGTATGTGAACATAGCCATATCCTCTTATACTTAGTTACATATATGTACATTTAGTAGAAACTAAGCTCATATCCTTTCTTCATAAATGAATATCCTGTGTTACTCCTTAGCGCCCATACTTTTGTAGCATGTGCGTTCTACAAACCTTCACTCATACTGCCAAAGAAATGTTGAATGTCGAAGCACAAAAACAAACAAATGTACAAGTTTTATCTTTTACTAAAATGAATTTTTCCCTTTTTACAGCATTTCTTCTTCGTCTTTCATTTTTATTACATTTTAAGTATGGCTTTGTGTGGGTGTGTGTGTGTGTGTGTGTGTAAGCACAAATGTGCTCGAGTGTGTGTGTAATTTTATGTTTCTTCTAGTAGTTTAAGAAAGTTAGTGTTCCTTTACTTTATCTATCATCAACATCATCACATGAACATAAAAAAAGCCAGCAATAGACGAAGAAAATTTTCTAAATGGGAAAAAGTGAGTGCGGTACCATAATAATTTGTGTGTAGAATGAGTGTGTCTTGATGTGAGTCCTACAACGATTATATTATATAAATCCATAACCATATGTGCAATGCCATTTGCTTTTTAATAATTTTTGGCATATTTCTTTGTGTACGAGTATTTTAGAGAAGTGTGTGTAGTAAATTCTTTCAGTCGGACCTTCATTTGACTTTCTCTAATAGAATTTTTTTATAAATATATCTTCAAAGAATGATTTATTTTTATTTAAAAGTTACCTCATAAATTACCTTTTCAAAAAAGTACCTGCTAAAGCCAGCAAATTTCAAAAAGTTTACCTAAAAGGTACTATTTTAAAAAGTACCTAAAAGAGAAAAATTTAAATCTTAAGACTTAAAAGTGCCTACGGTCTTCTTAACATGACAACTTTATCATTAGTTTATAGTTTACAATTATTTTATAATGTTGTAAATAAATAAATTCAAACAAATCTAGTACTTACGAGATTTCGGACAACATCTTTTAAATTTCCCATACAAAGCAAAGTCTACTTCGTCACTACAATTTTTCAAAATCTACTTTAACTCTAGTAGAACTAGATTTACTAAAAAGTCAGCCATGTGTACTTAAAAAGGTGTGTGAATTGGCTAAATGGCAGTTGTGTGGTTGCACCTTTGGGAACTTTCCAGTTAATCGGTTTTTTCATTGGATAAAAACTCTAAATGTAAACGGTATAGATCTTCATAAAGATTTTAATTAAAATCTACTGCAGATTGCGCAGGTGTAAATGCCATATTAAGAAAAAGGTATGAAGAAATTTGCTTTGGAAAAATTGCCGTGTTTTGTGGAAAAAAAATGTTGTTACTGAAATAAAAAGAATCTCAAAAAAGCCACTTTTGGAACACTATCTTTAACAAAAAGTGCATGCTCGAAAAAGTATTTCTTAGCAAATGTAGTTTTAAAAAAATATTCTTTATACAAAAAGTACTTTTCCCAAAAAGGGTAAATTTTATAAAACGTATCTGCAACAAAAACTATTTTCTAAAAAATTTTGTTATAAAAAAAGTGTTTTTTACAAACGATTTTTAGAAAAGTGCTATAAAGAAATATAATTTTAAAAAGCACTTTTTACAAAAGATACTTCACTTCACCTTTTGGAAAAACAAAACAAACAAAAAACGCGTTTTAGAAAAGGTAGCTTCTTGAAAAACTACCTTAGAAAAAGCCCTTAAAAACTTTCACTTTAAAAAAAGTACTTTCTACAAAAAGTATATTTTGCAAAAAGTTCACCTGACCATAAATACATTTTTCAACGTCCTTTTGGCAACTAATTGAACAGTATCTTTTACAAAAAGTACCTTCTGGAAAAAGTATTATGTGGGCAACAGTACATTTTTAAAAATAGGGATTTTAAGAAAAGCAAAATTTTTATTTCACAAAATGTACCTTTTGCAAAGGGTACTTTTTACGAAAAGTACTTTAATAAAAATTACATTTTATAAAAAAGTAAACTATACAATACAATAGAAAAAGTATTTAAAAAAAAATATACAAAAAATTATAGTTTAAAAAACTAGCAAAAGTAGCTTTTGTAAAAGTACCTTTTAGAACAACTACTTTTTGGAAAAAATATTTTTGAAAAAAAAAAACTTTTTAGAAAAAATAGTTTCTAGAAAATCTATCTTAAGCAGGCCCTTTAGAAAAAGATATTTTAAATATTAGTACTTTTTAGAAAAAGTACTTTCGAAAAGACCTATAATATAGTTATCGTTAACGTCCTTTGAAAAAAGTACTATTTACAAAATCGCTGATTTGGCAATTTATTTCGGTTTAGCATTTTTTTCATTTTGGTGATTTTTTATAATTTTTGGCCCTTTTTCGGTTTTTGTCGATTTTGACGCTTTTAGTTTCGGCATTTTTTTTTTTCTTTTTGGGGATTTTTTCGGTTTCCGGCGATTTTTGTTTTGCAACAGTTTTAGCAATTTTCTTTAACTTTGGCGTTTATTTTTTCGTTTTGGCGACTATTTTAGATTTTTAGTATTTTTTTTTTTTTGACATTTAAGCGATTTATTTTATTTTTTGATAATATTTTTCATTTAGGCGCTTTTTTCATTTTGGCGTTTTTTCATTCGGATTTTTTTGTAAGTTTTGAAATTTTTAGAGTTTTTGCGTTTTTGAAAATTTCAATAGTTTGCCTCACACTCTATAATATATTTGTTGTTGTAGCTGCCAAAGTTTTACATAGTTTGTGAAAATTGCAGGTCCGTAGCTCTTACACGTCTGAAATCATATTAATTTAATTGAATTAAAGTTTAAATCATGATGGTATATATTTGGTGTGTATCTAAAGAATATTTAAAGATATTGTAGCTGCGCTCTGAGTTCAAATCTTGGCCGGGGAAACCAATTACATATATGTGACCTTCTCCTAGAAAAGGGACCCATTGTGTCAAAAACCGGGTTTGGGCTTAAGAGTGGATTCTGGTAAGTAAGATGAAATGAGTTTTTCTCAAAACTTCATTTTCACATACTAGGTCCCTTTTCTCGGAGAAGGTCACATATATAGAAACATTTTTCTGATGCCTGTTCTAATTTACACACGTTAAAGTTAAATAATTAATAAACTACAATGATTATATTAAATTAAATTAAATTCATATATTTTCAACTTGAAATAACTTTGTTTCAGTGTTGAACTTATGTTGTTCCAACTTGAAATAACTTTGATTTAACATGATTATTCATTTTGATTTAACAGTACGGTAATGTTAAATCAATATGAAATAATGTTATTTTAGAAGGTCAAATTTTCTTTAAAGATTAACATTAAATACATATGAAGCAAAATCATTACAGAAAAAGATTTAAATTAAGTTTGAAAATTTTTCTATGTGAACCTCTTAAAAAGTAACTGATGACAAAAGTACCTTTTGTTAAAGGTACCCTAAAATAATTTTTTCAAATAAAAGCTTTGTCTGATTTCTTTTATTTCTTTAATTTATACTTGTTTGTTATTAAATAGAAACCATTAAACCATAACGAAAATTAAAACTGGAGCTGAGCTCCTTAAGGATTAGTTTTTATTTGTCGACATCTTTTGTTGGCATCAAAACGTCTTTTACGGATGGTACGTTCATACGTACAGTGGCAGGCATTGTAATGCATAAACATGTTTGTTGGTTTATATATCATCGTTTAGATTTTAGAATTGCTTTTTGGGTAGAAAAGTTCTGATGAGAACACACATACAGTTTAAGGATATATTTGTGCTGCACACATATGAATTATGCTTTAAGAATTTTTGGAAATCAAGAACATTTTCAGAAATTTTATTTTTATGCCAACGAGGAGAGGTGTATAGTGGAGCCAAATAATATGCAAGAACAAAGTTTATAGTGAAGTGAAGGAACCTTAAGAAGGCATTAGATCATATTAGAAAATTATTTTTTAAGTAAAATTTTTAAATTGCTTACTGTGCTCGGCATGCTTCCCTTTAGTTTCACAAGAAATATCATACACTCACTCATTTGTAGTCTAAGAAGAACAAACAAAATGAAAAAAAAACTAACAGAAAACTAAGATGAAATAGAAAATTTCTAAGACTGCTGGCTGCACGTGTGTGTATGATAACACAAGATATGTTGGAAAAGGGTAACTTTTGTAAATGGGAATGGGAACATATGAATATGTAAAGATTGGTGTAACGTTTGTTACCCTTTTTTAATATCAGACTTCTGCTTTTAGTGCAACGAAAGCAGATACAAATACAGACGGCTTGTATACGCACACACACACTCACACACACTTACGAGTATACGACAAAAGCCATGAATTAGAACGTAGGCTTGACTAAACAAAATTCTTCAACACAATTATAGCGAAATGTGTGCAAATGTATGAAGAGAGTGAATAGAGTGAGGAGGTAGGTGCTTGCCACACACACACACTGTACAAGTTTAAGGACCTCCAAAATGAAATAACAACAGCACACGCACACGCACACACTTACACAAAAAAAGAGAAGGAAAGTTTGTGTGTTGCTAGTGTTTTGCTAAGCTCAAGACATTTTTCCTTTTAATATTGCCAACAGTGTGACCAGATTTTAAAATAAAGTTAAGCTAAATCACGTTTCAAAAAGAGCTAAAATAAGCTAAAAATTAACCCCCTTATGCAAAAAAATATTTTACTTTAGCTTTAAAGCTCATATTAGTTGCCAAGCACTTTAAGGCTAACATAGCTTTGTTAAGAAATCATATGCAAAAGACAACTTTAATTATTTTGTTATCTAATAATGAATACTGGTAACACCACCGTGTTCAACAACCACTTCATAGCTTATGATGCACAAAATCGAATACAATTTCATTCGGGTATTCAAATAAATTTTTATTTTATTAAATAAATTTTCATTATCTTGAAGTAAAGCAACCTAATTTAAGAAATATGAGCTTACGACATGGTAATAAAACAGATAAACACAACTATGAAGTAAAAGTAAAAAATGTGAAAAATTATCGCAATTTGTTTTATTCGAATGAAACGAGTATTTGAATATCCAGCTTTTTTCGATTTGTTTTGATTGTATGTACATCACTAAAACATTTTTGTATAATTGTATTTATTTTAATATTTGTTTATGGATTTTGCTATGTATTTCGAATCAGTTGGATAATTTGGTGATATTTCCCATTACATGACAGAAATAATAAATTTAAGATAAGAGCAGGCACTTCTAGCTTCATTTTCAGATATAACATGAATCAGTATGTGCTATATTAATAAAAATATTTGAGGTACAAAACACACATTTTGGAAATATCAACTTAAAGTAGTCTTAACAAACGTGGGTGCCTACTTTAGAATTTTTATACAATAATTTTTTTAGAATACAACTTTACTTAACATTGCTTGGCAAAGCTTTATTAAGTTTTTTGCATAACACCCTAAAATTTTAAGCCATAAAATAAAGCTAAACTTTTTTCGGCTTCTTTCACGTTGCAATAGTTTCTTAGTGCTAAAATAACGTTAAATATATACATACAAAAACATATTTTTCTATTATTTGAAATAAAACTAAATATTGAATAATTTTTAATTAAATTATTTATTCATTATTATATTTGAGTTTTGAAGAAAAATAACATAAAAACTTTCCAAAAATTTAAAAACATTTATACTAAAATACGAAACCTTTTTTAAATTAATTAGTCTTATTAACAGGAAACCTATTTCCTAATTTTTGTTTTAAGTAAATTCATGCTTCATGCCGCTGAATACAAGTTCAACTCAACTCAAAGAAAATCTTTAAAAGTCTTATAGGCAATATTAATTTAACTTTTACCATTGTAATTCCAAAATTGCAATCAATGTCACCTATTTTTAAATTTGTCATATCTCTTATAAATGCGCATTTTACATTTTGTATATTTAAATTATTTTTCAATGAAAAAGTTTTATATATTTGAATGTTAACAAATTATAATTTTTAACCTTCCTTCGTCCAAAAATGTGTCATAAGTTTGTAGTATGTGTCTGTATATTTTTGCATCGGTACGAGTCCACGTCGATTTTGAATTAGTTTATTTTTTGTTCGCAAGGTGACTTGACCGAGAGTCTTCTTAGCTTTGTTTGAAGAAAATCTGTCCAGATGTTCAGAAGATATCACATCTTTTCTAGATATATTTAGTTGAATGTGTGTGTCTTTGACGCCGTATCTCCCAAACGGCTAGACCGATTTTAATTTTGTTTTTGTCGTTTGAAAAGTGATTTGATCTCGCCTACGCTTAAAATTTTTAATTTTTGTCATTATAACTTTTTTATGTCTTTAACATATTTTTTGAGAACATGCAATTTAGATTAAAAAACGGCTAAAAAAGCTAAATGAGTTTTTAAAAAAAGCTAAAAAAATAAGCTAAGAGCTAAATGGAAATTTTGAAGCTAAATCCCCCCAAAAAAAAGCTCAATTTAGCTCAAAATAAGGTAATATGGTCACGCTGATTGCCAAAGTAAATGTTAGCGAGAGAGGCTGAGAGGGATAGAGAGAGAGAGGGAGAGAGAGTGATGGGAAGAGTGTGGTAGAGTAGCGTGAGAGTGTGTTTATGTGAACATTTTCCGTTAATTTTCTTTAGTTTCATAAGACTGTTTGTGTGCACTTGGCTATAAGGTAATAAAGGATGTTTAGACTTTTATTTTTATTCCTCTATATGTTTGTATGTGTGTTAGTTAGTTTCCTTTTATTATTTTTGTTGTTTTCATGTTGCAAGTGAAGCCGTGTATGTGTGTGTATGTGACAGTATGTTGGCGTCTAACATGTGCCAATGTTAACTAATGTCTTGACGTTCAAATACACAAAACGTACAATAAATAGTCTGCTAAAATATACACACAAATGAATGATGGCATAGAGAGCTGAGGTAGGGGTATTGTGTGCTTAGTAATACCCTAAGAGCTGGGGTGTTTATTGCTGCTGTTTTTTTTTTTTTTTTTTGGTGTACAACTTGCAAGGAGTGCCTAAGCATTTCATTTAAGATTATTTTTATGTTGAAACCTCCCGCAGAGGTGTGGGTGAAATGAAGGAAAAACTTTTACTGTTGCCATAAACACCAACCTTGGAAGGAAATTGTTGTTCGGTTGGTACGTTATAAAACTAAGAGTTTTGTTAGACATATTAAAAATAAAAGACTACTTCTCGCTTCGACGGACAGACATTTGCCTCAGCCAAGAACCCAAGCACAGCACAATATTTCTTCATTTATATTGCTTAATGTTGCTCTGAATGGAAAGGGCACAGGCACTTGCACATACATATACATATGAGCACATATCTCTAGTTATTGGCAACCTTAGACTTGTTCCCTTAAAAGGAACACAACACAAAATTTGTCTATCTATCCTTTTGTAGTCCTCTGACCGTCTTCATATTTTAAAGTAATGAAAAAAAACGTATTAGTTCTTTCTTCAAACAGACCCTGGCTGGCGCATTCATGTACTCGTAGTCATCCATATCCTTAAGATTTTTATACTTACAAACATTTATATAAATGCTTTTCTTTAAAATGATTTTTTTTTTGTATAAATTTTTTGTAGCATTTGAATTGGCAGCTCGATATGTAGCATCTAATATCGTTTGCCTTCCACTACTCCTCCATGGATGGCATTGTCATGCTGATGTTCTTGGCAAATTTTTCTGTCTACTGAATTGTTTAAGATGAAGTAGAGTTAAAAAAAAAAAAACATTAAAGCAAAAGTACTGAATAGAAGAAATACAATGTTACTGTATTGCTAAGCTATACCCATACACGCACACGGCTCCCACTTACTCTTCTTCTGCTTACACTTTGCTGTTGCAAGTCCTTGGCAGAGTTATATCCTTGCTAGCAAATGCTGTTCATACTCATCAACATCAACAACTTGTTACAGTTTGCTTCCTTTTATTTGCTTCTTGCGATTCCTTTGCTTCTAAGGCACTTTCACTCCACTTGGTTTGTTTCTGTCTGTCTATTCTTTAATCATTTTCTATTATTTTTTTTTTAAAGAAATATGCCCAAAAATTGTAGAAGTGCGAGTACTAAGAGATATTATTCATTGCGTTGTTTTTGTGCTGGAAATATATTTCTGTGAATAGAAGTATAAGAGCCCATAATTACACAAGTAGTCTAAGTCATATATTCGTGGTTTTGAGTTATTTAATGTATTATTTGTCCATAAATTTAAAAAAATATTATTTTACGTAAAACAATATTTTAATTTTTAATTATATTAGTCTTGGGTGATGAAAACTTCTTTAACATACATATTGTCAGCTCATTATTGGTTTAACCCACTGCACATTAAAAAAAAATGAGTTAGTTATGGGGTGTATATATTTTGAATACCCTCTTTTAAGATTTAAAAAGTAAACAATACTAAACACGCCATTGTTTGGTGATTGCTCCAAATTATTGAAGCTATGCTCTTTATGGCGCGATACAGGAGCTAGGACGTGATTTTCGTAACAAAAATAATCGACACTATTACAGTTATAAATTTATTTTTGTTTTGACTTCTTTGTACTTAAAAGCAGAGCATGAAAGTAAACGCAACAAAATGTTTGATTTTGTTTTGTTTCGTTCTTTGAAGTGAGTGAAACAAAAACAAAACAAAAACAATAAGAACGATTGCTTAATTTGGTTTTGTATTGTTTTTGCAAATGAGCACACACCAGAGAACGAAGCCAATCGGTTGTATGCCGACCACAAACAATACATTAATGGTACGCAGTTCGAAAAGAAAGTAATGGGAAATAAATAGAAACGTTTTGAAATATTTGCGGCGAATTTGACATCATCATATAATATAATGAAATGAAATTTCTTTATTGGTTTGCTTCATTTCCGTATTTAAACTGATAGATAAAATGAAGCTAAAAAAGGAAGTTGCCATAACAAGCATTCATCGGCGACGATTAAGCAAAAATATCAGCAGCTAAATTACAGCCGTAGGTTAAATCTCTTCATAGAAAATCTTAATTATTCATATTTAAGTCGATATAATAGAAATCATTTCTCCTAACAGCAAGAAAAATAAATTTGAAGCATTAATTTTCGTCTCAAACCAAAACGATTTAGACATAAAATCAATTTTAAAACGATTAAAGCTGTGTTGTTGTGTGTTTTGTAAAAGGAAGTTATTTTAAATAAATATTTTATTTGTTTTTTTTTGTTTATTTATTTATTTAATTTAATTATTTTAAATAAAAGATAATTTCCTGAGCTCAGCTAGGAGCTCTCAGGAACGTTGTTTAATAATTATTAATTATTATTATTAAGATTCTAAAACTAAATTACATCTGCTTATATACTAACTATGAGAATAATGCTTAACCTATCTTAACATAAGAGAGAAAAGAAAAGGTATATGCTTAATAAGCGGAGTTCGATGTTTGGTTGCAAATTGTCTTGCGTAAGTGCAAATGCAAAATATCTTAGGTTTTCTTTCAAATCCAACAACAAAATACACACACAATAGAAAGAAAAGTTACGATATTTTGCATTTGCACTTACGCAAGACAATTTGCATCAAACATCGAACTCCGGTATTGTTTAAATTTTATATTCTAGTGTGCTTTTTCAAATGATACATAAAATCGATACGAATTCATTTTGAAAACGATCGTTTTCCATCACATATCTGGAAATTTAGAAGAAGAAAAAAAAACTTCATGCAAACCTTCTTTGTCGTTTTCTCCACCAAACCAATAATGAACTGACGATATATTTACAATTTATTCAAGTTTTATTTTAAATGTTAACTTCAGATTTCGAAGCAAATATTTTATAAATGACTTAGACCACTTTCATAATTATGGGCACGTATTAAATCATTAAGTAATTACATATGTACATATATGAAAAATAAGCGTAATGTTTATTAAAAAAAAAAGTAGAAGTGTGGACTAGGGCTTGCGAGTTTGGGACACCTGTAGGCATCATTGATTCAGTATAAATAATTTTCTTGCTATACATTTTTCAAAACCATAGACTTCATAGACAGTTTGTTTTAATAATTGGTGATGTAAAATTTTACATTTTGTTATACAAGTTTTTGCTACAAGAATTTTGTTTTATATACAAATTTTCTTTTAAAAAATGTTTGGTAGCGGGCGGCTTGTAGTCTAATTTTTTTCTTCGCCGCCGCAGCAATTTTTTTATCGGCTTCTTTCTATGTGAAAGCCACATTTGTAATAAAAGGACAGAATTAGTTTTAAGTTTAAAAAAAGAAATACAATACCTTAATTAATTATAAACCTAACTTTTCTTTAAAAAAAAATTTGAATGCAAAATTTTTATAAGGTTGCCAATGAATTTTCATGCTATTCGAGTTACCAAATATTTTGATAGCTGGCTCAAGGGATTTTCAATACTTGACGCCCACTCTATTTTTTTTTAGTTTAAAAACTAAGCTGCGAAGCATAATTTTGAATTTTTTTTTTGGAAATATTTTTCCTCTGGTCTTGAGGCGATCGTGCGATTCTATATTTCGTATACGAGTATTTTTAGCTAATTTTTGCAATAAAAAATAATAATTTAAACAAAATATACTCTCGTAGGTTTATTTGACACTATGGGAAATACGTCTAATAATAGTCCTTATAGTGGTTGGCCCACAATACCTTAATTTTAAATTTTTATTTTTTTAAATAAAACATGTGGTTTTGTTGACGTTAAAATTTGATTCTGATCTGTTTAAACATGCAAAAGTTACAGAGAAACACTTAAAATTTTTGACATGTTCAGAGTTTTCCCCGAATAACTCGATATTTATTACTGATTTCACGGAAAATATTTATTTCAAAAAATTCATACCATTAAAATTTGTCAGCTGGCTGTCTTGCCTTCCATATTGTTAAAAGGAAAACAAATGCTGTCATTATCCTCCTTCCATTTAAATGTCCTTTGAATACAAATAAAGTTTAAAGCAAATGAGAGACACTCGCACACACACTCATACCCCTAGAAAAACACTAAACCAAAATATTCTTGCTAAAATTATGCTTTTTTTTTTCTTTTCTTCTACTTTCTGCTTTCTTATACTTGGATTTCTTTGAAACCAATACAGCCAGCCAGCCAGGATGGCTCAGATGTAAGAAGAAGAAAAAAATAAATATCAAATAAGCAAAAAATAAAAAAAAAAAAATAAATGAATAAAACAAAATGAAGACCCATAGATGAGAATCAGTTGGAATTGATGAACAACATCAGAGTTAGTAATTCACAGTCGCATTCACATTTATAGCAAATGGTCAGAGATGAAAATGAGTTTTGAACGTTACTAGAAGAAACAAAAGGAAAAAACCGTCCAACGTTTGATAGAAATGAAAAAGAAACTGAAAAAGAAAAAAAATACACACACAAAACACAAACTCTACAAACATTAAATTTTTATCAAATAGAAAGCAAGAAAACAACAACAACAACACAATCAGTTTATTCAAGCCAAAATAAGTTTTTATTTTCTTATATTCCTTTCATTCATTTTATGGTATTCCAAGCAGCAGAACACTTTTAGCTGATGAGGAAGGAAGTTGAACAGTAAAAGGAAGTGCATGGGTGTGGGTGTGGGTGTGGGTGTGGGTGTTGAGCACAAATGTCTAGCAATAAAGTTGGGATTTCATAGAAATTTGTTTTATATCTTAGCGTTGTTGTTGCTGCTGCTGTTGCTGTCTATCCCACATCAAGACAACTTAAGACAAAAAAAAAATTTAAAACATTGCTAAAAGCAACTTTAAAAATTGAAACAGGACCAGCTTGCTGGTGTATTTTCTTAGACTTGCTCTCTACACTTGGGTTTGAAAAGGATTTTTGATTTGGTAACTTTTAGAAGAAAAGAAAGAATTTTACTAAACTTAAAAGTCAAAACTGAGTTGAGTTTCTAATAAACAATAGGTGCAGAAAGTTTCTTAACTAAAACAGACTTTTACAGCAGAAATTTACAGCAACACCTTTCGCCACGTGAAACTGCAACAAAAAATACAAACAAAAACTAATATTTACAAAAGCATTAGTCGGCATGTTATTGTTTAGATTTGGATATCTTAAGCAGGCAGCAAAACTTTGAACAATTTGCAGGGTTTTATTTTTAAAAAGTTGTTGAACGTTGAAGATGGTAAATGTATTTTGCTGCATCTTTGTTGAGCACTAGGCGGCGGCAGTAACTTCTTACTGTCAATCGCAGTAAAGAAATAAAATGATTGACTTAACTGACAGACATTTAAAATAATATATTTGCTTTAAAATAAACAAAAGTTGTTTAAAGAAGTATTGACCCTTTGTAGAAATTTAAGAGTTAAAAATATTTTAGCTCCAGTTAAATGAAATATTATGACAGACATCGCTTAGAGTGCAGCTCGGAGTCGGTGTCACGAAGTTTGGTAGCCTATTTTTTTTGCACTGAACCTATTCAATTAATTAAAAGCAAAATTTAGCAAACTTTGATTCATTTGGATAAGTTTTAAAGAACAAGTAACACCAAAGACAATTGTAAATTATTATGGCAAACCCTAGCAGAACGGCGTTCTTGTGTTTGGTCCACTGTGTGTGGTGTCATTTGATGAAAATTTCATATATATATATATATATATATATATATATATATATATATATATATATATATATATATATATATATATATATATATATATATATATATATATTTATTTATTTTTTTTTTAAATAGAATATGTGAATTCTTTTGATTCATCGTATCGCAATTTGCTTAACGATTTTTTCTAATGAAAGCTCAAAGTCTGCATCTCTAATTTGCAACAGTGTTGCCATTTATAATATTTCTAACATATATTGACCTATAAGGCGTCAATTGTTACTGCCTTCACACAAAATCATTGAGAGGTGTCAAATTGTACGAGTTTGGAGGCCAAAAAAATCACGCATCAAAATTTTTTTAAAATTATTTTATCGCCCAGTTTTGATTTCAATAAGTCGTTGGCACATAGTGTCATCCTGTTGAAACCACATTATCAACATCACGGCTCAATGTCATACATATTTTCACACAAAAAACTATTGATCATGCTGCGGTGACGATCTCAATTGACCGTGAGCTTGGGTTTCATTTTTGAAGAAATAAGGTCCAGTGATGCCACTAGCGTATAAATCGCATCAAAGGATGCATTTTTGTGGATGTAATAGAGTCTGTAGGTTTTTCTCTACATATGCGGCAATTGCGTTCAATGAAACCAAAAATGGATGGAAAAATGAATTATGAATCCAGAATAACTTGGAGAGGACAATTGAGAGAAGAATGAGAGAGATAAAACACTTCCAAATCATTTTTATGTATGTAATGAATTGGAGTTTTTGCAAAGATTTCGTTTAACAAAGAGGTCGTCTGTCTGTGTATGATGATTTCTGAATTAATTTTAAAGAAAGTCTATTTCGTTGGATTTAAAATTTTTTATTTTTATATTTTTTGGTTTAATTTTTGGACCGTCACTATTTTTGAAGTCCATATTATTTATTTGCTTTATTTTTCAAAAATTCTGAATTCAGCTATTGAATTTTTTTATATTATTCAGTTACTCCAATTGCCAAAAAAAAATATTTTTGGAGGATTATTTGGCCAGTTCGATGAACTATTTCACCATTACCAATTCACACGTCATACGTATTAAAGCTTAATTCCAATTTCTTTTAGAAAGTTTACCAGAACAGTAAATTGTTAGGCCCAATTCATACGATGATTTAAAAATCTTGTTTTAATTTGGTTCTCTTTTAAAAGTTTCTTCCAAAAACATTTTACATTCATACGATGATTTTTTCCATGTTTCTAGTTTTTACTTTTTTTTTCTTTCAAAAAATGTATCAGTGTTGCCAGTAACTTTAAAAAACCCCGTTTTTTCATTTCCCTACATGTTAAAAAATTCCCCCCATACGAAAATCTACAAATTTTAGTAATTTAGTGTAAAGAAAGATAAATTAAAAACATTTAAGGCCTTAATGATCAAACAGAATTACGGCATAAACACATTGTCCATACAAATTGACACAAAATAGTAGCGCCAGAAAGCAGTCGAGAGATCTATTTTATTTTGACAGCTTTTTTTTCTTATCCTCTCACATATAAATAAATATTCTCTTAGCAATGTTACCAAAGACAGGCACTGCGACACCAAAATAATTGGATAGAAGTCTATGTAATTTCGAGCGAAAACAAATTTTGAAACGGTTTATGAGCAAAAATATATTTTTGGTATAGTTATTTTTACATTTATGCACAAAAAATGCAATATGAGAATAAAAAATACCTACATTTTGTTCAAAATAAAATTTTTTCCGATATTCCCTATACTCATTTATTAGTGACAAAAATACCTACAGGTAATACTGTTTTGTATTAAAAACAGCTGTTGTCGCATTCAATGAAAAAATAAAATAAAGCAACATATGTGTAAAGAAAATTTGAAAAAAAAACTCGTAGAACGGAAAATGTGATTTTTTTTCTTCCCCTTTTGCTTTTATATACCGTTTGCCTACAAACTCCAAAGATCGTGTTTCAAAAATCATTGAAAAATCAACGTGTGAATTACGTGTTATAATTTTCTTGTTTGTAAAAATCAGTTCAATTTGAATATTTGAGTAATAACGGATATTTGGATCTAATGTTATTATAATTAACACATTCATTTCTTTTAAATAAATTTAAAGAATTTTCACATCATTTTTTAAGTGTTGCCCTATTTGCGTAAAATATTTCCAAGAATTCCACATCTATATTGAAATCAAATTATGACATTTCTAGCTGAATTGACAACTGTTAATCCATCACTGAAAAATAGCATGGGCGGTTAAACCTCTTTTAAATTTCTTTCTTGGTTAACTCTCACGTATGTTAAGGTAAGTTTAACTAATTAGTAAGAAACTACCCCTAAGTGATTTTTTTTAAAAGATATTACTTTCTTGTGGGATCATATTAATTGAAAGGTCTTTCTTATAAATTTAAAATAAATTAGATCGTAAGTCAAGTTACATGATATACAACCTTAAGTCTTAATAGGCGTGGTTCCGCCCAGTTTTTCTTAATATGGCATTGCACAGCAGCTTTTGTAAACTCTTAGATGAAAAACAAATGTTCAAATCTGTTAACAAAAGACAGAACCATGATAAAATAATATAAAGGTACAACCACATTTGACGTACAAAATTAATTATGACTTTTTCCCCTATTATTTGCTTACTGTTTTTTTTTTTTGTAAACAGAGAGGAGAACGTTGCCACACACATATAATGGCAACTTTTATATCAGGAATGCTTTTTTAAATGTCTAATTTGAGTTTAGAAATTGTAGTTAAACACACATTTCTTAATGTTAATTGAACATGAGAATAACGAAATCTGTGTGTAATAAGATCTGCAAAAGCAAATATTTGATTAATTATTTAATTCAATAGGTATCACACATACGCATATACTTCGTGTGCAAATTTATTGCTGTTTTACATCAAACACAACACACATACTACGACATTTGCATTTGAGGTAAACACCTTTCAAAGCTCTCAAATTTGTTCTTGTTTCTTTGCAAAGTAACAGCAAGCATTGTTGTCGCCGAGATCTGTTTGGCTGTTGTGCTCTCGTCGGTGTGAAAGTACAAAAAGCTCTTTATAAAAGTTTGCACATGGTGCATATGGCTTGGACGTAGCTGAATAAGAGTTAATGCTTTGTTGATATATACAACAAACACTGTTCTTCTTTTTTGTTTGCTAAGGACATGGCCTATGATTGGACTAGGAACATGTAATTATGACATTTCTCCTTAAAAGGGACCACGTGGTCTAATAGTGTCCTTAAGAATGCTACAACCCGTTAACAATTTCATCCTAATAATGTAAGGCAGCTACGTCCAAACACACATACTCTAATATATGCATTTGAGATAAACAGCTTTGTTATTGTTTCTTTGCAAAGACCAAAGATGTCGCCGAGATCTGGAGGCAAATCGCAGCACTCGTTATCGAATTACGAAATATTTCCATATAAATTATATTGAAATATTTCGTAATTACGTTCGATAACGATTGCCGCGATTTGCCCCCTGGTTGGATGTTGTGCTCTCGTCAGTGTGAAAACATAAAAGGTATTTTGTAAAACTTTGCACATATTGCGTATAGCTTGGACGCAGTTGATGTAAGGCAATACACCAGAGATTATAAAGACAAAGTTCCGCCTTGATTCAGTTGGAAATTTCTTTCCTGTTGTATCTTGCTTGCTGCTGTTGATGGTGCTGCCGTAACTTTTTTGCTGTTTATTTTTTTATAAATTTTTGAAATAATTGAAATATTTTCTATTATTTTTAAGAACGTCAAAAAATTTATAAAAAAAACTCGGATTTCATAAATTAATAAGGTAGCATTAATTTTGAGAGTAAAAAATAATCGGGACAAACGTCAGAAGGTTAATATGGCGACGAAAAGAGAGAATGGTTTTACCTTTATATTATTGTATCATGGACAGAACTATGAAGTTACAAATCGTTACCTTAATAAAGAAATGACCTAACTCATTATTATTTTTTTTTTAATCGAGATTTTTGCATTTTTTGATACGTTAGATGCTCTTCTATCGAAATATGCAAAAAAATCGAGTAAATAATCGACGAAATATAAAATAAATACACTACGGAATTTCTATTAAAAAAATAAAAATAATTGGGGTTGTGCTGCGTAATTCGAAAAAGTGCGATTTCCACATTCGAAATGTACATTGGAAATTAGCTTTGCAGAAATTTTTTTACGCATCCAAGACATCGAAAACTATTCAGCTTTATTCCAGTTGTCGACATCAACGTCACTTTGGCACAATACCAAAAAATTGGGGCATGTGTAGCCGTTGTCGAAAACAACTGACTCCTGTTGGCAGGTTTATGCTATTTTCTAGATTGTCAGTTGCACAAAATTGTTCTCGAGAGCAAGTAAACAAAACCGATTTTTTTTTTGGCATTGTGTTAAGTGACGTCTATGTCAAGGTAGAATGAGGGTGATTAAAATTTAACAATTAAGAAGATTTTTAAAAGAATTTATTGCTAGAAATCCGGCGTTTTGCAGCACACTGCCGGAATTCTTTTTAAACAAAAAATTTTTCCAAATTATTTCTTGAGATATGAGTAGCAATTTGTTTAGCAGAAATGGTGGATATTATTGCACGTCTTTTGTCTTTATACTGCAAGTACCTCAAAAAAAAAAACTAAAAGGAAAAGCTGAAAATAGTGTGCTAGTGAATTGAAGGAGGTTGGGGAGCGAGGGGCGAGTAGATATTACATTTTCTGCTTAATTGCAATAAGCAGGGATGCAATTATAACTAATTTTCCAAATCAAATATGTATTTAGAATTGACGACCTCTTTTTTTTTGAAAAATAAAAAAAGTAAAAACTCCTTCAAACTACATATATATAAAGCGAAAAGCTTGAAATGTTAAATGAAAATGAGCAAAAAAGCAAAAAAAAAACAAATTTGTGCCAACTAGACAAACACAATTCGAATGTTTGTACTAGAAAATAAACACATGACAGCAAATAGCAAAGAAAAAAGGAGACCTCCGCCAACAGAAGCAACAACAGCAAAATCTAAAATAAATTAAAAAAAAAAAAACAGCAACAAACAAGACCACCACTCCAAGCAATTACAACATCTTTCAATACAACTACATACAACATTGCTGACATTAAGAGAGATGATAGACATGAATCACACAAAAAAAAAAAGAAGAGCAAAAATAAAAAAACGCAGAATAGACAATCAGCAAGAAAGTGCTACACAGGCAGCACATAATGGGTGTTTTTTATTGAGGTATAGAACTTTAAGTTGGCATCACTTTTTTAACTGGCGGCCATTTTGTCAGCTGTCAAGTGATTAATATTTAGTTTGGTTTGCCATTTCATCATGAACAGGTTGACAAAAGAACAACGCTTGCAAATTGTGCAAATTTATTTCGAAAATAATGGTTCAGTTCGCGAAGTTTACCGCAAGCTCCGTCCATTTTATGGTCGACATAATCGTCCATCAGAGCAATTAATTCGGTTAACCATGGATCGTTTTCGCACTACGTTTACTCTATGTGATAATACGCATCCGCAGAGACGTCGAACAGTGCGCACCGAAGAAACAATTGCCGCTGTAGAGCAAAGTGTTGAAGAGGACCTGAATGAATCGATTCGCCACCGTGCACAGCAATTGGAGCTTTGTCCATCAACTTTATGGAAGATTTTGCGCAAAGATCTTGGCTTGCGACCTTACAAGATCCAGCTTGTGCAAGAATTAAAGCCGCGAGACCATGCAATGCGTCGTGATTTTGGTGTATGGGCCGAAAATGAGATTGATCTCGATGCTGATTTTCATCGCAAAATTTTGTTCAGTGGTGAGGCTCATTTTTGGTTGAATGGCTACGTCAACAAGCAAAATTGCCGCATTTGGAGTGAAGAGAATCCACATGAGACCCTTGAGACGCCATTACATCCACAAAAACTGACTGTTTGGTGTGCTCTATGGGCTGGTGGAGTCATTGGGCCGTACTTCTTCCGAAATAATGCTGGAGAGTCAGTTACCGTTAATGGAGACCGGTATAGAGCCATGATAACCGACTATTTTGTTCCCGAATTGGATGGCATGAATGTGGATGAGTTGTGGTTCCAACAAGACGGCGCTACATGCCACACAGCGCACGTCACAATCGATTTATTGAAGGAAACATTCGATGAGCGCATAATTTCGCGGAATGGACCTGTCAATTGGCCACCAAGATCGTGTGATTTGACATCATTGGATTATTTTCTTTGGGGATATGTGAAGTCGCTCGTCTACGCCAACAAACCAGAAACGTTAGGGGACTTGGAAGCCAACATTCGTGGCGTTATTGCCAACATACGGCCCCATATGCTCGAAAAAGTGGTTGAAAATTGGACCTGTAGAATTGGCTTTATTCGAGCCAGCCGCGGCGGCCACATGCCCGAAATCATATTTAAACATTAATGGCATAAAATTATCCTTCCAATAAAGCCAAATTGATGGACATTAAAACGATTTTCTTGTGTTTTATTTCAATTCGAAGTTCTATACCTCTAAAAAAACACCCGTTACATACATACATATATAAATTAAAGAAAAAGAACTGCAATAGTTGCTGATAACTCAAATGATGTTGCTGACAACCGTTCACAGGGTTGCGCTGCAGACGGTCACTTCAAAGCAGCTAAACAGCGAAGGAAACGAGAAAATGTTAAACAAAAAAAAAATTTTTTTTAATCTGTGTCCCTTTTTGTGAACAAAAAGGATAATGAAACAAAAAGGTTAGCTTAAGCTTTAAGTACCCCAGTCGCTGGTGCTTCCCACTCTCTTTTACTTTATGGATAAACAGTTCAAAAAATAAAAAATATGCATGAACGAAGCAAAAATGTTTGTTGATTTTTTTTTTTTCATATTTTAATATGTAACGAGGAAATGGCACAAAGAGTTGGGGGGAAAGGTACACAGAAGCTGTGCAATATTATCTGTTTGCCAAATGTTTGGTTTGAGGGAGGAACATAAAAAACATCCACACACACACACACACACACCAACAAAAAGTTTTCTTCATTTCAATTGAAATTTGTTTGTTCTTTTTTTTAGGAAATCTTTACGGTCAAAAATTTGTATAAAAAGCGAGTGAAGGAGAATTTCTAAATGCAAGGACAGCAAAGGGTATTTTAACGAAGAGTGTTAAGGAGCAAACGGCTTATAGTTTACTAAATGTTGTATGTAGTTATAAAACCCTTTTCAAAAGCCAACCACTAAAGCAGAATAGTTGAAATAACAGTTATTATCACAATGTTGATGATTCTAGATGTTGGCATTATACAAGCATTTTTTTTCTCTCTAGTTTTTGTTCCTCTAAAAAAATTTCTGTTGTTTCAGCCGCAGTGTATTTTTTTCTTCAATTTTTTTTTTGCTCCTCCTCTCTGGCTGGTATATTAACCCTGGCAAAACATTAACCCAGCACAAATACATATGCAACGTTTTTGTATTTTTTTTTTCAAATCTAAAGTAACGTGGGGAAAAAGAATGTTGGCACACATCACCATCATCACAACGAAAATGCTAAAGAGGCACCCCATGTCTGCTTGATAAAATAAATGCTGAATGAACACATTCAAACACACAGTCCAACTAATTGTTTGCTTTAGAAGGTTGCTGTGCTGTGTGGACTTGGTACAAAGAAAAAAATATATAATACTAAAACCAAAACTCACCAGAGGAACTGTACATTTTGCGAACACACACACATACATACATACATACACAGAAAATTATTCCCATTTAGGACACTGAAACCTTAAAGGGTCTGCTTTAAATAAATGCGATAACCACTAACAGCAAAAAAAGGAGCAAAAAAATAAAAAAAAGTTGTCATCAGCAAGTGCCAAAAATAAAAATCGTAATACATACTATCAAAAAAGAGTCTTGACTATGCATCAAAAATAATATACGAACACACACACACACATACACACACATGCACATGGCAGTGCTGCCCTGCAGGAAATGTCAATAGTAAAATTAGTACTACTGACAAGTTATACCCCAAATAATGCTATATACTATTGACATTTAACACAGGTTTGTCCTACGAAATCTACCAGTAGACTGCGTCAATGTCAGTATTAGGTAGTTCTTGTGGGACCTTATGGCGAAAATGTCAATAGTAAGATTGCAATCTTACAATCGATTGTACTGACTTACTATTGACGATATCACCTTCTTCTTCTTTTATTGCATATCCAAATTTGAATATAAGCGATTACATGCAAGGTTTTTTTTTTAACTTAAATGTACATTAATATATGTACATTTTATAAAATATTGTTTATTATTTGAGCAAAATCATCTCTGTTTCTTGCAGTATGTATTAGTTCCCCAATGGTTCTTTGACCAGTCCAATTTGTAATGTTTATTATTTGAGCAAAATCATCTCTGTTTCTTGCAGTATGTATTAGTTCCCCAATGGTTCTTTGACCAGTCCAATTTGTAATGTTTCTTAATCACGACATTTGTTTACTTCCAATACCTCTTCTTCCTTCTATATGGCCTTGTACGATCAGTTGCAGCAATTTATATTTATCTCCTCTAATAATGTGACCAAGGTACGCAGTTTTACGTCTTTTTATAATTTTTATTATTTCAAGTTCTTTCTGTAGTCTGTTTAAAACTTCTACGTTCGACACACGATCTGTCCATGCAATTCTTTATATTCGACGATAGCACCACATTTCAAAAGCTTCTAATCTGTTTAAATCTCCAGCTTTAAGTGTCCATGATTCGACTCCATACAAAAGTATTGACCAAACATAGCATTTCAATAATCTTATACGAAGATTGATGTTTTTAACACGACTTGTTAATAATTTTTTTCAGGGGTCAAATCGTTACATCCGTGAACGTACAACTCGTCACGTAAAAACACAATTTTCGGATTATCACATACGTGAACGTATTGAAATCCCATTCAGTTTATACGAGTGACGTATCATTTAATTTGTTTTCGTACGATTGCTGATACGATCACGTATGTAACGATTTGAAGCCAGGTTACAAAATGAACTTCTTGCCGTTTCTACACGTACATTAATTTCTTTATCACATTCCCAAATTTCTTGTAGCCGCTCGATAGGTTCCCTGTTTACGTATAAATTACGGTCATTATAAGGATTCTTGTTTCTGCTTATAATCATATATTTTGTTTTTTCTGTACTCATATTGAGACCAAATTTGTTGCTTTGAAAATTATCGAGGTTATCGGTCAATAATCAGCGTATCGTATACTGTTTATATATTGCCTATTGACTTTTATTCCGATATTTAAATCGTTTATAGCTCTATGGAATATACGATATCACCACACTGTGGGAAATATCCGTAATAAAACTGTACTAAATAATTTAAATTGTATGTTTCGCTGAATTAGTTAACTCAAACACTTACGTATAGATCGGAAAGTGTGACAAATCTTTAACTGGTGACACTAAATCTTCCACAGGGTAAAAAAATTCATAACTGTAACTTTCACTAAAAATTGTTTAATTTTCACATTTTTAATTTTTATAAAATATGAATATGAATTGTTCAATACAATGGGTATTAAACTTTTAATTTGATTTCTTAAACTATTTTTTATAAATACTTACCCCCTTATTCAAAAAAATATTTTACTTGAGCCTTAAAGTTCGTAGTATTTACCAAGCACTTTAAGACTAATATTGCTTTGTTAAGAAATTGTATTCAAAAGACAACTTTAATTATTTTGTGATTTAATAATAAATTCTGGTAACACCACCGTGTTCAACAACCATTTCACAGCTTATGATGTACAACATCGAATACAATTTCATTCGAGTATTCAACTAATTTTTTATTTTATTAAATACATTTTTATTATCTTGAAGTTAAGCAACCTAATTTATAAAATATAAGCTTCTGACATGGAAGCAAAACAGATAAACATTTTTATGAAGTAAAAGTAAAAAAAAAATATGATGAACATAGAAAAATTATCTCAATTTATTTTATTCGAACGAAATGAGTATTTGAATATCCAGCTTTTTTCGATTCGTTTTGTTTGAATGTACATCACTAAAACATATTTGTATAATTGTATTTATTTTAATATTTTTTTTATGGATTTTGCTATGTATTTCGAATCAGTTGGATAATTTGGTGATGTTTCCCATTACATGACAGAAATAATAAATTTAAGATAAGAGCTTCATTTTCAGATATAACATGAATCAATATGTGCTATATTAACAAAAATATTTGAGGTACAAAATACACATTTTGGAAATATCAACTTAAAGTAGTCCTAACAAACGTGGATGCCTACTTTAAAATTTTGATATATTAATTTTTTTTTAATACAACTTTACTTAACATTGCTTTTCAAAGCTTTGTTAAGTTTTTTTGAATACGACCCTTAAATTTTTCATGACGCATGAAAACATGATTTTCTTTACCTCATTTAATTTAAGAGTTTCCACTCATTTAACCTTATATTAAGGTTCTTCATCTCATTTCTTAATCTTCACTTGATTCTGTTTCGTCATTTTATTCGATTATTTGTAGTTCAGTTACATCGACATCGGCGGAATCTTTACAGAAGGACACTTAACCCCACGTTTCCTTCAGGGTGGGTGGATATTATTCCTTCATTGTATGTGTAACGACTGCAAACAAAATTTTATGTATGTATGTTACTTAAATAAAAAAAATAGATATTCGTATGTATGTATAAACTGAAGCTAAAAATGTACTCCAACAAAAAAAAAAAAAAAAAAAAAAACAGGCACCAGACATTCAGTCATTTACTCTTCCATGCATTTATATTCCAACTTACTTAGGCAGCCCTCCCTACATCAAGGCAAAACGCAAGACTAACTTTTTCTTTTCATAATAAAAAAAAATAACAAAGTTCTTGGGTAGAACAAAAATTATAAAAAAAAGAAAAAAAATGTTTTTACCAACCATTTCATATGCACATGTGGGCTAAACTGATATCAAAGATACACTGAGAGAAATATACAGCAAGAAAGTTTATTAACGTACCTTTTCACAATGTCTGATTAAGAGTTAACGTGATTAAGAGTTCATTCTACCAATAAAATCTTCCTATAGGAATTATTAAATTTAATATAAAATTCTTCAAATTTATCATCTTTTTTTATGAGTGTTTTTTTTTCATCAGTCCTCCCTAATAGTGAAGTAGGGAAAAGTAGAAATTATGTTGCTTCTATTTTAATACAAAATATTAAGCAAAAAAAAAAAAAAAAAAGCAAAATTAAAATGCAAGACCCTTTGAAACAACATTCCTTCCATCCATCAGCACCTACACGAATTCTAAGCACATGCCATGCCGTATTATACACATCCATGGTCACACTCACAATCTTTCATATGAAATCATTTATATGCGAGTTGATACGATGTTACACATACATACATATTTGGCAAACAGCTAAGACATCATCATCCTTTATGGAGCAAAGCAAGACAATTTTTATTTTCTAGCAGCAGTCGTTCGAACACAGTGAACTTTGTTACCCCTGGCAAAGCTTTGGCAGCAGCAAGCAGCAAAGCACATCTTAGCTTAATTTCAGGCAAAAGAAATACTAAATTCATAGAAATTGTAAAAGTGTATATATGTATGTATGTGCGATGGGCAGATGCCCGCATGTTCATGTGCGAGGGGATGTATATGTACGTACCACCCCAAAAGTATGCTTCATATGAGATAAACTTTTACAGGGTTTTAAACAAGATTTTATTGTTCTTTGTTTTTTTCTTATTTTTTTTTTAATATGGCCTGGTAGGAGGCAATGATCTTTTTTGCTCAAAAGAATAGTTTTTAGTTGCTTTGGAAAGCAGTGCGAGGTAGGGAAAAGTGTTTAAATCTAACTAGATGCATAAAAAATCTACCAAAAATGTAAAAACTATTCATGTGGCGACGCAGCAACGCCACGAAAAAAGCTGCTTGACTTAACAAAAATTACTAAGACAAACTGGCTGCTCTTTTAGTCAGTTATAGTTTTTTTTCTCTCAACGAAAAACGGTTGTGACAGTTGATGTTATGTCTAACTTACAAGTGCAGCAGTCGTTGATTGCTGGATGGTTGCAAGTCTCTCAGGAATTAAAACACAAAATTAAATATTTAGTTTCTACACTTTTTTTGGTATGAAAACAAGAGGGATTCTGATTATTTTAAAACCAGGTATTTGCAAATATTTTAGGCCATGTAAAATGATTAAATTTCTTTGTACATATGAAGTAGCAACAAGTCGCGAACTAATAAATCAAATATTCAAAATTTTAAAGAAACCGAAAACTTCTTTGGTCATAGAGACATTGCTGATTCCGAAGGCATTTTGCCGCAGCGAAGTCAGAAAAAGTTCAGTTCAGTTACAATCAATTAAGTATTATGTATTTAACATATTCACTCCAGCATGCTACCGACTACATGACTACAACTGCCGCTAGCAATAATTGTAGCCATGTAGCCAGCAGCTTAATTATTTTGAAAGTGGCAGCGACATCATAAGCATCTGATATTGAGATATATACACATACATATTTCAATGGTGTCGCTTTTAAAATATTCACATTACATATTTTTTTTTAATAATCCTATATCGCTTAAAAGTTTAAACATTAATCATTCATATGTTATGCATTCCACGTGAAATTAAAACGAGTGG